>CM061548.1:67693531-68322281 GCA_030864215.1 Capsicum pubescens | reverse complement strand
AAAATGTAATATTAACTATCTCCTGTTAAATTACTACAATATATATCATGTTAACTTTTGTTAATTTTTTTGATTCTCTTTATTTGAGGTAGTAAATTTCCTCATCAGGTAGACAAATCACTTAAAAAGAAATTTCTTACTTACTATATTAAATTGGTCTCCTATAATTTTTAACGTATATAAGACATGACATAAAGACAATCCTTTAACATTACGATTCATTAAAATGTTCATCCAGTAGGTTCTTATTTTCGTTTGTTAAACACTCATAAAACGAATCTATATGTATTTAAAATCAATTTATGTATGGATTAGTATCCTTTATTGCTTCGTATGATTCTCTGTAAATTAAAATGTTACTAAATAGATATTTATAATTTTAATCTATTCTCTTATATAATTTTTAAATAAAGTAGAAAAAAAAAACTTTACAATTAGTTGTTTAATCGAAGAAAATGTGTTTAACCTGATGTTAAAATAAGTGTTAGAGTATATGATATTTTAATGTTAATTACGAAATCTTAGATAAGTTATAAGATATTATTTAATTTTGTAAAAATAAGAAGTTATGTTTTATTATATAGTGTGATTTCTACTTACATTTCCTATTGTGTTTTATTCAAAAATATTAGTGATCATTTTTTTTTTTTGAAAAACTAATTAAATAGCTATAATTTAAATAAAAATAAGAAACCCAACTTCATTTTCTTCGTAACGCGCCCCTTCCCCCACCCTCACCCCCACCCCCAACACCCCGTTTCTTCATCTTCTTAGTACCCCCACCCCACCCCATTTCTTCATCTTCTTCGTTTAGGTCAAATTCATCTTTTTCTCAAGAGAACCATTACTAAGCTCCATTAATCTCTATCTTTATTAAATTTTTTTCACCTTTATTTAATTTTTTCAAATGGCTACATCCAATTACCAAAAAAGATCATCATCATAATCAACTCATTGTCAATTTATCAATGGAGCCATTTAAAAACTGTCATCACAATGAGAGGTAGCCATTTGAAAAAATTCAATTTATCATTTTTTTGTTTTGTGCTTATCGGAGCATTTGTGACAATTTTTTATGACAATTTGTCAATTCCTAATCAAGTTATTTGTCAATTCCTTGTTAAATTCGAATCAAGTTATGTATTGTAACCTGCATGACAATTTGTGAAGTTTTGAAATAATGGTGTTAATGATGAAGAAAAATTAAATGAGGAAACATTTTCATGGAAGATTAGAAGGGGAGAACGTGGGTGGTGGATGGGTTGGGGGGATGGTTTGAGAAAGAGGAAAAGAGGTACGGGGGTGGGGGTGGCGGGGGAGGGGGTTGTTGAAGAAGAAGAAGGAGGAACGGAGGGTGGGTGGGGGTCTATTTTATCTATCTATCTATCTATCCATCTCTCTCTCTCTCTCTCTCTCTCTATATATATATATATATATATATTACTTATATATTTTTTGCTTTTAAAAAAAAAACATGTGTTTGGGATTACTTTTTTTAAAAAAAATTATAATTTCTTACGTGGCAATGACATGACACTGATTTGGCAAGGACATGACGCGTGTGTAGTGCACTCTCTGTTGTGAAACTGAGATTGTGATTGTGAGGTTGTATTTAATTCACTTGAAAGTTGTTAAGGAGGGTAAATAATTATAAGTTAAGTTAGGGCCCGTTTGGCCATGAAATTTTTTCTCTTTTTTTTGGAAAATTTTTTTGGAGTTGGAAATTGTGGTGTTTGTCCATGAAAATTCGAAAAATAATTCCGGAAAATTTTTCTGAAAAGAGAAAATAGGTTTTTGTTGTTTTCACAATTTTCCAACTCCAATTCCAACTTTTATTATTATTACATATAACCCCAATCTTTTAAATTTTTACATAAAACTCTCCTTATAACATTACTTTTTCAATATTACGTATATAGCAGTTTTAAAGAATAAGATAATTATAATTTCAAACTTAATGCTATCCTAATTAATATATATCTCTTTTTCTCTCTCATCATTATTTTTATCCCTTATTTAATTTTCTCCCTTATTTAATTTTCTCCCTTATTTAAGACATTATTTTACTGCTAATTTATATTTATACCCATAAATATATAAAGTATTATATTTATAATAGAAATATACAAAGTATGTTATATATAAAGTTTATACCATGTATATTAGTATATACCATATACACACATATATAAATATACAAAGTATTAAGAAACATACTAAGCATATTTATAATAGAAATATACAAAGTATATTATATATGAAGTTTATACCATGTATATACCATATACATATATATATAAAAATACAAAGTATAAAGAAACATACTAAGCATATTTATATATTTATGGTATATGATATAATATACCATAAATATGCAAAGCATATTTTCCATAGAAATAATTTATTCACACACAGTAAAATCTTTCATGTATAAGAAAATTAAAGAAATAAATTAGCGGCACCCTAAAATTTAATAACAACTCATCATTTCCTATTTTTTAGGAACGGAATTCCTAAAAAAATAAATTTGTTTGAAAGATAATATTTGTTACCTAAAAAACAGGAAGCAGTGATCTGTTAATAAAATATCCATATTTAAAATTTTCAAATATGAGAAAACGGATATTAATGTAAATATTATATATGTCATAATTGAAATCCATTAAATATGACCATGTATATGTAATTATTTTTATAATAGTGGCTAATTGTGTTCTTTTTTCATTAGTAGGTAAATTTTAGTTGGGTGATTCTGATAGTTTGTAAAAGTTAGGGCATAAAATCATATTTAAAAAAGTGTTTTCAAAAGTCAAAGGAAAAAATCAAAAAAGACATGGTCAAACACAACTCCAACTCCAATTTCAACTCCAACTCCGGAAAATTTTAGTTTTCATGGCCAAACGGCTACTTAAAGTGCTAAAGTAAGTTATGGCGACAAGTTCAAAGAGGAAATGATGTAATTTCTCTTATTAAAACTTTATACAAAATTCGGTGACTATCATGACAATAATATTGGTTCAACCAACAATATTAAGTTTACTTGATCATAAATTAAGAATTTTTTTTACATAAATGAATTTGAAATAAATAAAAAATTTAAAAAATATATTTGTGATAAATTAAGGCGAGAAAAATACTTGAATTATATTTCAATCCCAACATAATTATGCACAAATTCAAAATTTGAGAGATCCTTTTTTGGGTATTTATTAGTTGTACCGACTCTCATTTAATGTGTATCTATGTTTCTCAAGACTCATAAATATCAGTGATCTCATATTCAAAATTTCGTTCTAATAACGAGCATTATGAGAAGAAAAATTAAGGGAAAATACTCAAAAATACCTGAACTTTGACCGGATGTGCAGTTGAGCATACTGAACTTTGCGGGGGTCCTATTACCCCCCACCCCCCAGACTTTTTTAAAGTGGATTTAATTCTCCCCCGAAATGCTATACCAGTTTTGACGGCTGGCGGTGTAATACACGCGTCAATCTCGTTTTTACACGTATTTTTTGTTAAAAAGATAATTTGTATTTAATTGCTTCTCCATTCTTATTTTTTTCATCATTTTTTCACCAAAATCTTAATTCTTAATTTTTGAAATTTGGTTGCCCCATTTCCCATTTTGCTCTATTTTCTTCTTCAGCAGCAACCACACTTTTATAAGTCAAATTTGAGCTTGGCATTTCATCAAACGTGTGGTGGGCAATAACAGGACAATGATTTTCTTCTCCATTTTCAATGGCAATGGCTCTTTTCAGGTTCCATAGGGAATTACCATTAGAAGAAAATGAAAAAATGAAAATGGGATAGTGTTGAAGATGACCCATACGGAAACTTTCTTAAAAAAGATTGCATACGCATCGACTGACATTGAGTTTGGTCTATTTTGACACCAAAAAGTTCATCGTCGGAGTTTTGCGATGTTGCGGCAGTGTTGCCGGAGCGTGATCCATTCGATTTTCTATTTTGATTTGTGCCGGAATCAAATTGCAATTCATCAATTACGCGACTGGAGTATTAAATCCTTGGGATTTTGAGCAAAATCAATTTTCACCCGCCTCATGGTTTGAAATCATTCCAACAGCCCCAGAATTATTTGAAATTTCACCAAAATATTGTATTAATGAAAACAAGTGATTTTTTTGCACAAGAAATTAACATGTGAAAATAAGAAATTAACACATTTTTTAAAATAAAATATCATCATCTTTACTATTTTCAATTGAATCAAATGCAAATTTTTTCTAGCTACCAATGTTCAAACTTTCCTATGAAATTGAAACATTTCCAGTTTTCTCTGGAATTGAAAAATTCAAAAAGTCCCAAAAATGCATCGGGAGATTGAATCAAATGTAAGGTGCTATGAGCCGACAAATTTCCTTCCGGCGGCAATGGTGGGTTGATTGGTGGTGGCAATGATGGAATAATTTTGTTATTTTGATGGAATTAAAGATGACTCATTTGATGTGTGTGTGTGTGTTGAAATTGGGTCAAATTGATGAAAATAAATTGGGTGTGTTGAAGATGACTCATTTGGGGTTGTGTGTGTGTGTGTGTTGAAATTGAATTCAATTCAATTCCAATTCAACAATGGAACACCAATGAAACACCATTGAAGAGAAGAAGAAAGAAGAGAGGAGAAAAAAAAGAACACCAATGGAGCACCATTCAAGAGAAGAGAAAAGAGAAAGAAGATATGAATGAAAAAATAAATAAAAAACATAAAATTTATAAAAATCAGAAAATTGAGGGGCTATTTGACAAAAAAAAAGTTTTTTAACGATTTTTTGGGACTTTCACGCGCTCAATGCGCGTGAATTACACGTAATGGTCCAAGTGGGAAGATATATGCCATTAAAATACAAAAAAAAATTCAAAGGGGTAATAGAACCCCCGCAAAGTTCAGTATGCTCAACTGCAAATTCAGGCAAAGTTCAGGTATTTTTTGAGTATTTTTCCAAAAATTAAGTTGTGATAGTGAAATATTACTGTTAAGCTTATACTTTTTTGTAAAAAAAATTAATTAAAATCCATGACATTAAATGAGATGTAAAAACCCTTCTCTTTAAAGTATCAGTAATGCTATTATTTACTCGTCCACTATAGTATTGGCCTGGTAAAAAAAATTTAATATTTTTATTTATTTTCTGCTACTTATGTTTAATATTCCTCTCATGCTTTATATCCACATTTACATGCAAGAGAACGTGTCTATGGACTATGCCTCTTCTATAGCAGACGTGAAATCTTCCTGGTCTAATACTTCTGATATATAATTGAAAATTTTGCATAATACTTTTTTAACTTGTAAGTGGTAATATATGTACTTTCATTTTCAGATTTGGGGGATACATGTATTAATAGGCACAAGAGATAATTTTTGAAAAGCATGTCATTAGTTATCTGTTTTATTATCCTTTTTATAATTTTTTTGAACAATTTTATTTGAAATTGCATTTTGGTATACTAAATAATGAAATTCTTTTTCACATGGATCAAATACTAATCAATGAAAATTTGTATGTAGTTTTTTTTATGAATCATATGCGTTATAATCATGCACAAAATTCAAAAGTTTGAATGATTTTTTTTTTATATGCATTAGTTATGTTGACACTCATTTAATATTTATCTATTTTGCATAAGATCCATAAATATTAGGAATCTCATATTTAAGCTCTCATTCTAATAATAAGCATTGTGAGAAGGAAAATTAAGTTGTGATAGTGAGACATTACTGTGAAGCTTATATTCTTACAAAAGAAAATAAATAAACTGAAACCCAAGTTTTTAGGCTGCTCAGCCGCCTATTTCAAGAATTTGCTTGAGGTGTCTAGAATGAATAGTTCTTAGTTAAGGTGTCTGCATGAAAGTTGATGCCAACTTAAGGGGGTTGTCGATGTGTTTGGCAAGAAAAAAATTAAAACAAATGAAAAAAAAAAAGTAAGACAAACAAATTGAAACAAACAAAATATATTTACAAGGTGAAAAGATAACTTTGCTTATGTGCTTTCGGTCATTGTTTCCTTAGTACTTTGTGATATTAATGTATTTGTACTTTATCATATTACATTCTCTCTTACTTTGAATTTTTTCTTAATTTACTTTGTTTTTTTCCTAACAATGTTTTCAAATTGTTTTTCTTAATTATATTAGAAGTATTTTAAAAGTCGTCTCCATAACTCACATTACTTTATTTTTATAAATTTTATTTTAATAATATTCATTAATCTTTGACTCCACATTCCTTATATTCATAACTCCTGAATTTAATAATCTTCATTACTTCTATATCTCTTCAAGTTCATAACTCCTAAATAATAATTTACTTATAAATTTTTATACAATAAGTTTGTTTAAAGTATTTTTTATTTTTTCTTAATTATATTAGGAGTATTTAAAAGCCCTTCTCCATAACTCACACCGCTTCATTTTCATAACTTTTATTTTAATAATATTCATTAATCTTTTAATTCCACATTCCTCATATCCATAACCCCTACTCTTAATAATCTTCATTTTTTTCTATATCTCTTCAAGTTCATAATAAAAAATAATTTACTTATGAATTTTAATATTATAACAAAATCATACATTTTCATTTGGTCACAAGTGTTTGTCCATCTCCGCTTTTTCATTAGAAACGACACTTGATTCAAATGTAAAAAAACACTAACAAACAAACCCAATGTATTCCCACACAGTGGGGTCTGGGGAGGGTAAGATGTACGCAGTTCATACCACTACCTTCGGAGAGGTAGCAAGGCTATTTTCGATAGACCCCCAGCTCAAGACAGAGAATAATAAACAAATTCATAATAAAAGCATGAAACAAGATGGCACAACAGAGATAAGACGCCCAACACTAATACCCTACAGTAACGTACCAAAGGCACCCCCCACATGCACTAGCCTTCTATCCTAATTCGCGTCCTCCACACCTTCCTATCTAGGGTCATGTCCTCGATAAGCTGTAACTGCTCTATGTCACGTCTAATTACCTCTATCCAATACTTCTTCGGTTTACCCCTATCTGGCCTGAAGCCATCCAAAGCTAGCCTCTCACACCTACGAACTGGGGGCATATGTGCCTCTCCTCATCACATGCCCAAACCATCTCAGTCGAACTTCCCGCATCTTGTTCTCCACCGAAGTCACTCCAACCTTCTCACGGACAGTCTCATTCCTAACCCTATCACCCCTAGTAAGCCCACAATCCAACGCAACATCCGTATTTTCGCCACCTTCAATTTTTGAACATGAGAGTTCTTGACTTGCCAACACTCCACTCCGTACAACATAGCCGGCCGGACTGCCACTCTGTAGAACTTGCCTTTCAGTTTGGGCGGCACCTTCTTATCATATAACACTCCTGAGGCGAGCTTCACTTCATCCAACCTTCCCCAATACGATGGGAGATATCCTCATCAATCTCACCATTTTCCTAAATCATCGACCCGAGATACTTAAAACTATACCTCCTACAAACAACCTGGGACCCCAACCTCACTACCCCATCGTCCTCCAACCTCAAGTCATTAAACTTGCATTCCATATACTCAGTCTTGCTCCTACTCAACCTGAACCCTTTAGACTCAAAGGTTTGTCTCCAAACCTCTAATTTATCATTCACACCTTCCCGCGTCTCATCAATCAAAATAATATCATCTGTAAAAAGCATACACCAAGGCACCTTACCTAGAATACACCGCATCAACACATCCATCACCACCACAAACAAAAATGGACTAAGAGTCGATCCCTGATGCAACCCCGTTAAAACTGAGAAATGCTCTGAATCTCCTCCCGCCGTCCTCACCTGAGTCTTTTCTCTCTCATACATGTCCTTAATCGATCTGATGTACACCACCGAAACCTCACTTACCTCCAATCATCTCCAAAGCACCTTCATAGGTACTTTATCGTATGCATTCTCCAAGTCGATAAACACCATGTGCAAGTCCTTCTTCCTTTCCCTATACTGCTCCACCAGTCTCCACACCAGATGAATTGCCTCCATCGTCGAGTGCCCGGGCACAAATCCAAACTAATTCTCCGAAATAGACACTATCTTTATCAACCTTCGCTTGACCACTTTCTCCCAAATCTTCATCGTGTGACTCAACAACTTAATACCCCTGTAGTTAGTGCAACTCTGGATGTCACCCTTGTTCTTATATAGAGGAATCATGGTACTCCATCTCCAAGCCTCGGACATTTTTGCGGTCTTAAAGATGTCGTTAAATAACTCCGTCAACCACCTTACACCAGCCCCGCCTGTAAACTTCCAAAAATCTACAGGAATCTCATTCAGCCCCATCACCCTACCCCTCCTCATCCTGCGAATAGCCTCGCTTACCTCCTCCACCTTAAAACGCCTAAAATAGCTGAAATCATGACACCCCTCTAAGTGGTACAGCTCTCCTAACACAATGTCCCTGTCCACCTCCTCATTTAAGAGACAATGAAAATACGACTGTCATCTTCTCTTAATATGCATGTCCTCCACCAGCACACTACCATCCTCCCCCATAATATACTTCACTTGATCAAGGTCCCGCCCCTTTCTTTCCCTAGCCTTAGTAAGCCTAAACAACTTTTTTCCCCACCTCTCTCTTCTAACCCCTCATACAAGCTCTTAAACGCTGTCGTCTTTGCAGCCGTAACTGCTAACTTGGCCTCTTTCCTAGATAACTTGTACTCCTCCCTATTTACCTGATTATCCTTTTCATCCTTACTCTCTACCAACTTAGTATACGCCCCCTTCTTAGTCTCCACTTTTTTCTTAACTTCTTCATTCCACCACCAGTCCCCCCGACGCTGACCAACCCAGCCCCTCGAGACACCCAACACCTCTCTAGTCGTTTCCTTGATGCACCTAGCCGCCCTATCCCACATACCATCCACGTCCCCCCTACACTCCCACACCCCCATCTCCGCCACCTTCTCTCCTATTTCTAGCGCACTCACCGGTGTCAAGCCACCCCACTTAATCCTAGGTCGGCCCTCTCCACCCCACTTGATTCAAATGTATGTTGCATTTTTTATTCTCCTTCATACTCTTTAAAATACCCTTTAATTTATTTTTATATTTATTTTAATAATACGATAGATAATTTATTTTTACCTCATTATTTAGAAACGACTAATTTATGAACTTAGTTTTTTTTTCAACGTTTGTGAAAAAATAGACCAACGGTTGTTATTGTCTGAGAAATTAAGTTGTCAACCTAGCATAAAAAAATCAAAATGATGAATATAAGAATTTCAGCAAAAGTACCTCTTTTTGAAAAAAAAATGTTGAAAACTTTACAGAGAAAGAAAAAAGAGAGAATACTCACAAAAATACCTAAATTTTGACCGGATTACCAGTTGAGCATACTGAACTTTGCGGGGGTCCTATTACCCCCCCCCCCAGACTTTTTTTTTGTATTTTAATGGCATATATCTGTCCACTTGGATCATTGTGTGTAAGTCACGCGCTCAATTGTTACAAACGTTATAAACTCTTTTTTTTTTTTCAAACAACCCCTTAATTTTCATTATAAAACTTTATTTTATTTTATTTTTCAATTAAAATACTTACATAATTATATATATATACTCATCATATACACACACTCCACCTACAGTGAAGAAAGTGACCAAAGCTTCAATTCCATAATTCTTCAATTCCATAATCATATATATATATTCACTGTATCTTTGGTCAATTACACACACTCCACGTATAGTGAAGACGCTGTGTTGTTGATGTAATTGAAATTGAAATTGATGGGCAGTGTTTTTTTTTTTTTGAAATTGGATCAAATTGATGAAATTGAATTTGGTGTATTGAAGATGACCCATTTGGAGGGTGTGTGTGATGAAATTGTGTTTAATTTCAATTCAATAATAGATCAATCATGGTGAATAAAATAATATAAATTGGGTGTGTTCAATGATATTGTTCGGATCAGAACTTGATAATTTTCAGTCCATTTTAATCTTTTTATCACTGTTTTTGGCCTTCTAGATCTACCTCTCTTGGATTATTTTTTTTGTGTGTGTATCTGGGTGTGTGTTGTATGATCTCTGTGAGTGTGTGTGTATGTTTTGTGAGGTTTTCGAGAAGATGACCCATTTGGGTGTGTGTGTGATGAAATTGTGTTTAATTTCAATTCAATAATGGAGCAACCACGATGAATAAAATAATATGAACTAACTAAAAGTCAAATTTTAAGAATTAAGAATCAAGATTTTGGTGGAAAATTAAGATTTTTGTGATTACCAGTGTTTTGGAATTATTTGTAGTATTACCAGTGTTGTTTGTAGGAGGAATATGGTTGTAATGGTGAAAATGATGAAAATGAAGAAGAAAGGGCGCGTGTGTCACACCTCCCAACGCCAAATTTGGGTATAGAGTTTCGAGGGGGGGTAATAATTCCACTTTGAAAAAGTCTAGGGGGGTAATAGGACCTCTGCAAAGTTCAGTATGCTCCATTAGAAATTTGATTAAAGTTCAGATATTTTCGTGGGTATTATCCCAAGAAAAAAAAACAGGGAAAACAACTAATGATTTGATATATTAGAATTTTAAATGATTGATTACTTGACGTACATAAATAAAATATGTTAAAATTAAGAAAGCACGTCCAAATACATAAAAGAAAAGCTGAAAAAATAAAATATTTCTTTCCTTCGTATATTTCTTTTCGATCACATGTTAGTTAATTTATAAACCAAAATGATGAAGAAGAGAGGATAACCTTGCTCCATGAACTAAACATAAATTTATATAAGCAAAAAAAAAAAACTTTAAAGAATAGTTAATTATGAGTTAAAGAGGAAAGAAGAATCTTATTATCAACATAAGACAATCAAATTTTCCCTAAACTACAAAGAGAATCAAAGATAAAAAACAATCAAATTCTCTTATAAAAACTATAAAGAGAAGCAAAGAGAAAAATCAAATCATTTTCTAAGAAACTATACCATAAAAGCATAAGTTAAAGAGGAAAGAAGAACCTTGTTGTCAAAATAACAAAATTCAATTCTTTCAAAACTTCAAAGAAAATAAAACATATTAATCAAACTCTCTAAAAACTACAAAGAGAATCAAAGAGAAAAATTAATTTATTTTTTAAGAAATCATATCGTCAAAAAAATCAAACAAATAATATTAAATGTATAATACAAGAAAAAAATTATAATTATATTAGGCATATCAATTCATTTTACCTTATAAAATTGAACCATGCAAAAATATCTAACCATGTTGATTATATATCTCCTTGTAATCTGCAAAATCAAATAAATAAATTAAAACATTAATCAACCAAAGAGACAAAAGATGAAGAATATGAAGAAATGAAAATAGAGTAACAATTATATTTAGATTAAAATAATTTTTATTAGTGTGATTTTAATGTGTCATAAACTTATATAATAAATAATTAAGGGTTATGAATGTGAAAGGATTGATAGTTATGAATATTAGAAATATCAATTAATAAGATGAATTTATAAAATTAAATAATTAAAAAAATGAGAAAAAAAGAGAAAAAAAAGAAGAGAAAAAAATAAATAAGAATGGAAGCCATAGAGAGAGGTGCCATATCACCTCCTCTATGACCTTCCTTTATATTATATATAGATATGCCTCTATAAAAAATTCCCATATAACATATATAATACAAGTAAGTCACCATAAAAAAACAAATGTATCTTTTTCTTGTTTAACTGTATACATAGAAATCATTAAATCTCTACAAAATCTCATAAAGCGAAGACAAATATTTATTCAAATTCTCTTATAAGGATTGCTAAATTTGCATTTGATTTCTGAAGGTTTAAGGTTCCAATATACATAGCCCAAGAGACAACTAGTTAAGTGGGTGATTTTCGTGGATAAGCTATTTTTTGTATTGTTCAAGTTTTGACTTCATTTTATGAATCCCTACAAAATATGCCAAATGTTCAAGTTTTGACCCGTGCATTTGCAATTTACTATATGAGTGCAATGGATTTTAAGCTAAAGTTTGTAATTCCAAGAAGCTTATAGAGAAGAAATAGCCTCTCAAAGAAGATACGAAAATTATCATCTAAGAAAAAAGAAAGTGAGATATTATTTAAAAATTGACAATCAATGAATGAGTACACAATGTAATGAGGTTTATGTGTAATTCTTTCATTTTTATCAATTGGATATTTAGTCTTTGAAAAAAAATAAGTACTTTCATTATTATTCATTGTTAATAAATAAGAGTTTTTCTTAATTCAATTTTTACCCCATAGACATATTGAATAGAAAGGGGTTTTGTGTTTCCCACCATAATTTTGAAAATGAACGTTTAAATGACCTTCAAAAGTAAATAAATAAATTCGAAACATATAAAATGCGGTTAATCCCGCCGTGGCCCAAGCTATTATTGCGAAAATTGGCGAATACAACCAACTATCATTAAGAATTTCATCTTTGGACCAAAAACAAGCAAGAGGTGGAATACCACAAAGAGAAAGTGTACCTAATAAAAATGTGATTTTGGTAATTGGTACATGTTTTCTTAAACCTCTCATAAAACCCATATTCTGGCTTTTAGCTGGAGAATATCCAACAATAGTTTTCATTGAATGAATAGTGGATCCGGATCCTAAAAATAATAATACTTTGGAATAAGCATGAGTAATCAAATGAAATAAAGCGCTTAGATAAGACCCCATACCTAGAGCTAACATCATATAACCCAATTGAGACATTGTAGACTAGGCTAAACCTCTCTTAATGTCTTTTTGAGAAAGAGCTAACGTATCTTCCAATAATACTGTTATTATTCCTATAATCGAGATCAAATACATTATGTAAGGTATAACTCTGAAAAGAGGAAGAAGCCAAGCTACAAGAAAAATCCCTGTCGCTACCATAGTAGCAGCATGTATAAGAGCCGAAATAGGAGTAGGCCCCTCCATGGCATCAAGTAAACCATACATGAAGGGGGAATTGGACAGATTTAGCAACTGCATCGACAAATAAGAGAACATCGCATAAAGTAACAAATAACAAATTGACCTCGTTATTATAAATCAAGTTATTGAATATTTTGAATAAATCCCTAAATTCGAAACTCTCCGTTATCCAATAAAAATGTAAAATTCCTAATAATAAACCATAATTCCCAACACGATTAGTTACAAAGGCTTTTTGACAAGCATTTACCGCAACAGGTCGTGTAAATCAAAATCCTATTAATAGATAGGAATACAGATCAACCAATTCCCCAAAAATATAAATTTATATCAAATTCGAACTAGTAACTAATCCCAACATGAAAGTATTGAAAAAACTCATATAAGCAAAAAATCTCAAATAGCCTTGATCATGAGCCATATAATTATCACTATAAATAAGAACCATAATTCCAACAGTAGTGATTAATATTAACATAATAGAAGTAAGTGGGTCGATCAAGTATCCGAAGCCTAAAGAAAAATCATTATTAATGATCCAAGACCATACATATTGAGAAGAAGAACTGCATTGAAAAAATCATGACTATGCTTAACAATAAAACACTTTGAAAAGCCCACATACGACGAAAACTTTTTGTTGTCGTTGGAAAAAGAATAAGTCCCGCTCCTATTAACATAGGGACTGAAAGTAGAATATGATCCACGCATATTCATATGTCTGTTCCATAAAAAAGTTTTGAATTCTTAATTAATTATTTCTGATTCACCGGATCTTACCTCTTTTGAAATGAGTCAATAAAAAGTAAAAATATGAACTAACTTAAACTAAATTAAAACTTAAATCGAATTTTCTATTCTTATTTTTTGCCTGTCTCGATAATGTTTTATTTTAGTATTATAAATTACGTATTATAAACAATTCATTTTGAACAATAGATGTATTTCACATCTAACTATAACTAACAATGATGAATTTTATAGTGGCAGTTCCAAAAAATGCACTTCAAGATAAAAAAAATGTATTCGTAAAAATATTTGGAAAAGAAAGACATATTGGATAGCATTAAAGGTTTTTTCGTTAGCGAAAGCTATTTCTACTGGGGAGTCAAAAAGTTTTTTTTTTGGTACGCCAAACAAAAATAAATAAGTAATAAAACGTTAGAATAATTTGAATCAACTTGAAAAAATAATTCAATATATTCTTAAATTATTCAAGTAGGTAATAATTTAATAATTTAAGAATTTTCTTTCATATTTGATATTGATTAGTGAGCTAATCAATAAGTAATGGAACTCTATTCGTTTTTCTGATTGATATAGAAAATAATAGAATTAGAAAATCCTCTATTTACTATTCACTGAATAATAACTTTTTTGTTGACAAAAGAATAAAGATCGTTTCTATTCCATGGTGGAGAGTTTGATTTTCTACACCGACCTATTTGTTTGCAGAATTAAATTAAAAAAATAATTATATTTGGATTCTATTTCCATCTCTCCATATCTAGAGAAGAACGTATATAAAAATCTTTAGTGAAAGTTAAGAACTCGTTGAAACTAATTGATTCTATTTTGCAACCTTTATGTTTTGTCTAACTTTCTAACTTTTTATTTTCTCTGAATTATTATATAGACCCCATGTATATCTTGCCGTTAACCCAATAGAGAAAATTGCTTAATGAAATTTTGTATGACTAATTGTCAATTTTGAGCGATGCAAAATAGGTTCTTATCTTTCTATTTTATCGTCAAAATTCCTTTTTTGTTTTAGATTTATGAAAAATAAATAAATAATAAATTGCTGATTAAACAATGAAAACGAAAACTTTTTGAACTCTATTCCTTAATTGAATATAGAACGGTTTAGTTACAAGAGTTCAATTTGCGAAAAGCATAAAATATAAGAAAGTTTCAGGTTAAATAAAAAAACTATGACTCTAAATTCAAATCTAAAATAATGAACCTTCAACCTCCAATTCTTATTTGAATAACTTTTTATTGTTATTAATCCATTTGAATCATTACTAAACTAAAATAGCTTACTAAATCTCAACGATTGCTTATTCATAAGCTATTATGAGTTCAAGACAGGCCGCTATGGTGAAATTGGTAGACACACTGCTCTTAGGAAGCAGTGCTAATACATCTCGGTTCGAGTCCGAGTGGCGACATACCGTCTTCTAAAAAGGATAAATAGATCTTATAATGAATTCAATTCCCGATTTCTATTTTAGAATTATGTAATTAAGGGACTCTTCTTTTTTAAGATTTTTATGATATTTTCAACCTTAGAGCATATATTAACTCACATTTTCTTTTCGATCGTTTCAATTGTAATTACAATTCATTTGATAACCCTTTTAGTCGATGAAATCGTAAAGCTATACGATTCGTTAAAAAAGGGCATAATAGTTACTTTTTTTTGTATAACAGGATTATTAGTTACTCATTGAATTTCTTTGGGACATTTCCCACTAAGAGATTTATATGAATCATTAATTTTCCTTACATGGAGATTCTCCCTTATTCATATAATTTCGTATTTCAAAATAAATAAATAATTTTAAGTAAAATAACGAGGCCAAGTGCTATTTTTACCCAAGGCTTTGCTACTTCAGGTATTTTAACTGAAATACACCAATCTGAAATATTAGTACCTGCTCTTCAATCTGAGTGGTTAATAATGCACGTAAGTATGATGATATTAAGCTATGCAACCCTTTTATGTGGATCGTTATTATCAGTAGCACTTCTAGTGATTACATTTCGAAAAAACAGAAAGGTTTTTTTATAAGAGCAATGGCTTTTTAAACGAGTCATTTTTCTTGGGTGAAAATGTTTTAGAAAATATATTTTTTCTGCTAAAAATTATTACAGTTCCCAATTGATTCAACAATTGGATTATTGGAGTTATCGGGTTATTAGTTTAGGATTTACTTTTTTAACCATACGAATCCTTCCAGGAGAGGTATGGGCTAATGAACCGTGGGGGTCGTATTGGAATTGGGACCCAAAAGAAACTTGGGCATTTATTACTTGGATCGTATTTGCAATTTATTTACATAGAAATTTGCGGGGTGCAAATTCTGCAATTGTAGCGTCTATAGGTTTTCTTATAATTTGGATATGCTATTTTGGGGTCAATCTATTAGGAATAGGGTTACATAGTTATGGTTTTTTTTTATCAACATTTAATTAAATTCAAGACAAGTTATTACAAATACAAGAGCGGGCGGCGCATTGTATGAACCAACATGCGGACCGTGTGAATCATCAATACAATATTTGTTTCACACAGTTTTTCTACCATATGTAGTTCAATTTTATTGTTTTTACTTAACTTAAGAGTTAAGAGAAGAAAAAAGAGAGAATACCAAACTATCCCTCTGAACTGTACTCAAAAAGGTTATAACACACCTCAACTTAAAAGGGACACTATTACCTCCCCGAACTATTTAAAAGTGTAATTTTAATACCCTTAGTACCTACGTGGCACATACGTGATACATACGTGGCACAACACACTGAAGTGTCCATGTAGGCACACATGTATACCACGTATGTGCCACGTAGGCACTAAAGGTATCAAAATTACACTTTTAATTAGTTTAGGGGGATAATAGGGCCCCCTTTAAGTTGAGGTGTGTAAAAACCCTTTTGGGTATAGTTCAGGGGGGTAATTGAGTATTTTCTCAAGAAAAAAAGAAGACTTTATTTCATGGTCCAAGAATGATTTTAAAAACAAACATAGGTTTTTTTATTTCAGTCATCCAAATTATCTATAAAAAAAATTAAATAGAATAACTTCGGCCTTGTCAATTGCTAATGAAAGAACGAAATCGAGGTATATACCAATACCTATTACGGTTAAAAAGATGGAGATCGAAAGAAATAACTCTCGGGGTCCAGAATAAAAAAAAATCCTTTGGGGCATCAAATAGCTTGTATCCATAGAACATCCGGCGTGACATAGATAATGAATAAATAGGAGTTAATATCATTCCAATTTCCATTACAAAAGTAATTAGTAGTTTTGGAATTAAAAGATATTTTTGGCCGGTAATTATTCCAAAAAATACTATCAATTCGACAACAAAACCACTCATACCTGGTAATGCAAGGGAAGCCATCGAAAAGCTACTGAACATCGTGAACATTTTTGGCATTGGAATAGTTATTTCACCCATTTTGTCAAGATAAACAAGGCGGATTCTATCATAAGTCGTTCTCGCCAAGAAAAAAGTGAACACCAATAAATCCATGAGAGATTATTTGTAAAAGGGCTCCATTAAGTCCCGTATCGGTTAAAGAACTAATTCCTATAACTATGAAACCCATATGAGAGACAGAGGAATAGGCTATTCTTTCTTTTAAATTTCGTTGGCCAAGAGATGTTGAAGCTGCATAGATTATTTGTATTGTACCTATTATCATCAACCAAGGAGAAAATATAGAATGGGCATGAGGTAATAATTTCATATTGATTCTAATTAATCCATACGCTCCCATTTTTAATAAGATTTCGTCTAGAAGCATACAAGTACTGTAATGTGCTTCTCTATGGGTTTCTGGTATTCCGCCATAGTTAGGGCAGTCAAACCAACTCTCATACGAGCTCCTGGTGGTTCATTCATCTGACCGTAAACTAGGGCCACTTTTGATTCTGCAATATTTTCTTCATTAATCACTCCAGATTCTTTCATTTTCATGTAAAGATCATTTCCTTCCTGAGTACGTTCACCCACTCCGCCAAATTTGGGTACACCCACGTGAGCTTTAGCAATATTGTTAATCAATTCCATAATGAGTACTGTTTTACCCACTTCAGCTCCCCTGAATAGTCCAATTTTTCCTCCACGACGATAAGGGGCTAAAAGATCTACTACTTTAATTCCTATTTCAAAAATAGATAATTTTGTATCCAACTGTAAAAAGGCGGGCGTAGATCTATGAATAAGAGATGTTGTACTAGTATATACAGGCCCTAAATTATCAACAGGCTCTCCGAGCACGTTAAAAATTCATCCCAGAGTCGCTCCCCCAACCGGAACACTTATAGGAGCTCCTGTGTCAATCACTTCCATTCCTCTCGTTAAACCGTTTGTAGCACTCATAGCTATAACTCTAACTTGATTATTTCCTAATAATTGTTGTACCTTACAAGCCATATTAATTGGTTGATCAACGCTATCTCGACCTTGAACTACCAGAGCGTTATAAATACTCGGCATCTTGCTCGGGGGAAAGGCTACATCTAGTACCGGATCGGTGATTTAGACGACATGACCCAGGTTTTTTTCAAGCGTGGAAACCCCAGAACCAGATGTAGTAGGATTGATTCTCATAATAATAAAATAAATAAATATGTCGAAATGTTTTTTCAAAAATTATCGAATTCAAAGTAAATGTTTGCTAGCACGTCTATCGGTTAATTCAATAAAATAGGAATTAGCACTCGATTTCGTTGGCACCATGCAATTGAACCAATTCAATTATTTACTTATTCAATGAGATTGAGTAAATTTGCAAGCTCACCCAACCTATTTTATTTAAAAATCTCAAGTGGATGAATCAGAATCTTGAGAAAGTCTTTCATTCGTCTATCATTATAGACAATCCCATCCATATTATCTCCTCTATGGAATTCAAACCTGGACTTTATTTAATATTTCTATTACGATTCACTATTTGGATGTAATGGGCTCCTCTTTTTATTTTTCTTATTTATTCTTTAGTTAAATTTCAGCATATTGATTTATGCCTAGCCTATTCTTTTCTTTGCGTTTTTCTTTCTTTTTTATACCTTTCATAACGGAATTCCATATATTTTCATATTTAGGATTTACATATACAACATATACCACTATCAATGGGGAAGTTCTTATTATTTAGGTTAGTTAGGTATTTCCATTTCAAAAAAGGTAAAAAGTAAAAATTGGGTTGCGCTATATATATGAAAGAGTATACAATAATGATGTATTTGGCAAATCAAATACCATGGTCTAATAATCAACCATATTGATTAATTGATAATATTAGTATTAGCTGGAAATTTTCTGAAAGATTCCTGTGAAAAGTTTCATTAACGCGAAATTCGTGTCGAGTAGACCTTATTGTTGTGAGAATTCTTAATTCATGAGTTGTAGGGAGGGATTTATATCACCACAAACAGAGACTAAAGCAAGTATTGGATTCAACGATGGTGTTAAAGAGTACAAATTAACTTATTATACTCCTGAGTACCAAACCAAGGATACTGATATATTGGCAGTATTTCGAGTAACTCCTCAACCTGGAGTTCCACCTGAAGAAGCAGGGGCCGCGGTAGCTGCCGAATCTTCTATTGGTACATGGACAACTATATGGACCAATGGACTTACCAGTCTTGATCGTTACAAAGGACGATGCTACCGCATCAAGCGTGTTGTTGGAGAAAAAAATCAATATATTGCTTATGTATCTTACCCTTTAGACCTTTTTGAAGAAGGTTCCGTTACCAACATGTTTACTTCCATTGTAGGTAATGTATTTGGGTTCAAAGCCCTGGGCGCTCTACGTCTGGAAGATCTGTGAATCCCTTCCACTTATATTAAAACTTTCCAAGGTCCGCCTCATGGGATCCAAGTTGGAAGAGATAAATTGAACAAGTACGATCGTCCCCTGTTGGGATGTACTATTAAACCTAAATTGAGGTTATCTGCTAAAAACTGCGGTAGAGTTATTTATGAATGTCTTCATGTCTTCATGGTGGACTTGATTTTACCAAAGATGATGAGAACACTAACTCACAACCATTTATGCGTTGGAGAGATTATTTCTTATTTTGTGCCGAAGTACTTTATAAAGCACAGACTGAAACAGGTGAAATCAAAGGGCATTACTTGAATGCTACTGCAGGTACATGCGAAGAAATGATCAAAAGAGCTGTATTTGCTAGAGAATTGGGTGTTCCGATCGTAATGCATGACTACTTAATAGAGGGATTCACCGCAAATACTAGCTTGGCTCATTATTGCCGAGATAATGGTCTACTTCTTCACATCCACCGATTAATTTAGAAAATTGTATAATATTTATAATAACATCCAAATAATTTAATTCAATGTATATATAAGTCGGATAATTAGTTATTTTACTATCCCATTAACATGAATAGTATATTTCCTCAATCGTATAATAATATCAATGCATTTCATAAATTATGATGAATTTTTGGTTAATTAGCTTTTAAATATGATATTATATACCGCATAACACAACATATTAAACAGATTAATTATCAGTTAATTAGCTTACGTTATTATAACTTCAACAGTATATCCTTTTCAACATTAAACGAGTAGTATATTTTCTAAATAGTATGATATCAACATATTATTCGAAATACTTGGATATATAGATTTAGTTAGCTAGCTTTTGATTACTACGTTCATTACTACACGAGATATACGTATATATACATATATTCGATTGACTATCATCTTCAAAATATGTACCATATACATCACATACGTGAGTATATTACCCCCAAAAACACATATTTCACATATACTCAAATGAATTATTGGTTAGTTTATCTTATGTTATTATACCTTCAACAATATATTATTACCTCGATCAATCGATCGATTGATCGTATGATATCAACAAATTCATTATATAACTGGATACATTTAGTTAGTTTTTGACTATGTACTACGTACATCACTACATGATATATACATACATATATATAAATGTAAGCTTTTGACTACGTACTACATACATCACTACATAATATATACATACACACACACTCTATCGACTATCAGATTCTAAATACGTACTATATACATCAACTACACACGTATATTACCCCGTAATGCAAGGTATTTCATATATACTCAGATGAATTATCAGTTAGTTTATCTTACGTTACTATAACTTCAACAGAATATTACTACCTCGATCTATCGATCGATCTTATGATATCAACATATTAAATATATAATTAGATACATTTAGTTATCTTTTGACTGCATACTACGTACATCACTACCCCCCCCCCCCCAATAAATATCAAATTTGAATGCGTATATTATACATCACATGCGCGAGTATATTACCTCATAATAAAACGTATTTATTATACTCTCTGAAGAATTATTGATTATGTACCTTACATTATTATAACTCCAATTGTATGATCAATGTATTCAATATACTTGTATACATTCAGTTAGCTTTTGACTATTGCGTAAATACGACACGAGATAGACAGGTGTGTGTATATATATATATATATATACACTCAATGAAAAGTATATTTATTTTATTGAAACATAAGTAAAAAAATAAAGATTATGTTTAACGTTATTTATTTATTTTATTTAATATATTTCTTAGTTTATTTTTTAGTATAGCTTTTTTTATAAATTACAAATATTAATTTATTTTTATTTTTATTGTATACATTATAAAAATATATTTGATTTTACGTATAATAATTGATTTTTTTTCTTTTTAAATTTATTTCTTAATGAAAACCGATCACTTGTGGCTGTTTTTTGTGAATATTTTTTTTTGTTTTTAAATCAAAAAGCAACCACAAGTGATTGTTTTTTGCAAAATATTTTTAACTTATATTTTTAATGAAAATCAAGCACATGTAGTCGCTTTTTTAAAAATATTTTTTTTATTTATTTTTTAATAAAAATCGATCACTTGTATTAAAATATTTTCTTTTTTAATCTTTAGCTGTTTGCATAATATTTTTAATGAAAATCGACCATTTGTGGTCGTTTTTTTTAAAAAATATATATATTTTTTAATCTTTGCATGATATTTTTATTTTTTGTAATAAAAATCGACCACTTGTGATTGTTTTTACAAAAATATTTTCCTTTTTATTTTTTTTAATGAAAACTTCTACTTGTGGCCGCTTTTTGTAAACATTTTATTTTTAACTTTTTTTAATCAAAAAGCGACCACAAGTGATTGCTTTCTCCATAATTTTTTTAATCGTTTTTTCAAAAATATTTTCTTTTTAAGTTATTTTAATTGAAAACCGACCACAAGTGATCGCTTTTTGTAAATACTTTATTTTTATTTTTTAAAATTAAAAAGCGACCACAAGTGGTCGATTTTTGTATAATATTTTTAATAAAAACCGACAACTTGAGGTCGCTTTTTCAAAATATTTTTTTTTCTTCAAAAATCAACCACAAGTGGTCGCCTTTTGTTTTAAAAAACACAATAATTAATGTAAAAATTTAAGATGTGTTTTGGAATGATCATTTCACAATTTTAAATATGAAAACGACCACAAGTGGTCGGTTTTTAATTAATTTCTTTTTAGAAAAAACTAAAAAAAAAAGGCTACAAGTGGTCGCTTTTTTGCGACCACCAAAACAATATTTTTAGTAGTATTAATATAATTGTCAAAATATATTTTAATATATCATTCGCTAATAATTTTAAATAATTTAACTAATATACTTACAGTTAATATATTTGTCAATGTATAAGTTAGCCAACCAATAATATTTCAAAATAAATTACTAATACACTTAACTAAGTTTAACTATCGTACAAGTTAATAAATTAATTTTTTTAATAAAGATATTTAAGATGCACTTATATTTTATTGTAATTATTGACATATAAATTAATCAATCAGTAACATTTCGTAGTTCATAACTACTTAGTGTAATTATCAAGTTATAAGACAACCAATCAATAACATTACATAACTAATCAGTTAATAATACTATTACTTTTAACCAAAATAATAATAATAATAATAATACTATTACTTATATTACTAATACACCTCTATTTTTATTATCAAATTATAAGCTAACAAATCATCATCTTTTATGAAGAATGCCACTAAAATATTTCCACTTATTTTAACTATCATTTTCTAAGATACTCATTCAATTATAATATTTTTAAAGAGAGAGCGCACACGCGCTAATGTAATATAAAAGTATGAAAAGAAAAAAAAAGGTTTTAAAGTAATTATTGAGGGATCAAACAATTGAATGTTACGGCTATTGTTCTTCTGTAAATACATAATATAGTTATTTATTAAATACTTAATTTTATATATTTAATTTAGTGAGAGACTTCCCTCGCTACATTGGAAAAAAAATTAGAAAATAATAAAAGGTATCGTATCGAGGGACTTCTTGAATAACTTATATTTCATTTTTATTTATTTTTTGTCAATAAATCATTGGGCACCAGCCAAAAAATAATAATAATTATATTTAATTTTTTTGAAATTTTAATTTATTTGTTATTATTTAGTGAGAGAGAGTTCCTTGCTATAGTAAATTTAATATTACTTTTTTATCATTATCATAATTTAGTGAGGGATATCCCTCTTTACCTTCTAAAAAAAATTAAAAATTAAAATATTTGACTTGTGCGAGGGACAACATCGCAAAGTCCCTAGCAATAGCAACATATATTTTGTCCCTCACTAACCTTGGTAGCTAATAGCCAAGTTTTTAGGAGTGATAATGATAAAATTTTTATACAATTGTATTTGCTTGTAAAAAACATATTTTTATTTTTTTATTTTTAAAAAAGAAAAACAAGTTGCTGAAAAAAAGAGGCATGATCAAGTAGTTAACCAAAAACAAAAAGGCTGAAATGGCCCGAAAAGTAAATGGCTATCCGCATGAAATTACTTGGTCAAATGGTCATTGGGTGTCCACACACAAGTTTTTTCAATCGTTCAAAATCACTTCAAAACAGTCCTAAATTTTAATATGAGCTTCTTTCGATGTTTGGTATTTTATGGTATATAATTCTTTTGAAAAGATTCACGTTTGCGGTACGTTGATTTTTTTTTTTTAACAGAATGAAAAACAATGAAGAAGAAAGGAGTAGGAAGAAGAAGCAATGAGGAAGAAAGGGTCAGGAGGAGGAAAAAAAGGATTTTAGTTCCGCGCTTGGCATGATGTATAAGTGATTATTTTATGTCATGTTTGGTTGAAGGTATTAGATAGTATCGGAATTATTTATGCCACTTATATTATAGTGATGAAATAAGTTATCTCATATATATATATATATATATATATATATATATATATATATATATATATAGTGAATTAACTAATTCGGAGATAACTAATTCTTTTCCAACCAAACCACCCCTTAGTAGTTAATTAAGCCACCTCTATCTGTTAGCTAAGTGCTTACGAACGTCCTTCAATATGCTTTTTTTTTTTCAACTGGGGGGTGGGGGGGCACGGGTAAAGGCAAATAAAATAGAGTATATGAAGAATTAAAAAGAAATAAGGGAAATCTAGGAACCTTCAACCACTCCCTCATTTATTTTCTTTGATTTTTCCTTCTATAAAAGAGGAACATAATTCAAGAGAAAACCACCACTGAAATTTCCGTTAACATTGTAGATTAGCAAACAATTATAACCAAAGTTGAGATATGGCGCAAGTGAAGTTGCTCGGATTTTGGTATAGCCCATTTACTCACAGAGTTGAGTGGGCTCTAAAAATGAAGGGAGTAGAATATGAATATATAGAAGAAGATCGACACAACAAGAGCTCTCTACTTCTTGAATCCAATCCAATTCACAAGAAAACTCCAGTTCTAATTCACAATGGGAAGCCCATTTGTGAGTCTATGTTCATTGTTGAATACATCGATGAGACATTTAAAGGCCCTTCCATCTTGCCTAAAGATCCTTACGACCGAGCTTTAGCGCACTTTTGGGCTAAGTTCCTTGAGGATAAGGTAAATTCGTCTTCATTCTATATATTCTTATCTGCATAATTTAGTCATGTTAGTACATTTACTTTATATCTTATAATATAGAAATACAGAGAGCTTGAAATACTTCTCACAATTTTGTATATATGTATGCATAGTCTATTCTGATTTGGTTGATATTGAGACATAGTATATTATTGTTAAGATTTGCGTGTGTAATTTGTAGTCGACAGTGGCAATAGATATTTTGTTACACTTAGGAGAGGAGCAAGAGAAAGCTAAAGAAGAAGTTTATGAGATGCTGAAAGTTCTTGACAATGAGCTCAAGGATAAGAATTTCTTTGTTGCTGAAAATTTTGGGTTTGCTGACATGGCTGCAAATTTGATGGGATTTTGGCTAGGAATTTTCCTAGAAGTCTCTGGGGTTACTGACTTAGTGACAAGTGAAAAAATTCCGAACTTTTGTGCTTGGAGAGATGAGTATGTTAATTGCAGCCAAGTTAAGGAATATCTACCGCCAAGAAAAGATGAATTGCTTGTTTATTTCCAATTAGCTCGAGCTCGTATTGAGGCTGCAGCTTCTGCTAAAAAATGAACACATCCTCGTTATCAATCTTACGAAGTTTCAAATTATGTGTTAGAATAAGATTGCAGACCGATCTAGGTCGAATTGATGAATTCTGTAGATTCTATTATGTATACGTATACAAAAGAAAAGAATTAAAATGTACCCCCCTTGTACTCCTGGTGTGAATTTTTATTCAATTATTAATAGAAGTTGCTACTACCAACTATCTTAAAGTGTGGTCTTGATGTTGCTTGGAAGAATCGAAATGTAGTTCGTCAATGGGCTGTAGTGCTATGCAGATGAGCAGTCCTTAGAATAGAAATGTGGACGATAGAAGGTCATTGTATTTTAGTCTTTCAACACCTTTTGAAGGCTTGTATGCGTCCACCACGATATTAGGGACCCGGTCCCATATTAGTTTCTTCAGCTAATAATAGAAAAGTTCTGCATGAGTTTACCGCAGTAGTAAGAACCTGACCCCACACCAGGTTCTACAACTACGAATAAAAGTTGAAGAACAAAAGCAAAGAACTAAAAATAAATAAGACAAGATGTTTTATGTAAAAATCTTCTTGCTCAAGGGAGTAAAACCACGACCTACCTCAGTAGAATTTCTCAACTACTTCACTAAAACAAGAGTGACTTTCAGATTACAATCTTTTGCAACCTAGGAATTAAATTCTTAATCCCTTACCCTTACAATAACTCTATTGTAAGCACTCTCTACAATAACTCTATTTAAAAGACTACCAACGCTAACTCTAGCCCACAAAGGTACTATCATGGCTAACTCTAGCCCCCAACACTAAAATGAGAAAATTGAAGGAAAAGTGTCTTTTAAGTCTTGAATGAAGGATTGGTGACATTGACCAACAGATATGGTCAAACATTATTAGGAAACTAGATCAAGTTAATTGTGCACTTGATTAATATTTTCAAAACTTTCTAATCTTTTCAAAAATACAAATCAACCCAACCCACACCCTCTTCAATCCAAATCAACCACTCTCTCCTCTCTCTCGACAGCTTCTCTCAACTCTCTCCCAACCAATAGTTCTGCAAAATTTCTCCCTTCAACCCCCGACGACTTCTACCTCCGACGATAAATAGTTGGGCTTCGAGTTCCCCTCTTCAATTCAATCAACCTGTCTCTCATCACTCTCTCGACAGCTTCTCTTAACTCTCTCCCAACCAACTGTTCTGCAAAATTCTCATTTCAATCCTCGGCGACTTCAACATCCGACTACAAATAGTTGGGCTTCGAGTTCCTTTTCGACTTCAATCGACATGACAGCCTTGCTCTCCGTCCACAACAACTTCGAATTCTTCATCGGTCCTTTTCTTCTTTCACAGCTAAAAATTTATGGCTTTTTAGCTTTGAAGAAAACGAGGAACTTGAGCCAACTTCTCTTATAGTATTGGTTAACAATTTCAATATTTGTTGCACTAATTTGAAATGTGGTATGAATAAAACCCTAATTTCTGGTATTTCTTCTCTTCTCTTTTCGAAGTGAATTATGATATTTTGTTGTTTGTTGCATTTTTTTGAAGTTTGATTTTTATTGTTTGTGTTTATAAAAATAAAAGGACAATTTGGTTTGATTTGTTCTGTTCTTGTTCTTGGTAAAAATGGTGAAATTGTTGTTTTTTGTTTAACAAAATTGTTCTACTGTTTCCTCCGACAGATTACCCATCTGGTGTAATATATTAACCATCTGATGCAACAGATTTATCATATGATGCAACAGATCAACCATTTGATGCACCAGAGGAACCATCAGATTACAATTCTGATGCAACAGATTAATAATCTGATGCAACAACTTTACCATATATTGCAACAGATTAAGCATCGGATAAAAAATCTGATGCAACTAATTAACCATCTGGTGCAATGGAAGAACCATCAGATTAATGATCTGATGCAACAGATGAACCTCCTGTTGGATAAAATCCTACCAACTCTTCCTACAGGAAAAGTTCAAGACTTAATTTTTCCAACTGATCATTCATCTACCGCGATAGACGACCCTATGTTGGAAGAAATCTAAACAATATTGACCGTTGATAACTATTCCAACAGATCACTCATGTGTTGCAATAGATGTGTGACCTGTTGCACAGACCATTCATCTTTCTCAACAGATGAGTGATATATTTTGTATTGTCACAACAGATTACTCAGTCGTTGCTACAGATTATTTAACTGTTCCAACAGATCACTCATATGTTGCAACAGATGATGTCACAACAATTGTGTGATCTGTTGAACAGACCATTCATCTGTCTTAAAAGATGAGTGATATGTTTTGTATTGTTGCAACAGATTACTCATTTGCTGCAATAGTTGGTTATATGCTGCAACAAATATACTACCTGGTGCAACAGATTGGTGATCTGTTGCAACTGTTATTTTACTGTTTTGCTTGTTTGATTTACTGTTATCCTTTTTTAACGATACATTAATCAACAATAATATATTATTTTATGTTCCTGTTAATTTTATGGTTCCCAAAAGAACATAAACTGAATCAAGTCCAAGTAAAGGAACAAGTGAAACAGCTAGGCTACATCCACCACTCTATGAGCTTGCTTTACAAGCGTTATCTCAATCGGGAGAAAAATATGACGAACACGGGGAGGAGGAATATTTCAAAAGAAATGATGCAGATGCTAATAGCCCTTCCACCGAAGAGCTGGTCATAGCCTTCAGCATTAATCGTTATCGTGTGAGAATGCAGTGCGATGGTGCCGCAAATTTAACGGGTGAATTCGTGGTTAAGTCAGCCATGGGAAAATCTTTTGACACCTTCAGAAAAATACTTCGAGAACAAAAATTGGATGCTTATTTCAGGGATAGCTGCTTTGGGAAATATCTTAATTTGCTGGAGGACAACAATGCTCGTTTCCAAATGAAAATGGTATATGAACTTCTCAAGCGTAGGTTTATGTATGAAAACAAAGATAAGATGGATGAGGTGTGGATAAATTACTGTGGCATGCCGTTTGTTTTGGTTGGAAGGAGTTTGCCATAATTACTGGACTAAAATATTATCCTCCTTCTCAAGTTATACCTATTCTAACCTAAAAATAAGCACCCCACGTACCTAAAAAAGGCAAAGGCAAGTCGTGTGATCGTGATAACCTGGTGTCCATTGTTGGTCCAAGCTTCAAAAATAAAAATTTGATAGAAGCGTTGAAAGGTAAAGGACTTTCAAAGAAGCACAAGCAGTCATTGTGCTTGGTTTGGTTTGTACATAATATTATTTGGGCGAGAGACGTTAACAACAACATAAGCCTCGGTTTAATAAAGCTCTCCGAGGATCTTGAGGCGTTTAACAACTATCCATGGGGCTATGAAAGCTTCAAAATGACTGTCAAATATTTGTTGACTCCGTTAGCGCCAAAGACAGTCAACTTATATGGCTTCCCATGGGTTTTCATGGTAAATGTTTCTTTCTTCTATTATGATATCATTCATTTTTTTCGCTCAATAATGGTTTTAATTTATTGGCGTTATTTTATAGGCTTGGGTGTTTGAAGCCATTTCTTATTTGAGACAACAAGTGAACTACCAGGAAGGAGTTTCCTGTCCAAGAATCTTGAGATGGTTGTCGGCCAAAACTAATAAAAATGTAAAATTTCTTGATCTCTTCAACCCCCCGAAGGATGCAGTAAGTATAATTATAATTAATTTTTTCTTTTAGTTAATATTTTTTTTGAATGATCTAATCATCATTCTAATATATGTAATGATTTATGTTAGAATGTGCATCCGTCGCTAGTTCCGACCAATCGAGAGTTGAAGATGCCATTTTTTCTTACTTTACGGTATGTGCAAACTTTATCGGACCCTAAGATCATCGACAGAATAAAAATGGAATTGTTTGGAGCAACAACCATTACAAGAAAAATAATTTTGGAGGGTGGGCTTGTTGTTGTTGATGGGGCTATTGGTGGTGGTAGTGGTGCTGCTGTTGGTGCTAATGATGCTCCTCTTACAGTATTTAAAGAAAACCATTATGAGTATGATCATACTGGTTATATAGATTTTGCCTCTCCCAGCGAATGTTCTGCATGCAAATGTCAAGACTGCAGGGCGAAACATGATGTAGTGATTAATGTTATTAATGCATTAACTGCTTCTGTAAAGGAATTGACATCTAAGAGGGGTTTCATTTCATCAAAGAGGATTTTATTTTCATCCGTTCCATTAGAGATTAGGGCTAAGAGGAGAAGGAGAGTGATTTCCAGGGCATTATCAGGACCTGTTTAATTTGCTAGAAGAGATGAGTTATCCTTTTCCATTTTGTTGTATCTCCGTAATTATCATTGACCAATTTTGGCTTTCCAGGTGGATGTAGAAGAAGCTACTGCTGAACAACATTCACAATATGCTACTCTTTTTATGGAAATATGGAGAACAGAAAGCGCAGAAACCGTACGCAAGCGACAATAAAGATCCTCGACGAGCAAAGCCGAATTCCATAGCACTGGATAAAGAACAACTTGTCCATACTGAGTAGATCTTTATAGCTTGAGCCTTTTTAAAGCAATCCTTGACAGTATACTTAAATTGTTGTTGATGTATTTGTTGAGATCTGTACCCATAACAATTTTTTTACATTTCATTTATTCGTTGACTTATTTCAGCTAATTTATGAAGGCTTCGATTTATTTTATTTTATCTACGAATTTTATTTATTCCTTAGATTTGAACTTATTAATTGAAAAGGAATACTAGATTCAAATATTGCAACAGATAATGTATCTGTTGCAACAGACGACATATCTATTGGAAAAATCGAATGAATTTAGACATATGTTGCAACAGGTAGGTAATCTGTTGGAATTTATCAAACATGTCTTTCCACTGTTGCAACAGATGGACTTTAGATAAACACATCGAGATAATGCAACAGATGACACATCTATTGGAAAAAAAAGAACAGATTTAGACATATGTTGCAACAGATGGACTTTATCTGCTGCAACAGACGACACATCTATTGGAATAATCGAACAGATTTATACATATGTTGCAACAGGTAGGTTATCTGTTGGAATTTATCAAACAGGTCTTCCCACTGTTGCAACAGATGGACTTTAGATAAAAACATCGAGATAATGCAACAGATGACCAACCTATTGCAACAGATAAACTATATGTCAGAACAGGTAGGATAACTGTTACAACGGACGGAGAATCTGTTGCATTATAAAAATTCAACTTTCATTAGACATAAAAAATAGCCACTACATGTAAAAAGGTTAAAGTGAATTGAAATGTAAAAGGCGCAACCCATCGACGGTGTTCAGTTCAAACACCTAAAATAAAATAGGCATCAAGTAGACATGTTCATTTTAAACACGTAAAATAAAATAGGCATCAAATATGTCAGTGTCAACCTGGCACATTTCGCTGATTTGCCATCACTTGGCCCCCAACGGTCATTTTTCCCCCCCAATTATCTTATATATTCATCTTCCTCCTAAAATTTAACCCTAAATTCCCAAATCTTCATCTTCTTTTATCTATCCAAATTCTTCAAATTATTACTTTCATTTTTTCCAACTGACCTTGACAATGTCGAGCGCATCTTCCACTATTTTTTGTGATAAAGATTTTTGATATTGTAAGTGCGGTCATGAAGCTCTGTTAAAGACTTCTTGAACTCAACAAAATCCGGGTCATAGATTTTTTACTTGTAAGATTTCAAAGGTAATATTTTTTTTTATTTAATTAGTTGATTAATTATTGACTTGTAATTATTTTATAATTGTGTTCTCTTTTTTATAGAAATTGGGTGGATGCGATTACTTTGATTGGTATAAAGAACGACACCCTTCACAAGCAAATCGTGTAATCTGGGGTTTGTTGAACAAAGTCAAGGCTTCTGAAGAGAAACAAAATCGAGCAAGAAGACACTACATTGTTGACGTTATTGCTACTGGTTTGGTGTTGTTGGGCACATGGATATTGAAGCCTAATTGCTGAAATTTTCATGGTGGTGTGTGTATTTTCTACTGGTTTGTTGTCGACGGGCACATGAATATTCAAGCGTAACTGTTGAAAAATATCAAAAAGATTTAGGCATATGTTGTAAAATTTAGGTCATCTGTTGGAAATTATCAAACAGGTCTTCCCACTGTTGCAACAGATTAGACTTAGATTATTAGATTATTCATAGAAATAACATCGACGTAATGCAAAAGATGACCAACCTATTGCAACAAATAAACTATCTTCCAGAACGGATTAAAGATATTTTACAACAGATTGACAATCTAATTTATTGCATTATAAAAAACTCAACTTTCATCAGAAAAAAATTATTGCCACTATATGTACATGTAATAAAGTGAAGGGTGACTTGAAATTAAAAATTTCTATTTCACAGGCTCTTCTATATACACAGTCTTCAAGCGTCCAGTTAGTACCCCATAAGCTCAAACCTCTTGCAGGTTTGCCATAACGTTGTCGCACAAAAAAGTCGTTGGCTCATCCATTTCTGTGTCGGTCATCAAATATTCGATGTGTGCAAGAGCGTGCGAGACACTCGCTTTAGCGGCATCATCTTTTGGAAGGATCATTCCCCTGTTTCGACCTTCAAAATCCAATGTTTTCTTCATCAACACTTCCTTTGGCAAATGATTCATCAGTTTACTCTCCCTCAACAAGATGTGCAACAACACCATCAGTGGCTCCACAAAGAGAAAAAAATTAAAATCGTCGATGAGAGGTACGTTGGAGTCATAAACATTGATCTTTCCCTCCTCGAGTAGTATCTCAACAGCCCGATAATGCATGTCGTTCACGCTAATGACTGCAAGAATCCTTTTTGCCTCGGTCCAGCTCTTGCCGTGTGGATTTGACCTGTCTCCTCTAACATATCTTAACATTTCTTCTTCATCCAAGACCAACGTAAGAATTAGGAAATTAAGTCCCACGCCAAGGGCTGACGCCTCTCCATTGAGTTGAACGTACCTATCCTTGAGCTTCTTGCAGAAGTCGAGGTCCATTATCCTATCGGTAGCGTCATAAGCTTCCCGGTACGTTAATTGCCTTTTCCTCATGAGGAAGAGAATTATGTCAACATGCTGTGAGATAAGAAGTAAATTTTTAAATAGGTTAGTAATTGTAAAGATGCAACGGATGGTCCATTTGTTGCATAGGGTTCTCTGAATCAATAATCAACGCAACTTATGCAACATATGGATAATAAGTTGCAACAGAACCACAACCAGTTGCACCAGTATACCCAGTTGTTGCAACATATGTTGAATCTGTTGCGTAGCTTCTTCTTCATGGGGTAGATTAGAAGGGCTAGGTTAGGAAAAGTAAACTTGCCTTGTCCTCGTACGACATACGTATATCAGTCATAGTCTGGAAGTCTTGGGGGAAAAGGGAGGCCTGGGGTAATCTGGTGCACCTGGCTTGACATTCTTGGCCTGTCGCAGATCCCTCTTCTCTTCAGCGCCAAGTTCCGCGTATATGTCCACCTTTTTGACTGACTCCTGAACTTTAACAGATTTTGGAGAGGGAGGAATTACAATTTCTTTTGATTTCTGAGCGGAGAGTACGTCTCTAATTGCTCCTTTCTTTCTCCTAACCAACGCTGTAGGAGTGTGTGGCTCCCTCAATTTCTTGGATGGTATGACACACCTCTTGGATTTAAATTCCTCGATAGATTTAGTGATAGCCTCTACTTTTTCAAAGAGTTTATCCTATCTGTCCTTGCACTCATTGCATTCGTAACGAGAACACGAGGGTGAAGAGGGGTGAGAGGGACCTGTGTAAGGGCGAAAAGGGGTGTTTTCAAACATATTTATTCTTTCTTGAGCATCAACATGCTCATCATCACGAGTGGTAGTAGCATTAGCATGCCTACCACCAACACCAACAACTCCACCAGAAGAAGCACCCGGATCTGCCTTAGTAAAAGGTTGGTCATGAAGAGCCTCAAAATTAGGTTGACCTTGCCTAAGTGCTCTTCTTATGGATGTTGCTCCAGCCAATTCCTTCTTTATTTACTCCACCATTGGGTCTGCAATAGTATCAACATGACCTAAAGTAATATAAGAAGTCATCACCGACTTCTCCTTAGTAGGTACGATCTATGGATGCACAACGTATAAAAAAGAAAAAAAAGACAGATGCATTTAAATCATACAATATAATAATTTTCACAGTTGGGCTATATTTTAAAAAAAAGACCCATCTGTTGTAGAGTTTGCAGTATATGGTTAAAACCCGTGAGTCTAGTTCAAAAAAATAAAGCAACACATGGATAATCTGATGCAAAATATCAATCATCTGTTGCAACAACTGTACAAGACGGGTAATCTATTATGCAACAGATGATCTGTACAACGTAACAGATGAATGATATGTTATCAGATTAAACATCTGTTGCATAATTTACAGTAGATGGTTAATCTTTTAGGAGTCAGATTCAGAGAATCAAAGCAACAGATGGGTAATCTGATGCAAGATATACCCCATCGCAACAGATGTCCCATCTGGTGCATCAGATATAACATCTGTTGCACCAGATATAACATTTGTTCAATATCTTTCTTATCTTTGAGTAGAATTATTTTACTTGAAGAAGACGTACTGCATCATTCGAAAGGTTAAAATGATCAGCCTCCTTAATATTGGTGTTGCTCTTTGCATCCAACCACCTAAACATCCTTGGATGAGAAACCTCATCTGGATAATCCATTAACTATTTTTGGAGGGGAGGAATGGCTTCAAATTTCCAAGCCTAAAAAATGTAAACAGGAAGCAAGCAAAAAAAATCATAATAACTATATTCAATATAAATTAATGGATGAGTAAAATTCGTGATTAATTTTACCATGAAAGCCCAAGGAAAGCCGTATAATGTGGTCGTCCCTGAGGATAGCTTTGTCAGTAAATATTGGACAGTCAAGTAGAAGCTGTCATATCCCCAGGGATAATTGTTGAATTTATCAAAATCCTCAGCACGCGCCAACAAATCATCTTCTATGACCTTGTGACGTCTCTCGCCAATACAACCGAATGGGAAAACCAAACTAAACTAAGCACAATTGCTCCCTGTACTGCTCTGGTATGGTTTCATCCTCGAGATCTGTCAACAAATGCGATGCTTTGTAGCCATGTCGAGCAATGTCAAACAACCCATCTATTTTTCCCTTATATTTTCTTGCCTTGGATCTTTTGCGGGGTGGTGGTCCTTCTGGACGATGGCATCTCAGGCCCGTCACTATGGTAAACTCTTGCAAGCCAAAACAAACAGGCATGCCACAGTAGTTGATCCAGATTTCATCCATCTTCTTTTTGCCCCCTCCTCCGGATCTTTATCATCCCCTGCGTACTTGATCCTGCGCTTGAGAAGACCATATACCATCATCATAGGGAAACGGATACGGGCAGAGGGGTCCTCAGGAAGCTCAAGAAAGCATCCAAAGCAGCTCTTCTTAAAAAGTCCGCCTCTGTTTTCGTTCTTCATAATTTTCATAAAATGTTCAAAAAATTTCCCCATCTGACATTTAAGTACAATTTGATCAGTTAGTTGTTTTCCTTTTGGGTCATTTATCGGCATCGCAACTTGAAATCTTTCAATACTAAAAGTTTTGATAGGATCATGCTGGGATTTCGATATTAACTCACACCCCGTCGGTGATCCATTATCATCATGTTGATGATCATCCTCTTTCTCTTTCTGACTCTCTAATTCCTCCTCTTTCTCACTTTTATTTTCTTCATCACCATCTACAGACCCTTGTCCACCTCCCTCAATGTTGTTTTCACATCTCTCCTCAGCTTTACTTTTCCCTAACTGAGATTGTTCAGGAAGCTCCTCCGAATCCCTTTGTACTGTAGCCTTTTTTTAGTGGTCAGACGTTGATCCACTTTTACTTTCTTTTCTTTTGGGAGACATGTTTTACCTACAGACAAAGAAAAATAAAAAATTACATTACAGTTGATGTATGCATAGATTTTAAAAAATACATTCCAAACACCACGAATACCGACACACCAAAAGCCACCACCACAAACACCACCAACCAATGCCGAGAAACAAACAAACACCATGAATACCGACACCACCACAAACACCACCAACCAATGCCACCACCGGTGCCACCACGATGACCACAAACACTACCACCACCACCACCAATACCATCCAACTATACCAGGATAGTCAACGGAACACTGTGACGGAAACTAGGGATTTCTCGAGTTCTTTCTATGATTTTACCATCAAAACTCAAAATTGTAAACCCATTCTCGAAGATAATACAACTAAAAGTTTTATTTTTTATCATTAACTTAAAAACCCTTATTTTTTAGAAAAAAAAACAAATATAGAGCTCTTCTTAAAATCTGTTGCCTACGAAGACAAAGAAAATGACTTATACAAGCAAGAATAAAGTCGAAAATAACACCTATGTGGTTAGAAATGAGAAGAAAAACGATCTGTTATGGAGGGTTGAACAAATTTGTTGAGTAGTTGTTGTTTGTACTGTATTGTTGAGTGAGAATGAGAGAGAAAGAGCCAGACCTTGAGATTTGAAATGATGAAATGTTTTGTATGGGTTGATTTGTATTTTGGAAAAGAATGACAAGTAGTTTTGAAAATGTTAATTTGGTTCGAAATGATCTTAATTACTTTTAAACTTATAAAATATATGCGTAATTTTTAACCCTCTCATCATGCAATTGCCGAAAGGGTAATTCAATTGAAATTGTATAAAAATAATTGAAGTTGTAGTTGACCGAGTACTCTGAAGGTGACCCTGAGAAAACTCACCCCTGGTCCTAGATTAATCAATTTAGGTACTATTAGTCTAACATATGAACTCAATTGAAATTGTAAAAAATAAATGTTCAACATGTTGCGTCAGATTTATCATCTGTTATAAATTATCAATCATATTAGGTAACAACAGATTACGAATCTAATGTAAATTATCAAACAGATTAAGTCATCTGTTGCTACAGATTACCCATCTGTTGTAAATTATCAAATGGATTGTCATAGGTCGCAACAGATTACCCATATGTTGTAAATTATCAAATAGGCGTTGCCATCTGTTGTGGATGACCCTATGAGAACTCACCCCTAGTCCTAGATTAATCGATAGTTTACCCTATGAGAACTCACCCCTAGTCCTAGATTATTCAATTAAGGTATTAGTACCCTAGTCCTAGATTAATCAATTAAGGCATTAGTCTAACATATGAGGTAGTAAGAATCAGTTCAGCTCAAAGTGATCGATCGACGACCTTGTCGGGAGGAACTCAGTACCGCCTTATTATGCAATTGATAGAAGACTCAATTGCAGTTGTAGTTGACCCTATGAGAACTCACCCCTAGTCTCAGACTATTCAATTAAGGTATTAGTACCCTAGTCCTAAATTAATCAATTAAGGCATTAGTCTAACATATGAGGTAGTAAGAATCGATTCGGCTCAGAGTGATCGATCGACGACTCTGTCGGGAGGAACGCAGTACCATCTCATTATGCAATTGCCAAAAGACTTAATTGAAGTTGTAGTTGACCCTATGAGAACTCACCCCTAGTCCCAAACTATTCAATTAAGGTATTAGTACCCTAGTCCTAGATTAATCAATTAAGGTATTAGTCCAACATATGAGGTAGTGAGAATCGGTTTGGCTCAGAGTGATCGATTGACGATTCTGTCGGGAGGAACGCAATACCGTCTCATTAAGCAATTGCCAAAAAACTTAATTAAATTTGTAGTTGACCTTATGAGAACTCACCCCTAGTCCCATACTATTCAATTATGGTATTAGTACCCTAGTGTGATGCCCCGCGTCACTACCCATTAAATTCATCCCGTTTTGGGCATGAATCCGAGCATTTCGGGTGCATTTCGGAGCCCGACGGGGCTTCCACAACGTCCATTGACAAGGCCAACGTGGGGGCATCTTTGGGAGGTCAAATTATAAGCTCGGTTCAACATTTATGGGGCTTTGGAGCCTTTACCAGCAGCTGAATAGAGACTGCACAGCAAATCAGGATTGCTAGACAATGGCCTTTCACTAGTGCTTGGATTGCATGGCCAAATGTAGTAATTTTTGACTAGCATTTATTGTTCCCTTGACTAAGGGACTTTATATATATCTTGTAAGGCCCTCTTGGTCAGGTCATCTTATACTTGTTTTTACTCAAGAAATATATCAGAAAATTGGCTCTCGGGCCTCCCAAATCGAGTGTCTTTCTTTGCCATTTTCCTTACGTGTTTGTGTGAATGTTCAAAGGTTCTTGGGAACTGATTTAGAGTTGGTTTAGGACTGAGTTTAGCATCAATATTATGAGTGTTAAGTTGTCCGCACACGGCTAAAAATAGGCCCGTGACAAGTGGTATCAAAGCAGCACTTTGAACATGGCATACGACGGCGACGAGGAGGTTCACGGCGGAGACAATATGGGCAAAACCAAGACCAAAAAATGTGACAAGAGTAGGAACAAGGATGAGGCCCAACTTCCACTTAGTGAGGCTGTCACAAACATGGAAGAAGGTGAAGGTTCAGCATCCGGCTCTCTCGATGAGAGAATCGTTAGCACGGAGACTGGCTTAGCGGTTTTGGGCCATCGCTTCAAGACCCTTGAGTCCAACGTTGGTACCCTTGAGGCTGCTGCTCTTGAAGGGCTGGACGAAGTCAAGGCCGACTTGTCCGAGCAAAAGGAGGGGCTGACCAGCTTGGAGCTCAAGCTTACGAAAGCGTTATCGGCGCTACACGAGGAGTTTGGGTCAAAACTGTCCGAGGTAATGCTGGGCAGTCTGCTTTGTAGGAGGAAGTTGCTGATTTGAAGCAACAACTGGAAGCAGCCCGTGTTGGTGGAAATCATGGTTCCGTGGATTACCATGATGCTCGTATTGAGGCTCCTAAACCCAACGTGTTTAAGGGTGAAAGGAACGCTCAAGACGTAGAGAATTTCATATGGCAATTGGAGTCATATTTTGAGCACGTCAAGATTGTTGACGGGGCAGCAAGGATCCGGATTGCAACCATGTACTTTAGCGACGTCGCAATATTGTGGTGGCGTAGGAAGAAAATAGACATGGAGAGGGGTCTTTGCACCATAGCTGATTGGGATCAGTTTAAGGAAGAGTTGAAGGAACAATTTTACCCTCAAAACGTTGTAGACAAAGACCGACGGAAGTTGAGGGAACTTAAACAAACTTCTTCCATTCATAACTATGTGAGGGAGTTTACGAAGCTCTCAATTCTTGTGACGAGTTTCATCAGTGAGGAATTACTCTTCTTCTTCCTTGATGGCCTCCAAAATTGGGCCAAACAAGAGTTGAGGAGGCGTAATGTCAAGACCGTGGATGAGGCCATTAAAGTGGCGGAATCCTTGAATGATTTTCATGCCGATTATGCCAAGGAGAAGGATAGTCGGAAAAAGCCTGTTGCTGCCAAGGGAGATCGTGGAGACAATCATGAGTTCAAAGGCGAACGCAACCAGCCATCGACGTTCCGCAAGAACTACGAGGAGAAGAAGAAAGGTGTAGCTAACCGCGATAGCGGCTGCTACCTTTGCGGGGATACGTCTCACTTTGCGAGATCTTGTCCTTCATTGAGTAAGCTGGGAGCTATGATTGCAGAAACACGGAAGGATCAACCTAGTACGCAAGACGGGGGTTCCGGGGAGCAAGAAACACTAGCTGCCAATTCTGAGAAAGGAAAGGGACATGCCGTGGGTTTATTCAACCACATGGCTTTGTTTAACCACATGACGCTTACTGCTCTTGCTACAAAGAAGCATAGCGTGAGAGCACGAGAGTCATTATTTGTTGATGGTGAGGTGAATGGGCGAGCAGTCCGCATTATGGTGGACACCGGAGCAACACATAACTTTATTACGGAGGAAAAGGCTAAAGAACTTGGCCTTGCATTCGTGACCAGTGATTCCATGTTGAAGACCGTTAATTGTCTCCCTACCAATGTCAATGGCCTAGCTCCTCGGGTGAGTCTCACCTTGGGAGGTTGGAAGGGAGAAACGGATTTTTCGGTTGTTTCGATGGATGTTTTTGATATTATTTTGGGGCTCGATTTTTGGTATGAGATTAACGCGTTTATTTCTCCACGTCTCAACCAGCTAGCCATTTGTGATGTGGGTGGTTCTTGTATTGTTCCACTTATTCGTGTCGCTCAAAGTGGCACACGTTTGTCGGCGATGCAGCTTGTTAAAGGTTTCAAGAAAGGAGAACTAACTTTTCTTGCGACATTGATGGAGATTGTGGACTGTCAAGAAGATGATTTAGTGCCCTCATGTGTCCAACGTGTTCTTGAAGAGAACAAGGACGTAAGGCCGGAGGAGCTTCCCAAACGGTTACCTCCACGAAGGGAAGTTGATCACGAAATTGAGATGGTACCCGTGGCAAAGCCACCAGCTATGACCCCGTATCGGATGTCGCCTCTGGAGCTTGAGGAACTTAGAAAACAACTCAAGGAGCTGCTGGAATTAGGCCATATCCGACCATCGAAGGCACCCTTTGGAGCTCCGGTCTTATTTCAAAAGAAGAAGGAATGGACGTTGCGGTTGTGTATTGATTACCGTGCTCTCAACAAAGTCACGGTGAAAAACAAATATCCCATTCCTTTGATAGCTGATTTGTTTGATCGCTTGGGGCAAGCCAAAGTGTTCACGAAGATGGATTTGAGGAAGGGCTATTATCAAGTTCGCATAGCCGAAGGAGATGAAGCCAAGACGACTTGTGTGATTTGTTATGGGTCGTATGAGTGGCTGGTCATGCCTTTTGGACTGAACAACGCACCAGCCACGTTTTGCACACTAATGAACAAGATATTCCAGCCATACTTGGATCAGTTCGTGGTCATATACTTGGACGACATTGTTGTTTATAGTAGCTCAATGGAGAAGCACGTTAGACACCTTCAAATAGTGTTTAATGTGCTACGGGAAAATGAGCTATGCGTCAAAAGGGAGAAGTGCACTTTTGCACATCCAAAGGTGCAATTCTTGGGCCATACGATCAGCCAAGGGCAGATTCAAATGGATAGCGACAAAGTTGAGGCGATCCGGGATTGGGAGGTTCCAACGAAGGTACCCGAATTGAGGTCCTTCCTTGGCCTTGCTAATTATTACCGGAGATTTATTCTTGGATACTCGGATATTGCTGCTCCTCTCACGGATTTATTGAAGAAGAATCGTGCTTGGGAGTGGAATAGTTCGTGTCAAGGGGCATTCAACAACCTCAAGGCAGCCATCATCAAGGAACCGGTTTTGTCTTTACCGGATTTCACGAAACTTTTTGAGGTGCAAACGGATGCATCCGATTTTGCTATTGGTGGTGTCCTAATGCAAGAGGTCCATCCGATAGCGTATGAAAGCAGAAAATTGAATGATACGGAGCGACGCTATACAGTCCACAAAAGGGAGATGACGGCCATCGTCTATTGCCTAAGGACATGGCGTCATTATTTGTTGGGCGCTCATTTCATCGTCAAGACGGATAACGTAGCGACCAGCTACTTCCAATCACAAAATAAACTCTCGCCAAAGCAGGCTCGATGATAAGATTTTTTGGCCGAGTTTGATTACTCATTGGAGTATAAACCGGGAAAGGCCAATGTTGTTGCCGATGCATTAAGTCGCAAAGCTGTTTTGGCGACACTTTTGAGAACGACCAGCTGTGGTATGCTGGATACCATCAAAGAAGGGATGGAACATGATCCCGTTGCCAAGCAACTTATTGATTTGGCACGCAAAGGCAAGACCCAAAAGTTTTGGGAGGAGGACGGACTGTTATACACCACCGGAAGGCGAGTGTATGTGCCTAGATGGAAAAATCATAGGCGCTTGTTGATCAAGGAGGGTCATGACTCGATGTGGGCTGGTCATCCAGGACAGAAATGCACCATGGCCTTGTTAGAAGCAGCTTATTATTGGCCTCACATAAGGGACGACATAGAGGTATACGTTCGTACTTGCCTTGTTTGCCAACAAGACAAGGTGGAACACAAGGCGCCCGGTGGATTACTTGAGCCGCTGCCCACCGCGGAGAAACCATGGGACAGTGTCACCATGGATTTTATCACATGTTTTCCTAACTCGGAGGGTTACGGAACAATCATGGTTTTCGTTGATCGCTTCTCCAAATATGCAACATTCTCAGCTGCCACGTCGAATTGCAAAGCCAAAGAGGCAGCCCGATTATTTCTCAAAGATGTAGTTAAACTTTGGGGCGTGCCTAGGCATATCATTAGTGATCGAGACCCGCAATTCACTGGAGCATTTTGGAAGGAGCTATTCAGTTTATTGGGGTCGGAGCTGCACTTTTCAACCAGTTTCCATCCCCAAACCGACGGACAAACGGAGCGAGTAAATGGGTTACTCGAGTGTTACTTGAGGCACTTTGTTAGTGCCAATCAAAGGGACTGGTCGAAATTGCTCGACACGGCTCAATTTTCATACAACTTGCAGCGGAGTGAGGCAACAGGTCGTAGTCCTTTTGAACTTTCAATGGGGCAGCAACCGAACACTCCACAATTCTTACCGGTTAACGCCGGAATGAGAAATCCGGGTGCTTATCATATGGCAAAGTCTTGGGAGGAACAAGTCGATATGGCAAGGTCATATCTTGATAAAACAGCCCGCAAAATGAAGAAATTTGCTGATCGCAATCGTCGTCCAGTCCATTACCGGATTGGAGACAAAGTGATGGTCAAGCTCAATCCGAGGCAATTCAAGTCGTTGCGGCGTGTCAATCAAAGTTTGATCCGACGCTATGAGGGTCCATTTGAGATTGTTGCCAAGGTTGGAAAAATTTCGTATAAGATGGACATGCCATCGCATTTAAAGATTTATCCCGTCTTCCATGCAAGCAAGTTAAAACCGTATTTCGAAGACAAGGAAGACGTGGAGCGGGGTAAGTCTAGTCAGGCCCAAATCTTCATGACGTCCGCTGCCACGGATAAGCAAATTGAGGAAATAATTGATCATCAATTGGTTCGGGGAAAAGGTTGGGGCAATTCAAGTGCCCAATTCTTAGTCCATTTGAAGGGGCAATCGCCCGAGGAGGCATCGTGGGAAAAATATGAGGACTTGTGGTAGTTCAAGGAGCAAGTCCACAAATATTTGCAGCTATGTGGCGCCGCGGTCATCGCCAAATCAGGTGGGGGAGAGTGTGACGCCCCGCGTCACTACCCATTAAATTCATCCCATTTTGGGCATGATTCCGAGCATTTCGGGTGCATTTCGGAGCCCGACGGGGCTTCCACAATGTCCATTGACAAGGCCAACGTGGGGGCATATTTGGGAGGTCAAATTATAAGCTCGGGTCAACATTTATGGGGCTTTGGAGCCTTGACCAGCAGCTGAATAGAGACTGCACAGCAAATCAGGATTGCTAGACAATGGCCTTTCACTAGTGCTTGGATTGAATGGCCAAATGTAGTAATTTTTGACTAGCATTTATTGTGCCCTTGACTAAGGGACTTCATATATATCTTGTAAGGCCCTCTCGGTCAGGTCATCTTATACTTGTTTTTACTCAAGAAATATATCAAAAAATTGGCTCTCGGGCCTCCCAAATCGAGTGTCTTTCTTTGCCATTTTCCTTACGTGTTTGTGTGAATGTTCAAAGGTTCTTGGGAACTGATTCAGAGTTGGTTTAGGACTGAGTTTAGCATCAATATTATGAGTGTTAAGCTGTCCGCACGCGGCTAAAAATAGGCCCGTGACACTAGTCCTATATTAATCAATTAAGGTATTAGTCTAATATATGAGGTAGTAAGAATCGGTTCGCCTTAGAGTGATCAATCGCCGACTCTGGTCGGGAGGAATGCAATATCGTCTCATCATGCAATTGCCAAAAGACTTAATTAAAGTTGTAGTTGACCCTATGAGAACTCACATTCAATTAAGGTATTAGTCTAACATATGAACTCAATTGAATTATATATAAACAAATGTTCAACCTGTTGCAACAGATGTCTTTTCTGTTGGATCAGATCAAACAGATTATGTAATCTGTTGCAACATATTATCCATCTGTTGTAAACTATCAAATAAATTAAGTCATTTGTTGCGACAGATCACAAATCTGTTGTAAACTATCTAACAGATTAAGTCATCTATTGCGACAGATTACCCATCTGTTGTAAATTATCAAATATGCGCTGTCATCTATTGTAATTGACATTATGAGAACTCACCCCTAGTTCTAGATTAATTAATTAAGGTACTAGTTGAACATATGAGGTAGTAAGAATCAGTTCGGCTCAGAGTGATCGATCGACGACTCTTGTCGGGAGGAAAGAAGTCCCGTCTCATCATGCACTTGCCAAAAAAACTCAATTGAAGTTGTAGTTGACCCTATGATAACTCACCCCTAGTCCCAGATTATTCAATTACGGTATTAGTTGAACATACGAGGTAGTAAGAATTGGTTCATCTCAGAGTGATCGATCGATGACTCTTGTCGGGAGGAATACAGTACCGTCTCATCATGCAATTGCCAAAAAACTCAATTGAAGTTGTAGTTGACCCTTTTTGCTCATTCATCCATCCCTAATTCCACCTAGATCAATGTAGGTACTATTATTAATCTTAACATTAAGTTAATGAGAAAATTTTTTAACTTAGAGTGATTGATCGATGACTCGGGTCGGGATGAACGCAATACTAACACCATGCAAATGAGACGACTCAATTGGATTTGTAGTTGACCCTGTGAGCTCATTCATTAGTCCCTCGTTCCACCTAGATCGGTGTAGATACTATTATTAATCTTAACATTAAGTTAATGAGGATCTCATTCTTTCATCCCTAGTTCATCTTAAATCAATTGCAATGAAATTTCTTGCAACAAACAACTGAGCTGTTGGAGAATTTCAAACAGATAACAATATCTGTTGCAACAGATGACATTTCTTATTTAATTATCAAATAGACATTTGCATCTGTTATGATGGATGACTGAGGTGTTGGAAATTTTCAAACAGATATTGATATCTGTTGTAACAGATGATGTTTCTGATTTAGCTATCAAATGACATTTTCATCTGTTGTTACAGATGAATGAGCTGTTGGAATTTGTCAAACAGATGTCTAAATCTGTTGCAACAGACGACATATCTGTTTGAAAATCTTTTTATTTTCTTTTAATTTTAAAGCAAGCTACTGTCCGAGTAGATAAAGTAGTAGTACTACTAAAGGCGGTAAAAAATATTTCTTGGATAACTTAAAAATCTCATTGAGTAGTCTTGTCCTGTCTTTTCAATGTCACCCGTTTTCTTCCTCGTGCCCCTCAAATTATTAGTGAATATTAATTAATGAATATTAAAACCCCTAATACTTCTTTCGTTTCATATTGACTTGGCACTACCATCAAGAAAATATTAATTAGGGGTTTATTTTACTACCAAATTAGCCTTATTAATTATGCTTTAAAAATATCAATTTGAATAAATACACTTTGTTTAGTCATTTAATATTAAGGGTAGAACATCTAGAAATTAGAATTATCTCATCTCTCCTCTCTTCTCCTTCAGCCCTAAATCTCTCATCTTTTTTCTTTCTATCCTCTTTAGGGTTATCAAAGCCTTTTTTTTTCTCTTTTTTTTCTCAAAAAATTTCGTTCGAATCTAAACCGATCGATATCCATATCTTAGATTCCTCGACTGAAATTGTTGTTTTGACCCCTTTTTGACATTAAGGTATGATATGATTCACTATTGCTCTTTCATTCTCGTCTTCTTCTTGCAACTTTATTTATATCTTTTTGTTTATTTAATTACCATTTTCCCATATCATATTTATTTAAATTTTTGAAGGAACTTTTAATTGTTGAATAAACATACCGAGAATTTTTATTATAAGATGCGAAAAAAAATCATCTGTTGGGAGAAGTTTAAAAGCCTTGTTGGCAGTATCATTTTTTTATGTATTTTGTTTGTTTCTTTATTGTTGATGTTGTTATTGATGTTGTTGGTGGGGTTGGTATTGTTGGAACTTATGGTGTGGTGTTGTTGTTGGAGTTGGCATTGTTGAAACTTGTGGTGTGGTGTGGTTTAGACGGTGGATGCTTCTTAGCTTAAAAATAGTGGAGTCCGAACAATCAACACAAGGAGTAAGGGAGAAAAAATAAAAAGTTTAAAGTGAATAAGAAGAGAAGAGTTGGTTACCAAAATTAAAAAAATATGTGCTGAGTGGGAATTGAACTCAAGACCAAAAGAAATAAATAGCCTTAAGCACCCATAAACAACAACTAGGCTAACCAAACAACTCTTACTATAGGTGCTCACTGATTAGATTATATAAGTTTTATTCATTATTTCCACATACATATATAAAGTTTGATACGAGTTCAGTCTGTGCTCGCGCACCCGGAGGACTCCATGTGGGTTCGTCCCTTGTTGTTGATGGTGTTGGAACATAGGATGTATGCTTCTTTGTTGTTGATGATGTTGTTGGAACAAATGTTGTTGTTTTCTTTATTGTTGATGTTTTTTATTTGTTGTGTGTAGTTTATACTGTTGTTGATGTTGCATCAGACGGAGCAATTGATGGAACAAATCAAACCTCCAGCAAGGCTGCTATGTATTCCAACAGACTCCATATCTATTGCATCCGACTCCATATCTGACGCAACAGACTCCACATCTGACGCAAATTATTCGGGATTTATGTGTTGTGTGTGTTAGTGTTACTTAAATAAAACTGGTGACTTTATTAATATGTAAATTAAAAAAATGAATCTAAATATAATATTTTTTTTTTTTGTATTTTCGAAAGAGACAGATTGGTAATCTGTTACAAAATATATTCCACCTGTCAGATAACTTACAATATATGGACAATCTGTTGCAACAGATGGATATATCAGTTTACTTTTCCATCAGCTGTGGCATCTGTTGGAACTTGCTAGTCATCTGTTTATTCAATTTCATCAAGAGCAATAGATTTTTCTAAGCACTTCTTGGCCAAACTCAATTTTTGCTCTTGGATTGCTTCTTTTTTTTTCTTTGCATCCTTCAAGCTGGCCTCCAAATTCAATTTTTGCCCTCAATCCAATAGCAAAAATTTAGTTTGGTTGAAGGATACAAAGAAAAAAAGAGAAGCAATCCAAGAGAAAAAATTGAATTTGGCCAAGAAGTGTTTAGAAAAATCGATTGCTCTCGATGAAATTGAATAAACAGATGACTAGCAAGTTGCAACAGACGCCACAGCTGATGGAAAAGCAAACTGATATATCCATCTGTTGCAACAGATTGTCCATATGTTGTAAGTTATCTGACAGGTGGAATATATTTTTCAACAGATTACCAATCTTTATCTTTTGGAAATACAACAAAAAGATAAAATGTTGTATTTAGATCCGTTTTTTTTTTCTAATTTACTTATTAATAAAGTCACCAGTATTATTTAAGTAATACTAACACACACAACACATAAATCCCGGATATTTTCAGCAATATTACATTAAATCCCGGATAATTTGCTAATTACATCTTATCCCGGAATTTTGAATTGCGATACATATATGGACTAGTGATTCATATATATATGTATCACTAGTATATAGATATGTATACAGTAGTGATACATATAACATATGTATCACTAGTAAATATGAATTCGGGATTTTATGTAATTTTTTAAAACATTAAGGGATATTGTGTAATATGGTGTCTTAATTATGAGATTTGTGTAATTTTTCCTTTTAAGGGATATGAACAATCGTGGCTTTTTGTTTGACTAAGTCCAGTCCCTTCCAATTCTCAATCATTTTATAAATAGGTCCCTCCGGCCTCCTCACTCACTCTCACTCACTCTCGTTCATTCTACTATACTTGCAATACTAATATGTCAGATCCAGATTCATACAAGAAGATTCATATCGAGTCCTTGCAGGAACTTCAAAGGCAGTTTGGCCGACTTCCGAGCAAGGTTGAGGAGGGCCCTGCTGCTGCCGGATGAAAATTGTCAGGTTGACAATAATAATAGTAATAATAATAATAATAATAATAATAATAATAATACTAACAATAATAATAATAATAATAATAATAATAATAATTAGGTTATGTTTTTTCTTTCTTTTAGCATATGTATTTCCCTTTTTTATATCCGATCTACCTATAAGGGATTCAAAAAAATTCATGTATATGTTTGGTTTGGTTTGGTTTGGTCAATTTTGAATTTTTAATTCTTATTCAATATTTAATTATCATTCTATTTATTCACTATTCAAAATATGTCGGCAGTTGGAGTTAGGGATACGGTCATGATGAGAAATTCTCCTAAAAATGATTCGTTAATAAATAATAAGGAACTAAATGATATTATAATCGTAAAAGAAAGATTATTTAATTTAAAAAAACTCACAACATTGGATTAATTTAATTAAGATATATATATGATGATATGATTTTTAAGGAAAAAGTTAATGAATAGTCGTGACTGTGACTTTTGTCTAAACACATTCAACAAACAAACAAAAACAAAAAATGCTTCTAATGCATCAAATTCCTCATCTGTTGCGACTATGAATCAGTTAGAAGAAATCAAAAAAGTTCCTTAAATAGATGGTTGATTTATAGCAATAGATGGTATATCTATTGAAACAAATGGGTTATCTGATGCAACAGATATACAATCTGTTGCCATAACTCAATTAATAAAAATGGTTATTAAAGAAATGGAAAGATTAAGTCACCACCAGCTTGATTTAATTAAGTCATTTCTTTTCACAGAAAAGAGTAAGGAAATAAATAATAAACACAATTTAAACCATAAAAACTCACCAGAAATATTCTTATTTTTAAATCTTCTTTATTAATTTATATAATTAAAAAGTCAGAAAATTTGGATGTCATGAAGATAATTTTTTTTTTAAAAGATATGTATATTATATGTTGCAACAGATATATTATCTGATGCAACAGGTTAACTATTTGTTGCAACGGATGATATATATGTTGTAACAGATGATTTATCTGATGCAACAGATATATAATCTTTTGTGCAACTCAGTGTAAAAAATAAACGGTTGCTAGAAAGAACTAATTATTTTAATAATTATAAAGCCAAGCTTTAAGCTGAAAAGTCATGACTTATCACAATATTGCTTAATTTAATTAAGTCATAACTTTTTACAGTAATCAAGAATGTCATTAATAAATAGAGGTGAATAGTTGTGCCTTTAAATCTGCTTTATTAATTTATATAATTAAAAAGTCATAAAATTTGGATGTCATGAAGATAATTTAATTTTTTTTAAAAATATATGTGTTATATGTTGCAACATTAATATTATATGATGCAACAGGTTATCTATTTGATGCAACGTAAGATATAACTGTTGTAACAGATGATTTATCTGATGCAACAGATATATTATCTTTCCAACTCAGTGTAAAAAAAATGATTCCTGGAAAGAACTAATTATTATTAATAATAAAGCTGAAAAGTCATGACTTATCACAATATTGATTGATTTAATTAAGTCATAACTTTTTACAGTAATCAAGAATGTCATTAATAAATGGAGGTGAACAGTTGTGCCTTTAAATCTGCTTTATTAATTTATATAATTAAAAAGTCAGAAAATTTGGATGTCATGAAGATAATATTTTTTTTAAAAAAAAAATATATATTATATGTTGCAACAGATATATTATCTTATGCAACAGGTTATCTATTTATTGCAAATCATGATATATCTATTGTAACAGATGATTTATCTGATGCAACAAATATAATCTGTTGTCCAACTCAGTATAAAAAAAACGGTTCCTGTAAAGAACTAATTATTAATAATAATAAAGCTAAAAAGTCATGACTTATCATAATATTGATTAATTTAATTAAGTCATAACTTTTTACAGTAATCAAGAATGTCATTAATAAATGGAGGTGAACAGTTGTGCCTTTAAATCTGCTTTATTAATTTATATAATTAAAAAGTCAGAAAATTTGAATGTCATGAAGATAATATATTTTTTTTAAAAAATATATATATTATATGTTGCAACAAATATATTATCTTATGCAACATGTTATCTATTTGTTGCAAATCATGATATATCTGTTGTAACAGATGATTTATTTGATACAACAGATATATTATCTGTTGTCCAACTCAGTGTAAAAAAAATGATTCCTGGAAAGAACTAATTATTAATAATAATAAAGCTGAAAAGTCATGACTTATCATAATATTGATTAATTTAATTAAGTCATAACTTTTTACAGTAATCAAGAATGTAATTAATAAATGGAAGTGAACAATTGTGCCTTTAAATCTGCTTTATTAATTTATATAATTAAAAAGTCAAAAAATTTAGATGTCATGAAGATAATATATTTTTTTAAAAATATATATATATTATATGTTGCAACAGATATATTATCTTATGCAACATGTTATCTATTTGTTGCAAATCATGACATATCTGTTGTAACACATGAATTATCTGATGCAACAGATATATTATCTATTGTCCAACTCAGTGTAAAAAAAAATGGTTCCTGGAAAGGACTAATTATTAATAATAATAATGCTGAAAAGTCATGACTTATCATAATATTAATTAATTTAATTAAGTCATAACTTTTTACAGTAATCAAGAATGTCATTAATAAATGAAGGTGAACAGTTGTGCCTTTAAATCTGCTTTATTAATTTATATAATTAAAAAGTCAGAAAATTTGGATGTCATGAAGATAATATATTTTTTTTAAAATATATATATATTATATGTTGCAACAGATATATTATCTTATGTAACAGGTTATCTATTTGTTGCAACGGATGATATATCTGTTGTAACAGATAATTTATCTGATGCAACAGATATATTATCTGTTGTCCAACTCGGTGTAAAAAAAATGATTCCTGGAAAGAACTAATTATTAATAATAATAAAGCTGAAAAGTCATGACTTATCATAATATTGATTAATTTAATTAAGTCATAACTTTTTACAGTAATCAAGAATGTCATTAATAAATGGAGGTGAACAGTTGACCTTTAAATCTACTTTATTAATTTATATAATTAAAAAGTCAGAAAATTTGGATGTCATGAAGATAATTTTTTTTTTAAAAAAAAATATATCTATTATCTGATGCAACAGGTTATCTATTTGTTGCAAATCATGATATATCTGTTGTAATAGATGATTTATCTGTTGCAACAGATATATTATTTGTTGTCCAAAACAGTGTAAAAAAAGGTTCCTGAAAAGAACTAATTATTAATAATAATAAAGCTGAAAAGTCATGACTTATCATAATATTGATTAATTTAATTAAGTCATAACTTTTTACAGTAATCAAGAATGTCTTTAATAAATGGAGGTGAACAGTTGCGATTTTTTGCCTAACTCATTCAAGTTCAATCCTCTATAAATAAGTCCCTCCTTACTCAATCTTTCGTTCTACTACACACTATTTATTCCTCGCTCTTATTACTCCTTCAACTACTTTCTCTTCAAGGACTTGATAGCTTTTTCCTGTTTCTGGTACGTTTTTTTCTTGATTTTTGTGTAAATATACGTTGTATTACATTAGATTCGAATTCTTTCTTTTCTTTACTTTTGTGTTTACGTGTGTGTTTTGTCAACTTATGCATTTTTTAGATATGGCTGATCCTGTGTGGGATGTCGCTATTTTACGAGACGCCATGAGGGAACTGCAGAAGGAGGTTTATGACCTGTAGTGGGAGTTGGCCGCCGTCAGAGTAAGGATGCTGCGGGAGATCCGCAGGCTCCGGAGGGCACTGCTGCTGCCCTTTGAAGATTGGTCGGCTGACCATACAAATAATAATGATGTTAATAATGATGATAATAATAATTAATCTTTTTTCTGTTATCTATGTATTTTTTTTGTTTGTTTTATAAAAAATTATGTTTGATGCACGACTTTTTATTTCTTATTTAATTTTCATGCTGTCTATTTCTATTTCTCAACGAATGACATGTCTACAATTAAGGAATAATTTGACTCCAGTATCAATAGCAAGAACATATGAGTTATCTGTTAGTTTAGTTTTTGTGTGTGACGGGAGCTGTATCTGAATTTTGTTGTTCGAAACATATTAGTAATCTGATGAAACAGATTATTTATCTGTTGAAACAGATTACTAATCTGGTGCAACAGAATATCCATCTATTCGATTCATATTGCGAGTACCTAAAACCCTTAAACATGAATCCATCCAACATCAGTCTACTGTTACAATGAAACATTTATCTGTTGCCGCAGATAATGGATCTATTTAAACAGATTGCTCTTGTATTGCATTCATGTTCGCGTGCAAGCTATTGTTGAAAAAACAACACACTAGCAGTTACCCAGATTCAACTAAAAAACATAATCTGACTTACCAAAGTCTCCTCTCAAGTAAATTTCAAAGTTGAAAATGATTTACGAAATAAAATTTGACATAAGAATTTGGTCAAAGAGCAGCAGTTGGGGTAACAACAACAACAATAACAACAATGGTCAAGAGAAGAATATAAAGATGATAATGAAGTATAAGATGATGATAATGAATCAGAAGATGATGAATAAAGCAACATCAACAATGAACAACAAATATCGCGAAGAGAGAGAAAATAACAACGGATGAGGAGAGAGAAAAAGACGCCTTTTCCCCTTTCGCTCCCCGTTATATATTAACTAATATTTGGATCAAAGTATAAATTTAAAAGCTTGTGGGTTATTTTCAAACTTTCTCAACTTTCTTAATCCATTATAAAGTAATTGTCACCTCCACCTAATAATTAAGACTTGTGTCATCTACATCTCATTTTAAAATTCTTTTGTCACCAGTGGCCCAAACCCTCCACTAAAATGGCTAACTCTAGCCCACAACTCAAATCTACAAATAAGAGAGGAAATAAAATACCTAAATAAGCTTCTCAAAAGAGGTGTAGGAGAAGCCTTGAATAGAGGCAGAGGCGGATCTAGGATTTTGAGGTTGCGGGTGCCATGTCACTTTTAAAGTTACAGCTACTACTCAAAAAGGATAATTTTTATGGGCGTCCCACTGGAATTTGACTTGTTAGTAAGAGATTTTTGAAGGAAAATTTTATTGAAACATTATCGAAGAACTAATTTTTACGAATTCAACTGGAAATCAGTTAATTTTTTGCTTTACGTTTTGGTATTTACACTGCCCCAAATAAGACAAATATTTTGTCGATTTTATAGACTTTGAGTTTCGATTTGATTATTTGTCTTTTCAATTTGTATAGACAAATAGATCAAATAATAAAAATGTGATTATTATTATAAATACTATCGAAAACAATCTTTCTACTTCTTCGGAGGTAGTGTATGGATTGCATACATTTTACCCTTCTCAGACCCCACTATGTGGGAATACACTGGGTTTATTGTCGTTGTTGTTGTTATTACTATAAATTGTGTAAACAAGAGTTAAATTCAACTTATCAGTCAACGTGAAAGTACAAATTAGTTGCCAACATTCAATGGATATTTCCAATTCTATTGTTAAGAAATTATAACAACAAGACAAGCATCATTATTATGATTTACGAGGAGACGTTAACTATAAATTTGAAGGAAGAAGGAATCTTCAATTATGTTCTATACTTAAGTTAAAAATTCTTAAACAAAGATTACTCAAAAAAGGAGTCAAACAAAGATTAAGTCAAGAGGCAAAAAACTTATAGAAAATAGAATAACGAACAAAAAGTAACAAAATACTGCTGGCGTCTGGACTTGAACTCTGGTATACTACGTGAAATTTCAGCGCGTTTGCCACTGGCACTACTTCCTCAACCGCTGCACCTGGTGACACTTAAATAATATACCGATTTTATTCAATATATATATATATATATATATATATAAATACAGTTATCTGATCGAAGTTTGCAGGTGTCATGCCATATGTGAACCCCCTGTAGATCCGCCCCTGAATAGAGGTGGTCTTGTTTGAGAGGACCCTTCCTAGCAGTTGGAGGAGCAGTCATAGGATCTTCTCTTTTCAATTGTTGATCATTAATACAAAGATCTGTTCTGATAGCAATTGAAGAAAAAAATTAGTTCCAACTATGTTTACCTGGAACCTGATCCTTAGATGATTTTAACTTGAGTTATAAGAAATTCCCCGATCAATTTATGTGGAAAACCTCCTCTCTCAAGGAGTAACAACCACAACTCAAATTCACTATGCTTAAACAAAATTTTAGAATTACAACTCAATAATCAAAAATCTTAATCTTAATACTAAATAGTTGACTATAACTATTTTAACTACCAACTCTCCTAAAAGTCAAATCTATTTCTTATTATAAAACCTTACCACACAAAACTATCACACTCCTGAAACGTATCACAAATAACTTTAGATAACTTTAAGAACGAAAACAACTTTAACTCTAAATAGCCTTAAGAATGAAAACTCAAAACTCACTTAAGTTTTGCCTTCACTGAATGACTTGAATGAATTAGTTATGATCTGCTAATGTTGAGAATAATGCCTTTTCTGTGTGTGCTTCTACTTATATAGATGTCCCAAGCTCTCCTTGATTATATCCTTTAAGTATTGAAAATGGTTAAAAAATATTTTTGATCCAATTTTGGCCTCTAAATCCTTTCATCCACCTATATGACTCTATTTTATCTATCCCCTTAACAAAAATTTAAAAAAAATAGTATATAATTAGTATTTTCATTTATTATTTGACAGTTTCTTATTGGTTGGGATTTAATTAATTAAAAGCTAATTAATCTCCAAACTAGTTATATTTTTAAATTTTTTTGCTAAGGGGAAGGATAAAATAGAGTCATATAAGTGGATGGAAGAATTTTAGAGCCTAAAAATAAATGAATGATATTTTAAAACTATTTTCAATACTTAAAAGATATATTAGGCCCACTACAAAAAAACGAGTCTAATTTCAAAGGTTTATTTGTAGGAGTTATTTTAATTCCTATAAAATTATATTACATGCAGGGGTTAAAATGTACCGCTAAAAATTATATAATTGCGGGGTTTTAACCCCCACTATCAATAAAAATAAAATGGCGCCAAATGAAAAGATTGTTTTGAGAGAGTGAGAGGTACTCTAACTGATAGCACCATTGAGATACGCGGGCCATTGATAGGAACTCTTCCATGGAAAGTCTCCGGTCGGCCATTGCCTTCACATCTCCCAGGTAATTCTTGCAATTCTTATTTTGAAAATCTTAGTGTTTGAAATCAATGGCCTTCCCAGAAGCCATTGATAGGAACGCCGCCGTGGAAAGTCGTCGCCGAAAGGATTTTTCGGTGATGATATCCGACCCACTTGAAGCTCCCAGGTGTTAGGAGAATGAGACCCACTTTTTCGGATCTGTGTTCTTTGTTTTTAATTCTTCTGGGAAAACTGTATTTTGTGTAGCAATTTCTTTTTTGTCTTTAGCATAACTAATATATTTGAATAAAAAGTAAAAGGGAAAGGGATTTCTAGGATTGATAGTGTCCTTAATCTGGAGTTTGTGAAATAGTTACTTGTGTATAGGCTCTGACAATAAATGATATTAGCTTGTTTGTTGTGCTTCTACTGTGTACGAGGAATTGATGGTGTTTTTCTGATAAGGAGTTGCGTAGCTGCATACCCATCCAAGTTTAATGTTTGTTGCTGTTGGATTTTTTTGATTATTTTCCACCTAGAAGATTTAGATATTTCGAAATCCTGCCGGTGTAGGGTGTAATATGTCAAATACATAATTTCATGGCGATACGATGAGGGTTTTGAGGAAATATGACATGAAATTGGATGAATGTTCAGTAAATTTATCTTTTTTTTTGTTTTGGGATGATAAGGGTGAATATATCTTCCCTTGCTCCGATCCCGCGCATTATAGTAGCTTTAGTGCATCGGAATGACCTAATAAGGGTGAATGTATCTCCAAGTTTTTAATTTTGGCACTTTCAACCTATTTCAGTTCTGTACTATTATGTGTTGTTCCAAAATAGCCCAGTACTGCCTGGCTTTGGCAAATTAAGTTGAAATGAGGAAATTGTAGATACGGATCTAGGATACTCCAAAGTAGTTGCAAAAGCTTTATCTAGTCCATAATACTTTGTGCTAATGAAAAAGAAAAGAATGCTTTATTTTTCTTTTTCTCAAATAAAAATATAAATGTTAGATCTTGTTTTTCTTATCTATTCAAAAGTAAAACATTCTTGCTGATATTTTTGTTGTGCTTTAGGGAAATTAACTAATAAGAGTGATGTCTATGCATTTGACATTATACTTCTGGATCTTTTGCTGGGAAGAAGACCAGTGTAGAGACTAGAGGGAGGTCAATGCCAATCTATTGTCACATGGGTATGTTATGCAAGAGATAGTCAAATCATACTTAATTGTTTGCTGTAAATCTCTTTGAGCTCATGGGGATGATGACATTTCAGTAATTCATGACTTACAGGCGATGCCACAAGTGAGAGAATCTGGATTTTTTGTCAAATTATTACTTCCATTTTACTATTTAAACTTACAGAATCAAAATGGATGGATGATTTGATAGGTTGCTGTTGTAGCCGTGCTATGTGTACAACCAGAACCAAGTTATCGACCACTGATAACAGATGTCCTGTACTCCTTCATTCCCCTTGTACCAATTGACCTTGGTGGGTCCATGAGAATTACGGATTCTGCAGTATCTATTAGCGCATAACAAGATCTAATTGCTTCATTCAAAGTTAACTATGAGCACATAAGTTGGTAATTGAATGAACAACTTGAACTTTCCACTTCTTTTTATGCATCTTTGGTTTGTTATTTGTCGAATGTAATTTTTGCTATGAAGTAAGAGTAGAACCAATTTTTGCTATTTGTCGAATGTCATCCTCTTTTAAGGAAGGGTCCTTTCCCATCAACCACTTGCTAGATTGAATTTTAACTTAGATTACAACTGGTGATGGAGCCTTGTCTACTTAGGGACTTCATCAATAGTATAACCGGCTCTATCTAAGTACAAGTAGAAATTAGTTCTGATGGAGTTATTAATTAGGTTTAGCGTCAAGTAGCTAGTTGGCAAGTGACATACTTTGGCAACTATTTTTGTCCTTGATAGATCGCTATGATAAATCCTACTAGTTTAGAATATCAAGGATTTAAGCTATGTTTAGTGAAATGGAATTGTCATTCTTAAATAGCGTAAAAAGAATATCCAGTTCATTATCTTAGATGGTTACGTTGTGCAATTTGAACGTATCTTTTAGTGAAATGGCATTCACATTCAGAAAGACAAAAGGATGTGTTGTTTCTTCTTAGTTTGAAGATTCTCCTCCTGGAAAACCAGTGTCAATATCTTGTTTCTTTGAAGTTATCAGTCACAACAACTTGACTAACATCGATATATCAGTTGTGTTTCATTCACAAACACAAAAAAAAAGGGAAAAGGGTCAAATAATCTATGTCGTGCTCAACCTTGGTTTCAGTTCATTGTTATGAACTGCAAAAATACAGGTTAGTTATTTGTTTTCTGTTTGGATTTCTTCTTTCCAGAACTTTTGCAAGGTTCTTTGATGCTTTAGGTTCTTCATCATACTTATCTAGTATGTTTTTCATTCTACGTTGGACTATGGAAATGGACACTCTCAGTGTTGTTTTGTGTCTGTTTTTCTTTCCCTTGTGAAAAGAAGAGCATAAAGTAGTAGCTCATGCATGACTTCCCATTTGACTTGGAGAACATTGATCCATAGTATTAAAATTTATCAAGTGCGTAATCTTGTAGATGAATCTCAAGGGGGTATAAGTTACTTTGGATAATCCTTTAGTAAAACAGGCATTCAATTCGTTTCAAGAGGTAGTAATGAAATAGTCTGATTTGCAGGAAAATACCGAAATTACAATTGATAACATTATATCTGTTTAGAGTCAATGGGGACTTCGTTAAGAACAAAGCACAATGGTAGCAAAGAATCTACATTGGTGATAGTAATTAGTTAGGATTAAGACTTAATTGATGTTGTTACACTCAAATTTAGGAATGGTGTTTACTAGGAGTCTTTTTTGGTTAGGAGCTTGTATATTCATGTGGGTGTAAGTGTAAGATTTGAAAACTTCTTAGTTTTAGGAAGCTCCTACTATTGGGATGTAATAGACCTGAATAGAGGAGAATAGGAACAAAGGATTTATGTAGTTGACCCAACTAATATAGGATCGAACTGCAGTTAATTGATTGAGTGAATTGGTTTATGCGAATCTGAATATTTTATAGAAGGGAGGGATGTAATATTTAATTTATAGACGTTGTGGCAAACATTTGGGGATCTCAGAGAATATAATGTGGATCAATTTTTGTGGAACAAATAGAATAATACTTTGATTTTCTTAAGAATTTTTGTAATGGAGACACGTATCTTGTCCCGTCTCTCATGTTTAGAACAGGAAAGAAAATTGGCTCATTATCAAGTCTTGAATTGTTTGAGTGCTTTCTCTTTTCAGTTGATAGTTAAATGTAAATGTGAAGAGTATTTGATCGACTCCTTTTTTCAAGTTACAGGACATGACTCTTGATAGGAAGGTGTCGAAGATGCGGATTAGGGTAGAGGGTTAGGGGGTGGGAGTGCGTCGGTAACAGTAGGGGGCGTTCTTTATTTGTGTTTGAAGTTTCTTGTTTAGAGTAACGGAGGTTTTAAAGCGCATTAATTATGATTGTTGGAAAAAAACTGCCGCAAATTATTTGTGATGGCTCGTATTGTGGGGGGTTTTGGGAACTGCTGAAATCACAATTTGCGGGGGTTTAAAACCCCCGCAAACCTTAAAATTAACTCCCGTAATTTGACCCATTTTTTATAGTGGCCTTTTTCCCGAATAATAAAGTCATAAAATTATATTTGGTCACATTAAGTAGCTGAACTTAGCTACTATAACAATAATTTCTTAAAAATTATTTTTTGTCACGTCAAAAGTTGATGTGTCTAATGGACGAACATTCATTTTTTTTTGCTATTCATACATTTTTTTTTGAGAGGAAATGAGATCTCTTTCTCTATTACAATTTTAAAGAAGAAAAATGATCTTTTCCGGATCTCTTACGATTAAAAATGAAAATCTCTTACATATAAAAATGAAGATTTCTTGTAAAAAGAACATATAATTTAAAATAAAAATTGTAAAAGGCCAAAAAAAAAAAAAGAGACATTAATCAACAAATTTTTTAGTTTTCTTAAAAAATGATTAATGTGGAGTTGCTCGTTCAGAACGGTCTTGAGGCAACAAAGCAAGTACACCAAAGGTGCTTAGTTTGACGTTGTGCGTTTGCAGTGACGACTTATCTTGTACCACAGAAGATATACAACTATCGTTTGTTTTGACGTATATGAAATTTCATTCTTTTATTTTTTTTTATGATCGTTTCGTATCTAGTATTCATTAATCTTTGTAAATTCAAATTTGTGCTACATAGAGCCTATTAAAAGAAGAAATGCTCAATTAAAAAAAAAAAAAATCACAGCAAAGTCGTCATTTGTTAGACAAGGCTCACATATTATGAATTTCTAGTGTTGTGCTCACGGAGAGGAATGCAAAAAAGTGAGTTCTTCGCATTGTTTCTCAAACCAGTAGGGACAACCCCCTCCCCCCAAGAAATGAGTTTCCACACAACATATTTCATTTTATTGTGCATCTCAATGTTATGCTCCAGGAGAGAGGAACGCAACAAATAAGTGGGATCTTCCCATTACTTCCGCAAATACCCCCCTCCCCCCCTCCCCCAAGAGTTTCACATGGCATGTTTTAATTGAATTATGTAAAAGGTTCAAAACTATCTAAACTATTTGAAATGGAGCAAAAATATTCTTGTTTGTTTTCTGATTTAAAAATACCTCTTCATTTATTTTTTGGCTCAGAAATACTCCTCTCTAACGAAATGTCATTAGGCTGCCCACGTGGATAAAAAATGGCACTTGACTAATTCATATTAACGTCCACCATGAACAATATAATCACCTCATTTAATACCACTAATCACTAATCACTAATCAATAAGTTCATTTGATTTCAAACCACTAAGGGACATTGTTTCGTGGAACATTGTGATTGCTTGCATGGTTGAAGAGTCTATGTATGATAGAGCATTTGATGTGTATCATGAGTCGGGGAGAAATGAAGGCTTGATACCTGATCATTTTTCTCTTTCAACTCTTTTGGCTGCATCTTCTAGCTGTTTGACGGTGAGAGAAGGCCAAGAACTTCACAGGAATGCTTTTAAAAGTGGATTAAATGTTGAGTGGTATTAAATGAGGTGACTTTTCACGATGGATGTTGATGTGGACTGACTAAGTGGTATTTTTGTAATGCATGTAGGCAGCTTAATGTCATTCTGAGGGGTATTTGCAAACCAAAAAATAAATTGAAGAGTACTTTTGAATCAAAAAATTAGACGGAGAAATATTTTTGAACTAAAAAATAAACGGAGAGTATTATTGATCCATTTCAGACAATTTAAGCATTCCGTTTGAAATATAAGCCGCTAATTTTTTTTCCCCTTATAAAACGATCTTTTCCTGTAAAAAAATTCTGTCCTTTCGAAATTTCTTGTACAAGAAATCTCTGAAGTACCTTAACATAGCTAAGTGCTTACGTATGTCAGTGTCTTGAAATCTCTGAATCTTTAAGTGATATTACATAAAATTTTCACTATTTTGTTAATTATATTTTTTCCCGATTTTTTAAAATGATGATACATAAGTTATATGGTGATACATATAAAAAAGTGATACATTTGAAACTAACAAGATATTTATTTAAGGAAATAATATATTCTCTTTTATTCATTGTATTCTTTTATTTAAGGAAAAATATCTAATTTTTCTCTTTTATTAGATTTAGTAGCCGTTTGGCCATGAAAACTAAAATTTTCCGGAGTTGGAGTTGTGTTTGAGCATGTCTTTTTTGATTTTTTTTTTGACTTTTGATTTTTTTTTAAAATATGATTTTATTCCCTAACTTTTACAAACTATCAAAATCACCCAACTAAAATTTACCTACTAATGAAAAAAGAACACAATTGGCCACTATTATAAAAATAATTACATATACATGACCATATTTAATGAATTTCAATTATGACATATAAAATTTACATTAATAGCCGTTTTCTCATATTTGAAAGTTTTAAATATGGATGTTATATTAACAGATCTCTGCTTCCTGTTTTTTAGGTAACAAATATTATCTTTCAAACAAATTTATTTTTTTAAGAATTTATTTAATTTATTTCCTTCATTTTTCGTTCCTAAAAAATAGGAAATGATGAGTTGTTATTAAATTTTAGGGTGCCGCTAATTTATTTCTTTAATTTTCTTATACATGAAAGATTTTACTGTGTGAATAAATTATTTCTATGTAAAACATGCTTTGCATATTTATGGTATATTATATCATATACCATAAATATATAAATATGCTTAGTATGTTTCTTTATACTTTGTGTTTTTATATATGTGTGTATATGGTATATACATGGTATAAACTACATATATAACATACTTTCTATATTTATATTATAAATATGCTTAGTAAGATTCTTAATACTTTGTATATTTATATATGTGCGTCTATGGTATATACATGGTATAAACTTTATATATAACATACTTTGTATATTTCTATTATAAATATAATACTTTATATATTTATGGGTATAAATATAATACTTTATATTTTTATGGGTATAAATATAAATTAGCAGTAAAATAATGTCTTAAATAAGGGAGAAAATTAAATAAGAGATAAAAATAATGATGAGAGAGAAAAAGAGATGTATATTAATTAGGATAGCATTAAGTTTGAAATTATAATTATCTTATTCTTTAAAACTGCTATATACGTAATATTGAAAAAGTACAGTTATAAGGAGAGTTTTATGTAAAAATTTAAAAGATTGGGGTTATATGTAATAATAATAAAAGTTGAAATTGGAGTTAGAAATTTGTGAAAACAACAAAAACCTGTTTTCCCTTTTCAGAAAAATTTTCTAGAATTATTTTTCGAATTTTCATGGACAAACACCACAATTTCCAACTTCGAAAATTTTTTCCAGAAAAAAGGGAAAAATTTCCATGGCCAAACGGGCCCTTAATTTAGGTGTTTTAATTATGTTTCTCTTTTTTCGTCTTTAACTATGAAAGATATGTTTTTTTGTTTGTTTTTTTCCTCTTTTTTCGTCTTTAATTTCTTCTTTAATTTTAGTCTTCTTTTTTTAGATTTAATTTTAATTATGTTTCAATTCTGCTTTTAGTCTTTTTTTTTTTTAAAATATTATTACTTTTATTTCCTACACTGACTACACCATTACCTTTCATTAATAGCAGATGAATCGCCTTATAATTGAAATAAATAATTGTATCTACCATATGAATCACCATAATACCATATATATCACCCATTAATATCATATGAATCACACAATAATTGAAATAAATAATTGTATCTACCATATGAATCATCATAATACCATATATATGAATCACTCAATAATTGAAATAAATAATTGTATCTACCATATGAATCACCATAATACCCTATATATCACCCATTAATATCATATGAATCACTTAATAATTGTATCTACCATATGAATCACCATAATATAATATGTATCACCCGTTAAAATCATACAAAATGTATCTATCATATGAATCACCATAATATCCATAGAATGATATCATATTTATCATATATATGAATCACCATTAAAAAAATAAATATGTATGAATAAATAAATTTATATATGTATCAATAGATTTTTTTAAAAAAAATGGGAGAGATTTTAGGAGAGGAAAAAAAAAGTTGCATGCATTAATGAGGAGAAAAAATCAAGAAGGAAGATGATTTAAGTATTAACGGAAGAGAAAAAATCAGGAAGGAAGATAATTTAATTGTTAATAATTAGGAAAATATTTTAGGGAAGAAAATCTTGAATGAATTAAAGGTAGAGTAAAAATAGAAATATTAGGTAATATACTGAACATACCTTAAGTATTTGTCTTTTCAAATCCTACTCAGCGGGCCCATGTAAGGGCAAATAAAATACAAGAAGTAAAAATGAAAATAGGAAAAAAATTAGGAACTTCCAACCACTCCCTCGTTTACTTTGATTTTTTGAAAAAGGATCAAAAATATCCTGAATTATTTGAAATGGATCAAAAATATTCTTCGTTAGTTTTTTAGCTTAAAAATATTCATCCGTTAAATATTTGGCTAAAAAATACCCTTTTCCTTAATGGAATTTCACCAAATATACCACCTAGGTAAAAAAAACAAAAACACATGGTATAGCCACATCACCATCAACATGTAAAATTTTATTTTTTAATTATATGACATTTATTTCTTCTTCAAGCTTTGCTTTGCTGACCTTATTAACAACTGAACAATCTTCTAAAGGTGTTCTGCTTTCCCTACAAAACCGCAGGGGGTACTACTCAGAGAGCAAAATTGTAAACTTGCACAGAGAAATTATGATAATATCTCATGGTTATAATAATAGAATCTAAGATGTCACATATTTGCTAACCAACTCACAGGCCATTACAGAACAGATAAGCAATTTAAATACATCATAAACCAAATCCAAAACTTGAAGCCAACTACCAATCAGTTGAAAAATGTAATGTGGCCATAGGAAGAACCATAAACACCAAAAAAACAATGATTTACAGATAGTCCCTATCAACCAGTTCATCAAGATTTTCACCTTTAAAATAAGAAGGAATTTTTATGATTTCTCTAGAAATAAATCACTTATTGTGCATAATATCCTAATGAATAACAAGTGATTTATTTCTTATAGGAACAAATTCATTAATTATCTGATTGAAAGATGCACACAAGTTGCAGGATATCTGGTTTGTTGAGCCTAAAAGATTGCTCTCAAACATAAAACGAGCCTTCAACTGTTCTTCCAAGTCCTCCTTCAGTTCCTGAAACCATTTCTTTACCAAGCCAGACAAAACATGCCCATCTGCAGATCTTTTCGTTATAAATAACAAGAAGAGAAAACTTGTTTCTCTCGGGGAATTACACAAAGATTTTAGGGCTAAAAAAAATTACACGTGGATGGTGACGTGGCATGGCCACGTGGCTTTTTTTTTTTTCCTATGTGGCATGCTTGATGGAATTCTGTTAAGGGAAAGAGTATTTTTGAGCCAAATATTTAACGGAGGAGTATATTTGAACCAAAAAACTAACGAGAGGTATTTTTGATCCATTTCAGATAGTTCAGGAGTATTTTTTACCCTTTTCCGTTGATTTTTCCTTCTATAAAGGAGGACCATAATTCAAGAGAAATTCATCACTTAAATTTCCTTTAACATAGTAAATAAGCAAACAATTATAACCAAGTTGAGATATGACACAAGTGAAGTTACTAGGTTTTTGGTATAGCCCTTTTAGGCCTCATTTGTTTGCACTTAATGGAGGTTTGAATCTAAATGGTTCAGACTTCAGACCATTAAGTGCATTTATTTTTTATTAAGATTTTAACTCTTACTAGGTCTGAATAGGTCTTAATCATTCAGATTTAGAACCAAGTCTTAATAGGTATGAAATGATATTTTGGTGTTGGATAATATTCACCGCTCTATTCATAATCAGCAGTTACCACCACTAACCACCTCTGCCACCGTCACCATTGTCAACCAACACCCACCACCACCAACCACCCCCACCATCACAACCACCATCGACAAAAAATACCGCTATCAACCACAATTGTCAACCGCTACCATACCTACTACCTCTTTTATTCTAATTATATTCACCACTATCACTGCTGTCAAGAACACCATAATCAGCAACCACTAGCGGTCAATCCCTACTACCAACCAACTCATCATCACAACTAGCACCACCATTAACTACCACTAATACATCACAACCTCTACACATTCTTTGGCCGCTACCACCATTGTCACTAGTAATGCCACCTCTACCACTACTTCAATCAGTACCATCGCTACAATTTATCTCTACTAACAACTATCTCCATATCTCAACAAATAAAATCTCCAACTAATACCAACACATCGTCAATCATCATGCATTCATGTTTCAGCCAACACAATCAACACCTTAAACTACTAACATCAAGTAACGTCACATCACAACAACCACCACCACCATTAATCGCCACCACCATAATAGTCACTACAATACCAACCATCACAATTATCACCACCAACAATGTTAATCACTAACATCAATCATTGTCACCGCAACCACCATTATAAGCCATCTCCACTATCACTAACAAATATAAATATTTTTTCTTAATCAAATACTAATAATTTTATTGTATTAAATTACATATTTTTTTAATAGATAATTAATTTTTTATTTGAATTTTATTTTTTATTTTATTATGTATACAAATAAATTTTTTTTACACATTCAGATGTTGAAAAACAAACATTCTTAATCATTCATTTTTCAGATCTAGAAACAACATCTTAATTATTCAGATGTGCATTCAGATTCAGACGTCTGAATCTTAAAAAAAAACAAATGGAGCCTTAGTCACAAAGTTGAGTGGGCTCTAATGATTAAGGGGTGCTTTGGTAGAGTGTATTAAAAAGAATAATGTATGCATTAGTCTTGTGTATTATTAGTACCTTGTTTGGTATATTTTTTAGCATGTATAACTAAATTCTATTGTGTTCGAAGGTGTGTATTATTAATACCTCAAAATTCATGACATTAATAATGCAATGGATGTAATGCATACATTAACATTATTAAAGACACAATTATTCCTCAATTTTTTTTTTTGCATCCTTTTCAATATATATAATATATATGGAGGGTATTTTTGTAAAATAAAATATTTTTTAGAAATTATGTAATTCATATTATTTTTAATATATCAAATCAAACACTACGTAAAAAAAAAAACTAGCATATAACTAATGCAAGCACAACTAACACAAATATTATTAATACACCATATATTACATTGTTCTTATACACTCTACCAAATGACTCCATATATTACGTTGTTCTTATATACTTTACCAAACAACTTCTTATGCACTTTACCAAATGACTCCTAAGGGAGTTGAATATGAATATATTGAAGAAGATCGACATAACAAGAGCTCTTTGCTTCTTGAATACAATTCAATTCACAAGAAAACTCCGGTGCTAATTCACAATGGCATGTCTATTTGTGAGTCAATGGTAATTGTTGAATACATTGATGCGACTTTTGAAGGACCTTCTATCCTGCCTAAATACATTATGACCGAACCAGAAGTTTTGCCCAAAATAATTTATTATTTTAAATTAATTCACCAAAATAGTACGTTTTTGTTGAAACTTTATAAAATTAATAGAAACATACTTGACAGTAACGTATTAAGCTACATTTTATCTATATCTATATCTAAAATCTATAATCTATAATCTATATCTATATAATATATTAAAAGTGTGAAGCTACTTAGAAAAGTGATTTGAACTTTTTGTCCTTCATTAAAAGACTCTGTAATAGACAAAATCATCTTTTCACATTTTTTATTCAATTTATAATATTAAATATTGATCATAATAAATATATATATAAAATTAAATGGAGAAGATTTTCTACTTTTAGTTGAATTTCTAAATTTATGATAATATTTTGTTAAAGAAAATTCAACTTCAAAGAAATTATTATATAAAAAAAATTCTATATAAGATAAAGTTCATTTTTTAGAAAAATTGATGAATTATTTTACCTAAAATAGATTTAGAGTCCTAAAAGAAGAAGAATAAAATTCTTTCAAAAACTTAAACCGGCGTGGCTTTGTTTCAATTAAAAAGGGTAGTGGACTTTTTTCAAGAAAAAATATATTTTTTTTAGGTTACGACTATTATTTTTTGTTAAAATATTTTGATTTAGGAGTTTTTATATTTCTTTCTTTTTTCCAATCTTAAAAGTCCTTTTTTAGGTAATAAAACTTTGTGACCGTAGTTTTGTTATTGGGTAACTTTATAGTACATTTTAATTTTATTGATCATAAATAACAAGTCATCCTTTTATAGTTGTAGATAGTTTTGTTATTGGATCTCTAATATAACACATTGATTTAATTTTTAGGTTTTGAATTTTGTTTTCTATTACATTGTTTTATTGATCAAGAATAACGAAACATCTTTTCATGTTTGTATATATGTAACTTTCATTATTGATTCTACAACATGACTTTGTTGTTTCTAGATTTTAAATTTTCTTTTCTATTATGTTGGGTTTATTGATCAAGATTAACAAGCTTTCATTATTGAATAACTTTGATGTTTCTTCTCAAATAATAAGTTTATGATTTTTTTGTGTAAATATTAAGTTTAATTGTATTGTTCTAATATCTTTATTATCATATTACTTTTGTAGTTTACATGTGATAGATAAATGCCGATCTGGTTTGGAATTTTTTTTTAGATAAAGGTAGGTTTAATTATATTGTTTTGATATAGCTATTATCGTATTATGTTGTTGTAGTTGACAGGTAGTAGATGAATGCCGATTGACTTTGAGAATTTTTTTTTTTGCAAAAGTTAGGTTTAATTGTATTGGTTTGATATCTCTATCATCGTATTATTTTGTTGTAATTTACAGGTGGTAGATAAATTTCAATTCGCTTTGAGATTTTTTTTTTGTAAATGTTAGGTTTAATTAAATAAATTCTCCATCTTTACACGTTTAAAAGATGAATTTAATTATTGTATTCTTATTTATTATTTAAATAAATATCTTATTTAGTGTAACGCTTGAACTCATTAAAATGAGGTACACGCGCGAGACGCGATTCCTAAACTAGTTTTAAAAAATAAACAGATCAAAACGTAATTGACTGACGACGTTAAAGTAAGAATATCAATAACGCTTTTTGGCTTAAAATGTTACTGTCAGTAACGAATCTTTGCAACTCTGCTACATCAGAATATTTGTACGAAATTTGTTGTTAAAGTCGTTATTATAAATCACATTTTAAAGCGACAACATTACTCTAAGTAACAATTCTATCGCATCGAATTAGAATATTTGTAAAAACAAGTGTTTGTAGTTGAAGGTTACCGGCCCTCAACTACAAGCTACCCTTATGGCCACCCTCCCAATTTTGGGATTTTACCATGAGGGACTATGTGCTAAGATGCACCTAAAGTTTAATATCCCATGTCTGTTGACACCTAATTTTTGTCCTTTATAACTAAATTTAATCCTGAGTTTATTCGATTTTTTAAATCAAAATATTTATTTCATCCAGATAAATATGTTCTAAAATATTTATTTTGGGTTAATTTTATCATTTCAGTGACGATTATACGTTTTCGTATTTGCATATACGAGATTGTATAAATTTTGTTACTTAAATGAATATTTTTATCAAAATTGGACTATTATTGAGATTAATCTTGAAAATTAATTCAAATGGGTAAAATCTTGATTGAAATATAATTTGTTCTCAAAAATAATTTATTTGAAAAAATATTTATTTGATTTTATCTAATCAAGAAGCTCGGCATTAAATGAGGTATTAATTCGTATCGAATTTCAATTTAATTTAGTCAATCTATTGAATTTGGCCATAATTAAAATCAAGTCGGCCACAATTGCAATGCAACTGGCTAATCGATTTTCAATCTGGCCGAAAATTAAATAGAATTGATGATCTCCTAATCTAATTGGGCTTATCTGATATATAACTTCAAAATTAACCTAACCTACCCTTTCCCAAAAATAACCTATTCTACCCAACAGACCAACCCAATTTAAACCCCTTAATTTCTTACCAACCCAGTGTCCCAACTCCCTTAGCCAAACACCTCACCAACCCAATTAACCAATCCTAACCCTACCCACATCCTCTTTCTTCAACAAAAATCAACAACAACAATACATCAACAACAAGCGTACAACTTCAACACAGCCAAAACCCAGTGACAATAACAACACCAACAAGACCAGATATTCAGCAGTTCGCGTACCACAACTTCAATAGAAGCGACGATCAATAACAACCTCAATAACCGACCAACGACAACACCAAACCCGAACAACCCGCAACCAAAATCAAATTGAAAGCTAAAAATTTAAATTTTGAATTTCAAATTTGTACTAAATTGTACAATTTCACCTCAACCTTATCCTCTAACAAACCTTATCCTTAATTTCAAATACCCAAAATGCCTCTGAAAGTTTTTTCTCCCACATTGTTTAAGCTCAAAGAAGTAATCCCCAAATTCCTTCTATATAAAGCTTATTGTGGAGAAAAAATGGGAAGTCTCAAAGAGTTGGGAAAAACTTTTTGAGCAAAGAGTTAAATTTTTTTTAGTAAAAAATTTTTCTAGGAAAATCAGTAGGTTAATCGGGGTTCTTGAAAGATTGCTCTCTGGAGGTGGTCAAGATTCCGACGCCAGCTTGAGTCCCAATTTACTGCTTTAAAATAGGTGAAACTTTATTTTATTTAGTTTTGATTGTATTTCTTCTTCATCTCGTCGTTCTTTAGTCACTGTAGCGTTTTGATAGCCTTGTATGCTGGGATTGTTTATTGTAGAAGCCTCAAAGGCTATAGTATTTCTTATGTTACGACGTTGCTATGTGATTCCGCAAAATGGTCATTCTTGCTTTAGTTTGTATGACTGTTGTTAGTCTTATTTTTCTCGTTTCCATTTTGAAGTTGTTTATTAACTCTAAATCCTTAGTTTTGAAGATTGTTTATTTTTGCCCTTTCCGCGTTTCAGTTTCATTGACTGCATATCCATGGGAATATATGTAAGGTTTCTTATTATATGGTTCTACATCTTTGATTTGTGGTAGTGTTAATTTAGGCTTGTTTATGAGGTTTTACTTGTTACTATTTTAATAACCTTTAGGTTCAATCTATTATTGTTTATTTGAAGCCATTTGAGGTATAGTCAAAGCTAATTTAGTTAAATATGCTCTTGAAGTAAAGATTTTGTTCAGTCTCTTTGGTTTACAATGTATAAGAGGCCTAACAAAAACTAAAAAATGTGATCTTGAGAAACCCGAACTAAAGACGAAATATTCATGATATGTTCCCATCTTTGAAAGTTCTTAATATGAATTTTCCGGTAGGCAACATCCAATCACAATAAGTGTTATTGTCTTCCCCTTCTTCGCTTTTCCGCTTCACTTCATGAGAAGAAGGTGAAGTAAGCCGTACCATGGCTTATTCTCACCTTCCGTTCGCATGACACAAGAAACGAAGTCAAAATAACCTTTCCATGGTTCCTGGTTGATAGCAGAATCAACCCACAACATGAAAACAAGATACAAAACACAAGAACAAGAAGAGAACACAACATCCAAAGAGGAGACACAACCTGTAGGACCTCCTTTTGGTAACAAACCAGCCACCAACTAAACAATAACAAGGAGAAATCACACAAAGGCAGAAAAAACTACACGAGATAAACAAGAGGAGTACAACAAAGATAACAAAAACCAACGGTTTCACTAATAACAACAACAAATAATTACAAGAAGTAAAGATAGGTAGTGAGACATCAACTCTTACAAGAACTAAGAACCTAAGTGTATTTAAAACACTAGTACCCTTAATAGATGCAAAAATCAACACGTAACACTCTTACAATTACACAAGAGGGCGTGAACCACTCAAGCACCAAGGTTTTGAACCAAGTTTTGCAACACTAGTGATTCCACACTATTATCACCCTCATTTCGGTTTTGGTGTCTTTTAGAAGCCCTAAACTAAGATGTTACACTCTCCATAGAGAGAAAAAAGGTGTTCCAAAATGTGTCTTACAATATCATTCAAAAACTAAACTAAAATGACCTAATACTAGTCTATTTATAGACTTATTACAAACATAAGTGAAATGTCCAAAAAAACCCTTAATGAAGGGAAGACAAAAGACGCCTATGGAGTGTATGTAGGGGTGGATTTGGTGTATTCCAAAGCCTTCTTCATACTTCAACTTGTACACTCCCTTGGCTTGATTCAATGCACACTCACATACGCCCATCTTCACGATCATGCCTGTATCATCCTCTCCATCTTGAGATGAATTTGACCTCAAATTCACCACTTCACATCATTCAATTGGACACTTTACATGCATCATCATGCATACTCGACTTTCTTTCCATCTTGAGATTTACCTTTAATCTCATCCGTCTCAATTCCCATCTCTTTTTTTGGTGGCAAGTTCTATGTTGATCTTATGTCTTTCTCTCAACTCTTCTTCCATCATATAAGCATCATCCTTGACTCCATATATTTCATGTCCCTCTCTACCATATTCCTCTATATGGATATGTCAATTTAGGTAAAATGGAGCTTCAGTTGAGAGGATTGGTGAAATGGAGCTTGGATGGGAGAGTTTGCTTTTGGTGGTTTGATGGGAAAGTTCGGTCTTAGTTGAGGCATTTGTCTTACAAGTCCTTCTTGTTGGACTTGATCAATTTGCGGGGGAGGTATCCTACTTAGGTCTCGGTTTGAGGGTAATTGGGAGCTTGGCTTATGGCATTTTGTGCTGGCCTTGGAGGATTGATCATTGATGTAAAGTTGCGGGAGTAGAAGCAGGAGAGTTCCTTCAGCTCATCATACGATACAATCGCTCACCCATAGTCGACATCTCACCCTTCACCAATGCCATTTTTGAGTTTAAATTTTTAATACCCGTATTCACTCTAGCAATGTCACGGGACATGGCTTCAAGAAGAGCCAATATAACATTAGTGGCATTGTTGTCCATCGTAGCTAAGAAGTTACCTACAAAACACAAACAAGTTAGTTGTACAAATGGGTGATGTGGCAGCCTTTGTTGGTTACGGATAATGATGTGGCAGCCTTGGAATGGTTGTTGAATTTAAAAAATTTAGTATTTTTCCAACTTGTGGAAGAGTGAATTCGGTTTTGGAGGGGAAAGACACAAGTTTTGGAGCCTTTTCCACGTTCAAAATAGGTTGACTTTCTTTGCACCTTTTGGGAAAAACACCTTTTTGAAGGGTGGTTGGCTCTTTACTCTTTTGGTTAGTCTTGAAAAGTCCCCTAACTCCCTTTTGGTAACTAGTCTTTTTGAAAGCCTTTTTGTCCCTTACTACTTTGGTATAGCCTTGGAACTTGTTTCAAGACAAACAAGAAGACTACACTCTTCCACTTGGTCTTAAGATCAACACTACTTATTGAAGGTTCTTCTTGTCACAAGACATGGAGATTGGCCAAGAACACCAAGAACCTTCAACAAGATTTGAAGACCAAGGTTCAAGTTGAACCTCCCAACAACAACAACACCTCTTTCAAACACAAATCCACAACAAAAATATTCAAAACACACATTTAAACTTCAGATTTACACTACCACAACACACATAAAATGTTCAAATTTGAGCCCACAACAACCACACCATCAACACTTCGGCCCACCCTTGGAATATGCAAAACAACAACACAAAAAGGAACCCAACTTGGATCTTAATCCTACTAGTGTTAGGGAAGAAGAAACCAACACTAAAGACAAACCAAATGCTTCTAGATCTAGACTTCAAGTTTCGGCCAAGACTCAAACAAGAACAACTTCTACTCGGCTAAACACAAAATGGGCAGAATTCTTTTTTTTTTGTGGATTTTCGGTTTCAACACTCTTCTTTTTTTGATTTTTTTTTTCAAGTGAGCTAGAACAAGATTGATCTTGTTGGAAAAAGATCAACCACAAGCTCTGATACCAAATAACAGTAGAATCAACCCACAACATGGAAACAAGATACAAAACATAAGAATAAGAAGAGAACACAACACCCAAAAAGGAGACACAACCCATAGGACCTCCATTGGGTAACAAACCAGCCACCAACTCAAAAATAACTAGGAGAAATCAACCAAGGCAGCAACTACACGAGATGGACAAGAAGAGAAACAACAAAGATAACAAGAACCAACGGTTTCACTAACAACAACAACAAACGATTACAAGAAGTAAAGATAGGTAGTAAGACATCAACTCTTACAAAAACTAAGAACCTAAGTGTATTTCAAACACTAAAACCCTTAATATATGTAAAAAGCAACACGTACACTCTTAATGACACAAGAGGGCGTGAACCATTTAAGAACCAAGGTTTCGAACCAAGTTTTGCAACACTAGTGATTCCACACTAGTATCCCCCTCATTTTGGTTTTGGTGGCTTTTACAAGACCCAAACTAAGATGTTACACTCTCCATAGAGAGAATAAAGGTGTTCCAAAATGTTTCTTACAATATCATTCAAAAACTAAACTAAAATATCCAAATACTAGTCTATTTATAAACTTATTACAAACATAAGTGAAATATCCAAAAAACCCTTAATGAAGGGAAGACAAAAGATGCTTATGTAGTGTATGTAGGGGAGGATTTGGTGTGTTCCAAAGCCCTCTTCATACTTCAACTTGTATTCTTCCTTGGCTTGATTCAATGCACACTCACATATGCCCATCTTCACGATCATGCCTGTATCATCCTCTCCATCTTGAGATGAATTTGACCTCAAATTCATGGTTTTACATCCTTTAATTAGGCACTTCACATGCATCATCACGCGGTCAACATCTTCATTTTGACCCTCAGCTTCCTCTCCATCTTGAGATTTGCCTTCAATCTCATGCATTTTTTATCTTGGTGGCGAGTTCTATGTTGATCCTATGTCTTCCTCTCAACTTTTCTTCCTTCATATAAGCATTATCGTACACTCCATATCTTTCATGTCGCTCTCTATCATATTCCTCTATATAGATTTGTCAGTTTAGGTGAAGTGAAGTTTCGATTGAGAGGATTAATTTGGTGAAGTGGAGCTTGGATGAGAGAGTTTGGTTTTGGTGATTTGATGGGAAAGTTTGATTTTAATTGAGGTATTTGTATTTTAAGTCCTTCTTGTTGGACTTGATCAATTTGCCAGGAAAGTAGCCTACTTAGGTCTCGATTTTGAGGGTAATTGGGAGCTTGACTTTTGGCATTTTGTGGTGGTCTTGAAGGATTGATCATTGGATGTAAAGTTGCGGGAGTAGAAGCACGAGAGTTCCTTTGGCTCTCCATACGATCCAATATCTCACCCATAGTCGACATCTCACCCTTCACCGATGCCATGTCCAAGTTTAAATTTTCAATACCCGCATTCACTCTAGCAATGTCACGGGACATGGATTCAAGAAAAGCCAATATAACATTAGTGGCATTGTTGTCCATCGTAGATAAGAAGTTACCTATAAAACACAATCAAGTTAGTTGTACAAAGAGGTGACGTGGCAACATTTGTTGGTTGCAAATAGTGACATGACAGCCTTGGAATGGTTGTGGAATTTGAAAAATTTAGTATTTTTCCAACTAGTGGAAGAGTGAATTTGGTTTTTGAGGGGAAATACACAAGTTTTGGAGCCTTTTCCACATTCAAAATAGGTTGACTTTCTTTGCACCTTTTGAGCAAAACACCTTTTTGAAGGGTGGTTGGATCTTTCCTCTTTTGGTTAGTCTTGAAAAGTCCCCTTACTCCCTTTTGGTAACTAGTCTTTTTGAAAGCCTTTTTGTCCCTTACTACTTTGGTATAGTCGTGGAACTTGTTTCAATTCAAACAAAAAGACTACACTATTCCACTTGGTCTTTAGATCAACACTACTTATTGAAGGCTCTTCTTGTCACTAGACATGAAGATTGGCCAAGAACACCAAGAACCTTCAACAAGATTTGAAGACCAAGGTTCAAGTTGAACCTTCCAACAACAACAACACCTCTTTCAAACACAAATACACAACAATAATACCAAAAAAACACCTTTAAACTTTGGATTTTCACAACCACAACACACTATAAATGTTCAAATTTGAACCCACAACAATAACACTATAAACACTTCTACCCACCTTTTGAATCAACACAACATCAACACAAAAAGAAACCCAACTTGGATCTTGATCCTACTAGTGTTAGGGAAGAAGAAACCAACACTAAAGACACACCAAATTCTTCTAGATCTAGAATTCATGTTTCGGCCGAGACTCAAACAAGAACAACTTCTACTCGGCCAAACACAAAACAGGCAGAATTCTTTCTTTTATGGATTTTAGGTTTCAACACTCTTCTTTATTTTGATTTTTTTTCAAGTGAGCTAGCCCAAGATTGATCTTATTGGAACAAGATCAACCACAAGCTCTGATACCAAATGATAGCGGAATCAACCCATAACACGGAAATAAGATACAAAACACAAGAACAAGAAGAGAACACAATACCCAAAAAGGAGACACAACCCGTAGGACCTCATTTTGGTAATAAACCAGCCACCAAATCAACAATAATAAGGAGAAATCACACCAAGGCAGTAACTACACAAAATGAAAAAGAGGAGTAACAACAAAGATATCAAGAACCAACGGTTTCACTAATAACAACAACAAACGATTACAAGAAGTAAAGATAGATAGTGAGACATCAACTCTTACAAGAACTAAGAACCTAAGTGTATATCAAACACTAAGATCCTTAATAGATGTAAAAAGCAACACTTACACTCTTACAATGACACTAGAGGGCATGAACCACTCAAGCACCAAGGTTTCGAACCAAGTTTTGCAACACTACTGATTCCACACTATTATCACCCTCATTTTGGTTTTGGTGGCTTTACAAGCCCTAAATTAAGATGTTACACTCTTCATAGTGAGAAGAAAGGTGTTCCAAAATATGTCAAACAATAGCATTCAACAACTAAACTAAAATGACCTAATACTAGTCTATTTATTGACTTATTACAAACATAAGTGAAATGTCCAAACAACCCTTAATGAAGGGAAGGCAAAAGTTGCCTATGGAGTGTATGTAGTGGCAGATTTGGTGTGTTCCAAAGCCCTCTTCATACTTTAACTTGTACACTCCCTCGTCTTGATTCAATGCACACTCACATACGTCCATCTTCACGATCATTCCTCTATCATCCTCTCCATCTTGAGATGAATTTGACCTCAGATTCACGGCTTCACATTGTTCAATTGGGCACTTCACATGCATTATCATGCAGTCAACATCTTTATTTTGACCCTCGGCTTCCCCTCCATCTTGAGATTTGCCTTCAATCTCATTCGTCTCAATTCCCACCTCTTTGCTTGGTGGCAAGTTCTATGTTGATCCTATCTCTTTATCTCAAATCTTCTCCCCTTATATAAGCAACATTGTTGACTCTATATCTTTCATGTTTTTTTCTTCCATATTCCTCTATATGGATGTGTCGATTTAGGTGAAGTGGAGTTTTAGTTGAGAGGATTAATTTGGTGAAGTGGAGCTTGGATGGGAGAGTTTAGTTCTGGTGCTTTGATAGGAGAGTTTGGTTTTAGTTGAGGCATTTGGTTTCCAAGTCCTTCTTGTTGGACATGATGAATTTGCGGGGGAGGTAGCCTACTTAGGTCTCGGTTTTGTAGGTAGTTGGGATCTTGTCTTATGGTATTTTATGGTGGTCTTGGAGGATTGATCATTGGATGTAAAGTTACGTGAGTAGAAGCACGAGAGTTACTTTGGCTCTCCATATGATCCAATCGCTCACCCATAGTCGACATCTCACCCTCACCGATCCCATGTCCGAGTTTAAATTTTCAATACCCACATTCACTCTAGCAATGTTACGGCCATGGCTTGAAGAAGAGCCAATATAACATTAGTGGCATTGTTGTCCATTGTAGCCAAGAAGTTACCTACAAAACTTAAACAAGTTAGTTGTACAAAGGGGTGATATGGCAGCCTTTGTTGGTTGCGGATAGTGACGTGGCAGCCTTGGAATGGTTGTGGAATTTGAAAATTTTAGTGTTTTTCCAACTTGTGGAAGTGTGAATTCGGTTTTGAAGGGGAAAGACACAAGTTTTGGAACCTTTTCCACATTCAAAATAGGTTGACTTTCTTTGCACCTTTTGGACAAAACACCTTTTTGAAGGGTGGTTGGCTCTTTACTCTTTTGGTTAGTCTTTAAAAGTCCCCTTACTCCCTTTTGGTAACTAATCTTTTGAAAGCCTTTTTGTCCCTTACTACTTTGGTATAGTCTTGGAACTTGTTTCAAGACAAACAAGAAGACTACACTCTTCAACTTGGTCTTAAGATCAACACTACTTATTGAAGGTTCTTCTTGTCACAAGATATGAAGATTCGCCAAGAACACTAAGAACCTTCAACAAGATTTGAAGACCAAGGTTCAAGTTGAACCTCCCAACAACAACAACACCTCTTTCAAACACAAATCCATAACAAAAATACCAAAAAAAAACCTTTAAACTTTGGATTTTCACAACCACAACACACCAAAAATGTTCAAATTTGAACCCACAACAACAACACCATTAACACTTCGGCCTACCCTTTGAATCCGCACAACATCAACATAAAAAGAAGCCCAACTTGGATCTTGATCCTACCAGTGTTAGGTAATAAGAAACCAACACTAAAGACACTCAAGACACATGAAATAATCCTAGATATAGACTACAACTTTTGTCCATGAATAAAACTAGAACAACTTTTACTCGGCCAAACACAAAATGGGCATAATTCTTTTTTTTGTGGATTTTTGGTTTCAACGCTCTTCTTTTTTAAGTTCTTTTTTCAAGTGATATTTTCCAAGATTGATCTTGTTGGAACAAGATCAACCACAATCTCTGATACCAAATGATAGCAGAATCAACCCATAACGCGAAAACAAGATACAAAACACAAGAACAAGAAGAGAACACAATACCCAAAGAGGAGACATAACTCGTAGGACCTCCTTTGGGTAACAAACCGGCCACCAACTCAACAATTACAAGGATAAATCACACCAAGGCAACAACTACATGAGATGGACAAGAGGAGTAACAACAAAGATAACAAGACCCAACCGTTTCACTAACAACAACAACAAACGATTACAAGAAGTAAAAATAGATAGTGAGACATCAACTCTTACAAGAACTAAGAACCTAAGAGTATTTCAAACACTAATACCCTTAATAGATGTAAAAAACAACACGTTACAATGATACAAGAGGGCGTGAACCACTCAAGCACCAAGGTTTCGAACCAAGTTTTGTAACACTAGTGATTCCACGCTAGTATCACCCACATTTCGGTTTTGGTGGCTTTTCCAAGCCCTAAACTAAGATGTTACACTCTCTATAGAGAGAAGAAAGGTGTTCCAAAATATTTCTTACAATATCATTCAACAACTAAACTAAAATGACCTAATACTAGTCTATTTATTGACTTATTACAAACATAAGTGAAATATCCAAAAAGCCCTTAATGAAGGGAAGACAAAAGGAGCCTATGGAGTGTATGTAGGGGCAGATTTGGTGTGTTCCAAAACCCTCTTCATACTTTAACTCGTACACTCCCTTGGCTTGATTCAATGCACACTCATATACGCTCATCTTCACGATCATGCTTGTATCACTGGTGGCATTATTGACCCACATTTAGAAGTTATATTTCTCCTTTTTGTTTCTGTCTATGGTTGTGATTCTCTGGAAAACAGTCATAGTGTTCATTATCTTTTCTTTCATCCTTTTTTGTGATTTTCTCATAAAAAAAGGGCTAGAACAAAGAACTCCTCTCAGTGGGGTATTTTCATAAGTATGAGTTGTTAATCTAAGACTTTCGTTGAATAATGGCTCTTTACTCGTCACTTTCTTGTTAGACGATGTAAAGTTTGAATCTTTGCAAACTATATTGTTCTTCTTCCAAGTTGGTAGATAACATGTCCCAATCTATTTCAATTGTGTTCGATTTTTATTTTTTTCTAATACTATGCAAAAGTAACTCTTATTTTACAATCGGTTGAAGTCCTTTGATTCACAACATCAAAGTGCAATCTAGTACACTAAGAACTGGAAAGGGAAATTTGCTCTTTTGAGTTAGTTATAAAATTAGAATTAAGAATGGGATGTTTTTTTTGTGACCCATTCTCGTTCTTGAACATTCTTGATTTGGAGCTTTTTTTAGACAAATATTGATTCCTTACCACTGTTGCTTTATATGTGAAAAGTATAGTTCCCGAAAGTTGTAGTCTTTTATTGGTCATTTACTTCAAGTAGCTTCGACTCATCATGATTGAACTTGCTTAGCTGGAATGATAGTGAATAATGTTATCTTTCTAATATTTTGAAATTTATATGTTCTGTTTAAAAGTCAAGAATTCAGTCTGTGATTACCCCTAGAAGTTATGTCTATTATTTAAAGTGGCCTAGGACAAGAATGAATTAAATTTTGGGTAACGCCCATTTCTAGTATTATGTGGAGTTTAATTCTTCTGGGAAATAATTTCAGGAATTCTCACCTCCTCCCTTTATCTAGTAATTCGTTCTTGGTCAAATTATCTTAGTGGTCATTATTATTCTTGTTATTGTGATTATTAAAAGGTTCAGTTCATGTTTAATATGATGTGGCATTTTGTTTAATTCATTAGTTTATTTTTTCCTTCTTCATTCAATTAATAATTAATCCTTATTATTTTCTTTGGTGCATGTGAAATAAATTCGGGTCAACGCGTTTGAGACCTAAATGGACTCTCTCCTTTTTGCATTTCATAATGGGCCAATGAGGCCTACCTCTTCTAGTCGATCATTTTTTGAAGAAAGAAGTCGGTTATAGTGGAAGAAAATAGGTCAAAACTCATTGATGAAGTTGTCAAAATTGAAGACTTGAAAAGTCTCAATTTGACTTTTAAAAACTATTTATTCATCTGTTTGGACCTTGAAGCCAAAGTTGTAATTTAATAATACAGGTGAAGCGGATTTTCGGGCCTTCAATGTTCGAAAACTAGTTTAGGACAGATTATGGGCTAAAAGCCCAACTATTTAGACTAGGACATGTGAAGAGGGGCCAAAAATCTAAATGATTAGTTTAGGACAGAGTTTATAGATTTGGGCCCAAGAGTATAAATCTCTTATTCCCCCCTATCCTTTTTTTTATGTTTCTTTGTTATTTGTTTCTTAGACTTAGTTAAAATTTTTTCTAAGTCGTCAAAACTTGTTTTGCACAAAATCTTGGAAATAATTTTTTTCCTTAATCGATTTACTTTCAAAAAGAAACTTTCCTTTTTAAAGTTAGTTAAAAAGATATTTTCAAATAGTTCAGATAACCGCAAGTTAGCGGATACTCTTGGTTCCTTAACAAACTTCCAAGAGTATCAATAGGAAACACTTGCTCAAAATTTTTAAACTTAAATGATTTTTTCATTTTCGATTGTTTAAGTAATTTTTAAATTTTTTCTTGATTTTTCTAAATAAATTAAATTGCAACTTTGGTTTTAAAAAAATCAAGTTTGAAAACTTTTTCGAAAGTATTCGAATTCATAAAAACGCAATAGTCATCTTTTCTCCGCAAAACAGAAATGGTGACTCTGCTGGGGATGTTTTAGCTAGGTTCTAACCAATTATTTGAATTAGCTTTTTTGACTAACTATTATAGTGTTTAAGCTGTTTATGTGTCTATAGGTTTAATATTGCGAAATTAAACTTTTTGCATCTTATAGCATACTTCTCATTTGAAATATATAAATTGTTTGGGGTTTCGTGTATGTTCCGGCCCTTATTGATCAATTCCAAATCAAGTGTTAGAAATACGATGGTTTATTGACACGTTAGGCATTCGATGACTGTCCGTATTTTCAAACCCAAGTTGTTTGCTTGGGAACATGGTCTAAACCCACTCTAGACACCCAGGATAAAACAAAAACCAAAATCCTCTTTTTGGACATAAGCCTAGGACGACCCAATACTTGAGGGGGTGTTGGGCCCATTAAAAAACCTGCCCTGCGTGATGAATCATACTTATGTGTTGAAGAAATATATTTATTTAATCCAGTCTATTATATTTTGGGGTAGGGACAGGCTTAATTTGTTTGCTTTCGTGTAAAGATGTCTCAATCATACACCAATTGAGAGAAGAATTAAAGCGAGCCAGGCAAGAGGTTGATGATGCTAGGCGGTGTTTGATCAACTTTTGCGATCGCCTGATTTCCCAGATTAATGATCTATGAGTATAGAGCTCAGTTATATAGGAATCACTTTATCATCAACATATGTCGCATATGACAAGAAGTGGACAAAGCTAAAAGGGCGAAGGCCGATGAAGGAACATCTAGGAGATACTATCCCTTGAGCGGGACATTGTCTTTTTTTCATGTTATTATCCCTCTCCCTAAAGATTGTGTTCCTTTTGTGCAAATTTTTAAAGAACTTATGCCTCTTTTTATATATTAATAGAGGTTTTGGGGGATAATGGATTGATTTTAAAAAGCATATACTTCCTTCAAATGCGTTAGGCTACCCCTTGGCTCAAAAGGTGACACCCAATTAGGATGCACGTTTATTACAATATGCTTGTGTGATATAGCTATTTTATGTGCGTATACATGTTATGTTAATTCTAATCAGAGGCAAAATGATCCAATTCCATTTTTCAAAGAGCAACTCTAAGCAGAAATATATCTCACTATACAAAAGTCCGACCAAGCATACTCCAAGTCTCTCAGAAAAGTCCGCAATCATTCTTAAAACTTCCTAAATTCTCGCTAATATTTCAGGAAGATTGACAATGAACTCAGGAGAAGCCATTATAGGAAGGAACAAAAAGAGCGATAGGAGAATTTCTCAAGTTAAGAGGAAATTGATGGAGTTAGACCAAATAGAGGTTATGCTAAAGGCGTACAATAAGAAAGTGGCTAAGAAGATTGTTGTGGCCAAAATAAAGATAACCAAAGTCAACCAATTTATTGAATTCTAACTATGTAGGGCCTAATTTCTTCTTCGTGGGATATGTAGGCAGCCTTTCGAATCGGCTCCATCTTCAAAAATTCTGTTATTCCCCACTTTCTTGAAAGAAGAAATAAGGTCAGAAAGAAGAAAAGTTGAATCTTCCTGATAAATTCCACTTTGCGAAATCAATGAACAAAATTTTTTTCATTGACATTCTCGAGTCATCATTACCCCATGGATCAATTTACATGAGAAGAGAAACAAATTTTTGCGTTTAATTCCTGCCTTATCATTTTGCATTATTATTACTAACAGAATCTAACACGTTCGCTTTTGAGTTGTTTTTTACTTTATAGGTAATTGAACTACTTTGTGTTGGCATAAAATGGCCCTACTTCACTAGCTCAAAGTGAATAAAGATCTCTCTGTTGACTATAGGTTTGTCGCAGGAAAAAAATGACTAGTAGTAAAATTGGACTCTACTAGTCATTTTGCCAAACCTATAAGCAATGATCTCGGGGATGGAATAGGAAAAAGTGAGATGCTCCTATAGAAGAATTTTCCCAAATAGCCAGAATCAAAGAAGAAGAATTGGAGGAAATGTTGATGAACTAGACTTCCACTCCCCTTATTACTCCCCGGTCACTAGGGTAGATAAAAGATAAAATTTATTTTTTTACAAACTCGGTGGTAGTGTGGACGAGGCACAACACCCACCTTTTAAGTTTTTCTACTCCTCTTTTGATTTTTATGCTTTACAAAAAGCATAGACCCACATCCGTGTAGGTCATAGCTAGAGTTTGTAAATATTTTCTCAAAACTTATAAGCCTCCCCTATTGTGAAAATATTTATTGTTTATTTTTTTATCTACTTGATATTATAAAACTTGTTTGGGTTTTGATAAAAGTACTAAACATCTAAAACCTGCCAATGTTTTGTTATGTCAAGAGCGAAATGAAAAAATCAAGGAAGATGAGGATGAATAGGAGACGATAGTCCTAAAGCAGTCAACATAAGAACCAAGGACTTCAAAAATTGAGAAAGCCTAACCTAGAAGAAAAGGAGGTAGCTAATCAAGGACACAACGATTAAGTTAAGAAAACCACGGTCAAGGAAGAGGAATCTTATCAATTCTCTCCAAGGAAAGTGGACAGTTGATCCTTCCTTCCATCAAGACAAACGCAATGAGAACGTCACACCATACATGAAGTGTTATCCAAATAAGCCTTAATTTTATCCTAGCGGGATGGATAAGAGTATCCAAGGCTAGTTAACCCTGAAGATGGGTCTTTTGTACAAACTACGTTTGACTTGAATTCCCAAGAAAGAGATACATAGGCGGCTTATGTCGGCTCCAGTAAACCCTTTAGGAGAATTTATCCTTCTTTTTATGTATGAACTACATGATGACATAAATTCTCAAGAATAAGATATGTAGGCGGCCTATGTCGGCTTCAGTCAACTCATTAGATTTTTCTATATATCCCTAGCGTAGTCTTGAACTATGTTTGACCTGATTTTTGCTTCAACGGGATACGTCGGTGCCTAAATGGCTCGGTCATACCACCTAGGAAAATGAAATTGGGCAAAATTTTTGAGAAGGAATCTCAAAAATTCAAAAAAACAAGATCATCATCCAGCAAAGAGAAGTAAGAGCCGCAAAGACTTCAGCTTCTCTCAAGCCAAAATTATCTCAAATAGTATTAAACTGGGGAAGAAATTTTGAGGAATTTCCATCAACATACTAGGATGAATTTTTAAATTCCCTAGCAATAGAGGTCAAAGTCAATCACTAGTCGTGACAAAGATTAGATAGTTTAAATTGCCAGCTATGACAGAACTTTTGGTAGAACTCCCCAGTAATGATGATGAGTTTCTAGAATTCCTTAATAAGAAGGACAAACATATATGAGTATCAAGAGGAAGTCGTTCATTGAGCTAGTACATGACATGGCTGACAAAGATTTTTCTAAATGCTTTTGCACTAGTTTTTAAAACTAGGTTTTCAAAATCAAGACTACTTTTCAAAAACTATGCTAATCTTTTTACTTAGTCTTTCCTAGACATATATTGAAACGGGGAGTTAGGGAAGTAGTCCAAACATTGCGGAGCATCCGAAAGATGACAAGGAGCAACAAAGATAGAAGGAGGTCAACACAGAGTAGTTTCACTCAAAACTAACTATTTTTTTGTAGATGTAGGGATCAATACACAAAAATGAAAATCTTTTTCAAAAAATCCCCAAGCAAATTGGGAACCACACCAAAGTATATAATGCTCAAAATTAGAAATTTTTGGGTAGCCCCAAAGACGGGTTCAATACCCATTTATCAAGGACCTTTTAATTTGTTTATCTCAATTCATGAACCATGGATGACAAACAAAGGTATCTGATTCTCTTTATAAATATTTTATTAAAACTTTTCTAAAAAAATAGTCACTAGCAAAAGCGACTCTGTTTCTACTAAATATTTACCTTGAGCGCAGGTGCATTCAAAAGAATTGACACAATAAATACAATAATCAAAAGGATCATTCAATAGAAAGAAGAGAAAAAAGTCGTCCTCAAATTTTCCTTGAAGCAAAGCAAACAGTATTTGAGTAATCCCCATAGAAGAATTTTACCCATTTACTTACATTCGGAGGATATGCTATTTAAATGTTTCTTGAAAAAGAGAAGATTAATATCGGACTAAGTCATTCAAATTACAATGCTGACTATTTTTTATTAAACTATTATAAAGACTGACTATTGTAGCCAGTGAGAGTGACATTGTGTCTACTAACTATATACCATGAGTACAGGTACACGTAGAAAGCAAAGATGCAGACAAATGAACTCAGGCAAAACTATTTTTAAATTGACAAAAGAGCCATTTCATTTCATTCCATTGCCAAAGAGGGATATGCCAAGAGGTCCATTTTATGTCATCACTAAGAGGGACTTTTCATTCCATTTCCAAGAGGGACATGCCGAGAGGTCCATTTCATATCATTCCTAGCTGAGAGGGATATTTCATGCCATTGCCGAGAGGGCTATTTTATTTTATGTCATTGCCGAGAGGGCATTTCATTTCATTTTATTGCTGAGAGGGCCATTTTCCTCTTATGTTTTAGATGATGAACTATTGATTTTAATAGGGTTAAAACGTATTTAGGAGCTATTAATTTCGTGAATTTATGTTTAGGGACGTTTAAGAGGTGTCAAATGACTTAGTTGCCCTCGGAATAACTCAAAAATGAAAAGTCTAGGTCGTTGTGCCATGGGGTTTGCGTCGCACAAGCTATGGAAAACCTTAAGATTTACATCGCACACCCTGTGGTAAACCTTAAGGTTTGAGTCTCACACCCTATGAAAAACCCTTTCCAATGAACGTTTGTGATTGTTAGGCGATGCATACCCCTATCCAAAGCCATAACATTTTACCTGGGTGTCAGATTAAGGAGAAATTGGTATCGTTGCAAAGTTAATTCAATTATCTACAATTTGATAGGTTTTTATCTGCCAAATTCCACATACACATAAATTTATACTCATTCAAAGATGACCCTTGTGAAATTGAACACCAAAAATTAGCCGAATTAAAGGTTCTTAGCTCACTTTGCTCTAAGTGACACTTATAAACATCTTTCCCACCTCATAATATTTCTTCACACTAGGTTAATGATCATGAAACATGGATCCAAGTATGAATAATGGTACTAGAGTTTACACTCATAGGAACGAAGGTCCGATTTCTAGCTTAGAATTATACGGGGTATAACAATATCTCCCCATTGGGAACGTTCATCCTCGAATAAGACAGGTTGGACTGAGAGTTCTGAACTAAGGAAACTGAGATAACATAATAAACATACACATCTGGGAACATGCTTACATGACTGAGTCTGAAATATGACACATAACTGAACTGATTTCATGAGTGCCTGCAATGACATGAGATTGATTATATAGCTGGAACTGAGAATGGAGAAGAGATAATATAAGAAAGTTGTTACCTTAAACTGAGTCTAAGTTTGCAGAGAAAAGATGAGGGTACTTGGTTTGCATATCTGCTTCTGCTTCCCAAGTGGCTCCCTCAACGGTTTGGTTTCGACAAAAGACCTTGACCAAGGGGACTTCTTTGTTCCTTATTCTGCGAATCTGACGATTAAGGATTTTGACTGGGACTTCTTCGTAAGAGAGACTATTCTTAACATCTATGATTTTTATGGATACTACAATCGCTGGTCCACCAATACACTTCTTCAACAAAGAGACGCGAAATAGTCGGTGCACAGATTTTGACTGGGACTTCTTCGTAAGAGAGAATATTCTTAACATCTATGCTTTTTATGGATACTACAATCGCTGGTCCATCGATACACTTTTTCAACAAAGAGACGCGGAACACTGGGTGCACTGATGCCAAATCTGCAGGCAACTTAGTTCGTATGCCACCTTTTTAAAGAGGCTCAGAATTTTGTAAGGGCCAACATACTAGGGACTAAGTTTCCCCTTCTTTCCAAACCTCTTTACTCCCTTTATGGGAGAGATTTTCAAATAAACTAAGTCACCAACCTCAAAGTCAAGAACTCTCCTTCTCACATCTATATAAGATTTCTGTCAGCTTTAGGCTGTCTTAAGCCTCTCCTTGATCAACTGAACTTTCTCTAAAGCATCAAACACCAAATTAAGCCCTATCAACGAGGTCTCACCTATCTCAAACCAACCAATTGGAGATCTACATATCCTACCATATAGAGCATCAAACGGAGCCATCCAAATACTAGAATGATAACTATCATTATACACGAACTCAATCAAAGGTAAGTGTTCATCCCAACTACCCTTAAAGTTGATGAAGCCTGCCCTCAACATATACTCTAAAGTATGAATGGTCCTCTCTACTTTACCATCTGTTTGAGGATAAAAGACGGTACTGAGATTAACTTGGGTACCAAGACCCTTCTGGAAGGCTTTCCAAAAGTGAGAGGTAAACTGAGTACCTCTATCCGAAATGATAGATAATAGGACTCCGTGCAACCTAACCAACTCTCAAATATAGAGCTTGGCATAATCCTCGACTGTATAGAAAGTATGGACTGGCAAGAAATGAGCAGATTTGGTCATCCTATCTACAATGACCCAGATCGAATCATGCTGACGATGAGTGTGAGGTAATCCCATTACAAAGTCCATGTTCACCTCTTCCCACTTACATGTAGGAATGATGAACTCTTGGATAGCGCCACTAGGCTTTTGGCACTCAACCTTAACCTGCTGACAATTAGAGCACTTTGCTACAAACTCTGCATTATCCCTTTTCCTCCCAATCCACCAATAGATTTCCCGCAAATCGTGATACATCTTAGTGGCCCCTGGATGAATAGAGTAATACGACCATTTGCTTCAGCCATAATCCACTGTATCAAGTTATCTACACATGGCATACACAGTCTACCCTGGCAACTTAACACACCATATCCCCTTTGGGATAAAACCTCTACTTTTTGATCTCTGACAGACTCTGTCAACCTAACCAAACTAGAATCCATATCCTACTTTTCTTTCACTTCGGCAACCATAGATGATTCCAAGCTATTTTGCACCCATACACTACCCTCAACTGAGTCTACCAAATGAACACCTAATCTGGTGAGCTGGTGAACTTCCTGAACTAACTTTTTCCTATCATTCTTAACGTGAGCAACACTACCTATAAACAGTTTACTAAGGGAATCCGCTATTATATTGGTCTTCCCAGATGATACAGAACACTCATGTCATAGTCTTTTGACAATTCTAACCACCTTCTATGATGCAAATTCAAATCTTTCTGTGAAAATATATACTGTAAGCTTTTGGTCTGTGAACACATCGACATGCACCCCATACAAATAGTGCCTCCAAATCTTTAAGGAAAACATAGTGGTGCTAATTCAAGATCATAAGTAGGGTAATTCTTTTCATGGGGCTTAAGCTGTCTAGAGGCATACGCTATAACCTTACCCTTCTGCATTAAAACACACCACAAACCGACTCTAAAATCATCACAGTACACAACAAATCCATCTGAACTATTGGTAACGTCAAAACTAGGCTGTGGTGAGTCGAGTCTTTAACTCCTAAAAAATCTTATCACAAGAATCTGACCACTGAAACTTGACTTTCTTCTAAATCAATCTGGATATGGGGGACACAATAAGACAAAAGCCCTTCAACAAACCACCAGTAATAGCCAACTAAACCCAAGAAACTCCTGATATCTGACGGAGAAATGGGTCTGGGAAAGTTTCTTACCGTTTTGGTCTTTTAAGGATCAACTCTAATTCCATCATCGAAAACAACATGACCAATAAAAGCTACTGACCTTAGCCAGAATTCGCACTTACTAAATTTGGCAAATAATTGATGGGCTATAAGAGTTTGCAATAAAGTTCTAAGATGGTTTGCATGGTCATTTTTGTTGTGGGAATAGACAAGAATATCATCAATGAAGACTATGACGAACATGTTCAAGTACTACTTGAACACTCGGTTCATCAAGTCCATAAAGGCTGCCGGGGCATTTGTGATACCAAAGGACATGACTAGAAACTTGAAGTGACCATATTGAGTTTGGAAAGCTGTTTTTGAAATGTCATATTCTCTGATTTTGAGTTGATGATAGCCGAATCTGAGGTCTATCTTGGAGAAATGACTGGCACCCTGAAGTTGGTTGAATAAGTCATTGATTCTGGGATGTGGGTATTTATTCTTGATTGTGACTTTGATCAACTGATGGTAATCAATGTATATTCTAAGAGAACCATCTTTTTTACGCACAAATAGGACTAGTGCGCCCCACGGGGAAACAATGGGCCTGATAAACCCCTTATCTAGGAGGTCTTTAAACTATTTTTTTTAGCCTTTTTAGTTTAGTTGGAGCCATTCTCTATGGCGGAATGGAGATAGGCTGGGTATCTGGAAGAAGGTCTATGCCGAAGTCAATCTCCATTTCAATAGGAACTCTAGAAAGATCTTCAGGGAACACATCTGGAAATACCCTTACCACTAAACCTGACTCAAGAATGGGGGTCTCAGAACTAGAGTCCTTGACCCCAAAAAGATGGTAAATGCACCCCCTGGATATCACTTTTCTTTCTCTAAGATACGAAACAAGTTGACCCCTAAGCGCTATAATACTACCCCTCCATTCAAGTACTGGTTCATTTGGAAAATGAAAATGAACAACTCTGTTTCTACAATCAACTGAAGCATAGCATGAATGGAGCCAATCCATGCCAAGAATGACATCAAAAGTTGTCATATTTAACTCTACAAGGTCTACTGATGTAACTTTATAAGACACTATAACCGAGCAGTTCCTGTATACCCATCGAGCTATGATAGACTTATACACTGGGGTAGATACTGAAAAAGATATGTTAAAGTTTCAGGACTGACTTCGAAGTTGATCGCTATATAAGGGGTTACAAAAGAAAGAGAAGCTCCAGGATCTAGTAAAGCATAAACATGTAAATAAAAGACCTGTAACGTACCAGTGACCATATCGGGAGAACTTTCCTGTCCTATCGGGATTGAAGTGCATAAAGTCTATTCTGATGCTGACTACTAGTAGCACTGGAAGTGGCACCCTTCTGAGTCAGGCGATCTGCTGGAGCCGATGACTGATGGGACTGGCCTGGTTAGCGCACATCTCTTTGCTTCTGAGCAACCACTCAACACTCCTGAATCCTATAGCTTGGCTTACCATACCCAAAACATATATCACTGCCAGCCCTACACTCTCCTGATGATTTCTACCATATTTTGGGCAAAGAGGATTAGTGCGACCACTGTTTACATTGCCATGGGACTTAAAGCTTGGATCCCTACCACAATTATTTTTTCTGAACTTTGGCATAGGAGCACTGGGCAAAGACGGAGTTGGGATTGAAGATTTCTAATGAAATTGAGAACGGTTACCACCCTCTGACCTTGCCTGAGTAAAATTAAAACTACCTATTCTAGCCTTTTTCTTCTTCCTCTTTTTTTCTTTGTCTTCTGCTCCTCAATTTGTTGAGAATGGATGATCAACCTAGACAAGTCTATCTTTTTAATCAATATTACGGTCCTAAACTCCTTGACCACACTGTCAGATACACCTAACACGAACTTTCTCATCCTAGACCTGTTATTAGCCACCACGTGAGGAGTATACCTACCTAGCTGAGTAAATTTAAGAGAATACTCCTTCACACTTATATTATCCTGTTTCAAGTTGAAAAACTCTAACACCTTGGCTTCCCTCAGCTCCAATGGGAAGAATCTATCTAAGAAGGCTGTCGCAAACTCCTCCCATACTATAGGCCCTGCATCTGTGCCTCTATCCCTTTCCACTACTAAAACCAGGTATGGGCTATATCCGACATCTAGTAAGTAGTCAATTCAGCATTCTTAGTAGAAGTCACACTCATAATGTCAGTCACCTTCGGAATCATGTTAAGGAATTCCTGTGGATCCTCAGCAGACTTGGATCCTAAAAAAAGGGTGGATTCATTCAGATGAAGTCTCAAATCCTAGCTGCGGCAATATTAGCTACTGGGTTGGCCAGGACAACAGCTGGCTGAACATTTTGAGCTACTACAGAGTGATCTAGAGTAGTAAATGAAACTTTGAAATCTGCATAAGAAATATGCTTATTCAGGGGATCTTCCTAAATGAACGGTGGTGTTGACTGGTTTCCATTCCTTCTTTCGTTAGTCTTTTTAGGAGGCATATTATGTAAATGGAAGAAAGATTGGATTAGACAAAGATTTTAACTTGATCTCATGCTCATTCGCATGATATGAATACTGAAATAAGAGAAACTTTTCCTAAAATATCTCGTAGCCACTTGTCCATAAGTGTGGTGCGCTTCACACCCATGCATAAGACTCTACTCAATGTATCTTTTAGAATCCCTAGGATACTGTAAAACCTTAGGCTCTGATACCAAGTTTGTAACTCCCTGAGAGTACACTCTGGATGCCACACGGTGCTTACAGCCCCGAAGGACCATAATCTAACCAATGAGTTGGTACCTGCTGTGAGCACTAAATAAAATAGCAAAGACATGTACGGAATTTAACTAAAAAATGCCATAAGGTTTTTAAATCATAGATCTGATAATGTCTGTAAAATAATACTAATAAAACAGTTGATAGTAACGACAGAAAACTAATTATTTGTACTAGTATGAAAACCTCTAAACTGACTGAATCTTGAGTTGATGGGACAAGCCCCAAACTAACTTCGACTATATAGAAATACTAAACCAATAAGGTAAACTGCAATAAATAAACCATGTCCTCGAAGCATGAGGACTCACCACTGCTACTGCTAAAAATCTGGAATATCTACGCACGGTCAGGGAATTGAGAGTCCGAACCTATGATATTAAACATCATAGCACAAAAAACGAGTATCCAATTATACTTTGAATGTACTAGTACGCTAAATGAGGTTAGGCTAATATACATGGTTTTAGATGCATGAGTAATAATTGACAGAATGGATATATGATATACTGAGTAAGAATGCATGAAAATTTGTAAAGAATGAAAATGCATGACCAGGCATAAAATATGTTCTCAATATAGTCTATAAACTGAGATACTAAATACTGATACATGGATAACTGATATCTGCAAGCTATTGTCAAGCAAAACTGAAGTTGACTTCTGAGCTATATTATGGACTAAGACTGTAGGAGCTATCATCTAACCGACATGCGCCAATGAGCTAATTGGGGTCCAACTTGTAACCATAGTTAGAAAGGGTGTTAGAACTATGCCATGGGTACTGACACATGGCTGCGTGGATCCACTAAAGTGCTGTCCCGAAGGACTAAGGGTGTCAAGCCTAAACTAATGGGTGACCCCTGAGAGGTAGTCAAGCCTAACTGACGGGTGACTCCTCGTATCCTACGCTGTCTATGTAGTTATGGAATACAGGGACTTCTACTAACGACACTGCCTAACTGATGGGGGAGCCGCCATCCCTGCATTCGCTCGGTGCTAAATCCTACTCCCAACTAAAAGACATTGAACACTGGACTGAACTATGTTTAACTATTTAAAATACTGACTGAAATGATAGGGCTTGTAACTATAAAGTAACCATCCTATAGATACTAAAAACTAGGTAAGCAACTAGATTTTGGGTATTCAAACCCCCCGGACCTGATAGCAATAATAGCAAAATAGTACTAAAACTTTGAGGGCATGATATATAAGCATTTATTCAAAATTCATTCTTATAGGCATTTTATCAAACACTTGCAATTCATGGTTTAAGGTAAGCATGGTAATAGTTTTAAAAAATTGTAGTAACAACATGATTTCAATACTAACATCACCAATTAAGGCTTAAATCAGCGAAAAACACCATTCAAACGGGTGGGATTCAATAACAACAACAATTACGTGCAAAACATGGTATAAATCAAAATTCATGGGAATTCATGGTTAAAATCATAATAACATGTAAAAATCATCGCTTTGAATTTAAAATTGGGTTATTGGACTGTATGGGTGGAAAGGTTCCATGGATGAACATTTAACATCCCTTAACAATGACAAAATTGCGGAAAGATTTGACCTTCAAGCTTGATTGTGCAAAACCTAGTTGTTTCTCCTCTTATGTTTTAGATGATGAACTATTGATGTTAATAGGGTTAAAACATGTTTAGGAGCTATTAATTTTGTGAAGTTATTTTTAGGGTCATTTAGGAGGTGTCAAATTACTTAGTTTCCCTTGGAATAACTCAAAAATGAAATGTCTAGGTCGTTGTGCCATAGGGTTTGCGTTGCACAAGCTATGACAAACCTTAAGGTTTGCGTCACACACCCTGTGGAAAACCTTAAGGTTTGAGTTGCACACCCTATGGCAAACCCTTTCCAGTAAACTTTTGTGATTGTTAGGCGACATATACCCTTTTGCAAAGCCATAACTTTTCGCTCGGGTGTCGGATTAAGGCAAAATTGGTGTTGTTTGAAATCTAATTCCACATACACATAAAGTTATACTCGTTCAAAGATGACCCTTGTGAAATCGAACATCAAAAATTGGCGAAATCATAGGTTCTTAGCTCACTTTGCTTTAAGTGACACTTATGAACTTCTTTACCACCTCATAATCTTTCTTCACACTAGGTTAATGATCATGAAACATGGATCATAGTATGAATCACGATACTAGATTTTACACTCGTAGGAACAAAGGTTTGATTTCTAGCTTAGAAGCGTACGGGGTATTACAGAGGGTCTTGCCAAGAGGGCCATTTCGTATCATCTAATTACCGAGAGGTCTATTTCATTTTATCTCATTGCCAAGAGGGCCATCATGCCATTCAAATAAGTATTCACAATCACTCGTTATGCAAAACTATAAGGTCTGGCCTTGAAAGATGCTTTAGAGCACCAATATCCGTTGACCACGCGAAGATAGCATAATCTAGTATTGAGGATATCTCAACATTTTATATCTATTGACCATGCAAAGGATATATAGCCCAGCATTGAGAATGTCTCATTATTTTATGAATTAACATCTGAATGCATCAAAAGCACATTATTCGAAGGGACATGTTTAAGTCACTATCTGAAAGTGGACGACATATGAGATTTTCTAAAAACATTGACAACTCGTGGGTCATCTATAAGTCACAATATTTAAAATAGGATAGTCTGCAATATTACCCATGAGTTGATAGTTTATAGGTCATCCGTAAGCCACAAAATCATCCTAATCGGATAGTGTACAAGGTTACCCAATAATCAATAGTGTGAAGGTTATCCATAAGTCACAACTAAATTATTACCGGAGAATATGCGAGATTACTAAATTGATATGTCCAAGGGTTTTCTATAAGTAGGGTCATTTGTAAGATCAATTATGCGTAGGACTACCCAAAGACTACCAATTTGAGAGATATCTATAAGTCATACTATATCCAAGGTTGGATGATGTGCAGGAATACCTCAGAGATAGCGATTAAAGGGATATCTATAAGTCATATCTTATCAAAGGTTGGATAATGTACAGGATTACCCAAAAGCTAGAAACTAAAAAGATATTTGTAAGTTGCCTCATAGCCAAAATCAAATAATGTGCAAGATTACCCAAAGATTGACAATTCAAGGGATATCTATATGTCGTATTGATACAAAAGATGTGCAAGACTTACCCATGGTCAGATACAAAGGATCATTGTTAATAGCCAAAGAGGTTATCATTCCACATATAACAAGCATTATGGGTGATTAAAAGGGTTGCTGCATCAGCATAAGATTACATGGTTGCAGGGCGCATTCTACATAAAGTGCCATTAGTGTTCAAAAGAGTCACCCTACTTTGAAGACATATTCAATTGAAAAAAGATCTATTTTATTCAATAACCAAGAGGGTTTCTGTGTTTGTTATTGCCAGTTATTACCCTCCAAACGGGTACATGAGGGGATGGTTTTACTTTTTGAATAAGAACTTACGTAGAGATATGGTAAAAAACTATATCCCCCTCTCGTGAATTATGTTTATTACTAAAAAAATTTGTTTGAGATATTGTCGAGAGCATCCGAGAGGAAGAAAATCTCAAATCACAATCACAGGTGTGGACTACACCAAAAAGGACCCAACACAACGTGAAACTTTTTCTTAGCATTAAATCAGGACATAGTCTAAAGAGGAACACTAAACTCTTTAGACGTGAGATAAAGGATGATCGCCACCATTGTCAAACCACATCCCTGTTAGAAGGCATGTAGGTACTTTCAGATATTTCAGTTTCAACTTTACTTTTAGAATATATCTAAACTCATACGAGGATAACTTTCTCTTTCCTTCAAATTTGAGCGACAACACACCTAGAGTTTTGAAAACTATGTCCAGGTAAGTTCTTGCCTATGGATGTGAAGGATCCCACATTCATGGTTAAGAGGTTACAAGCCTCTTTTCAGTAACTCAATTGACTTGGCACTCATCCTAAGCCAAAGATTGTATAAAATAAAGGACTATCTTTTCTACAGATCAAGTCGAACTACAAGCAGTCTGATTCCCTGAGTCTTGGGGATACGTAGGCTGGGCTCTATGTTGAAAACTTGACTGTATTCCAACCTCCCTCCAATACACTTATTCCACAACTTTTTGATTTCACCAAAATTTGAAAACCAAAATAGCTCATGAATTCTTTGAAAATCGTGCTTTAAATCAAGCTTTATGAACTACAAGTGGCTTGAATGCTCATGTAACCAGAGATATGTAGAAAACCCGATATCGGGGTCCAACCATAACTCCATAAAACTCATGCAAAAAATAATCTTTTTCAAAAATAAATTTGTGGTCAGACAAAATTAGGAACGTCAAACTCCCTTTGCCTAGGATTACTTGTATCCACCCTACCCAAATGGAGGGGGCAGTTGTTGACACCTAATTTTTTTCTCCCATGACTAAATTTAATTCCGAGTTTCTTTAATTTGTAATAAAATTAGAATGTTTATTTCATCCAGATAAATGTGCTCTAAAATATTTATTTTTGATTAATTTTGTCATTTAAGTGACGATTATACGCTTCTGTATTTATATATACGAGATTGTATAAATTTTGTTACTTAAATGAACATTTTTATCAAAACTGAATTATTATTGAGATTAATCTTGAAAATTAATTTAAATGGGTAAAATCTTGATTCAAATATAATTTGTTCTCCAAAATAATTTTTTTGGAGAAATATTTATTTGGTTTTATCTAATGAAGAAGCTCGGGATTAAATGAGGTATTAATTCATATTGAATTTCAATTTAATTTAGTCAATCTATTAAATTCGGTCATAATTAAAATTAAGTCGGCCACAATTTCAACGTAATCGACAATCTATTTTTTATTTGTCAAAAATTAAATAGAATTGGCTAACTCCTAATCAAATTGAAATTAATTTTTAAATAACCCCAAAATTAACGTAATCTTTTCTTTCCCAAAAATAATCTATTCTGCCCAATAGACCAGCACTTAAACCCCTTAATTTCTTACCAACCCAGTGGTCCAACCCCCTTAGCCAAACACCTCACCAACCCAATTAATCAATCCTAACCCTACCCGTTTCATCTTTCTTCAACAAAAACTGACAACAACAATAAATCAACAACAAGCATACAACTTCAACATAACCAAAACCCAGAGACAATAACAACACCAATAAGACCTGATATTCAACAGTTCACATACCGTAACTTCAGCAAAAGCTGCGAACAACAACGACCATAAAAACCCAACCCGCGACAACATCAAACCTGAACAACCCGCAACCAAAATAAAATTCAAAGCCAAAAATTTAAATTTTGAACTTCAAATTTGTACTAAATTGTACAATTCTACCCCAGCTTTATCCTCCAACAAACCTTATCCTTAATTTCAAATATCCAAAATGCCCCTAAGAGTTTTTCTCCCACAGTGGTTAAGTTCAAAGAAGTAATCCCAAATTTCTTCTATACAAAGCTCATTGTGGAACAAAAATAGGAAGTCTCAAAGAGTTGGGAAAAGTTTTATGAGCAAAGAGTTAAATTTTTTTTTCTTAATTTTTTTTTTTGGAAAAGATGTAGGTTAATCAGGTTTCTCGAAAGATTGCTCTCCGGTGGTGGTCAATATTCTGACGACAACTTGAGTCCCGGTTTACTACTTTAAAATAGTTGATACTTCATTTCATTTAGTTTTAGTTTTATTTCTTCTTCATATCTTCATTCCATAGCCATTGTAGCATTTTGATTGTCTTGTATGCTGGGATTGTTTGTTCTATAAGCCTCGAAGGCCATAGGATTTTGTGAGTTACGGCGTTGCTATGTGATTCTGCTAAATGGTCGTTCTTGATTTAGTTCGTATGACTGTTGTTAGTCTTGTTTTTCTCATTATACTTCGAAATGGTCAATGAAACTTAAATGCAGAAAGGGCAAAAATGAACAATCTTCAAAACTAAGTAGGTAATACTTTGTTTCATTTTGTTTCAGTTTTATTTCTTCTTCATCTCATATTTCTGTTATTATAATGTTTTGATAGCCTTGTATGCTGGGATTGTTTGTTGTAGAAGCTAGCCATAGGATTTTTTGTGTTACAACATTGCTATGTGATTCCGCTAAATGGTCATTCTTGCTTTAGTTTGTATGACTGTTGTTAGTATTATTTTTCTCATTTTCGTTTTGAAGTTTTTTATCAACTCTAAATCCTTAGTTTTGAAGATTATTTAATTTTTTGCCCTTTCTGCATTTCAGTTTCATTGACTGTATATCTATGGGAATATATGTTAGTCTTTTCTTATAGGTTCTACAACTTTGATTAGTGGTAGTGTTAATTTAGGCTTGTTGATGAGGTTTTTCTTGTTATTTTTTAATAACCTTTAGGTTTAATCTGTTATCATTTATTGGAAGTCATTTGAGGTATGTCGAAGCCAATTTAGTTAGATCTGCTCTTGAATTAAAGATTTTGTTAAGTATCTTTGGTTTACAAAGTCTAAGAGGCCTAACGAAAATTGAAAATCATGAACCCGAACTAAGACGAAACATTCATGATATATTCCCTTCTTTGAAAGTTCTTAATATGGATCTTCCGGTAGGCATAATCTAGTCATGATAAGTGTTATTCTCTTCCCTTTCTTCGCTTGTACGCTTCACTTCATGAGAAGAAGGTGAAGTAATCCGTACCATGGTTTATTCTCACCTTTCATTCTCATGACAAAAGCAACAAAATCACAGTAACATTTCCATGGTTTCCTTTCTTCGCTTGTCTTTTGGTTGTGCTTCTCTGGAAAATAGTCATAGTGTTCATTATCTTTTGTTTCCTCTTTGTTTGTGATTCTCTCATAAAAGAGGGGCTAGAAACAAAGCACATCATCGCAGTGGGGTATTCTCATCCTTAGGAGTTGTTAATCTAAGACTTTTGATGAATAATGGCTATTTACTCGTCACTTTCTGGTTAGACTATGTAAAGTTCCAAGCTTTGCAAACTATATTGTTTTTCTTCCTAGTTGGTAGATAACATGTCCCAATCTATTTCAATTGTGTTTGATTTCCTTTTTTTTCTAAGACTATGCAAAAGTAACTTTTCTTTTTCAATCGATTGAAGTCCTTTGATTCACAACATCAAAGTGCAATCCGGTACACTAAGAACTAGAAAGTGAAATTTGCTATTTTGAGTTTGTTATAAAATTAGAATTAAGAATGAGATGTCTTCATCTTCTCATTCTTGAACACTCTTGATTTGGAGCTTTTTTTTTTAGAAAAATATTGATTTCTTACCATCATTGCTTTATATGTGAAAAGTATAGTTCCTGAAAGTTGTAGTCTTTTATTGGCCTTTTGCTTCAAGCAGCTTTGGCTCAATCGTGATTGAACTTTCTTGGCTGGAATGATAGTGAATAATCTTATCTTTCTCATATTTTGAAATTTATATGTTTTGTTTGAAAGTCAAGAATTGGATTACCCCTGGAAGTTATTTCTAATATTTAAAGTTGCCTATGACATGAATGAATTAAATTTTAGGTAACACCCATTTCTAGTACTATGTGGAATCTAAATTTTTTGGGAAATAAGTTCAGGAATTCTCACCTCCTCTCTTTTTTTAGTAATGTGTTCTTGGTCATCGCATCGTAGAGACCCATTAAATTACGTTCCAGTTGTGAATTTAATCTCTCGAGAGGTAGTTGTGTCTTTTCCCATCGAATCAATTCATAAAAACATGAATTAAAACATCAGCTGGGGCATGATTTACACATCTTCTCCAATTTTCTCTCAAAACAAACCTTACTCTTTCCCCAAGATCATAAAATTACTTTCCTTCCTCTCTAAGAAAATCAAGAATTCAAGCTTCCAAAATTCAAGAACATTCAAGAAAGCATCAAAATTAGTGTTATTCTTTCAAGCTTAAAGGTATTCTTTCAAGCTTAAAGGTTTAAGGTATGCGTGATGTTCATCCATGGGTCCTTTTCACCCATGGAGTCAAAGAATTCATTTTTATGTTTTAAATGATGAATTTTACATGTTTATGATGAATTATATCCATGAAGCTCTTATAAATTTTGATTATGTATTGTGTTTGCAAGTGTTCTGATGGAATGAGCCCTTACATGTTGGAATGATGAAATTTTCATGTTAAATCCCTAACTCATGGTTTTAGTATTGTAACTATGTTTTAGTCTAATGCTTTACCCATTCCTATGCTTAAGTTCATGAATCTTATGTGTTTGATGAAATACCTAAGTGTTGGATTTTGAACAATGATTCCCTACTATGTTTTCAAAGCTTTCATATGTCCGTATTGTTATTTTCATATAGTGCTAGAGGGTTATGAACACCCGATACTTAGTTGTTTACATAATTTCAGTAGTTTCAGAGTGGTTTTAGATATACTATGAAAATTACCATTCAGTCAGTTATTTTGATTAGTTGTTTGTTCAGTTAAGCTTAGTTCAGTCCAGTAATAAGTGTCAGTTCAGTTGGGAGTAGGATTCAACACCGAGCAAACCTAGGGATGGGGGCATTCCTGCCAGATTAGGGTTTGACCCTTAATAGCAATCCTTGAGTTACAAAACTACGTAGCCAGCGTAGGTTTGAGATATCTTCCTGCCAGCTTAGGGTTAACACATATCTCATGAGTTTTCTGTCAGTATAGGGTTACCCTTTAGTCCTTTGGGACACTAGTTTAGTGGATCCACACAACCAGATTTAGTATCCATGGAATGGTACTAACACCCTTCCAACTGGGGTCACAGGTTGGACCCCAATTAGCTCAGATTGGGTTATGTCGGTTAGATGATACCTCCCACAGTCTTAGTTCAGTATTCAGTCCAAAATTCAGTTTAAGTTTGCTTGACCAAGGCATACAGATTCTCAGTTATTCAGTCATTAAATTTCAGTAATGAAGTTTACAGATTATTTCAAAAACATTATATGCTTGATCTTGCATTCTTAGTATTTTAGTTTTCATGCATTCATGTTTAGTTATCTCATGCTATACAGTCAGTTATTATTGCATGCATAATTAACCCATGCATCTTTGTCTAACCTCATCTCATATACCAGTGCATTCAAAACACTGACCGCATACTTTCTTCGCTCGATGATGTCTTATATCATAGGTTCGAACGGACAGTTTTCTGTCCGCACTTAGATAGTTCAGCATTACAGCAGCATCAATGGTGAGTCCTCATCTTTTGAGGACAAGTTTGTCTTTCATTCAGTTATTTCAGTATTCCTCTATTTCATTCAGTTGGAGTTAGTTGGGGGGTTTGTCCCATCAACTCCACAGTCAGTCAGTTAGAGGCTTTTCAGATAGTTAGTTAGTTTACCAGACTTATCAGTTGAATTTTATTATTTTTTGCACATATTCCAAACTAGCGAATTCAGTTGTATTTTCAGTATTTTAACCTTATGGCATCATCAGTTATTTTCTGCACATGTTTTTTATTATCAAATTTACTCAGTGCTTACAATAGGTACCAGTTCATGGGTTAGCTCGTGGTCACTTGTGACCGTAAGAACCGTTGTCGTGAATAGGGAATAGTCTTAGTATCAGAGCCTAAGGTTTTACAGTTTTTTAGGGAGTCTGAAAGCCGTGGTAAGTAGAGTCTTGAGAATGGGTGTGAAGCATGCCACACTTATGGACAAGAGGATATAAGATATTTTACGAAAAGTTTCCCTTCTTTCAGTATTCATGTCATGCGAAAGAGCATGACACTCTATTTAAACTCTCTTTCTGACTCATTCTTCCTTCTGTTTACAGACAATGTTTCCCAAAAGAAACAACGGAAGATAAAATAGAAATCAGCCCGCACCTCTGCCTGTTCAGGAAGATCCCATGAATGAGCACGTCTCTCATGCCGAGTGTCATACTCAATTTTACCTAAGGTCAAAATGAGCACGACATTATGAACTCTAAAAGAATTGATTTTATACAGAGTCACCACCTAATTTTAAGGAAAAATAGGAAACCTATTTATTTATTATCAAATATGACTTATGTTTTAATCTATGAACCAATTTAGATTCTAGGTAAGGGTTCAAATTATTTCAAAGGGAAGGGAATAGGCACCCTTCAGAATCCACAAGTGTGGTTCCCAACCAGACTTAGGTTTATTAAAAGAGAAAAAGAGAAAATCAATGATTGTAAATACAGATATAAAATGTGTATTGAAATAATATAACGCGTATGCTATCGTAAATATATATATATAAATAAAAGTATACAAATATATGAATGTAAATACAAGATTGAATAACGAAAAAATTGTTCTAAAGGAAAAGATTACAAATAATTTTTAATGTAAAAAAAGGTGAATTATTTGCCTAAACGCGTGATGGAAACTGTGTAAGTAAAAACATCTCGCCCAACATCCAAAAAATAAAGTTTTCACTATAATAATATTTGTACAATTGAAAGAATGTAAAAATACAAACAAAAAGACTCGAACTCTTCTTTTGAGTGCCCTTTTGGACAAGTATTTCTAAGAACCTGTATAAACACTAGTAATAAAAAGGTTAGTAAGAAATAAAAAATTATGAAAATAATTTGAAAAGATATGTGTGCATATATGTATTTAAAAATATATTTTTTCTTAAAAAGCGGGCTTAGATAAAGTTTTTTTAAAAAATTATAAAGATTTCATCATTTCCCAAATTTATTTATTTTATTACATATTAGTATACGTAATATCCGTCTTTTTATTTATGGAGGCCTAAAAAATCGACGGAGAATTTCTTCATCAGCCAAAATATGTAGTATCATGTTCATTATCAGTGTAATAAATATAAAGGGACAAAACAGTCCAAATTTATAAAGTACCAGCAAAAGAAAAGTGACACTAAACAAAGTGGAGCAATCCACTATAGAGACAAATAGTTAGAAATAGCAATCCAGAGAATAAAATTTCCAATCTAATTTCAGACCAAACTCTAGCGAAGCAACATCAATAAAGGTTAATAACTCATCAGGAAACATAAAACAAATGCTAGTATTTGCCAGAAAACATTATTCACTCCAACAACAAAACAACATTTAGAACAACAATATGATAAATAAATAAATAAAGAGAAAAATGCACCATTTTGTCATAGATCCAATGTCCAGGGGAGTAACACTGGAGAAAACCCTTGATTTCCAGTGTTGCAGTGGATGATAGAGGAAGGCAGTAGCAACATCACTTCAATGGCGAATCATCGGAGCAACATCAAAATTTGTAACGCCCCGAGTCTGTACCTCAGATGCTACATAGTGGTCATAATCTCGAAGGACCACAAGCTAACCTATGACTGGTACTTGCTACAATAACTGAAGAAATTAGGCAAAAAACATGTCATAAGGTTCAATACTGTAATAAAACTGAATACGGTATAACAATATCAAAACTAAACATCTGTCTGAAAAATATTCTAGTCTGAAAAAACCTCTAAACTGTCTGAAATATAGAGTTGATGGGACAAGTCCCCAACTAACTCCGAACTACTGAAATACGCTGAACTACTAAAATAATCATCATGTCCTCAAACTAAGAGGACTCATCACTAACTCTGTCAGCTGAATATCTAAACTGCTAAGTATAATCGAGAGCCCGCGTGTCTAAACCTATGATATAAAATATCATAGCGCAAAAGAAAGGTATGCGTCATTACTTTAAATGTACTGGTATGCAAAGTGAGGTAGGCTGAAATGCATGGGTTCATATGCATGAACAATACTGACTGAATGACATGAGTATAACTGAATGAGAGTAAATGCGTGACTATGTAAACTATAACTGAGATCATGATAACACTGGAATACCGAATCTGAATACTGATTAACTGAAATCTAAGCCTATTGATACTGTATTGCTGATAGTTGAGTGACTGTATCTGACAATCTTGATTTTGTGGAGCTATACTGAGTTCCGTTCTGAGTTGAGTGACTGTATAGTCTTGACTTTTTTGTAGGACTGAACTGAGTTCTATACTGAGACTGGAACTGAAACTAAGACTGTGGGAAGTAATTATCTAACTGACATGCCTCTCTCGGAACTACTTGGGGTCCAACCTGTAACCCTAGATGGAAGTGTGTCAGTACCATGCCACGGGTAAAGACAAGATGAGTCACTCTCATCTGGAAGGTTCTCTGAATGAGAATGGTGGTACCCTCAACTGGCAGGTAGATCACCTTATCAACCTTCAACTGGCAGGTTGATGTCTCAACCTACGCTGGCTATGTAGTTCTGGAACACAAGGACTGATTCTAAGAATCACACCCTCTACTGGCAGGTGAGTCCCCATCCGTGCATTCACTCGGTTCTGAATCCTACTCCCAACTGAATAGACACTGGACTAGATTCTAGACTATTCTAGGTTGGACTGAACTATTATTAATCGTACTGTATAACTGAACTGTGTTCACTGGGTTTCGTGGACTGATGGAATTCTACTGAATTTTGTTAACTGACTGAATTCTACCATTCGTGACATTACTAATACTATCCTGTGACTGACCATGGCTCTAGGTAAACAGCTAAATTGTCGGGTATTAAACACCCCTAGGACTCGATAGAATAACTTATAAGACAAGGCACAATCTCGAAATATGATGAATAACTACTTGATCATCATTCATTCATTGGGACATTCTAGCAAACACTTGCATGGCATAAACTTGAATACATACTAACATGATATAATTTCATTATTTAATTCTCATGAACAACACATAAAATACTTGGAAGGCATTGTATATGCACATAGTACTAATCAACACATGAGCATCACAATTTCAAGGCTTTAACATGAATCCACATGATACTACATACATAATAGTTTCTTTTACATAAACCTTGCACTTAATTATGGAATGTAAATCCAATCAACATTACAATCATGAATACACTTGAATCCAAACCATGGAAAGCATAAAATCAAGCTACTTGAAGTTTAAAAGAGTTTCTTGGACTCCAAGGGTGGAAGGAACCCTTGGATGAACACTTGACATACCTTGGTTGCTAGATTCTTGAAGATTAATGGTGGAATCTTGAACCTTAAATTTGAAATTAAATCATCTAGGGCTTTTAGTTCTTGAGCAATTTTTGAAATAATGAGTTTATATTGCAAATAGAAGGATCAATTTCGTGTTTTTGGGGGATGAAGAACGTGGGAAAAGACCCAAATACCCCCAAGGATGCGACTTTTTAATGACTGGAAACTGAACTGTTGATGCCCAGATCGACACGCCATATCGGTTCACTAGAATTTGCACTGAGATTAGGGAAAAATTATCTGTTGACGCGATGGACAACGCGATGCATTGAGATCGCATCGACTCACCATTTTGGTCACTTGAACATGGTCTAAAAAATTTAAAACTCATCCGAGAACACCTACTGACATTCCTGATCATGAATCAATCTAAAGATCGATACTTTAAGGTCATAAGAGTCATGAAATAGAGTTTCCAACTTAGGAAGGCCAAAATAATATTAAGTCTGAATACTTAACTAGAATTTTCTAAGTTTGGGACCCCTTACCAAGCTTAAAAGACTGAGTTGAGCTTAGGATTTTGCGGGGTCTTATAATATCTCCCCCTTGTGAATATTCATCCTCGAATGAGACTGAATAAACTGAGAATATTTATAGACTGGATTTAGACATTGGATATGCATAACTGAAGCATGATTTTATGTCTGAAATTACTGATATACTGAATTATCATACTGAACATTCATATCTGATGCATGAATACATAGCTTAACATGATTCATGAATGCATGACTGTGATTACTGATAAGATGAGTTTATATACTGAACATGCATGTCTGATGCATGAGTACATGACTGAACTGATTCGTGAATGCATGACTGAGTATGCAACATTAATTGATACTACGTTGGTAGCTATATTAGAACATGAGACTGAGTATTTCAAAGGAAAACTGTTACCTTGGGCTTAGTCTGAGCTTGAAGAGAAGAGGTGAGGATACTTGGTTCGCATGTCTACTTCTACATCCCAAGTATCTCCCTCAACAGACTGATTCCACCAAAGTACTTTGACTAGAGGGACTTCTTTGTTCCTAAGTCTGCGAGTCTGATAATCAAGGATTTCTACTTGGATCTCTTCATAAGAGAGGCTATTCTGAATATCTATGCCCTCTATAGGGACAACGAATGCTGGGTCACCTATGCATTTCTTAATCAAGGAGACATGGAACACTGGATTCACTGAAGCTAAGTCTGAAGGCAACTCAAGCTTGTAAGCTACCTTTCCAAAGCGGCTGAGAATTCAATAAGGGCTGACATATCGGGGATTGAGTTTCCCCTTCTTACCAAACCTCTTCACTCATTTTATAGGAGATATTTTCAAATATAAAAAATCACCAATATCAAACTCAAGATCCTTTATGCGTATATCTGTGTATGATTTCTGTCTGCTCTGAGCTGCCTTAAGCCTTTCCCTGATCAACTTAAATTTTTCTAAGGTATCAAATACCAAGTCAGGCCCTACCACTGCTTCCTCACGCACTTCAAACCAACCAATGAGAGATCCACACCTTCTCCTATAAAGCGCTTCAAATAGAGCCATCTGAATGCTAGAATGATAGCTGTTGTTATATGCGAATTCAATCAAAGGCAAATGGTTATCCCAACTACCTTTAAAGTCTATCACACACACTCAGAGCATATCTTCTAAAGTATGAATGGTCCTTTCTTCTTGAACATCTGCCTGGGGATGAAAGGCTGTGCTGAGGTGAACTCGGGTACCAAGATTTTTTTGGAATGCCTTCCAAAAATGAGAGGTAAACTGCGTACCTCTATCTAAAATAATGGACAACGGAAGACTGTGCAACCTGACCAACTCCCTGATATAGAGTTTGGCTTAATCCTCGGCTGAATAAGAGGTATGGACTGGTAGGAAATGAGTTGATTTGGTCATCCTATATACGATGACCTAAACTGAATCATGCTGGCGACGAGTACGAGGAAAACCTATTACAAAGTCCATGTTCACTTTTTCCCACTTCCTAGTGGGAATATTAAACTCCTGCATGGACCCACTAGGCTTCTAATGCTTAATCTTAACCTTCTGACATGTTGAGCACTTAGCCACAAACTCTGCAATATCCCTTTTCATCCCACTCCACCAATAGATCTCCCATAAATCATAGTACATCTTAGTGTCCACTAGATGAATAGAGTAGCGCGCACCATGCGCTTCTACAAGAATTCGCTGTCTCAAGTCATCTACACCTGGCACACCTATCCGACCCTGGCAGCGCAACACACCATCTCCTCCTTGGGAGAAAACCTCTACCTTTTGATCTTTAATTGATTCCTTTAACTTAGCTAGACTGGGATCCCTATCCTGCTTTTTCTTCACCTCAGAAACCAGGGATGATTTTGAACTACTACGCACCCATATACTACCTTCTGCTGAATCGACTAAGTGAACACCTAGTCAGGCAAGCAATGTACTTCTTGATCTAACTTCTTCTTACCATCCTCCACATACACAACACTACCCATAGATATCTTGCTAAGAGAATCAACCACTATATTAGCTTTACCCGAATAATGCAGGACACTCATGTCATAGTCTTTCAATAACTCCAACCACCTTCTCTGACAGAGGTTTAGGTCTTTCTGAGAGAACACATACTGTAGGATCTTATGATCAGTGAATACATCAACGTGCACCCCATACAAATAGTACCTCCAAATATTTAAGGCAAATACTACTGTTGCTAACTCAAGATCTTGAGTAGGATAGTTCTTTTCATGGGGTTTAAGATGTCTAAAGGCGCAGGCTATGAATTTACCTCTTTGTATCAAAACACACCCAAACCAACTCTAGAGGAATCAAAATATACCACAAATATATCTGAACCATCTGGTAGGGTCAATATTAGAGCTGTAGTTAGTCGAGTCTTCAACTCCTGAAAACTCTTTTCACAAGAATCTGACCACTGGAATTTGACTTTTTTCTGAGTCAATCAGGATATCGAAGATGTAATAGATAAAAATCCCTCAACAAACCGTCGGTAATAACCAGCCAAGCCCAAGAAACTCCTGATATCTGATGGAGAGATGGGTCTAGGCCAGTTTTTCACTGCTTTGGTCTTTTGGGGATCAACTCTAATGCCATCACCGGAAATGATATGGCCAAGGAAGGCTACTGACCTTAGCCAAAATTTGTACTTAATTTGGCAAATAACTGATGGTTTCTGAGAGTCAGTAATACTATTTTGAGATGGTCTGCATAATTATGCTCACTGCGGGAGTAGACAAGAATGTCATCTATGAAGACTATGAAAAACATGTCCAAGTACTTCTTGAACACACGGTTCATCAAATCCATGAAGGTTGCAGGGGCATTGGTAAGACCAAAGGAAATGGCTAAGAATTTGAAGTGACCATACCGAGTTCTGAAAGCTATTTTCGGGATTTCACATTCTCTGACTCTGAGCTGATGATAGCCCGATCTGATGTCTATCTTAGAGAAGTAACTGGCACCCTCAAGTTGGTCAAACAAGTCATCAATTCTGGGAAGCGGATACTTGTTTTTGACCATGACTTTATTTAGATGACGGTAATCAATACATATTCTGAGAGAATCATCTTTCTTATGCATGAATAAAACTGGGACACCCCATGGGGACACACTAGGTATGATAAATCCCTTATCTAGGAGATTTTTTAACTATTTTTTTAATTCTCTGAGTTCTGTAGGTTCCATTCTGTATGGAGGGATAGATATAGGCTGAGTATTTGGAAGAAGGTCTATTCCAAAGTTGATTTTCCTTTTGGGAGAAACTCTAAAATGATCTTCGAGAAACACATCAAGGAATTCACATGATACTAACACTGATTCAAGAGTAGGGTTGCTGAACTAGAGTCCTGGACTCGAATGAGATGGTAGACACATCCCTTAGATATTATTTTTCTCGCTCGAAGGTAAGAAACAAGCTGACCCCTAAGTGCTGAAGTACTACCCCTCCACTCAAGGACGGGTTCATTCAGAAACTGAAATTGGAAAATTTTGTTTCTATAGTAGACTGAGGCATAGTAGGAATAAAGCTAATCCATGCTGAGAATGATATAAAAATCAGTCATCTCTAATTCGACTAAGTCTGCTGATGTGACTTTCTGAGATACCATAACCGGATAGTTCCTGTATACCCGTTGGGCTATGATAGATTTACCCATTAGGGTAGAGACTGAGAAAGGCTCTGCAAGAATTTTGGGACTGACTCCAAAATCAATGGCTATATATGGAGTAACAAAGGACAACAAAGCTCCTGGATCTAGTAAAGCATAAACATGTAAATGATAAATTTGTAACATACCAGTGACCACATCAGGAAAACTCTCCTGATACTGTTAGGACTGAAGATTATAGAATCTATTTGGGCGCTGCCTATTAGTGGCACTGAAAGCGGCACCCTGCTGATTCGGGCGATCGGACTGAGCTGGGGGACGGTTATACTGACCCTAAGAACCTGACTGGGGAAAATATCTGACTCTATGGCATGGGTTTCCACACCTAAAACACACATCGCTGCTCTCTCTGTAGATGCCCTGGTGGTTTCTGCTATATTTCTGATAAAAGGGATTGGTTCGGGCGCTACTGACACTACCCCGAGGTTTAGGGACTGGTGCCCTATCTCTATTGCTGTCTCTAAATTTTGGCACTACAGTACTGGATGAGGACAGAGATGGAACTGAGGATTTTGGGTGGAACTGAGAACAATTCCCACCCTCTGACTTATGCTGAGCAAAGTTGAAACTACCTATTGTCACTCTTTTGTTATCCTTCTCCTTCTCCCTATTCTTAGACTCCTCTATATACTGAGCATAGATCATGAGCTTAGATATGTCCATCTTCTTAATCAACATTACGGTCCAACACTCCTTGACCATACTATTAGATATGCAAGACACAAACTTACTCATCCTAGATCTGCTATCTGCCACCACATGAGAAACATATCTAACTAATTGAGTAAACTTGAGAGAATGCTCATTCACTGTCATGTTGCCCTGCTTTAAATTTATAAACTCCAATACCTTCGCTTCTCTCAACTCCAATGGAAAGAACCTATCCAAAAAAGCAGTGGCAAACTCCTCCCATTCTATGGGCTCTGCATCTGTGGCCCTTTCTGCTTTCCACTATTTGAACCATGAGTGGGCCATATCTTGCAACTGATATACGGCCAACTCAGCGCTCTCAACAGCTGTCACCCCCATAATGTCTATAACTTTCTGCACCTTATCAAGAAAATCCTAAGGGTCCTCATCTAACTTAGACCCAGTAAAAGATAGAGAGTTTATTCGGGGCGAATCCCAAATCCTAGATGCTGCAGTATTAGCCACTGGGTTGGCCAGAACCGTAGCTGGGCATTCATTCTGGGTTTCCCTAGAATGAGCTAGGGTGGTAAAAGCTGCTCAGAACTCAGCATGGGAGAGGATCTGGCTAGATGGGCTGGGGTTCTGGCTGGTCTCCTATTCCTCTTTCCTTAGTCCTCTTTGGAGGCCTATTTTGTAAACAGAAGAGAAATTTGGATTAGACATGGAGTTTAACTGGAGCTTATGCTCACTCATATGACATGAATACTGAAAGAAGGGGAATTTTTCCTAAAATACCTCGCAGCCTCCTATCCATAAGTGTGGCATGCTACACACCCATGCATAAGATTATACTAGATACGACTTTTAGATTTCCTAGGACTCTTTTGAACCTTAGGCTCTGATACCAAGTTTGTAACGCCCCGAGTCTGTACCCCGGACGCTACACGGTGCTTATAATCTCGAAGGACCACAAGCTAACCCATGACTGGTACCTTCTGTAATAACTGAATGATAATACTATAATATGTGGAAATTTGGTGGAAAACATGCCATACGGTTCAATACTGTAATAAAACTGAATATGGTAAAACAATACCAAAACTAAAACATCTATCTGAAAAATACTCTAGTCTAAAAAAGCCTCTAAACTATCTAAAATATGGAGTTGATGGGACAAGTCCCCAACTAACTCCGAACTACTGAAATAAGCTAAACTACTAAAATAATCATCATGTCCTCGAACTAAAAAAACTCACCACTAACTCTTTCAGCTGAATATCTGAACTGCTAAGTATGATCGGATCTCGTGTGTCTGAACTTATAATATAAAACATTATAGAGCAGAATAAAGGTATGCATCAGTACTTTGAATATACTGGTATGCAAAGTGAAGTAGGCTAAAATACATGGGTTCATATGCATGAACAATACTGACTGAATGACGTGAGTATAACTGAATGAGAGTATATTCATGGATATGCAAACTGTAATTGAGATCATGAAAACACTGGAATACCAAATTTGAATACTGATTAACTAAAATCTGAGCCTACTAATACTAAATTACTGATAGTTGTATGACTGTATCTGACAGTCTTGATTCTGTGGAACTATACTGAGTTTCATTCTAAGCTGAGTGACCATATCTGACAGTCCTGAATTTTTTGTAAGAAGGAACTGAGTTCTATACTAAGACTGGAACTAAAACTGAGACTGTGGGAAGTAATCATCTAACCGACATACCCCTCTCTGAACTGATTGGGGTCCAACCTGTAACCCAAGCTAGAAGGGTGTCAGTACCATGCCACGGGTAAAGATAAGCTGAGTCACCCTCATCTGGCAGGTGCTCTGAACGAGAACGGTGGTACCCTCAACTGAAAAGTAGAACACCTCATCAACCTTCAACTGGAAGGTTAATGTCTCAACCTACGCTGGCTACGTAGTTTTGGAACACAAGGAATGCTTCTAAGAATCACACCCTCTATTGGAATGTGAGTCCCGATCTGTGGGTTCACTCGGTGCTGAATCCTACTCCTAATTTAATAGACACTGGACTGGATTATAGACTATTCTAGGTTGGACTGAACTATTTTTGATCGTACTATATAACTGAACTGAACTGAGTTCACTGGGTTCTTCTGTTAACTGACTGAATTCTACCATTTGTGACATGACTGAATACTATCCTGTGGCTGACCATGGATCTAGTTAAACAACTAAATTTTTGGGCATAAATTATAAGACATGGCATAATCTCGAAACATGATAAATAACTACTTGATCATCATTCATTCATTGGGACATTCTAGCAAATACTTGCATGACATGAACTTGAATACATGCTAACATGATATAATTTCACTATTTAATTCTCATGAATAACTCATCAAACACTTGGAAGGCATTGTATATGCACATAGTACTAATCAACACATGAGCATCACAGTTTCAAGGCTTTAACATGAATTTACATGATACTACATACATAATAGTTGGTTTTACATAAATCTTGCACTTAATCATGGAATAGAAATCCAGTCAACATTACAATCATGAATACACTTGAATCCAAACCATGGAAAGCATAAAATCAAGATACTTGAAGTTTAAAAGAGTTTCTTGGACTCCAAGGGTGGAAGGAAACCTTGGACAAACACTTGGCATACCTTGGTTGCTAGATTCTTGAAGATTAATGGTGGAATCTTGAGCCTTGAATTTAAAATTTAATCACCTAGGGTTTTTTTGTTCTTGAGTAATTTGTGAAATAATGAGTGTATGTTGCAAATAGAAGGCTAAATTTCATGTTTTTGGGGGGCTGAAGGATGTGGTAAAAGACCCAAATACCCCTAAGGATACAACTTTTTAATGACTGAAACTGAACTATCGATGCGCAAATCGATGCGCCGCGTCATTGGCATTGATGCGATGGCCAATGCACTGTGTCGAGTCCATGTTAGTTCACTGGAATTTGCACTAAGATGAGGAAAAAATTATTTTTTGACGCGATGGACGATGCGACGCATCGAGATCGCATCGACTCACTATTTTGGTCACTTGAACATGGTCTAAACGAGGTCCAAAAAATCCTAAACTTGTTCGGAAACACCTATTGACATTCCTGATCATGAATCAATCTAAAGATTGATACTTTAAGGTCATAAGAGTCGTGAAACACCTATTTTGACATGATTGATTCATTGCTCTGTGTGTTAAAAGAATTAAGTCGACTTACATTTGCAGGTCGTATTAAATAATGTACAAAAATATGAATGTCAATATGTAATGCAGAAAAATATAAACAACAGATATAATATAATCATCTTAAAAAATGTACTACGCTATAAACATTTAAAACTATAATATGTAAAAAAAAGAATTGCAGTATTATGTTATGTACGTATGCAGATGACTGTACAAAAATATTAAAATGATAATAAACTGATAAAAATTCTAAAATTTACGAAATTACAAATAATTAACAATAAATTATACAAAGTTAAACTATGACAATAAATTAATAAAAAATTATAAAATAATGATGATTATCAATAATTTATTAAAAATTATAAAAAATGTGTGAAAATTTACATTTTGTATACTTTAACGATCAAGACACACAATGCATTAATTTTGAGCATGGAGAGCCAAAATTGGGTGTCAACAGTTTTCCTCTTTTTGCTTGAAGATAATGTATAAGTCTTCAAATGAAAACGTTGACGTGTAGCCAATTTTGCTCGACAAAAAAATATTTTGATAAAAAATTCAGGTGAACTCCAATTTTGAGTCGCATACATATTTCGAGTTGCATGAGGATCAGGTCAGGTATAGTTCAAAAGTTATCCCAACATGTCCCATTTTGGGTTGGACAAACTCAATGGCATCCTCAAATTCTATGTCTGCAAAAATTTATGTAACCTTAAAAGTAGTAGACAAATGAGTAACTAAGCTGGATTTTTTTTATTTTTCAAGAAATTCAAAATATGATATGTATTGCTTAACTAATATAAAGATAAATAAATAAAGGCATTGCAAGATTTTAACCAAAGATAATTAAAAAAAATATACAATTAATGACAGGCGAACATAAATGTCTTATTAGAGAATAGACCAATCCAAAATATCTTTTTTATAGGGTGGATGGACCCAATTTATACTCAAATTATATGCTTATAAATGCATCAAATTAAGAAGTAATGCTCAACAAAACACGAATTAAAAATTAAACTTGATTTTTTTCCTTTTTGTGAGAAATTAAAAGATAGCATGCAGTGCATAACTAATTAAGAAAAAATAGTACAGACAAAGATAGCATTCAGTGCTTAAATGGTAAAATAAATGCATTGCGATATATGTAGGTAAAGATAAAACATGTGGTGCTTAAATAGCAAAATAGATGCATTGCAATATGCAAGTAAATGCAAAGATAATACGCGGTGCTTAAATTATAAAATAAATACATTGCGATATGTGCAAGAAAAAGACAAAATGGCATGCAGTGCTTAAATGATAAAATAAAGTCATTGCAATATTTGCGAGGCGTGCAGTGTCTGAATGCTAAAATAAATGCATTGTGATATGTGCATGTAGTGCTTAAATAATAAAATAAATGCATTGTGATATGTTCCAACAAAGGCATAATGAAATGCAATGCTTAAATGATGAAATAAATGCATTGCAATATTTGCAAAGCGTGTAGTGCCTAAATAATAAAATAAATGTTTTGTGATATTGTAATACCCCGAATTTTTCCTAGCTTAAATTCATTCCTAGAATGTTAAGAAATAGCTTCTAAAATGAAGAATATCTATTTCATGTGGATTTTTCATGATTTAGACCTCCCATTGTGTGGGAAATTGAATAAGCTTTCTATCGATACCAAATTCGCCCAATTCCAACACTCGGTGAAGGAGTTATGATGTTTTTAAGTTGACAGTGTGCCACCTGGGCACTCGACGCGTTGCGGAGAAGGGTAAAATGATAATTGTCAAATTCTAGTGGCCCTTCGTGATATCTACGCATCGCGGAGAAGTCTAAATTCCCAATTGTCCCATTTCAGTAGACCGACGCGATATTGGCGCATCGCAGAGAGGGCCAATTTCTTAATTGTCAATTTCCAGTAGCCCGACGCGATATTGATGTGTCGTGCCAGTGGCCAAAATGGCATTTCAAAGGGGCACCGCTATGGGGGCGCATCACGAAGAATGTTCAGTTCCCACTCGTCCATTTTCCTATAAGCCACCGCGATAGTGGCGCGTCGCGGTGGCCAGCCAAATCAGAAAATGTTACTCTTTTACAGTTCCATTTAGAAGTTTAAAAAGGATATTTTGGTCAATTTACAAGACCCCAATCCGTCCAAAACACAAGATTAATTATATTCAAAGCACTTTGTGCTCATTATTCATCATTCTCTTCAAAAGCAAAACCCTAGAGCTCTAAAACCTCTTCTCCAAGAAATTAAAATCCTCCATTAATTCTCCAAGAAAGTTTAAGATTGAGGATTCCCAAGGCAAGATAAGCAAGAATCCATCTTCAAGAACTCAAATAAGAATTAATAATTCAAGTTTCTCTATCTAATCATCAATCAAGGTATGTGGGGTTTATGAGATCTTCTTCCATCCTTGTACCCAAATACGAGCTTTTATATTAAATTCATATGATTTTGAATGATATTACATGAGTTTTGAATTAGGGTTCATACCCATTATTAGTATTTGCAAAGTCATGAGTTTCTGAGATATTTTGAAGATGAATTGCATGTCTATTTTTATATTTTCATGCCTATTGCAGTAAATTATAGATTTTGACATGAATTATCATTGTTTTCATTATCAAGCATGATTATTATAATGTTTTGACATGAGTTTGATACATGGGTTATTAATCCCCAAGTTTATATGTTGAGATTTTGAGAAAGATAATGCTTTAAATATCTTATGAGCTGATTATATCATGTTTACAATAAAGTTTTGATCTTTTGATCCTTAGATAAGTTTTGGAATCCACTTTACAGATTTATTACAGATTATAGAAAGCAAAATAACTTTATTTACATATTGATTCTGATAAATGCATAACTGGTTTCATAATAAACCCTTATGCTAGTTTTAAAGTGGATTTCCAGCAAGATGAGCATAGCAAATAAAAAGGGAGTAGTATTTAGCACCGAGTTGGGTATGATTCCAAGGTATCATACCTCAGAACTATGTGCCACCATAGATTTGAGATTGAAGGTCCCATAGTGGGCTGAGATAGTGATCACTTAAGCTGAGGTTATACTCCCTAGCAAGAGTATGACACCTCTCCTCAACGTGAAGTTTCTTCCTTAAGAGGATGAGACGTTGGACTCCATGTAGCTCGCATGGTTTATGTCAGTTAAGATAACCTCCCTGCTAGTTAAAGTAAAAGATTTACTGAAAAGCTTTTAGAAAACTATGTGTAAAGGCTCACGAATTTATTCAGACTATGCTTTACAGAAAGACTTTGGCTATAGTTTTCTAGTTTTCAGATCTCAGATTTAAGAGTGAGTCCTTTCTACACTTAGAAAGTATGATTTAAAGAGAGAATACAAGTACAACTTTCAGAACTAAATGTTATGACTCACTAGATTTATAAAGTATGATTGATTTATTATTCCCGATCTCAGTATTTCAGATATTCCAGCTTATGCGAGTCATTTACATTTAGCATGCATTGTTTTATAAATGATGATTATGAGGTGATGTTTTACTTATGCATTCACCCCCATATACTCAGTACATCCTCAAAGTACTGATCCACATATATATCTATGTGCTACATTGTCTCATAATGTAGGTTCAAGTGCTCAGTATCATCAATGCAAATAGTTCGAGCATCTTCATCTACATCTGATAGTTCCTTATAGTTTGGGGACTTATTCATTTAGATTCTACAGCTTAGTAGTTTTATATGATTTAGTATTCTTTTCAGATAGTTTGAGTTAGTTGGGGGTCTGTCTTAGTGACTCTCTAAGCATTAGTAGTAGAGGCTTGTCAGACTACTAGTTTTGATTCAGTTTATTCAGTATTGAGATTTCAGACATTATTTTAGATACTACATTTAGATAGTTTTCCGCATTTAGCATGACTTTTATATCTATATTTCCATCATTATGAGATTTAGGCTCAGTAGTATGCAGATAGGGTTAGCTTAAGGCCACTCATAGTCTTGAGCACCGTGTGATGTCTTGAGACCAGGTTTTAGGGCGTTATAGATATGTGCGTGCAGTGCTTAAATGCATAGCAATATGCACCGACAAAGGCAAAGATGGCATGCAATGTTTAAATGATAAATTAAATGCATGGAGATATTTGAGAGGTATGCAGTGACTAAATAATAAAATAAATGCATTGCGATATGTGCGTGCAGTTCTTAAATAATAAAATAAATGCATTATGAAATGTGCCAGTAAAGGCAAAATGACACGCAGTGATTCAATGATAAAATAAATAAATTACGATATTTGGGAAGTGTGCAGTGCCAAAATGATAAAATAAATGCATTGCGATATGTGCATGTAGTGCTTAAATAATATAATAAATGCATTGCGATATGTGCGTGCAGTGCTTAAATAATAAAATAAATGCATTGCGATATGTGCCAGCAAAGGCAAAATGACATGAAATGCTTAAATGATGAAATAAATGCATTGCGATATTTGCGAAGCATACAGTGCTTAAATGAAAAAATGCATTGCGATATTGTAAGACCCTATAAGATCCTAGATCAATTCAGCTCACTATTTCATGCTAAAGGGGTCTAAGAGTTAGAAAATTTCCACTAAGTGTTAAGGATTTATCCATTTCAAGACACCTAATCTTTGAAGATCTTTAGTTTGGCCTTCCCGACCTTGGAATGTTGATTTCTAAGTTGGTTCATATTTAGGGAGGTCAAAGGTATGTATCGAGGAAGGTTTGGAATCTTTAGACGAGGTTTAGGCCGTGTTTGGATGTTCAAAATAGTGAGGCATCACGATGGAGCCGCGCCGGGATGGGTAGTTGACCCTGGCACAGGGTCGCACCACGTTAGTTACTTAACCCAACCAGGGGGCGCATCGCGTTGGCTGCTTGACCAATCAGGGGTTGCGCCTTGTTAGGTGGCCTCCTCCAATTTTTTAAATCCTCATAATTAAGGGCATTTGAGTAAATTTCCCCCACCCAAACTCCTCCATAACACAAAATTTAGGTCCCATAGAATCATTAGTTGCCTCATTATTCACAAATCCTCTCAAATAAAGTTATTTCTCTCTCAAGAACAAGCCCTAGCCTATTCAATAGAATCAAAGGATTCAAGCTTAAGCTTAAAAAAAATCCTCAAGACTCTTAACGAAATCGTCGAGTGAGGTATGTGTGATGTTCATCCATGTATTTCTTTCACCATGGAGTCCAAGGACATATACATGATGGTTATAAGTGATTTTCGCTGAAAACAACCCTTACACATTATAATAATGGGAACTTTGGGTTTAATCTCGAATTCATGGTTTCAGTATTGTGATTATGTTATTCCCACATGTTTCCCTCACTTTTATGCTTAAGTATATGAATTTTAAGTGTTTGATAAAATGTCTAAATGATTGAATTTTGAACTATGATTCCTATTATGGTTTTATGGCTGTCATGAGTTCCTTATTGTTATTTTCATTCAATTCTGGGGGTTATGAATACCTGAAACGTAGTTGTTTACCTATTTTTTCAGTATCTTTAGAATGGGTTCAGATAAACCATGAGCCTTGTCATTTAGTTAGTATCATGTTCAGTTGTTGGCTCAGTTAAGCCTAGTTTAGTTTAGTAATCAGTGTCTTTCAGTTGGGAGTAAGATTTAGCACCGAGCAAATGAAGGACGGTGGCTTCCCCATTAGTTAGGCAAAGTCTTCAGTAGTATTCCTTGTATTTCAGAACCACGTTATCAACGTGGGTTATGAGGAGTCACCCGTTAGTTTAGGCTTGACTACATCCTAGGGGTCACCCGTTAGTTTAGGCTTTCACCCTTCAGTTTAGTCTTTATACCTTGGTTATTCAATAGCTTAGTGGATCCACATAGCCAGTGTTAGTACCCATGGCACGGTACTAACACCCTTCCAACTGGGGTTACAAGTTGGACCCCAATCAACTTAGAATAGGGCATATCAATTAGATGATACCTCTCACAGTCTCAGTTCAGTATTCAATACAGAATTCAGTTCAGGTGTCTTGACCAAGGCATATAGATTATCAATTATTCAGCTATCATATTTTAGTATTTCAATTTTACAGATTATTGCAAAAACTTTATATGCTTGGTTTTGCACTTTCAATATTTCAGTTTTCATACATGTTTACTCAGCTATCTCATACTATTCAGCCAGTCATTACTTCATGTTCAGTTAACCATGCATTTCAACCTAACCTCATCTCATATACCAGTACACTCAAAGTACTGATTGCATACCCCTTTCTTGTGCTATGATATCTTAATCATAAGTTTGAACGCTCAGTTTCCTAACCGAGCTTAGATAGAATCAGTTAGCCAGCATCAATAGTAGGGGTGAGTCCTCATACTTCGAGAATGAGTTTATCTTTATTCAGTTGAGTTAGAAGTTTAGTTATATGTTCAGTCAGAGATAGTTGGGGGTTTGTCCCATCAACTCCCCAGCCAATCAGTCTTAGAGGCTTTTCAAACAATTTCAGATAGTCAGTTAGTTTGTTAGGTTTTACCAGTTAGTTTCAGTATTTTCATGTATATTTTAGTTTTATGGAATCAATCGTATTATTTACAGTATCTAAAAACTTATGATATTTTCCAGTTGATTTCAGCAGATACTCTTTTGTTATCAGTTTTATTTAGTACGCAAATAGGTACCAGCTCATGGGTTGACTTGTGGTCACTTGTGACCATAAGCACCATTGTTGCGACTAGGGGGTAGCCTCGAGTCGTGACAGATATGTGTGTACAATGTTTAAATAATAAAAATAAATATATTACGATATGTGCAGGTAAAGGCAAAGATGGAATACAGTGCTTAAGTAATAAAATAAATAAATGTATTACGATGTGTGCAAGTAAAGGGAAGGATAAAATGAAGTGCTTAAACGATAAAATAAATGCATTGTGTGCGTGCAAGTAAATACAAAGATAAAATACAGTGCTTAAATGATAAAATAAATGCATTGTGATGCGTTCAAGTACAGGCAAAGATAAAATGCAGTGCTTAACTGGTAAAATAAATGCGTTGTAATATGTGCAAGTAAAGACAAAGGTAGATGCAATGTTTACAGGTAAAATAATTGCATTGAAATATGTGCAAGTAAGACAAGCTATCATAAATATCTAATTCAAGGAAAAGATGCATAACTATCTTATTGGAGGGTAGACTGATCCAAGGTCTCCTATTTGAGGGTGGACAAACCCATATAGAAAAAAATTATTAAGAAAAGAATTATTTGGGAATGGAAGTGTTCACATATTCCCGATGTTGCTTTTAAAATTTCCCAGTATCAAGCTGAGAGGTGATTAGGAATGCAAGATGATCCACTTGTTGGGAAAAAGAATGATTGTGGGTTTGTAGTGACTGAACTTTGCATAGAGCTCCCTACATATCTCGAGTGTCACGAGAATTAGGTCAATGTAGTTCGAAATAAGAAAATAACATAAATTTTGAGATGGGTTCTCAAACTTTTCCCTAGTGTATGATCTATGGCTAATACTGTCTGTTTGAAAAAAAAGTTTGGAAAAGATATATGACGTGTCCGATTGTTATGAAGACTGATGCTGATTGCCGTCTTTGATTGTCTACGAAGAATAAGGCCCTCAACTAGTGAGGTGACTGAAATCTAATAGCCTCTCAATTGATGGAGCTATTGAAATGTAAAAGGCTCTAGGCTGCAAAACAACTAATAGGCTCTCGACTGGAGGGGCTAAAAATGTAAAATACTCAAAAATGGGCGCTTGACTGAAAAATAAAATATTGGTATTCAAAGATATGTGCTTGAAAGAAAAAGTCAAATGCCCGTATTTTAAAACCGAATGCCCTGAATAAAAAGTAAAAATGCATGTATGTGAAAGTGGGCACCTTGAATGAAAGGTAAAAGAAAAGAATGCCCATATGTGAAAGTGGACGTCTTGTAAAAAGAAAGAAACTTTTTGTATTTTCTCGATAAAAAATGCTGAAAAATAAAGAAGACACTACCTTCAGTTGGTACCAATAATTAGTAGTGTGCATAAGAATTCCTCAATATCCTTCCCAGCTAACTAAGATCGACTTCAGGGTAACTCTTATAGCTTCAAGTCGTATCTCAGACACACCTAAGTATCAACAAGATTTTTTGTCTTACTTTAAACAAATGTTTCGAGCTATGTCTATCCTCATACTTTAAGTGCCCTCTCCAGAAAGAAAGTCCCATTTCACATATATTTGAGTAATTTTTCTTTTTGAATTTGGGGACATATAGAGAAATACACTCACACTTAGAAAGAAATTCAATGCATGCAATTGTGATACCATAGGATTGACCTTCATGTAAGTATCCACTAATGTGATAACACTTGAAATAGGATCTCGTAGGACTTAATATCAGCTTGTAACGTAGGCTTGGGGACGAGTAGGATGATATTTGGGATAAAAGTGACTAATCCCTCTATGAGCATTACACTGCATATGTGCTTTCGACATTTGTTGCGCTTTGATGCACGATCTTCTTAGTTGTGTTACGTTGACCCTTGTTTTGTATTTTCTTCGACTTATTTTGAATCTTGTGTTGGAATTTTTCCCCTTTTTTACAAGAAATTGTATTTTTTTCCTTTGTTTTTTTTTTTTCTCTTTTTTGTGGGGGATTTTTCTCCTTTTGAAGTCGTTTTTCATTTTTTTTCATTTGGGACAATATATCCTTTGCATTTTGTGTCTTTGATCTTGGATATTCATCCGTAATTTTCACGTATTTAGTGCGCTCAAGGAGGTAGGGCCAAGAAAGGGATTGTGCATGTAAGCACTCAAAAAAGGTATAGGCTCAGATGTGGTTGTTCAAAGAAAATGTTTTAGGCTAAAAAAAGGGAATGCTAGGGGTTAATGTCATTTGGTGGGCTATGAAAGGCTCAATCGGGTCAACGAAGGCCTACAATCCTTTCCTAAACCAAGTGTAACTCAGAATTTTGCCTCAATAAACATTTAGGCCAATTTATAGATCAATAATGCATTGCAATGAATTGAACTAAATCTCCTCACACAATGCACATGAAATGATGAGGTTGACTTCGTTCTTATCTTTAATGTATGCAAAAGAATTTTTCAGGCGTTACTCATGTGTGATAAAAGGTACCAAAAGAATCTATGGTTTACAATGAAATCGGTCCTTTACATCATACCAATTTGTTCTTTATCATGCTCACTCCTAACTATATTATCAACCAAGTCAATTTTTTTTTAAAAAAGAATGGGACCGAACCCAAATGAGGGTTGCCTACGTATCTTGAGAAAACAAGAATCAGGTCTGCGTAGTTCAGGCAAATTTGTGAATTTATATGTAACATGTATGATTGTAAATAAAAAATGATAGTCATCCTTGAAAATAATATAAATGACAGTCAGGAAAGAAGTGCTTGTAGCATTAAAATTGTTTAGATCAGACGATCCAGAGGATGTCAAAAACTTCAGTATGTTGACAAGATTGAAAAAGTTATTGAAGGAATTATGACATTATTTCTTTGCAGTTGGCGAAATTATTATAACTAAAAAAATATTTAACACTTGCTTTTGAAAGTGAGGATCGATACCCCATAAATTTAATAGTTTATGACGTTTGAAAGAAGAAGCTAGGTAACCTCGAACCAAAATTGGGTGAGAAACTAGAGGTAGGCCGTCTAGGCACTAATGTAATTAAGATATGGATCTGCGGAACTATTGATTTGCGCTCTTAAAGAATTTTGAAGAGCGTCTAAGGTACATCTTTTAACTGATTCGCCATGCAAAACAAAGGTTAGATTACACCTTCCTACTAAAGTAAAATCAATTTAGAGGAAATAGTTAATGTATATGAATCCATGCTTTTGATGTTTTTATATACTGTCTTTTGTCTTGAGCCGGGGGTCTATCGGAAATAGCCTCTCTACTTCGTTAGAGGTAGTGGTATGGTTTGCGTACACTCTACCCTCCCCAGACCCCACAATGTGGGAATCTACTGGGTTTGTTGTTGTTGTTGTAGTTAATGTATATGCATAATCATTTTTTAAATATGTACAAAGACTATGATAACGTGCCACTTGGGTCGTGAATCCTTGGGATATTTGGATAAAGATAAGTAATGATACATGTACCTAAAAAGGAGTTGGTTTAGTTCTATCTTATGTTAACTAGGAGTGGGTTTGCTAGACTTACGATTCTCGAGAGGACTACTCGAGTGAGAAGGCTACGCGGGCACACAATAAAAGACCCGAATACCCCTCGCATATGCCAACTCTCCTAAAATTTAGGATTTTAAAAAAAAAGTTGTGGGTTTGCAAAATACACCTCACTTGCATGTGTGATTGGGTCAGCTTTTCCAAATGGATGAAATATGAATGGGATGACAGTTTATATAAAGCAATAAATAAATAAATAAGCTATACAAAACAAATAACAAGTTATGCCACACAAACAAGATAAATCAAGACAATTAGAAAGAAACAAATAATAATGTAGGAAAATATAAATATTTACCTAAATCTGTAATGGTTAGAAGTCTTTCTCCCTAGCCGAGTTACCAAACTGTCATACCCAGTTTTTACCTAAGGTCAAAACGATCACGACATTATGGACTCTAAAAGAATTGATTTTATACAGAGTCACCACCTAATTTTAAGGAAAAATAGGAAAGCTATTTATTTATTAACAAATGTGACTTATGTTTTAATCTACGAACCAATTTATATTCCAGGTAAAGGTTCAAATTATTTCTATAGGAAGGGATTAAGCACCCTTCAGAATCCACAAATGTGGTTCTGGCCAGACTTAGGTTTACTAAAAGAGTAAAAGAAAAAATCAAAGATTGTAAATGAAGATATAAAATATGTATTGAAATAATATAATGCGTATACTATCGTAAAAATATATTTAAACAAAAGTATACAAATATATAAATTTAAAGACAAGATTGAATAAAGAAAAAATTGTTCTAAAGGAAAAGACAATGTAATAATTTTTAGTGTAAAAAAGGTGAATTATTTGATTAAATAATCTAAATCAATTTATTATAAATATTAACGACCTAAATTTGCCTAAACGCGTGATGGGTACTGTGTAAGTAAAAACATCCTTCCCAACACCCAAAAAATAAAGTTTTCACTATAATAATATTTGTACAATTGCACGAATGTAAAAATACAAATATAATAACTCGAATTCTTCTTTTGAGTTCCCTTTTGGACAAGTATTTTCGAGAATATGTACAAACACTTGTAATAAAAATGTTAGTAAGAAATAAATAATTATCAAAATAAATTAAAATGATATGTGTACATATATGTATTTAAAAATATATTTTTTTGTTAAAAAGCGGGCTCAAATAAAGTTTTAAAAATAATTAAAAAGATTTCATCATTGCCCGAATTTATTTATTTTATTATATATTAGTATACATAATATCTGTCTTTTTATTTATGGAGGCCTCAAAAATCAACAGAGAATTTTTTCATTGATCAAAATGTGTAGTATCATGTTCATTATCAGTGTAATAAATATAAAGGGACAAAATAGTCCAAATTTATAAACTACCAGCAAAAGAAAACTGACACTAAACAAAGTGGAGCAACCCACTATAGAGATAAACAGTTAGAAATAGCAATCCAGAGAATAAAATTTCCGATCTAATTTCAGACCAAACTCCAGCGAAGCAACATCAATAAAGGATAATAACTCATTTGCAAACATAAAACAAATGCTAGTATTTGCCAGAAAATATTATTCACGGCAACAACAAAACAACATTCAGAACAACAAGATAATAAACAAATAAAGAGAAAATAGGTACCATTTTGTCATAGATCCAGTGTTCAGGGGAGTAACACCAGAGAAACCCCATCATTTCCAGTGTTGCACTGGAAGGTAGAGGAAGGCGGTAGTGGTGGAGGCATCACTTCAATGACAAATTGACGGAGCAATAGAAAAATTGTACAAAATCAGCCAAATCTAGCCATTAATGGTGTAATCCATTATTTCAACATATAATAGCAAACCAAAGGCAGAAGAAGAGAGTAACAGTGCAGTGGTAAAGCTTCACTGTGGCTCGCTGTCTGTCCGGTGGTCAAGTATGGCGGCGGTAGTGTGATTGAGAAAGGGAAAAGGGTGGTGTAGGTTAGAGATTTGGGGATGGATCTCACCAATCATCACTTCAGGCAAGCCAGCGGTGGAAAGAGAGGGAAGTATGGTGGTGGCGGCTTGTTGGTTCTTCGGTGGATATGGGTAGTCGAAGATGGGCTGGTGGATGTTAGAGATGGGGTAGATGAGAAGGGAAAAGAAGAGGAGAATATAAAGGCCATGGTTGTGGTGGAATCCACTGGAGCTCCGACGGTGGTGAACTACGCAGTAGTGAAGAGAGAAGAGAAAGAGGGAGATTAGAGAGAGAGAGGAGATTTTTGTGTGTATGCGCTGTGTATTGTGTATATGTGTGAGTTGTGTGTATATAAAAATATTCCCCTTCCCCTGTTTTATAATTCAAAATAATTCCCTTTTTTATCCAAAAAGTTTAAAAACTAACCCCTATTTTTTTATTCAAAAATAAAAATTATCCCTTTTAACCATTAAATAATAGTATATTGACCAAAGGGTAAAAGATTTAATCAGTCATATCAATTGTCATGTTTAAGAAAGTTTACATGATTTTGACTTGATTGATTCATTGCTCTTGTGTTAAAATAATTAAGTTGATTTAGATTTGCAGGCCGTATTAAATAATGTACAAAAATATGAATGTCAATATGTAATGCAGGAAAATATAAATAACAAATATAATATAATCATCTTAAAAAATGTATTACGCTATAAACAATTAAAATTATAGTATGTAAAAAAAATAATTGCAATGTTATGTTATATACGTATGTAGATGACTGTGCAAGAATATTAAAACTATAATAAACTGATAAAAATTCTAAAATTTATGAAATTAAGGATAATTATCAATAAATTATGCAAAGTTAAAATATGATAATAAATTAATAAAAAATCATAAAATAATGATGATTATCAATAATTTATTAAAAATTATAAAAAATATGTGAAAATTTACATTTTGTGCACTTTAACGATCAGGACGCCTAAATGCATTAATTTTAAGCATGGAGAGCCAAAATTGGGTGTCAATACCGAGTTCAAAGCTGCATTTACTACCTTAGCTCACTCAGTAGCCTCTCAAAACAATCAGATGGTTGTTTCCCCAACTAACCCAGTGGCAAATACAGTTGCTGCTAAGATTCAGAATTTCACCCGAATGAATCCCCCTTTGTTTTTGGGATCCAAGTCTGAGGATAATCCGCAAGAGTTTCTTGATATGGTTCAAAAGGTGACTAATATTATGGGTGTCACCTTATGTTAGAGTGCAGAGTTGGTTGCTTACCAGTTGCGGGATGTTGCTCACACCTGGTTTTAAGTAGTGGAAAAAGAATAGGGGTGCCGAGGCAGGGCCCGTTGAGTGGGAGGAGTTTTCCATAACCTTTTTAGATAGGTTCTTTCCATTAGAGTTGAGGAAAGCTAAGGTGTTGGAGTTCATTAATTTGAAACAGTGTAATATAAGTGTGAAGGAATACTCGCTTAAGTTTACTCAGTTGGCGAGGTATGCTCCTTCGATGATGGCTTATAATAGTTCTAGAATAAGTAAGTTAGTTTCTGGTGAAGCTAATAGTATGGAAAAGGAGTGTAGGACTTCTATGTTGATTAAGGAGATGGACCTATCTAGGCTTATGGTTCATGCTCAACAGATTGAGAAACAGAAGCTTAAGAAGATAAAGAGAGAGAATAAGAGGCCCAGAATAGCTAGCTTTAACTTTTCCCAGCCGAGGTCAGAAGGTGGTAACCGTTCTTAGTTCCATCAGAAATTTTTAGCCCCAGCTCCATCTTTAGCTAGTTCGCCAATGACAAAGTTCAGGAATGATAGTCGGGACAGAGCACCAGGCTTCAAATCACAGGGTAGTGTGAACAATGATCGTACTAACCCATTTTTCCATAAATATGGTAGGAATCATCAGGGTGTGTGTAGGGATGGAAGTGATAGGTTTTTTGGATGTGGCAAGCCAGGCCACAGAGTAAAACATCATCCACAGGTTGGTCAGCAGAGTCAGCACAATCGTCCTCCAGTTCCAGCTGGTCGCCCGACTCAGCAGGGAGATTTGGTGTATTTGAAAATCTCGCCCATGGAGGGAGTTAAGATATTTGGTAAAAAGGGGAAGTTTAGTCCCCAATATGTTGGCCCTTACAAAATTTTGAGTCATTTTAGAAAGAAAGCTTATGATATGGAGTTGCCTGCATATTTGACATCAGTGCATCCATTGTTTCATGTTTCCCTGTTAAAGAAGTGTATTGGTGATCCGGCTGTTGTAGTTCCTTTAGAAAGCACAGATGTTCAGGATAGCCTTTCTTACGAAGAAATCCCAGTCGAGAACCTTGATCATCAAATTCATAGACTAAGTAACAAAGAAGTTCCCTTGGTCAAAGTTCTTTGGTGGAATCAGTCCGTTGAGGGAGCCACTTAGGAAGCAGAAGCAGATATATGTACCAAGTACCCTCATCTTTTCTCTGCAAACGTAGACTCAGCTTAAGGTAACAGTTTTCATTAGATTGTTTTTTTCCTTTCTCAGTTCCATTTATAAAATCCATCTCATATCATTTCATGCATTCACGAAACCAATTTATTTCATATATCGTATTTCAGGCCCAGCTATGTAATCATGTTTTCAGTTATGCATGCTCAGTATGCGATTTTAGTTTTCCCATTTTTCTCAGCTCAATCAGTTTCATTCGAGGATGAATGTTCCCAAGGGGAGATATTATAATACGACGTATTATTCTTAGCTTAGTTCATCTCTTAGTTGTATTCATAAGAGGCTTAAAGCCTAGAAATTTTAGTAAGTGTTGGGGACTTATTCATATTTTTGGCCTGTTAACTTCACGGATTTTTAAATTGGTCTTCACGACCTTGAGGTGTTGGGTTTTGAGTAAATTCATGTTTAGGGGTGTAAGGAGCATGTCTCGGGGAAGTTTTAGATTTTTTGGATGAGGATTGGATCGTGTTTGGATTTCAATTCCAGCAGTTCACCACAATAGCATCGCAGTGCTTATAGCGATGGACTCCTCATCGCATCGCGGTGACCTATTAAACTATGTTCCAGTTGTAAATTCAATCTCCTTAGGGGTAGTTATGTCTTTTCCCATCGAATCAATTCATAAAAAACACGAATTAAAACATCAGTTAGGGTATGATTTTCCCATCTTCTCAAAGAAAACCTTACTCTTTCCCAAAGATCATTAAAATTCCATTCCTTCCTCTCTAAGAAAACCAAGAATTCATGCTTCCAAAATTCAAGAACATTCAAGAAAGCATCAAAATTTGTGTTCTTCTTTCAAGCTTAAGGGTTTAAGGTATGTGTGATATTCATCCATGGTCCATTTTCACCCATGGAGTCCAAGAATCTATTTTTATATTTTAAATGATGAATTTTACATGTTTATGATGAATTATCTCCATAAAGCTCTTATAAAATTCAATTATATATTGTGTTTACAAGTGTTCTGATGGAATGAGCCCTTACATATTGGAATGATGAAAATTTTATGTTAAATCTCTAACTCATGGTTTTAGTATTGTAACTATGTTTTAATTGCATGTTTTACCCATTCCCATGCTTAAGTTCACAACTCTCATGTGTTTGATGAAATGCCTAAGTGTTGTATTTTGAACAATGATTCCCTACTATGTTTTCAAATCTTTCATTTGTCCGTATTGTTATTTCCATATAGTGATGGAGGGTTATGAACACCCGATACTTAGTTGTTTACATAATTTCAGTAGTTTCAGAATGATTTCAGATATACCATGAGCATTACCATTCAATCAATTATTATGATCAGTTGTTTGTTCAGTTAAGCTTAGTTCAGTACAGTAATAAGTGTCAGTTTAGTTAGGAGTAGGATTCAGCACCAAGCGAACCCAGGGATGGGGGCATTCTTGCTAGATTAGGGTTGACACATATCTCATGAGTTTTTTACCAGTATAGGGTTACTCTTTAGTCCTTCGGGACACCAGTTTAGTGGATCCACACAACCAGAGTTAGTTCCCGTGTCACGGTACAGACACCCTGGACCCCAATTAGCTCAGATTGGGGCATGTCAGTTAGATGATACCTTCCACAGTCTCAGTTTACTATTCAGTTCAAGTTTGCTTGACCAAGGCATACAAATTCTCAGTGATTCAGTCATCAGATTCCAGTAATTTAGTTTACAGATTATTTCAGAAACATTATATGCTTGCTCTTGCATTCTCAATATTTTAATTTTTATGCATTCATATTTAGTTATCTCATGCTATACAGTTAGTTATTATTGCATGCACAATTAGCCCATGCATCTCAGCCTAACCTCATCTCATATACCAGTACATTCAAAATACTAATCGCATACTTTCTTTGCGCAATGATGTTCTATATCATAGGTTTGGACACACAGTTTCCTGACCGTGCTTAGATAGTTCGGCATTACAGCAGCAGCAACAGTGGTAAGTCCTTATCTTTTGAGGACAATTTTGTCTTTCATTAGTTATTTCAATAATCCTCTATTTTAGTCAGTTGGGGGTTTGTCCCATCAACTCCATAGTCAGTCAGTTAGAGGCTTTTCAGACATTCAGATAGTTAGTTAGTTTATCAGACTTATCAGTTGGATTTTATTATTTTTTGCACATATTCCAGACTTGTGAATTCAGTTGTATTTTCAATATTTAAAACTTATGACATTATCAGATATTTTCCGCACATGTCTTTTATTATCAGTTTACTCAGTACTTACAGCAGGTACCAGTTCATGGGTTAGCTTGTGGTCACTTTTGATCGTAAGCACCATTGTTGCAACTAGGAGGTAGCCTCGAGTCATGATAATTTGATGGAGAACATGTTTAGTAAGGTACTGTATTTTTTTCAGTGATAATTTTAATTGTTTATTGTTAATTTTTAAGGTACTATTAATGTTTGGTCTTTTGTGTTATTTTTGTTGTAGCTTGTATACATGAATATATCACTGTCACCATAGGAATTGAACCAACTTGATTTGCCTAGCCCTCTGATATTTGGTCCAATAGATCATGGTGCAAATTAGCACATGCTGTATTTGTACAACAAGATGCTGAAAGGACTTCTCTAACTGAAATTCTACATGAGTTTGATGATTTCAGTACTCCTCCAAATGCAGTTTTGGTTAAAAAGATGATGCTTGAGGTTGGTCCATCTTCACACCCTCCTGTGAAGAAATAAAAAATTATTAAGGAGTCAAAAAAAGTGAGTTCATGTGTAGCAAAGGCACAAAAACAGTCAGCTTCATTGTCCAAATAGAAACATTTGGCAGGTTCATCAAGAGCTCATTCAGAGCCTCATGTTTTCTTAGAAACAGACAAAGTTATGCATAATGTTGAGATGAGGGATAGGATAATGCACCTACTGCTGGAGAGGAAAAGGAATCACTTTCCAAGTTAGATTTGGACGACATAAAGTCTTATGTTAAGAATTATGTAAGTATAACATTTTTTTGATATGTTGTGTTAATATTAAAACAGATTATAGCTTGACATAAATTTCACAATGTTATTCACAATGTAGATTGATATAAAATTTAATGATCTGCGAAAGTTGATGGTGGATCATTATACAAGCTTTTTGGAAGTTGTGAAAGAAGTTTTGGATTCATATGGCAAGGTATTCAAAATTTATGATTATATCACTATATTACCGTATTATTCCAATTTGTTATCTTGCAGGTTGCTCATTCTCCAGTACATACAAGTGAAAAAGATATTCCGGATAGAGAAGGGGATCCTTCGCAATCTCTTAATGAGGCACAACACAAACGCTAAAAGTGACAATCATCTAAAGTAGGTGGCAATGAAGGAGGAGCTGACGAGTGCTTAAAGGTAATTAAATTGACTTAATTGTATGATTGATTATTTACTACTTGCTCAAAATATTAGCCTCAAATAGTATATTTTTTCATGTTAGATTTTTTAGATCTTTAAGGTTCTAGTTACACATCTTGGATTTTATAGATCTATAAGGTTCTAGTTAAACAACTTCAAGATTCCAATAACAAATCTTTGATATGTGTTCCTTATGTTTTCCAGATATATCATTTTGATACATATGTTTCCAAATGTATCAATATGATACATATAATTAATTTAATCAGTTTATATCAGAAATTCAATCTCACACAAAAGTACACTTTGACATACGTCAAATAGGAGGCTGAGAGTGTGTACACATGCAAGGTGTAAGAAGAAGATAGATATAATACAACTGCTGAAATAGATGAAGGAATAAAGGACGAGCGCCTAAAGATAATATCGATTTACTTATAACAGAAATTGTTTTTAATTGCTCAGAAAGTTTATTTGTTTTATTTGGTAATTTGAAATTGTTCATGTGGCATAACAACTTCTTAGCAACAATGTTTTAAACTTATCTAAAGATGATCAAAGTTTTCAGTAACAAAAGTTGGATATCTGTTATGTAAGTTTTTGAGATGTATCATAATGATACATATTGCTCCATGTGTATCATTATGATACATATAGATAGTTTAGGCACTTTCTATCTAAACTTCAATCTCACACTAAGTTCACTCTTTACGTACGTCAAACAGGACTTTGAAGAAGACCTTCATAATACTGATGAAGAATTATCAAAAGCAATTACCTTGTATATACCACTATTGCCTGTTGTCTATCTAAAAAGGATCACTGATAGCCAATCATTCATCACTGATAGTGCTATTGCAGTTATTGATACATGCAATATGCAAGGCAACACTGATAGTCAGTCTTATATTAGTGACAGTGCTATTGCAGCTATTTCTCAGGTCCCTTTGTGTAAGACTAATATTTTAGATGTCATCAAGAAACTTGCCCAAAGAAATAGGCAATGTTCAAAACTATATCAGTCACCATATGTCCATTTTTTTTATTCTGGGTCAAAAGATAATGAAGTCATCGAGTCATCCAAAAAGTTAAACTACCCATTTGAAGGTCACAACATTTATAGACCATATGCTGAAGAGCTGTTCTCTAAGTTCTCTATTTGGATGTGAGTTGGACTGTACAAACCACAAGCTAGTAGGTAAGATTGATAAATCACCTTTCAAAATATCATATATATGTATTAGTCTCAATACTAATTGAAATCATAATTTTCTTATAGGAAAGGGAAGGATGAGCACTACACGACCAAATACGTTGACCTAAAACCAAAGATTGATTTTATAGTTGCACATCCGGTGAAAACAAGTTGGTTTTATAACATGGTCCAATCAAATACATGTTGGAATGATGAGGTATGCTTCAAATAAATATATACATAGCACCTGACTATTTTATTGAATTTTATAATTGAAGCACAAACTGGATTTTATAACATGGCCCAATCAAATTGATTTTGTACAGTCTATTTTAGCTTTTCTGATAATAAATGTATCAAAGTGATACATCTGGAAATCATATATACCATTTTGATACATATGTAAAAATATACCACCACTTGAAAACTCATTCTTTTATATGTAATTAATCTGTAATATTTATGAATCATATACTATGCTGACTAACGTAACTCTATATTTTTATGTGTTTTCCAGTCAATCTTTTTATAAATTCATATGTATCAACTGTTTTACACTTTATTTTTTTGTATAACTTATATGAATCACATGTTCTTATACATTTTAATCTACCATTACAAGACATCGATGTGGTATTTTACTATCATTGCAAGAAAGAAAAATTGGACACCACCGGTGAATATAGCTATACCATCGTGAATTGCATGTTCAAGAACTACATTCATGGCATATACACTCATTATCACCGAAGTCAATCTGAGATTTATCTTAGCTCGAAGGAAGAAAATGTTCGTTCAATGAAAGTGGCTTCAGTAGTGAGATCAATTTGTGATATTATTCAAGGACTATGCATTCCAGTAGGTATTTCATGGAATTTGGTTGATGAGGTGTACGTGTCACTAAATTATGAGGGATCGTTTCACTGGGTGTTGGCAGTTATAGTGCTCAAGGAAAGATGTATTCATGTGTATGACTTGTTAAAAGGTCATGTAGGTCATGATGTTGAGATAAAATAGCTTGCTGAAATGTATTCAACTTATTTGACAATATTTGATTTTTTCAAAAAAAAAAAAGAGCACACGAACTGGTCACTACTAGAAGCATACAAGGAAAAGACGGACCAACATACATTTGATGTTCAGTTTGTTGATGGTATTGTACAACAAACAAGCAACACATTGTACATATTATTTATTATTTTAAATATATTTTTTTACATAAGAGCTCACAACAACCCATAAACTACCTATTGTTCTATTTTCCAGGGATTGTGGTTTGTTTGTTGCAGCATATGCTGAATATTTAAGTGATATGCATCAATTACCTTCTTCAGAGTTTGATCCAGAAATGCATCGTACCATATACGCATCATTTTTATGGGACTATGGTGTGAACAAGGTATCTAATGGATATATTAGCGACAATCAGGATCCGCCTAGGCCTAAACGCACCTTCATTCCATCTGAGGATACAAAGATGATTGATGTCGAGATATAGTTGTCTAGTATTTATTGTTTGACAAAATGGTTGTGGTTTCTTATATTTTGGGATTTCTGGACATTTCAATACTACCTATTTTTTGTATTAAGTTTTAAGTATTTTTGTGGTTAATGTCATGACATTTTAGCTTATGAAATGAAGCGTTCCCATGTTGTTCGGCCATATTATTTTATCTATTATGTTATAACTGTGTTTGTCATTATTTATTATGTGTTTGATACATATATAGGTGATTAGTTTTTTTATTAACTAAGTTAAGGAGTTTAACTGAATTACCATTTATGTTGAAATGCCTTAACAATGAATCAAGCATTACTAATATGAATCACATGTCTTTAATGAACGCTTAATATGAATCATATATCATTCATAAATGTTTTAATATATATCGCTAGCAAACAATATGTTGAAAATATATCACCAACATTCCAGCAGTGTTACATTTCCTTAACAATGAATCATGCATTACTAATATGAATTACATAACTTTCATGAACGGTTAATATGAATCATCTAACATTCATAAAATTTTTAATATGTATCACTTGCAAACAATATGTTGAAAATATATCACCAAAATTTCAATTGTGTTAAAATATCTTAACAGTGAATCGGGGATTATTAATATGAATCACATAAATTTTATGAATGCTTGTTATGATTCATATAACCTTCATAAAAAATTTAATATGTAACAATTTGGAATAATATGATGGAAATGTATCACTAAAATTTCAAGATCTATTAAAATCTCTTAGCAATATAATAGGGATTTGTAATATGAATCACATAACTATCATGATCTTGAACAAATCTACATTTGAGAATAGTTCTAATGAATTATAAACATTGATCTTAAAAATATTTTTTCTTCTATTGTAAACAAAATATCTCAAAAAATAAATTTCTGAGAATTTAACTCAAATTATTGAATTCAAAACATTGAACTAACTAAACAATTCTGATTCCACTTCAAGGAAAAATGTCACATCTCTATTAGAAAATAGTTGCAAGTACGTCTATTATGACCTTCATGCCCACACTTTCTACAATGATTTGAGGTTGTGGAAAACTTTTCACTACTTTTATTTTGTCTTTTTTCTTAGGTCTTCTTGGTGGTTGTTTATATTTTGGAGGCAAAACCACATCTTCTAACACCTCCACCGGTACATGCCAATCTCGTTTATGGCATTGGACACAGTGACATTTCATAAGTCTTGACTAGTGTCTCCTTCTTATAGTAATAAGAAAGTATGACTTCATTTCCTTTACTTGTTTGCTTTTCAAAATAGCAATAGCGTGCACGCATGGTATCTCGTCGAGCTAAAATCTACCACAGTTGCATGTTTTATGATCCAACTAAACTATGTATTTTCTTTATTCTTCATACATACCGTATATGTAGTTAATTGATTCCCTAACCTAAAAACTATTTCTTAATATAGAGTTACGTTAGTCAGCATAGTATATGAATCATAAATATTACAGTTTAATTACATATAAAGAATGAGTTTTCAAGAGGTGGCATATTTTTACAGATGTATCAAAATGATACATATGATTTCCAGATGTATCACTTTGATACATCTGTTATCAGAAGAGCTAAAATAGACTGCAAAGAAACTTAGTTACATTATAATAAATAGTAAATAACTTACCATCATACATGATGACTTTGCCTAGTTCAATTGAAGAATTTGTTAAAACTTACCTCCTAAAGAGTTTTTAGCAAGAAAGCTAGACTGATCTCTATTTTTGCGCTTCCACGCACCAAATAAGATTTTGACTTGTTTAAGAAAACCTAAAATTGATAGTTCATGTGCCTCAATAAGATGAGAGTTGATACATTCTACAATGTTAGTAGTCATCATCCTTCCCCTATTTATTGAAGCACGAACTCGTGACCACTTTTTATATCCAGTTTTTTCCAGATATACCTTTACTCTATTGTCAATCTTTCCTACTTTATACATAATCTCATCAAAATCATTCAACTTGTAAGTTTTAGCCATGGAAAAAAACTCCCTGGTCAACTTTTCCTTACTCTTTTTATAATTCGTGCAGACGTTATTCTAAAGATGCCAAACACATGCAAAATCTGGTATATATGGATAGACCACACTAACTTCCTTGATTATGCTTTCATGTATATTAGATACAACACTCATATTATTGCGCTCACCGAAAGCACACTCAAATTGCTGGAAAAATCATATCCAGGAGGAATCGTTCTCAGAATCTACAACCCTATATGCAAGCAGAAATATATGACCTTATACATAACATCAACCAAACATTATATCTAATTTATATAACAATTAGCATTATTTTGATAAAAAAATATAAAAGAATCACTACATGCAATATCTGCTCTATCAAGTGTGTTAGTTGAAATAAATGTTTCCTTATATGGTCCATTCATGTGACTACCATCTACTACCACAACAGGTCTACGATACTCAATTCCTCTAATAAATGGATGTAGTTCTATGGATAGATACATCAACTGATTATCCGGAGACTTACACATCCTTAAATGTGAATTAGGATAAACATAATTCAACTTGTATATATAGGTAGACATTTTCTTATATCCGTCTGCTGGTCACCCTCTCAATATCTTTAAAGCACGATCTTTAGCACGCCACGCCTTCATGTAATCTATGTCCAAACCAAGTTCCTTTTATTTTATCTTCAATACTGTCATGTGGAGTGATTATTCTTTTATGGTTGAAATACTTTGGAGCAGTTATTCCAGCTATAAAATCAATTGTTGCATGCTTCTGATAAAAAACTCTATCCATTAATGAAAAGCTATGTTCATCATTGAAATAACGTACTACGAATGTATCAGAACCAAGCTTACATAAGGGCCTGAATAACCAACTACATTCCAGAGATTTGCACATCAACACATAACTGAAAGAAAAGCTAATAAAATGTATCACAAATATGAATATCTGTTAATATATGTATCACATAAGGAATTTATGTCTCTCACTACTTTTACAACATGTCACACTATTTAAATAATAATTAGATATTTTTAGAGTAATCATATTTTTCCATGTATGCTACAAGTTTTATATACATTTGAACTTTTTAATTTCATTGTGAAATACAACCAGATGTTTCACAGAGGATTTATATGTATTTCATACTTTAACTAAATGTATCACCCTTTTTACTGAAAATATACTCCACATATTATATGAATCACCATAATACACATTTACTAATAAAATATTTATCATTCATATGAATCACCTTTACACTATTAAATCACAAATTTTTCTATGCTTTGTCAACAAAACACAAAGCACAGTAAGCAAAAAAATATATGAAGCACATATGATAACACACTACATATAGATCCATGTTTATAAAAGTATCAAAAAACTTAACTTGCAAAAACTAAAATCTACAATACTGGGTAATTTAGGAAATTGTATCACTATAATTTTCAGATGTATCAATAACAAATTAAATCTAAAATTGACGATTAACAAATAAAATCTAACCTCTGTTTGTCAGATCTCTCAGCTCTGAAATTGAACTATGCTTTATTTTATACTTTTGTTTCACTTTCACAACAATGTTATAGCAATCAGCTATTACTTCTTCACCACCCATATCAACAACTGCCAGTGATTCAACATTACCAACTACAGCTAGTGCAAGTTCAGATGACTCAACAATATCAGGGCACTCAATTTCCATATCATCCGCGTTGAAATCATCACTTTCTATTACAATATCACTTGTTGTAATATACAGTGGATATTTTTCGAATTCAGGTTCATGTTTCAAAATCTAAAGAAAAAGTTTAACAGTCATATCATTATGAATCTCCATCGCTGATGAATTGTCTTGAACAAGGTATTTCACATGAATTTTTTTTAAAGATACATCAATTTTCAATTGAATTGATATAGCATCATACTACAATATAATGTATCTGTTGCTACGAACTCTAAGCTATGAATTGAAAAATCATAGCTATTACTTAGTAATAGCCACAAAAATTTGAATTCAGTAGCTATTTACAAATTTGTAAAATTTCATAGCCACGAAAATTAATCTGACAAAGCTAATTCCTTATTTTTGCTACAATTACTAACAATCATAGTAATAGTTGCTTAAATAGCTACAACTTTACTTCTACGATAAAATTTGATAGCTGATCATAATTTTTTGTCACGCGATAAAAATTGTTGTAGCAATAGTGACCTTTTAGCTATAATAATTATTTGAAACAACATATTATAGCTAAATATATATATTTTTTTCTTCAAATTATAAAAATTGTGGCAATAGTTAAATAATATAGCCACATCTTTATTGCTATAGAAAAAATTTATAGCTAATTATTAATTTTTGCCACGAGTTATAACTCAGTAGTAATAATAACTTTTTATCCATAATATATTAGTTAAAAAATAATTTTGTGGCTATTTGTTTTGCTTTATGTTAGTAAAGATTGTTGCAATAGTTAAATGATATAGCCATAGATTTTTTGCTATAGTAACATTTCGTAGAGAATATTTAATATTTGATATGTACTGAAACTTGTTGTAGCAATAGCGATCTTTTAGCCATAAAAAAATTATTTAAAATAAATTATTGAAGTTATAGATATTTTTTCTTTGAGTATTAAAAATTCGTGGTAATAGTTGACTTAATAATAACTAATTATTTTTTCATGATGAAATACTTAAGTCACAAATTTATTATTATGATTACATTTTACAGCTAATAATTTTTTAATCACGAGCTGAAATTTATTGTAGTACTTATAATATAGAGAAAGTGGATATGTTAATCATTTGATTTGATTCAATACTATATGTCTACTTGTGAATTTCAAATATAATTACAGTAAATATGTGATAATATCCAACTAATTTTAATTATCTAATTATATTGAACTTAAATATAACTTTGCAGTCTCATTGAAAATTAAAGAAATATTATATTTATCAATCTAATATGATTAGAGGTGTTAATCATTCGACTTAATTCAATTTTACATTTTCTAAATCTTAAATATAATTTAAATAAATACTTGATTATATTTCTTTTGATTAACTAATCATGTAAAATTTGCTAAACTTCAATAAATTTCATTCAAACTTCTTCATGACTAATTTTTTTCATAATTATTATTTGTATCGAATATATTTATCAATTCAGTATAATTAGAGGTGTTTATTATTCTACCGATCGCTTCAAATTCAATTTTATAAGATCCAATTTGTAAGTTTCAAATATAATTAAAATGAAAAGGTGATATATATATATATATATATATATAGATAGAGAGAGAGAGAGAGAGAGAGAAAGAGAGAGAAAGCAGGTAATCTTCAACCATAGATAATTTATATAACAATTTATAATTTCAAACTTATCAACTAACTTCTTAAACTACCAACATGAAAAAATTGAAGGAAAGGTGTCTTTTAAATCTTGAATAGAGGATTTGTGACATTGACCAACTTAAAGGATCAAACATCATTAGAAAACTTGATTAAGTTAATTTTAAACTTGATTAATATTTTCAAAACTTTCTAATCTTTTAAAAAAATACAAATCAACCCAACCCACACCCCTCTTCAATCCAAATCAACCACTCTCTCTCTCTCTCTCTTGACAGCTTCTCTCAACTATCTCCCAACCAACAGTTCTGCGAAATTTCTTCCTTCAACCTCGGGCGACAAATAGTCGGGCGAGTTTCTTTTCAACTTTCAACCGTCAATCGACGTGAAGACTTCTCCGGCGACAACAACTTCGAGTTCTTCGTCGTTCCATTTTCTGTATCTTAGGTAAAAACTTATGAAAAAAGAGTAACTTAAGCCAACTACTCTTCTAGTATTGAAATATGGACTGAATAAAATCCTAATTTATGGCATTTCTTGTGGTTGTTGTCGTACTGTTGATTTGAATTTGTTGGTGTTTTTTTTATCACAGTTGATGTTCTTAGTGTGTATGTGTGTGTGTGTGATGTGTTGGTGTTGCTGGGTTGATTTGTTATTTGTCTTGGTAAAAATGGTATTGCAACAGATGAAACATCTGATGTAATAAATGAAACATCTGATATAACAGATAAAACATCTTATGTGACAGATGAATACATCTAATGCAATAGATGGAAATATCTAATGTAACAGATGAAAATCTGATGCACCAGGTGAACAATCTAACAGATCATTCATCGGTTGCGATAGACAACTCTTCTATTTGGAAGAAATTTAAATAATATTAATCCAACAGATAACTGATTAGTGATCTATTTTTATTCTTTCCAATGGTTTACAAATGATGCAACAGATAACATACCTAGTGCAACAGATTAGTAATTTGTTTTTATGGTTTCCAATGGATTACTCATCTATTGCAGCAGGTTGGTTATATGTTACAACAAATAAATGACCTGGTGCAACAGATTAGCGATCTATTTTTATTCTTTCCAATAGTTTACTCATCCATTGCAACAGGTCGGTTATATGTTGCAACAGATAACATACCTGGTGCAACAAATTAGTGATCTATTTTTATGATTTCCAACGAATTACTCATCCGTTCCAATGGGTCGGTTATATGTTGCATCAGATAAAATACCAAGTGCTACAGATTAGTGATCTATTTTTATGGTTCACACGGATTACTCATTCATTGTAATGGGTCAGTTATATGTTGCATTAGATAAAATTCCAGGTGCAACAAATTAGTGATCTATTTTATAGTTTCCACGGATTACTCATCCATGGCAACAGGTCGGTTATATGTTGCAACAAATAACATACCTGGTGCAACAGATTAGTGGTCTGTTGGAACTGTTATATTACTGTTATGCATTAATCAATTTTAATCTATGTTACATTCCTGTTAATTTAAGATAATATGGCTCCCAAAAGAAAAAAAATGGAATTAAGTCCAAGTAAAGGAACAAGTACAGTAGCTCGACTACATTCACCACTCTATGAGCTTGCTTTACAAGTATTATCTCAATCAGGAGCAGAAGATAATGAACACGGGGAGGAGGAATCTTTCAAAAGAGATGATTCAAATGCTAATAGCCATTTCGCCGAAGAGTTGGTCAAAACCTTCAGCATTGATCGTTATCTTGTGAGAATGCAGTGCGATGGTGCCACAGATTTAACTGGTGATCTCGTGATTAAGTCAGTCAAGGGAAAATCTTTCGACGCCTCCAGAAAAATACTTCAAGAACAAAAATTGGATTCTCATTTCAGGAAAAGCTGCTTTGGGTAATATCTTGATTTGTCGGAGGACAACAATGCTCGTTTCCAACTAAAAATGGTATATGATCTTCTCAAGCGCAGGTTTATGTATGAAAACAAATATAAGATGGATAAGGTGTGGATAAATTACTGTGCCATGCCTATTTATTTTGGTTGGAAAGAGTTTGCCAAAGTTATCGGACTAAAATGTTATCTTTCTTCTCCTTCTCAAGTTATATCTACTCTGATCCAAAAAAAAGCACCCCGCACACCCAAAAAAGGCAAAGTCAAGTCGAGTGATCATGATGACCTTGTGTCCATCGTTTGTCCAAGCTTCAAAAATAAAAATCTGATAGAAGCTTTCACAGGTAAAGGAATTTCAAAGAAGCATAAGCAATCATTGTGCTTGGTTTGGTTTGTACATAATGTTCTTTGGGCGAGAGACGTTAACAAAAACATAAGACTCAGTTTAATAAATATCTCAGAGGATCTTGAGGCATTTAACAGCTATCCTTGGGGTTATGAAAACTTTAAAACAACTGTCGAATATTTGTTGACTCCGTTAACGCAAAAAACAGTCAACTTATATGGCTTTCCATGGGCCTTCATGATAAATATTTCTTTTATCATGATATGATTCATCAATTTTTAGTCAATAATGCTTTTGATTTATTAGCACTATATTATAGGCTTGGACATTTGAAGCCATTCCATATTTAAGACAACAAGTGAACTACCAGGAAGAAATTTCCTGTCCAAGAATTCTGAGATGGTTGTCGGCCAAAATAGATAAAAATGTAAAATTTTTTATCTTTTTAATCCCCTCAAGGAAGAAGTAAGTCCAATTCTAATCAAGTTTTTATTTTAATTAATGATTAAATGATTTCATCATCATTCTTAATATATGTACCGATTTATTTTAGATTGTTCATCCGTGGATTGTTCCGACAAACCGAGAGTTGAAGATGCCATTTTTTTTTACTTTATGGTCTGTGCAAAATTTATCGGACCCTAAGGTCGTTGATGGAATAAAAATGGAATTGTTTGGAGCAACAGCCATCACAAGAAAGATAATTTTGGAGGGTGGGGCTAATGATGCTCCTCTTACGATTTTTGAAACAACAAGCCATTATGATTATGATCATAATGGTTGTATAGATTTTTCTCCAGATTTTGCCATATCAAGCGAATTTTCTACATGCAAATGTCAAGACTGTAAGGCAAAACACGATGGAGTTATTAATGCTATTAATGCACTAACTGCTTTTGTAAAGAAAATGACATCTAAGATGGGTGTCATTCCATCAAAGAGGATTTCATATCCAAACACTCCACTAGAGATCAAGGTGGCTAAGAGGAGAAGGAAAGACACTTCCAAGGTATCATCAAGCATAAAAAAAGAAATATTACAATGCCTCTATCTTTTTCTTGAACCAATGTTCAGTGTCCAAGGGCCACAGGAGAGCAGCATGAGCTGAAGAAGGTGAATGTACATCATCTGTTCCAAAAAATAAACAGGCACATATCTGTTTCAATAGATGATACATCTGCTGAAAATTATCAAACAGATATATACATCTGTTGCAACTATTGTCTAACCTGTTGCATCAGATTCGTTATCTGTTTCAACAGATGAGTCTTATGTTGCAACAGATGGGTCATTTCTTTGAAATTATCATACTGCTCTGTTTTACCTATTTGAATTTATCCCAACAGATAATCCATATGATGCAACATAAGATTTATCTGTTATAACAAATGGGCAATCTGTTGTATATCTCCACTTAGCATTGACAATTCTAGATTTCCAAGTGGATGTCACAGTAGAAACTACTGCCGAAGAGCATAATATCATAGTTGATAATCCATCAACTGCTTCCAAAGAAGAAGAAAAAGTGGAGCCTGTCATTTTGGGAGAACGGAAGAATTACCCATTTGAAGGGTTCAACATCTCGGACGAGGCTTCAAAAAAACTAACACAGTTGATCAAGGACTATTTAGAATGGATTGCCGATGGGTTGTTAAAGTAACATGCCGGCAGGTACATAAATCAATTTTATAGATATTGATTTATACAATTCTTGTTGTAAGAACCTGACATTAACACATATAAATCATCATGTAGAAAACAAAATGATGAGCGCTACAAAGTGAATGAATCGAGTCTTGGTTTTGATATGTTCAACTTTGTTGTTGCACATCCCGGAATGAAGAATTGGTTCTATTTGATGTCACAACCCCAAACTTGCTGGAATGATGAGGTTTAAATGCCAAATATATTATTATTAATTAATACTTTATTTAATTGCATCTGCGTATTGATTTTTTCATCACGTAATTCGAAATGTTTGATAATATGTGTAGTACATCGATGTTATTTTTTACTACCTCCGAAAGAAGGCCAAGTTGCAAACACAAGAATAATACAGATACACGACAGGTAATTATTTTTCCAAAGTTTACATCATTAATACCTACGATAGGTATTGTCAACAACAGTCGGAAGTTTCTCGAAACGAGGAATGCTAAATCAACATCATCAAAGGTTTTAGAATTCCATCTGGCTTACCTTGGCATTTAGTCGATGAGGTGTACATCCCAATCAATTGTGGTGATGAATTCCATTGGGTGTTGGTTGTCGCCGTTCTAAAAGAGAGACGCATTCGAGTTTATGACTCGATGTCGTGAAGGAGATGTTTCGGGTCATCGTATGAGATACAAAAGATGGACAAAATATTGACTACTTACCTTGATATGAGTGGCTTTTTGGACCAAAATTTTCATACTGATTGATCGACGATTGAACCATACCGGGATAAAATGGCTAATCCATTTGATGTATAATATGTTGAAGGAATTGCTCAACAAACCATTGGTAGCCTGTAAGTTTAAGTGTCATGATTTAGTTTTATTTCACAAATTTCACAACACTTGCATGAACTGCATGATATGGATTATCTATGTTTTTATAACGCAGGGATTGCGGTCTTTTTATTACGGCCTACACCAAGTATTTGAGCGATGGATTACAAGTACTAAATGATGGACTTGATTCCGGATTACTTCAAAAGATATGCTGCTCTTTTATGAAAATACGGAGAAGCAAAAGCTTAGAAGCAGTATGCAACCGACGTTAAAGATCCACGGCGATCAAAGCCAAATTTCGTAGCACCAGATGAAGAAAAACTTGTCCATATTGATTAGATCTTTATAGCTTGAGTCCATCAATGTAATAACCTATCCTCCCTAGTTTAACTTATTGATTTATTTGTAGAGTAGATCGTTTGTACCCATAATGATTTTCATTAGATTTCATTTATTTGTTGAGTTATTTCATGTAATTTATGAAGGCTTCGATTTATTTTATTCTATCTATGAATTTAATTTAATCCTTAGTTTTGAACATGTTAATCAAAATGGAGTACTAGATTCAAATATCGCAACAGATAATACATCTTCTTCAATAGACGACATATCTTATCAGACAGATTTAGACATATATTGCAACATGAGATGCAACACGTAGGTCATCAGCTGGAAATTATATAACAGGTTTCTACTTTTTTGATTTTCTCCAACAGATTACCGATCAGTTGCAACAGATAGATTATATGTTGCAACAGATCGTATATCTGTTACAACAGACAGACTGGGAACATCTGCATAATGCAACAGATGACCAACCTATTCCAACAGATAATCAATCTGTAACAACAGGTACTATATTTGTTTCGACAGATATAAAATCGGTTGCATTATAAAAATTCAACTTGGCCAGATATAAAAATTATTGCCACTACATGTAAAGTGAATTGGCTTGAAATGAAAATTTGTTATCGTGTTCATCTCTGTCTTTGTACATGTTCTTTTTTAATCAAGGGCTCCAACCATTTAGTTAGTACCCCATATGCCCAGACCCATTGGATCTTTTCCACAATGGTGTCACACACATCAGTCATTTGTGTGCGGGTCAGCAAACACTTAATGTATGCAAGCGAGTACGGCCCGCACGCTACACCGGTTGTATTTCTTGGGAGATGGATGTTCTTATTTCGACCTTCAAAATCCCATGATTCCTTCGCCAAGACTTCAGCCGACAAATAATCCATCAGCTTACTTTGCGTCAACAACTTGGGCAACTTCAAGAGTGGCTGCATGTGGGTTAAAAATGTCTTCTCACTGAAGACAGGTAAGTTGCAGTCATAAACCTTAATCTTTTCCTCATATAGTAGTATCTCAACAGTGAGAAAATGTATGACATCCACGTTCATGACTGCAAGGATTCTCTTTGCCTTGGTCCAGCTCTTGCTGTGTAGATATGGCCTATTTCCTCTAATATAGTTAATTGCTTCTTCATCCCATTGGAATGTAGAAACTAACTGATCAAATCTCGAGCCACCGAAATCAGCTATCTTACAGAGTTTAGTGTACCTATCCTTGAAATTGTTGTAGAAGTTGAGGTTCATTATCCTATCGGCAGCATCATAAGTATCTGGGTACGCTAATTGCCTGCCCCTCATGAGGCAGAGAATTTCATCAACATACTTTGGTATAAGAAGACAATTTTTAAATAGGTTAGTAATTGTAAAGAATAAAAACACAGTGAAAAGAATCTAATGCAGAGGGTTCTCTGAATCAGTTCACAGATTACCCAACAAACGCAACTTATGCAATAGATGTGTATTATTTTGTAACAAAATACCAAGTTGTTGCAACAGATTACATATCTGTTGCGTAGATTCTTCTTCATGGAGTAGATTGGAAGGCTAGGTTAGCAAAAGTAAACTTACCTTGTCCTCGTACCACACGTGCATATTTGTCATATTCGAGAAGTTTTTGGCGGAAAATGAATGCATGGTGTATTCTTTTTGAACCTTCATCTTGATGAATTCTTCCAGTTCCTTCTTCTTCTCCTTTCCAAGCACCGCAAATAGGTCCACCTTCTTCGGCGGCCCCTGAACTTCAACAACTCTTGGAGTGGGAGGAGTTGCAATTTTTGCTGATTTCAGAATGGAGAGAATTTGTCTAATTTTTCTTCTCTTTCTCCTAACCTCTACTGTAGGAGTGCATGGCTACCTCACCTCGTTGGATGGTATGACACCCCTCTTGGATTTCAACTCCTCGGCAGCTTCAGCAATAGCCTCTATCTTTTCAAGGAGTTTATCCTCTCTGTCCTTGTACTCTTTGCATTTGCAATGAGAACATAAGGGTGAGGAGGAGTGAAAGGGACCCTATAAGGGTGGGAGGGATCGGTGTACGAGTGAGAGGGAGGACCTGTGCAATGGGTGTTTTCAAACATATTTATTTTTTGCTGAGCACTAATATTCTCATAATCATGATTGGCAGCAGCAGTAGTAGCAGGATGGATGCCACCATCACAAACAACTCCACCAGAAACAACCCCAGAAGAAGCACCCGATCTGTTGCAGTTTGAGGTTGGTCGTGAAGAGCTTCAATATTAGGCTGACCTTACCTAACTACTCTTCTTATGGATGTTGCTCCAACAAATTCCTTCTTTATTAACTCCACCGTTGGGTCTTCTTTTGTATAAACAAGACCTAGAGTAAGAAAAGAAGTCATCCCCAGCTCATCAATGGTAGGTACGAAGCAAGGATGCACAACCTATAAAAAAGACAGGAAGAATTTAAATCATATAATAATAATTTACAGCCATTTGGGTTACATGGGGCTAAAGTTACATGGATGTTAACACAGCCAACTTATGCAATAGATGATCTAGCTACCGCAACAGCTAATCTGTATGTTGAAACAGATTGATAATATGTTGTATCAGATTACCCATCTGTTGCAGAATTTGCAGTAGATGGGTAATCTATTGAGTAGGGTTCAGAGAACTAGAGCAACAGATGGTTAATATATTGTGAAATATGGATCGTCTGTCACAACAGATTACCCATCTGTTGAACCAGTTGTAGTTGACGGGTAATCTGTTGTAACAGACGACATCTGTCGCAACAAATGGAACATCTGTTTCAATATCTTTCTTTAAGGCAAATTATTTTAGTTGAAAGAAGACGTACTGTATCATTCGGAGGGTTAAAGAGATCAGTCTCATTAATAATTTTTTTGCTACTCTCTGCTGTAGCCAACCACCTAAGGATCCTTGGATGAGAAACCTTAATCGGGTAATCCTTGAAATGCTTTCGGGGGGGAGGAATGGCTTCACATGCCCAAGCCTAAAAATTGTAAACAGGAAGCAAGAAAAAAAAAGTCATAACTATATTCAATATAAATTAATGAATGAGTAAGAATAGTGATCAATTTTACCATGAAAGCCCAAGGAAAGCCGTATAATGTGGTCGTCTTTGGCTTTAGCTTTTTCAGTGAATATTTGACAATTAAATAGTAGTTGTTGTATCCCCAGGGATAGTCGTTGAATTTTCCAAAATCATCAGCAAGTGACAACAAATCATGTTCTGTGACTTTCTTGACGTCTCTTGCCAATAAAACGGAATGGACAAATCAAACTAAGCACAATTTCTCCCTATAGTGCTTTGGTATGTCTTTATTCTTGAGATGTGCTATCAAATCCTCCACTCTGTAGCTAGGTATAACAATGACCAACAACCCATCTTTTTTTACCTTTCATTTGTTAGACCCTTTGTGGGGTATTTTCTTGATGAGAGGTTCTTCTGGACGATCGCATCTCAAGCCCGCCACTATGGAAAACTCTTTCAATCCAAAATAAACCGGCATTCCACAATAGTTGATCCAGACTTCATCCATCTTTTTTCCGCCCTCATTTGGACCTCTATCATCCCTTGCATACTTGATCCTGCACTTGAGAAGGCCATATACCATGATCATTGGGAAACGAAGAGGGCGGGCCCCAAATAACTCAAGAAAGTATGCAAAGAAGCTCTTCTTACAAAGTCCATCTATGTTTTCCTTCTTCATAATACTCTTAAGTTTGTTAAAAGGTTTCCCCAACTGACATTTAAGTACAACATCATGAAATACTGCGTTAGGGTTACTCATCGGCAGCACAACTTGAAACCTGACGATACAAATAGTTTTAACAAAATCATGCTGCTATTTTGATATTATTTCAAGCTCCATTGGTGAGAAGGAGTTATCACGTTCCTCGGCTTTATTTTTCCCTGACTGAGATTGTTCTGGAAGTTCCTCCGAATCTATCTGTAGTCTAGCCTTTTTTGTTGGGTGGTCAGAAGTTGATCCACTTTTAGTTTCTTTTCTTTTGGGAGACATCTTTTAACTACAAACAATAGAAAAAACAAAAAATACATTGCATTTGATGTCTGCATAATTTTTTAAAAAAAGGTGAGACAAATTTCAATAAATTATTCTATGCCACATAACAAAAAAAATACTCCAACGGAAAACCCATCAGTTTGAACAGATGGGGAATCCGAATTTGTTAGAAGATCTATTTAATATCTCCCAACAGATATTCCACCTGTGCAACAGATGGACAAATTTCAATAAATTATTCTATGGCACATTACAAAAAAAATACTCCAACGGATAACCCATCAGTTGGAACAGATGGGGAATCTGTTTGAAGACCTATTTAATATCTACCAATAGATCTTCCACCCGTCGTAATAGATGGACCACCGCCACCACAACTAATGCCACCAAAACCACCACCAATGCCACCAATACTAACACCAAGACCATCGACACCACCACCAAAAAATACAAATACCAACACCACCAACAACAGCCACCAACAATACTACAAACACCATCCAACAATACCATGACAGTTAACAAAACACTGAGATAAAAACTAGGGTTTTCTCGGGTGCTTCCTACTTTTTTAGCATCAAAACTCAAAATTGTTAACCCATTCTCGAAGATAATTGTAATACCCCAAAAAATCCAAACCAATATTAGAGCCATGTACCAAGCTCATGCATAGTACATCATGGTTATTTTATAGTTTTATGAGTAATTTAGATGTATGTTAAGGCTTCAAATAACTCCCAGCTATCAGACGAATCAGAAAATTCCTTACCAATTGAATTTTTGAGAAGGATGCTGGTATAGTAAACTTCAAACGAGAATATCTCTTATTATAATTGGAATTTTTGAGCTCATGACCTATCAACAGATAGATAATTGAATTAGATTTACAACGATACCAATTTCGCCTAAATCTGATATCAGATTAAAGAGTTATTCCTATTTTACTCCAGCATGTCAGGCTGGAAATAGTGTGATGATATTCATGATAGCTTATCACATTTGTGACGCCCTATCACGAAGGTCGTCAGCCTTAGGAAGAAACCAGCTCGTAAGTGATGACATTCGTGATAGCTTATCATATTTATGATGCCCTATCACGAAGGATGTCGGCCTTAGGCAGAAACAAACTCCTAAGTGACGACATTCGTGATAGCTTATCACATTTGTGATGCCCTATCACGAAGGTCGTCAACTATGATTTTTCAGCAATTGGGAATTTATTTCATAAGGGTATTTTGGTCATTTCCTTCACCTCCCATGACTTATAACCTTAAAGAGCTGTAATTTTTCCCATTTTTCTTCAGTTAAGCATCTCAAAAATCCTCTCTTATGCTCTCAACCACAAGATTAGGGTTTCCATCAAACTCATCTCTCAAAAGCAAGATTCAAGCCTTTTTCCAAGATAATCGAGAATTTAGTTTCCCAATCCAAGAACTCTCCAGCAAATCATCAAGGTTCCTTTTCTAAGGTATGTGTAGTGTTCATATATGGATCCAATCCGTTCATAGAGCTCAAGAACCATATTTTAAATATTATTTTGTAAACTTTTTGTGGTAATATGAGTATGTACATGTTGACGATTGTTTTTTAAGTTTCAATGTGATGTCTAAAGGTGTTTTCATGGAATATATATGTTTGTTAATTGAAAACCATGAACTTTAGGTGGTTTAATATAGTGAAAGTATGAAACCCACCTATGCCTTAAAGAATGCATGCAAGGTGTTTGATAAAATGCTTAGGATGCTAGAAATTCATGTTTGTATGATTCTATGATGTCTAAATGACAAGTCCATTTTAGCTATATACTTCAATATGAATTCCATGCTTTTTATGTATTGCTATTGTGGTGGTATAAAGCATGTAAGATAATGGAGATATACAATATGTACACGAAATATATCCATGCATTCCCTACAATGTTTAAGATATTGAATAACTATATGAAATATAATATCCCCTACTTATGATATTATGAATTGTGGACTCAAATCTTATGATCAAGTCATGTCATGTGTGTCAGTTTCCTTCTATCGAGTCCTGGGGGTATTCGTACCCAAAAAACATAATTGTGTGCCTAGAGCCATGTCATGTTGTCACTATAATCTCAGTCGAGATATAATCTATAGAACTTAGTCAGTCATGTGACTCAGGAAACCTCAAAAATTTCATAATCTCAGTTAACTCTCAGATAATAGTACTACTCCATCAGTCAACGGAAGTCATTTAATCTGTCCATGTACAGTCAGTTGAATCATGTTTAGTGTCTTCAGATGGGAGTAGAAGTTAGCACCGAGTGAACCCAAGGATGGGAACTCACCTACCAGTTTAGGGTGTGATTCTTAGTAGTCATCCTTGTGTTCCAGAACTACGTAGCCAGTGTAGGTTGAGACATCTTAGCCTGTCAGATTAGGGTTGATGAGGTGGCTTAACCTGTCAGTTTAGGGTTCCCACCATTCTTCTTTCGAATACCTGCCAGCTAAGGGTCACCCACAACTGTCCTTACCAGTGGTGCGGTATTGACACCCCTCCAGTCGGGGCAGAGATTAGACTCTAACTTAGCTATATACGTTATTGGGGCATGTCGGTTAAACAACTACCTCCCATAGTTTCAAAATCAGTCTCAGTAAAAGAACTCAAATAGGTCTTTAGATTTTAGTATATCAGGACTGTCAGATACAGTCAGACTCAGTTATAATACAGAACTCAGATAGTTCCATCAGATTCAAGATTGTCAGATACGGTTGCGCATGTTATCAGAATTTCAGTATCAGTCATGTTAGCCATCTGTAAACCATGTATTAGTATACAGGACTAGCTATCATGCACCCACGATTTCAGTTACTATGTATGCATGTGTGTACTCTTACGTTCATATTAGTCAGACAGTTAGCATTGTTCATGCATGTAAACCCTGTTTATATTTAGCCTATCTCACTCGTGTACTTAGTACATTCCCTCGTACTGACGTATTTGCGCTATGGTTCTTTCTTTTCACGTTACACCATAGGTTCAGAGACACGAGCTCCAGATCAGATGTTGCAGTAGCATTTCCAGTCGTAGCGATTCAGTGGGTCCTCTTCATTCAAGGACAATATGATTTGATTTATTCATTATTATTTTAGCCAATTATCAGTTTACGGAGTTAGTTGGAGACATGTTCCTTCAACTCTTTATTCAGACAGTACTTAGAGGCTTTCAGATTAAGTATTCAGACTTATGTTCAGATTTGATTCAGTTTTCAGCTGTTTTGGGTATCTTTCACCCATATGGATATTATGTTTTGATAGATTCTTTATTCAGCTGAACCTTATGGCCTACATGTTTATGTTTTTTTGCCTTATTACGTTATATATTGTAGTGTATAGATATAGATATCAGTCATGGGTTAGCTTGTGATCCTTCGGGGTCATAAGCACCGTGTAGAATTCCGGTTCAAAAAAAATTAGGGCGTTACAAACTTGGTATCAGAGCCTAAGGTTCAATAGAGTCCTAGGAAGTCTGAAAGCCGCATCTAGTAGAGTCTTGTACATGGGTGTGTTGCGCGCCACATTTATGTACAGGAGGTTATGAGATGTTTTAGGAATAGTTCGCTTTCTTTAGTATTCATGTCGTTCTAGTAAACATAATTTCAAGTCAGTCTCTCAGTCTAATACGCTCTTCTCTTATTTCAGAAATATGCCTCCAAAGAGAAGAAATCAGCCAGCTTCTCAGCCCGAAGATCCTTTGGGCGAACATATTTCTCATGCGGAGTTCTGGACCTCATTTACCGCTCTTGCTCAGTCTGTAGCTTCCCATAATAAACGACCAGCAGTCGTTCCATCCAATTCAGTGGACAATTCAGCAGCAGCTAGGATTTGGGACTTCACCCGAATGAACGCTCCATCCTTCTTTGGGTCTAAGCTAGATGAGGATCCTCAGGAATTCATTGACCAAGTCCAGAAGGTCATTGATATCATGGGAGTCGCTTCTTCTCAGAGTGCCAAGTTAGCCGTATACTAATTGTATGATGTCGCTCACACTTGGTACAAACAGTGATTAGCAGAAAGGTTAAAGGATGTAGGTCCTATTTAGTGGGAAGAATGTTTTATGGTTTTCTTAGACAGATTCATTCCCCAAGATCTGAGAGAGGCTGAAGTTCTTTATTTCATCAATCTAAGGCAGGGAAATATGACGGTTAGAGAGTATTCTCTTAGATTTACTCAGCTAGCCAGATATGCCCCTCATGTGGTTGCAGACAACAGGGCTAAGATGAGCAAGTTCGTGTCAGGGGTGAATGATAGCGTGGTAAATGAGTATAGGTTTGCGATGCTGAACAGTGATATGAATTTAGCTAGGCTCATGACCCATGCTCAACAGATAGAGAAGCAGAAGGTTAAGACTAGGGAGAGGCAGAACAAGAGAGAAATATCAGGCAGTTTTAGTTTTGCTCAGCCCAAATCAGAGGAAGGAAATCGTTCGCAGTTTCGTCCTAAGTCAACAGTTCCAGCCTCTTCCTCCGCTAGTGCCCCAGTGCCAAAGTTCAGGGACGGCAACAGATACAGAGCACCAGGCTCTAAATCTCAGGGCAGTGTTAGCAATGCCCGAACAAATCCCCTTTGTCAGACTTGTGGTAAGAGCCACAAGGGTATTTTTAGAGCCGGTAGTGATGTCTTCTTTGGTTGTGGTAAGCCAGGTCACAGGATTAGGGAGTGTCCTTATCCAGGCCCTCAAGATTAGCAGAATCGTTCCACAGCTCAGTCTGGTCGCCCGAACTAGCAGGGTGCCACTTCCAGTGCTACTAGTAGGCAACGCCCAAATAGACTCTATGCTCTTCAGACCCGATAGGATCAGGAAAATTCTCCTGATATCGTTACTGGTACGTTACAGATTTTCCATGTTCATGTTTATGCTTTGTTAGACCCAGGTGCATCCTTGTCTTTTGTCACTCCATACATAGCAGGCAATTTCAGAATCAATCCCGAAATTTTAGCAGAGCCTTTTTCAGTCTCTACCCCAGTGGGTAAAACCATCATAGCTCGGCGGGTATACAGGAACTGCCCAATTATGATATTTTAGAAATCCACGTCAGCAGATTTAGTCAAGTTAGAGATGACTGATTTTGATGTCATTCTCAGCATGGATTATCTTTATTCCTACTATTCCATAGTCAACTGTAGAAACAGGATAGTTCAGTTTCAGTTCCCGAATGTGCCCATCCTAGAGTGGAAGGGTAGCACTTCGTCTTTCAGGGGTCAGCTTGTTTCCTACCTTCGGGAAAGGAAAATGATTTATAAGGGGTGTGTGTATCATCGCGTGCATGTTAAGGATTCCAGTTCTGAATCTCCCAGTCTCAAATAAATCCCAGTGGTTAATGAATATTCAGATGTTTTTCCCAAAGATCTTCCAGGCATTCCTCCCAAAAGGGAAATAGACTTCAGCATAGACCTTCTCCCAGATACTCAGCCTATTTCTATTCTGCTATATAGAATGGCACCAGCAGAACTCAAAGAACTGAAAGATAAGTTGAAGGATCTCTTAGATAAGGGATTCATCAATCCCAGTGTATCCCCATGGGGTGCGCCAGTCTTATTCGTGTGCAAGAAAGACGATTCTCTTAGAATGTGTATTGAGTACCGTCAGCTCAATAAAGTCACGGTCAAGAATAGGTATCCTCAGCCTAGAATAGATAACTTGTTTGACCAACTTCAAGGTGCCAGTTATTTCTCCAAGATAGACCTCAGATCAGGCTATCATCAGCTCAGAGTTAGAGAATGTGACATCCCGAAGACAGCTTTTCATACTCGGTATGGTCACTTTGAATTTCTAGTCATGTCCTTTGGTCTTACCAATGGCCCTACAGCTTTCATGAACTTGATGAACTGGGTGTTCAAGCAGTACTTGGACACATTCGTCATAGTCTTCATAGATAATATTTTGGTCTATTTTCGCACAGAGCGTGATCATTCAGACCATCTCATAATTGTTCTTCAGACTCTCAGGGATCACCAGTTGTTCGCCAAGTTCAGTAAGTGCGAATTTTGGCTAAGATCAATAGAATTCCTTGGCCACATTATTTTCGGTGATGGCATTAGAGTAGATCCTCAGAAAACCAAAGAACTAAGAAACTGGCCTCGCCTTGTCTCTCCATCAGATATCAGGAGTTTCTTGGGTTTGGCTGGCTATTACAGACGGTTTGTCGAGGGATTTTATTTTATTGCATCTCCTATGCCTAGATTGACTCAGAAGAAGGTCAAGTTTCAGTGGTCAGAACCTTCCGAGAAGAGTTTTCAGGAGTTGAAGACTCGACTCACCTCAGCTCCAGTTTTAGCACTTCCCGACGGTTTCGATGGATTCCTAGTATATTGTGATGCATCCAGAGTAGGTTTAGGTTGTGTCCTCATGCAGCATGGTAGAGTCATATCCTACGCCTCCAGACAGTTAAAGCCCCATGAGAAGAATTATCCTACTCATGACCTTGAGTTAGCAGCAGTTATGTTTGCCTTAAAGATTTGGAGGCATTATCTATATGGTGTTCATGTAGACGTCTTCACAGATCATAAGATCCTTCAGTATGTATTTTCCTAGAAAGATCTCAATCTTAGTCAGAGAAGGTGGTTAGAGCTCTTGAAGGATTATGACATGAGTGTCCTTTATCATCCTGGCAAGGCCAATGTAGTGGCCGACACACTCAGTAGACTGTCCATAGGTAGTTTTTCCCATGTTGAGGATAGTAAGAAGAAATTAGCTCAGGAGATTCATCATCTTTTCAGACTAGGCGTTCACTTAGTCGACTCTTCAGAGAGTGGTGTATGTGTTCAGATTAGTTCAGAGTCATCTCTAGTTTTCGAGATGAAAGAGAAGCAAGACAGGGATCCTAGCCTTGTCAAGCTAAAAGAGTCAGTTCATAGTCAGGAAGTAGAGGTTTTCTCCCAAGGGGGAGATAGTGCTCTTCATTGTCAGGGTTGTCTGTGTGTTCACGGTGTAGATGACTTGAGGCAGAAAATTCTTGCAGAAGTGCATGGTGCGCGATACTCTATTCATCCAGGGGCCACTAAGATGTACCGCGACGTGCGGGAGATCTATTGGTGGAGTGGGATGAAGAAGGAGTTCACTATTCTTACTTGGAAGTAGGAAGAAGTGAACATAGACTTTATGACGATTTTTCCTAGAACACGTCATCAGCATGATTCAGTTTGGGTCATTGTAGACAGAATGACCAAGTCAGCTCATTTCCTTCCAGATCGTACCTCTTACTCAGCCGAGGATTATACCAAACTCTATATCAGGGAGTTGGTCAGATTACACGGTGTTCCACTATTTATTATCTCAGACAGAGGTACCCAGTTCACCTCTCACTTCTGGAAAGCATTCCAAAAGGGTCTTGGTACCCAAGTTCATCTCAGTACAATGTTTCATCCTCAGATAGATGGTCAAGCACAAAGGACCATTCAGACTCTAGAAAATATGCTAAGGGAGTATGCAATTAATTTTAAGGGAAGCTGAGACGACCACTTGCCTTTGATTGAGTTCACATACAACAACATCTATCACTCCAGTATTCAGATGGCTCCATTTGAAGATCTTTATGGTAGGAGATGTAGGTCTCCAATCGGTTGGTTTAGAGTTAGTGAGGTCGCAGTCATAGGGCCTGACTTAGTATTCGATGCCTTAGAGAAAGTTCAGTTGATCAGAGAAACACTCTGGGCTACTCAGAGACGACATAAGTCTTATGCGGATTTTCGTAGAAAGGATCTCGAATTCGAGGTCGATGACTATGTCTATCTCAAGATCTCTCCCATGAAGGGAGTGAAGAGATTTGGCAAAAAGGGAAAGTTTAGTCACCGATATGTCGGTCCCTTCAGGATTCTCAGTCGCTTCGGTAAAGCAGCCTATGAGCTCGAATTGCCTTCAGATCTAGCCTCAGTTCATCCAGTCTTCCATGTCTCTTTGCTCAAGAAACGCATAGGTGACCCAGCAGTTGTAGCCCCTATTCAGAGCGTTGACATTCAGAATAGCCTCTCTCATGAAGAGATTCCAGTCAACATCCTCGACTATTAGACTTGTAGGTTGAGGAACAAAGAATTCCCTCTAGTCAAGGTTCTTTGGCGGAATCAGTCCATGGAGGGAGATACTTGGGAAGTAGAAGCAGACATACGAACCAAGTACCCTCATCTTTTCTCCGCTAATTCAGACTTAGCTCGAGGTAACTATTTTTCTTAAGCTTATTTAGTTACATGTTCAAAATTCCAGTATAAAATTGGTATCAAGTATCATTGCATAGCTTATCATGCAATCATGTATCAGTTCAGTCAAGCGATCACGCATCAGATATGCATTCTCATTGTGAGAAATTTTAGTTCATCCGAACATCAGTCATGCATTCATGAGTTCAACTTATCATTCATGCATCAGATATGCATGTTTAGTTGGGCTATATTTAGTTTAGAATTCAATTCAGTCCAAAAATCATGTGCCAATTGAGAATGATCAGTGTATGCGTCATTTTATCTTTTCTCCCCTCTCAAGCAGTCATCATTCTAGGACGAATGTTTCCAAGGGAAAGATATTGTAATACCCCGAAAAATCCAAAATAATATTAGAGCCATGTAGAAAGATCATGCATAGTACATCATGGTTCTTTTATAGTTTTATGAGTAAGTTAGATGTATATTAAGGCTTCAAATAACTCCCAGCGATCAGATGAATCAAAACATTCCTTACCGATAGGATTCTTGAGAAGGATATTGGTATAGTCAACTTTAAATGAGCATATCTCTCATTATAGTTGGAATTTTTGAGCTCATGACCTATCATCAGATATGTAATTGAATTAGATTTCCAACGATACCAATTTAACCAAAATCCTATATCGGTTCAAAGAGTTATTCCTATTTTACTCCAGCATATTAGGCTGGAAATAGTGTGATGACATTCGTGATAGCTTATCACATTAGTGACGCCCTATCACGAAGGTCGTCAGCCTTAGGTAGAAACCAGCTCCTAAGTGACGACAGTCGTGATAGCTTATCACATTTGTGACGCCCTATCACGAAGGTTGTCATCCTTAGGAAGAAACCAGCTCCTAAGTGATGACATTCGTGATAGCTTATCACATTTGTGACGCCCTATCACGAAGGTTGTCCGCTATGATTTTTCAGCAACTAAGAATTTATTTTATAAGGGTATTTTGGTCATTTCCTTCACCTTCCACGACTTATAACCCTAAAGAGGCATAATTTTTCTCATTTTTCTTCAGTTAAGCATCTCAAAAACCCTGTCTTACACTCTCAACCACAAGATTAGGGTTTCCATCAAACTCATCTCTCAAAATCAAGATTCAAGCCTTTTTCCAAGATAATCAAGAATTAAGTTTCCCAATCCAACAACTCTCCAGCAAATCATCAAGGTTTCCTTTCTAAGGTATGTGTAGTGTTCATCTATGGATCCAATCCGTTCATAGAGCTCAAGAACCATGTTTTAAATATTATTTTGTAAACTTTTTGTGGTGATATGAGTATGTACATGTTGACGATTGTTTTTTAAGGTTCAATGTGATGTCTAAAGGTGTTTTCATGCAATATACATGTTGGTTAATTGAAAACCATGAACTTTAGGTGGTTTAATATGGTGCAAGTATGAAACCCACCTATGCCTTAAAGAATGCATGCAAGGTGTTTGATAAAATGCTTAGGATGCTAGAAATTCATGTTTGTATGGTTCCATGATGTCTAAATGACAAGTCCATGTTAGATATATACTTCAATAAGAATTCCATGTTTTTCATGTGTTGCTATTGTGGTGGTATGAAGCATGTAAGAGAATGGAGATATATAATATGTACACGAAATATATCTATGCATTCCCTATAATGTTTAAGATGTTGAATAACTATATGAAATATGATATCCCCTACTTATGATATTATGAATTGTGGACTCAAATCTTATGATCAAGTCATGTCATGTGTGTCAGTTTCTTTCTATCGAGTCCTGGGGGTATTCGTACCCAAAAAACATAGTGGTGTGCCTAGAGCCATGTCATGTTGTCCCGATAATCTTAGTCAAGCTATAATCTATAGAACTCAGTCAGTCATGTGACTCAGGAAACCTCAGAAATCTCATGATCTCAGTTAACTCTCAGATAATAGTACTACTCCATCAGTTAACGGATGTCAGTTAATCTGTCCATGTACAGACAGTTGAATCATGTTTAGTCTCTTCAGATGGGAGTAGAAGTTAGCACCGAGTGAACCCAAGGATGGGAACTCACCTACCAGTTTAGGGTGTGATTCTTAGTAGTCATTCTTGTGTTCCAGAACTACGTAGCCAGCGTAGGTTGAGATATCTTAGCCTGTCAGATTAGGGTTGATGAGGTGGCTTAACCTGTCAGTTTAGGGTTCCCACCGTTCTCCTTTTGAATACCTTCCAGCTAAGGGTCACCCACAACTATCCTTACCAGTGGAGCGGTATTGACACCCCTCCAGTCGGGGAAGAGATTGGATCTCAACTTAGCTATATGCGTTATTGGGGCATGTCGGTTAAACAACTACCTCCCATAGTTTCAGAATCAGTCTCAGTAAAAGAACTTAGATAGGTCTTTAGATTTTAGTATATCAGGACTGTCTGATACAGTCAGACTCAGTTACAGTACGGAACTCAGATAGTTCCATCAGATTCAGGATTGTCAGATATAGTCGCCCATGTTATCAGAATTTCAGTATCAGTCATGTTAGCCATCAGTAAACCATGTATTAGCATACAGGACTAGCTATCATGCACCCACGATTTTAGTTACTATGTATGCATGTTTGTACTCTTACGTTCAAATCAGTCAGACAGTTAGCATTGTTCATGCATGTAAACCCTGTTTATATTTAGCCTACCTCACTCGTATACTCAGTACATTCCCTCGTACTGACGCATTTGCGCTATGGTGCTTTCTTTTCATGTTACACCATAGGTTCAGAGACACGAGCTCCAGATCAGCAGTAGTAGTAGCATTTCCAGTCGTAGAGATTCAGTGAGTCCTCCTCATTCGAGAACAATATGATTTGATTTATTCATTATTATTTTAGTCAGTTATCAGTTTACGGAGTTAGTTGGAGACATGTTCCTTCAACTCCTTATTCAGACAGTACTTAGAGCCTTTCAAATTCAGCATTCAGACTTATGTTCAGATTTGATTTAGTGTTTCACATTATTACGTTATATATTGTAGTGTATAGGTACAAATATCAGTCATGGGTTAGCTTGTGATCCTTCGTGGCCATAAGCACCGTGTAGCTTTCCGGTTCAGAAAAATTGGGGCGTTACAATAATACAACTAAAAGTCTTCTTTTTCATCATTAACTAAAAAGCCCTATTTCTTAGAATAAAGAACAAATGTAGAACTCTTCTCGAACTCTGTTACCTGCGAAGATAGTGAAAATGACAAACACAAGCGGGAATGAAGTAAAAAACAACAACAATCTGTGGTCATAAATGGGAAGAAAATCGACCTATTTTAAGGGTTGAGCAATATGTTGAGTAGTTGTTATTTGTATTGTTGAGAGATAGAGGATACCCTGAGATAGAGAGAAGATCAAGAACTTTAGATTTGAAATAAAAAGTTTTTCACGCAAATAGATGATTTGTATGGGTTGATTTGTAATTTTGGAAAAGAATGACAAGTTTTGAAATTGCTAATTTGGTCTAAATTGATCTTAATTAATTTTAAAATTTTTAAAAGATATAGTTTTTAAAAATTGAGTTAATGAGAACTCATTTCAACTTAGAGTGATCGATCGACGACTCGGGTCAGGATGAACGCAATACCAATGCCATGCAATTGCGAAGACTCGATTGGATTTGTAGTTGACCCTATGAGCTCATTCATTCATTCCTAGTTACACCTACATCAACTTAGGTACTATCACTATCCTAAAATTGAGTTGATGAGAACTCATTTCAACTCAGAGTCGCCGATTGGTGACTCGGGTCGGGATGAACACAATACCAATGCCATGCAATTATAAAGACTCGATTGGATTTGTAGTTGACCCTGTGAGCTCATTCATTCATCCCTATTTACACCTAAATCAACTTAGGTACTATCATTATCCTAACATTGAGTTTATGAGAACTCATTTCAACTCAGAGTGATCGATCGATGACTCAGGTCAGGATGAACGCAATACCAACGCTATGCAATTGCTAAGACTCGATTGGATTTGTAGTTGACCCTGTGAGCTCATTAATTCATCCCTAATTCCACCTAAATCAATTTAGGTACTATCACTATCATAACATTGAGTTGATGAGAACTCATTTCAACGCAGAGTGATCGATTATCGACTTGGGTCGGGATGAACGCAATACCAATGCCATGCTATTGCAAAGACTCAATTAGATTTGTAGTTGACCCTATGAGCTCATTCATTCATCGCTAGTTCCACCTAAATCAACTTAGATACTATCACTATCCTAACATTAAGTTGATGAGAACTCATTTCAAGTCAGAGTGATCGATCGACGACTTAGGTCAGGATGAACACAATACCAACGCCATGCAATTGCAAAGACTCGATTGGAATTGTAGTTGACCTTGTGAGCTCATTCATTCATCCCTAGTTACACCTAAATCAACTTAGGTACTATCACTATCCTAACATTGAGTTGATGAGAACTTATTTTAACTCAGAGTGACCGATTGACGACTCGGGTCGGGATGAATGCAATACCAACGCCATACAATTGCAAAGACTCGATTGGATTTGTAGTTGACCCTATGAGTTCATTAATTCATCCCTAGTTCTACCTAAATCAAGTTAGGTAATATCGCTATCCTATCAGTGAGATGATGAGAACTCATTTCAACTCAGAGTGATCGATCGATGACTCGGGTCGGAATGAACGCAATACCAATGCCATGCAATTGCAAAGAATCGATTAGATTTGTAGTTGACCCTGTGAACTCATTCATTCATCACTAGTTCCACCATAATAAACTTAGGTACTATCACTATCCTAATATTGAGTTGATGAGAACTCATTTCAACTTAGAGTGATCGATCGACGACTCGGGTCAGGATGAATGCAATACCAATGCCATGCAATTGCAAAGACTTGATTGGATTTGTAGTTGACCTTGTGAGCTCATTAATTATTCCCTAGTTCTACCTAAATCAACTTAGGTACTATCACTATCCTAACATTGAGTTGATGAGAACTTATTTTAACTAAGAGTGATCAATCGATGACTCAGGTCGGGATGAACATAATACCAATGCCATGCAATTGCAAAGACTCGATTGGATTTGTACTTAATCCTGTGAGCTCATTCATTCATCCTTAGTTCCACCTAAATCAATTACAATAAAATCTGTCGCAACAAACGAATGAGCTGTTGAGAATTTTCAAACAAATATTCATATCTATTGCAATAGATGACATATATGATTTAATTATCAAATAGATATTTGCATCTGTAGTCACAGATGACTGAGCTGTTGAAAATTTTCAAACAGATCTTTATATCTGTTGTAACAAATGACATATCTGATTTAATTATCAAATAGACATTTGCATCTGTTGTGACAGATGACTGAGCTGTTGGAAATTTTCACACAGATATTTATATCTGTTGTAACGAATGACATATCTGATTTAATTAATTATCAAATGGATATTTTCATCTGTTGTCACAGATGTCTGAGCTGTTGGAATTTTTAAATACATATTGATATCTGTTGTAACAGATGACTGAGCTGTTCAGATTTCTAAACAGATATTTATATATGTTGCAACAGATTACATATCTATTTGAAAATCTTTTTTTCTCTTCTAATTTTAAAGCAAGCTTCTGTCCTAGTAGATAATATCAAGTAGTACTTACTACTAAAGGCGGTAAAAAATATTTCTTGGATATCTCAAAAGTGAGTTCATTGAGCAGTCTTGTCTTGTCTTTTCAATGTCACTAGCCTTAGTCTTCCTCGTGCCCCTCAAATTATTAATGAAATTAATGAATATTGAAAACCCCCACGTCTACGTACACAATACATCTATAGAAATTATCTCATCTCTCTTCCTTAAGCTACAGTTTATTTTATTCAACTCTCATCTTTTTCTTTCTCTCCTCTTTAGGGTTATCACAACCTTTTATCTCTCTTTTCTCTTCTCTTTTCATAAAAATAATTTCAGATCTAACCTGATCCATATTTTTCCTCGACTGAAATTATTGTTTTGATCCCATTTTTGACATTAAGGTATGGTTCATTATTGCTCTTTCATTCTCATCTTCTTCTTTGAAAGTTATTTACATATGTTTTTTTATTTAATTACTATTTACCCATACCATATTTATTAAAAAAATTTGAAGAAACTTTTAAGTGTTGAATAAAAAAAACAAGAATTTTTATTACAATATGCGAAAAAGTCATCTGTTGGGAGAAGTTTAAAAGTCTTGTTGGCAGTATCATTTTTTTGTATATATTTTTTTTATTTCTTTATTGCTGATGCAGTTATTGACGTTGTTGGTAGGGTTGGCGTTGTTGGAACTTGTAGTGTGGTGGTGTTGATGGTTCTGGAACAAAGGATATTGCTTCTTTGTTGTTGATGATGTTGTTGGAACAAATATTGTTATTTCTTTGTTGTTGATATTTTTTATTTATAGTTTATGTTGTTGTTGATGTTGCAACAGATGAAAAAACTGTTGGAACAAATCAAACCACCAGAAAGGTTGGTTTGATGTATTCCATAAGACTCCACATTTGTTGCAACAGACTCCACATCCATTGCAACAGACTCCACATCTGTTACAGCAGACTCTACATCTGTTGCAATAGACTCCATATCTGATACAACAGACTCTACATCTGTTGCAACAGATGGATAATGTTCTTTCTATGACATTAATTTTTTTCCTCTTCTTTATAGATATAAGGAACTGACAGTTGATCAACTTTTACTGGACCATCACAAGAGGCTGCAGTAAAGATGGGTTCGAAGAAATAAGTTGCATATAGATGGAACCACTTCATATGTGGGAGGTCTGTATTACTGATAATGTTATCGTGGAAACACACATAGAGTGCGTTGATTTTGTAAATACAGTTTTTACTGATTAGTCATAGACCATTCAAAACAAGATATTTGTAATTTTACAGTTAAGTTTGGTAGGTACGAACTGATAAGTCTGAGGGACCATGAATATGGTTTTGATACCCTGTTAAGATTTAATGTCGGTTGTTTCTCATGTTTATTTGTCAAGCATTGTGAAGGGATCTAGTTTTGGTGTCATTGTAAAGAGATTCAATAGCGATTGGACTAACTTTTAGGGTACATTGGACCCTTAGGGCCTTCAAAGCTTAGCACTACATCTAACAAGAACGAAAAACTGATAAAGTTATTTCCCTAACCCAAATTTATATGGTTGGGTTGCTCACTCGGGGTGATGACTATATACCAGAAGGTGTGTTAGGAGAATGCCTTCGAGGTAAAATGGGTGGTTGATGGAAGACTATATCATCTGAGAGCTAATTAAAGAAGAGGCATAAGGTAGAAAGTAACTTTTAGTGAATCTGGCCGATGGAATTATCTTAAAAGATGCGAAATCTGAATCAAGTGCAAATATAAAAGTGTATTCGGTAATGTAATTTCATCTGTTATCTCTCTAAAAGAAAAATAATGCAGATGTACACTTTGCTAGGGAGATGCGTGGTCGGGATTATCACCTAGATAGAAAATAAGAGAAGACCAACAAAACATCCTCACGGGCATCGAGGGTTGAAATGATGTACAACAAGTCTAGAAAACTTATGCCAATAGAAACTGCAGTTAAAATAAGGAATCTAAGCGAAGGCGGCAATTTCTGAATTTTAAATTTTATCCCATGCCTTCTTGTTTGTGTTTCTGATCAGGTCCACTGCCGTTGACCTGATCGAAACCACAAATGAGATTGAAAGTCAAATTGAGTATCATTTCTTCCTTAGTAATATGATTATAATTGATTGTGTTTTCTTACCTTAGCATGCTTTCAACATTCCTTGGCGAAGATTAGATGCTTGTTGTAGTATATGAATCCCAATAATTTTCAAGCTTGCCTCCAGCTTGCTGATTCTATATTCAAGGTGGTCGTTGCCGTCTTCGGAGTTGTCAAGGAGTTCCTCATCTCTTGTGAGCTCGATCAGGGACACCACCTTCAAAGTTGTGGCATTTTAGGTGCCCTTCAGAACACTTTCTTCAGAAGCCTTAAAGGATACATGGAGGGTCACTGTGTTTGTTTTAGGTAAAAATATGTTGATGCACGTTGAAGATGTGGACCCAACGGTTGAACAACACACTTTTATCGAGCGTTTCTCAATGCATCTTGCTCAATCAATTTGATAAATTAATAAGCATATAGTTACGTAGTGTGTGATCTAAACCGACTCTACCAAGCCTATCAAACATTACATAACTCCAAGATCATTACCCTATCAAAAAAATATGACCGAGTTAGTGCATAAATCAAACGAGTTCAATCTCTCAACCTTTATGCTGACCGAGTTACATTACCGGATACACTTTCATATTTGCACTTGATTCAGATTTTGCATCTTTTAAGATAATTCCATCGGCCAGATTCGTTAGAAGTTACTTTCTACCCTATGTATCTTCTTTAATTAGCTCTCAGATGGTATAGTCTTCCATCAACCACCCATTTTCGCTCGAAGACATTCTCTTACCGCACCTTCTGGCATATAATCATCACCCCGAGCGAGCAACCCAACCATATAAATTTGGGCCTGGGGAATTTCTATTGGTTTTCCATTCTTGTTTGATGCAGTTCGAGGCTTCGAAGGTGTTCTCAGAGTCCAATGCACACTTAAAGTTAAGTCCAATCTTTATTGGTTCTCTCCAATGATGAAAAATATTAATCCTTTCTCAAAACTTGACACGCATAAACACGAGCAACAACCGTCAGTAATTCATAACAGGGTATTTGCACCATCTTCATGAGATCCTCAGCCTTATCAATTTCAAACCCATCAAACTTAACGGTATAATGCAGGATCTTATTTGAATGATCAGTGCCTAATCGGTTAAAAACTGTATTCACAAAAATATTATACTTTGTGTGTATTGTCCCGGTGACCTTATCAGTAATACATACTTAACTCCCATACATATGATAGTGGATTCATCTGCACGCACCTTATTCTTCCTAGCCCATCTATGGATTAAATTGAATAAACAGATGACTAGATAGTTGCAACAGATGCCACATCTGTTTATATTATCAAACAATTGGAGACATCTGTTATGACAGATGATCAACCTGTTGCAACATATGACGTATCTGTTGGAAAAATCAAACAGATATATACATCTGTTGCAAAAGATTGCCAGTATGTTGTAATTTATTTAACAGAAAGAATATATTTTGCAATAGATTACCTATCTGTTAGATTTATTTTAAAGCAATTTTTTTTCCGAGATACAATAATTTATAAATAGGTCCCTCCTTACAAATATGGATGATCCATATTCGTAGAAAAATACTCATATTGAGTCCTTGCGTGAACTTCAAAGGCACTTTGATGAACTCCAGAGAGATTTGGCTGACTTCGGAGCAAGGCTAAGGAGCAAGGCTGCCGGATGAAAAATGTCCGATTGACAATAATAATAATAGTAGTAATAATACTTAGGTTATGTTTTTTATTTTAGCGTATGTATTTTCCTCCTTTTGTATATCGGATCTACCCAAGGGATTCAAAAATCTATGTTTCATTTGGTGGTCGATTTTGAATTTTTAATTCTTATTTAGTATTTAATAATCATTCTGTTTATTTCTTGTTCTCAATATGTTGAAGGTTGGTGGTAGGGATTGAGAAATTTGTGTCAACAAAGGTTAATCTGATGCGACATATCGATCATATGTTGCACCAGATGGTTATTAATAAAAAAAGGTTATTGTTGTTATTGAAAGGGTGAAAAAGACATGACTTTCCGATTATTTAATATGAAAAATATTTCGTAAATAAATAATAAGGAAATAAATGATAAACACAATTTATAACCGTAAAAGAACGGTTATTTAATTTTAATAACTGATCGTGACTTTTCACCATTTTTGTTTTCGAATTTGTTTTTTAAAATTATTTATTATATAATAAAAAAGTCACAATATTGGATTAATTAACTTATATGATGATTGTTAAGAAAAATAAGGTGAAGGTCGGTCGTGACTTTTTGTCTAAAACAAAAACACATACATTCAACAGTATTGCTGATGCATCAAATTCCCCATCTGTTGCGACTGATGTATCAGCTGTTAGAAGAAATAGAAAAAGATATTAATATGGAACGTCTATTTGTTGCTACGGATGGTAGTTTATTAGATTCAACTGATATACAATCTGTTTCCAAAAAATAAAAATGCTTATTATTTTATTAAAGAATTTGAAAAGTTTTTTTTTTAATTTATAAAATAAAGAAGTCAGCAAATTTGGATTAATGGTATGATGATAGATTTTTTTTTAAAAAAATTAGATTATATGTTGCAACAAATATATTATCTGATGCAACAGGTTCACTATTGTTGCAACAGATGATATATCTGTTGTCACAGATGATTTATCTGATACAACCGATATAGAATCTGTTGTCACAACTCAATGAAATGGTTCTTGAAAAGTACTAATTAATAATAATAATATGAAAAGTCATGACCTATCATAATATTTCTTAATTTAATTAAGTCATTACTTTTCACAGTAATAAAAAATGTAATTAATAAATAGAGGTGAACAATTAGATTATATGTTGCAACAAATAGGTTATCTGATGCAACATATTTTATATTTGTTGCAACAGATGATATATCTGTTATCACAGATATGTTATCTGATGCAACATATATAGAATCTATTGCCACAACTCAATAAAAATGGTTCTTGAAAAGAACTAATTAATAATAATAATCTGAAGAGTCATGACTTATCACAATATTTATTTTCTTAATTTAATCAAAAATACAATTAATGAATGGAGGTGAACAGTCACGCCTTTTTGCCTCTCATTCAAATTCAATCCTCTATAAATAGGTCCCTCCTTACTTAATCGTTCATTCAACTACACTCTATTTATTTATTGCATCTCGTCTTTCATATTACACTCTAGAAGATTATGGCTGACCTAGTGTGGGACGTTGCTTTTCTGCAAGATGCCGTGAATGAACTTCAGAATCAAGTTCGTGACCTGCAATGGGAACTGGGACGAGTTAGAGCAAGAATGCTCCGTGAGATACGCAGGCTGAGGAGGGCCTTGCTATTTTCGGTTGAAGATTGGTCGGCTGGCAATGATGATGATAATAATAATAATTAGATTATTATTTTTCTTTTAGTCTATTATATGTATTTTTATTTAATAAAAAAATTATGTTTGATCTTTGACGTTTTAATCCATATTTAATTTTCATTCTGTTTATTATCTTCTCAACAAACATGTCGATGATTCGACGTAAAAAGAAATAATTTAGAATCCAGTAGCAATAGCAAGATTTATCTGTTGGGTTTGTGGCAGGGGCTGATGTGTTGTTAAAAATAGTTTACTCATGTTGCGACCGATAAGAAGTCTGATGCAATAGATAAATAGTCTGTTTCAACAGATGACTAGTTTGTTGCTTGGCTCTGACGTTTTAATTCGTACTCCCTCCGTCTTAAATTATCCTTCCCAAATTGAGATGCCACATTGATTAAGAAAAATAATTAATAACATGTCTAGTATACCATAACCCACTGATCAGTTGGTGGGACAGTAGACGTGTTTGAAATAACCATTATTTGTTATTCAATCGAAATTTCATAAGAGAAGAAAGCTTTTAACGTCAGTCGGCGTATAGTACCCCTATTAAATGATGTTTCCATTTTAATTTGAAGAAAAAGTGATTAATGCAAAGGTTAAAAATGGATTTTTTTTAAAATATTCTTGATTAATGAAAAAGACAAGTAAAATGAGAAATCGAATTAGGAAATTTGGGATGGGTAATTGGACGTAAGGAATAATTTTGAATCCAGTAGCAATAGCAAGAGTTGAAACATATTGGTTATCTGTTGGGTTTGTGATAGGGGTTGATTTGTGTTGTTCCAAACAGATTAATCATTCATTGCAACAGATAACACGTCTAATGCAACAGATAATACGTCTGATACAACAGATAAATCTTCTGATGCAACAGATAAATCTTCTGATGCAATAGATTAATCTTCTGATGCACCATATGATTGATCTGTTTAATTTGTGGGCACTTATGTTGGATTCATGATTGGGGTTTTATCCATTGTTGGAAAAACAGAAGTGTACCCAGATGACAAATATGAATAAAAATCATAATTTTACTTACCAAAGTCACCTATGAAGTAATGCCAAAGTGGAAAGTGATGTAGTAAACAAAATTTGACCTAAGAAATTGGTCAGATAGCAGCAGCAGCATTGTACCACCACCACCAACAATAACAACAAATGGTTGACAAGAAAAAGATGAAGATGATAATGAAGTTGAAGATGATGATAATGAAGCAGAAGATGATGAATAAAGCAGCAGAAATAATGAACAACAAAAATTTCTAAGAGAGAGAAAATAACAATGGATGAGAAGAGAGAGAAAGACGTCTTTTTCTTCCCTCCGTTTTTATTATTTTAGGTAAACATTGGGATCAAAGTATAAATTTAAAAACTTGTGAGTTATTTTCAAACTTTCCCAACTTTCTTAATCCATAATAAAGTAATTGTCACCCCTAACTAATAATTAAGACTTGTGTCACCTACACCTCATTTTAAAACTCTTTTGTCACCTGTGGCCTAAAGCTCCTACCAACATGGGTTGTGGTGCAGTGGATGGGGTTGCTCCACCCTTAACCAGAAGTTGAGGGTTCGACCCTGGACATGAAGAAAACTCTGTTGGGAGCGCTACCCCTTGAATGGGGCCCTACCCAGTGCGAATCCAGATTAGTCGAGATCCAATGCGAGTACCAGACACCGGGTGAGAAATCAAAAAAAAAAAAAGCTAACTTCTTAAACTTATACGACATTGTATTTTATCTTGTTGCAACATTTTGTTTTTGAATGTTAATTGTACTTTTTTAAATATGTACAACTATTTTTTCATTGAAAATTATAAAGTTATTTTTGTATATTTGATACTTTATTACTTTATAATTAGCACTTATTTTTTCTTATACGTAATCACTTATTTCCTCCAAAAGTATTCATAAAAAACTTTACTAATTGTTGAGGTAGTATGTAGACTAATATTTGTATTTGTGGGATATACAAAAATTATTAAATACCATAAAAATTAAATATTTTATAACTTATTTAACAAAGTAAATTTTATGTTTATTTTGTTTTATTCAATAAAAGTTAATTCAAATTCTAATCTCTACATTATTTATATCTCTTTCTTTAATTTCTACACATGATATCTAAATGAGTTTTCTAATTTAATTTTTAACCTTTAATTAATAATTGTCATGCTTTATTCAAAGATGAAATACAAATTAGTCTAGAATTTTTTTAAAAAAACTAATACCTTGGTGAAAATAATTAATATACATACTCTAATAAAGATAAGATACTAACAATTTAACATTTTTTTTGAATTTTCTATTATAAATAATTTTTTTTGAATTTTTTATTTTAAACTTGATATATTAAGTCATACAGTTCAAATAATTTTTATATATTTAATTCAAACTAAAAAAATCAAAATTTAAAATTAATATTTTTGTTTAAATTCAGATTAAGATAATCGAACGCGGTAGAAGTATGAACCCCCCCCCCCCCCGACCCCGATAAGACACTTTAATTTGAATTTAAATTTTATGTTGTTGATATAAAAAATCTGAATTAACATTTTCTTTTATAATTTTAATTGTAAAATAATTTTCAAATGTAAGATTTTATGGTGATGATATTGTCATCACAATATTGTTTCTTTTCTCCTACTCCATATAAATAGGTTAATAACCTTATTTTATTTTTAAAATTTTCATTAAAAAAATTAAATTGGATATTGAAGTCATATAATTCATTTAAAATTTATATAGGTTTGATATTTTCACTTAAAATATGATAGTTAAAATTCATATGTATTTTAGATTTAAATTGAAGTAATCGAATATTGTGGAGGTATACTTTCACCAATAGAAATTAGGACACTTTACTATAAATTTAAATTCACATTATAGATATTAATAAACTAAATTGACATTTAATATTTTGAAATTCCTACCTTAATATAATTTTCTAACTTAAATTATATGGTAATTGACACTTGTCATTACAATATTATTTTGTTTCTCCTACTATGTATAGATAGATTATATAGATTTTGTAATATTAAAAAATTTTATTTGAAATTTCAATCTATATAAGTCATTTTAAATTCTCATATTTTAAAATTTTCAATTTCGATTAAAAAATAACAATTTAAACTTAAGAATAATCATAAATTCAATTATACACTATAAATTAATATTTTTTTAAAAATATGAAGTATATAACTAAACTAATAACAATATTATAGGGACGAAAAAATATGAAAAGTAATAGATTTAATATTTATTTCATATAAATACTTGACTTTTTCCATTAACTTAAAGTAAAGTATACATAATTTTACTATGTATTTTATTACTATTTTCATTTGATAATTTTGTTCTTTATATTTTTTTATTAAGTAATACTATTGACACTTGTTTATAGAAAAAAGTAACTTTATAATAATACTTAAAAAAATTAAAACACACACAGAGGATTAATTCATAAAAACAAAAACTTTTGCTAACCTAAACCCTTCACCACTGCCTCACCCTTTTTCCATATTTCCCCCAAAACTTAAAAATTGTCAAAAATTAAAAGTTTCCCACCCAAAATTTTAAAACCCAATAAATTAACCTAATTTCTCTTTTCATTAATAAACCTAATCTCTCTTTCTTCTTTTTCATTCCTTCCATGTTTCCCACACCCCTCACCCTTTCATATTTTCATTTTTCTAATTTAATTCAATTTATTTATATGTTATGTTTTTCTAATTAATTTTTTTTTAGGTTTCAAACAAGAAATTCTTCAAGTAAAAAAGATAAGTTTTTACTTTATGGATATTGCATTAAATTGTTTAGATTTTTTTTCAATGTAAAGGTGATTTTCGTGTGGGTATTAGAATTGATACTGAAATTTGAGATTTGTATTTACAGATTTTGAAGAAGCTTACAGGTTTGTTTACTTATTTGGCTGTTTTATATTTTTTGCTTGTTTTTTATTAGTTAAATTTTTGTAAAAAATTATCTATGATATAGTTCTCTTTGAATTTTATGTATACACACACTTGAATGTAATGGTACTTATTTTCTTGGTGTTAAAATACTTTATCATTATCAACAGGTGTAGTAGTGGAATAAAAGAAAATAAATGATAAATTAAGACGGATTTTGATCAAACTAAGGTGCTACTGAAGACCGTGAAAACAGAGACTATGTAGCATGGACTCAAGCAAGATGGTGTTTTAAAAAAATAATGTAAAATGTAATTATATGTAACTTTTGATACTAACAAAACTTGTGGAAGATTCTTTATATTATAATAATATAATTATTGAATCTATTTTGAATTTTTCTTTTAGTCTTAATTATATTATAGAGATTTTTGTGGTTAATAATGCTTATGTGAGTATTCTTTAATGAATATTTATAATTATGGCTAAATCTAAATATAATTATAAAAAATTGACTAATATTAACTTTCCATTCTAATTCAAATGAGCTATAACATATGCATTTTGTAGCAAAAAAAAAAATATTCTTAGCTACGTCACAAAAAATATTTATGGCAAATACTTCAGTGTATAGCTATATATTTTTTATTTGATAGCTAAATACAAGTATTGTTAACACGAAATTGAAATAGGAAATAGCCATAAATTTTAAATTATCATAGCAAATGTAGACACGTGATTTTTGATCCTCCCTAAATTTTAACTAGTCTATCAATATTAAATATTTATATTTATATTTAATCATATATTATTTTGATTCTTATTTTTAATAAATTTTTAGTTAAAAAATAAATAATTAAATAAAGTTAATTTTGAGATATTTTATTCTAATTTTTTAAAAAATAAAAATAATAATATATATAAAAAATATTTTTCTTTTATATATTTTTAATAAATAAATTAGTAGTTTTAATATTATTTTATTATATTTACATTTGTCTATTTATAAATTGTTATTATGTTTTATTAAATATAAAATTAATTAATTATTATTATATTAATGTTTTATTATTTCATTTATTTATTTTTCTATTAGCTTATTTATTTACTTCTACTTATTATTTATCTTTATTTATTATTATTAATTAAATAATATATAATATATAGATTTTGATTTTTAAATTTTAAATTTTTCCCCCTTCCCCTTATCTGAATTTTAACCGTTTCCTCCCAAAAGTCCTTTTATAAAAGGACTCCCTACTCAGTTAAAAAAAGGAGAGACTACATACTTGAACTCTACAATATCAGATAAAAATAAAACAAAGAGAAAATTAACAGAGAGAAAAATCATCAGTCCAAAGAAAGGAAAGAGTATAAGTGAATTAAGATTTCGTTCGAAGTTTCTAGTGCAAATTTCTTGCAACATTATTCAATTTAATTCCTTACAGGTTCCTCTTTAATCCTATATTATTTGTTGTATAAAATTTTATTAGAAACCAAAATACGAATGAAGTTGTTTAAATAATTTTATGTATTGTTTAGTATGTACTATCAATTCTCGTTATCATGTGAATTTGGTTACTGTATTTATGTATTTGTATGTCAATTCAAAATTTAGCATATTCTTTTGTCAACTTGTATTATCAGATTTTCTATTAAGTGCCTTTGTCTTTTTCACAGTCATATTTACATACACTAAAAATACCCAGTTGAAAATATGCACAGCTTCACATCTCATACACAAACATACTAAAACCAGTAGACGAAAAAGGAGAGAAAATAGGGAAACAAAGAAAATAAAAATGAATCGGATCGGAGAAATTAGTTGGAAAGCGGCCAAATTTTTTGAATTTTTCGGTGATTTTCTCGACGAAATTTATTTCTTCATCACCTTAGCCCGTCAGTCCCTACCCGCCAGAAAATGCCATCACGTAACTTCCACCTCCATCCGGCCGCCGTTCTCCGTCAACCATCAACCCAAAAACTCGCTTCCCGTCATCCAAAAATCTCTCCGACCAAACCTCTCTCTCGCTAGATCCCTCTTTCCTTAATCTTTTTCAGGGATCGTTAAGAAGAAAAGAAAGTGGGTCTCATTTGGGTGATTCTTTTTGGAAAATTGATATAATTTTAGTAAATGTGAGTCATGGATTTTTTAGGGAAATTTTAAGGATTTTGGAATGTTGAAGCTAATTATTATATGAAGTTTTTATTTATTTATTTATTTTTGTTTGTGATAAAGATTTGGTTTCTTTTAGGGATTATAATAAAGATTAAAAATAATATAGTTGGTTGTGTATATTTGTAATATTATTATTATTATTATTATTATTATTTATTATTATTATTTTATTCTTATTGTTTTTATTTTATTGTCATTAATAAATTTTGATAATATATATATTTTTTTAAAATTAATTAATCACCTTACATGAAATTTTACTTAAATTTATTGATAAAATTAATTAGTATTTCGAATAGATAAAATCGTTGTGAATTTATAAATGGCGAATCAGTGCTTTTTAATGTTAGATAAATTTTAAATGTGTTTTAAAATATTTGTATCAAATTAAGAATGCGGTGTACGCATCTTTCTGAGACATTTAAAAATTCAAGGATGCAATAATGCCCCTTGGCAAATATTTTTCAAAAATTAATTTTCACCGATTTAATACAAGAGTTATAGACAAATTTTAGCTATTAAAAATGAGTGAATTTAGGCCTTAACATAATTTATCAAAATAGTTTAAGAAAAGATAAGTTAATAAAGGCGGCCATGCTAGAACCACGGGACTCGAGGAGTGCCTCACACCTTTCCCTCGGTCAACAGAATTCCTTACCCGGTCTTCTATTTTCGCAGACCAACAGAGAGTCGTTTCTTTTTTATTAGGGATTCAAAAAGGTGACTTGGAACACCATAACTCAATTCCAAGTGGTGACTCTGTAGATGAATTAATCCCTATTCAATACCGTCACTTTAATTGGAAAAAACCCTTCGACTCGATTCCTCGGACAAAAAAGGGGTGTGACATCTCTGGCGACTCCGCTGGGGGATAATAAGAATTCGAGTTTTTTATATTTACTTATACTTGCTTTAATTATTGTTGATATTGTGTTTGTTGGCCTTATGTGCTACTTGTCGCTTATTTACCACTTTGATATTTATTGAATTGTATTACATACTGTCTTCTCTTGCACACCCCTCTGAGTCTCTGAAATAGGATAGAAGGAATGCAGCACATGCATCCTACTTTCTTTTTGAGATAGCCAGAGTGTCAAGGCACCTGGTGAAGGATATAGTCACATATGTTAGGCGGGGTTTGGATCGACAACGAAGGCGGTGTTGCCCTGCTACCAACCAATTTGTCCCTCCCCGGCTCGAGTGTCCGCTCGGGTAAGCCAGTCTAGACACCTATCCCTATTAGGTTTAAACTTAGAAGAACTGAAAACTCAGAATCTGGTTATCCCTATTAGGTGCCACTTTATTTGCATCATATGCATTTGACTTAGCGGGACTCAGCACAGGTAACATAGTTTATTTGGTTTTCATGAACTACGAGGGTCTGATTTCTATGCTGAGAATCAGACCCTCGTAGTTCTATGCTTAGTAACATAGTTTTATGGTTTTCATGAACTACGAGGGTCTGATTCTCACATCTTAGTGAGATACGTAGGAAGTCCTTCTCAGGATACGACCCTATCTTTTGAAAATTGTTCATTGACTTATTTGGGAATATTTTGAAAATATGATTACTTTCATAATTATTTTTCTAATTCTGTCTAATTTTTATATATCTTAACATATAGCCCTGAATCTTTAGGAATCATGAGGCTATGTTTTACAAAATAAAATATATATATAAATCATAATAGCCTGAACCTTTAAGAGTCGTGAGCTAAATTTTTTATAAATTAATAAAATATGTAGATGTATATCTTAACAGTCCTGAACCTTTAGGGGTCGTGAGGATGAAATTTTTATACAACTTCATACATAAAACAACCATTCTTCTTTTCTAAGTCATTCTATTTTATTTTATTTTATTTTGTTCTTTTTAAGTGTACTTAGGGGCTATTGACTCCAAACATATAGTTAAAATTGTCTAGAGGTTTGTTATTGTAAAGTTTTTGATAAAGTCAATTTAAATAAGTGTTTTTCCTAAAAATATTATCAGTCATGTTTTTCTCACTTTGATTTTGATAAAATTGTTCTTTGCAACTAAGTAATGGTCGCACTAGGTCTCACGAGTCAAGTTAAAAATTCTTTTCAAAAATTAATGAATTAAGTCTTGCCTAAGTCTAGACATTTATTAATCTCATGTCCTTGTCAGTAGGTATAAAATGTCTCCTCCTATTCATGGAAAGTGTCCAAAGAGAAAGAGGGATGGGAGCATACCGCTTCAGGTTGTGGATTGTGCCCCTTTGCAGCTTTGGTTGTGGTGGAACGAAATGGATACATTTGATTATTATGAGATACATAAGTATTTGGGTTTTTTGACGAGTATTATGTAATCAAGCCTAATAGGGAGGTGATTGATTCATTACTAACCTTCTGGGACCCGAAGAATAAAGTGTTTCATTTTTCAGATTTTGAGTTGACTCTTACTTTAGAGGAGATAGCGGCATATGTTGGATATAGGAATATGCATCGGAAGAAACTTATAGCCCTAAGACTCATTTCGATAAATAGATTCTGCAAGATCATGAACGTACGAAACTCAAAAGAAGAATCAATGAAAAAAGGCTGGATTTCCTTGCATTTTTTGTATGACAGATATGAAAGATGAGAAGAGTTTAAAAAGTACGGTAAATAGCTTTGTAATAATGGAAGTTTTGAGGCTTGGAAAGTTCACAAACGATTTGCATTCATGGTAGAATTTCTAGGCACTATGATTTTCTTGAGGAGAGAAGAAACAATTAATATTCGTTTAGCGGGGGTGGTACGGATGCTGATTAAGAAAGATTACACTATAGTACCAATGATCCTGGAAGATATCTACCGTGCTTTGACCGTTTATCAGAAAGGAAAGAGTTTTTTTTAGGGATGTAATATCTTGTTACAGATGTGGATTGTGGAGCATCTCTACTGATGACCTACAATGGCAATATTTAATCCTAAAAGATTCAATCGCATCAAAGATTACGAAGAGAGGTTAGAGAAATATAAATGCCCAGAAGGAGTTAGAGATTGGGATAAGCTTTTTCGTTCTCTGAAAGAAGATAAAATCACTTGGAATCTCCCTTGGTTCCCTTGGAGGCAAGTCATACATAGTTCTGTCATTCGTCCGTTCTTATTATTAATGGGTATTAGGGGTGTTCAACTATATGTTCCATTGAAAGTTTTACGTCAGCTAAGAAGATGTCAAATAATTCCCATTATGGAAAATATGATCGAGTTTGTATTTGAGGTCATACCAGAGATCCCACTTCCGGAGGAATTAGCCCAACAGATTTGGGAGGGTTGTCGTATCATGGGGATTGAAACGATGGTCATAGAGCATGATAAAGGAGAAGTGCACCCAGATTACCGTGAATGGTTTGAAGAACAATCGAGTTCGCTAGTCAGACCAGAAAGATCGGTTAGGAGACCTATAGATTAGGAAGCTGCAATCAGGATAGGGATTGAGAGAGCCATGCGAGAACATCATGAGGCCAACCAAGCATTGAGAGCAGAATTAGAGCATGCCAGGGAAAAAATAGATGAACAACAAATGGAATTTGCTAAAGAGAAAGCTAAATCAGCAGATATTGAGGTTGCACTCCGGGGAAAAATCAAAATGGCTACCACTAGAGGGTCACACATTGAAGAACTTGCCGCATCTCGCCGACAGCAACTGCAAGAAATTAAAAAGAACATGCAAGAAGAATTTGATCGAGAGAGATCTCATTGGATACGTGAAAGAGGAATATTGCGAGAAAAGTTGGAGGTTTCTTCTTCTCGTGAACAGCGTGCAAAAGAGATGGTTGATTTCCGAGATCGACAAGCCCATGAATGGGATTAGGCCTTCAGTTCCCTTCGAAGAAAGGTCCGCCGTGTAGCACAGGATACTGCCAGAATGGATTTGGATTATCAACAGTTGGATCGTGAAGACTTTTTGGCACAAGTACTAGATTTTGCACAGCGTCTCACTACTTCATTGGAGGACATATACTTAAGTTTGGGAGGACATATTAAGCCGAAGTCTCCTTGAATGGATAGTTGTTTTCTTTGTAATAGTTTTTCATTTTCAGTTTTAAAACTTCTTATTTAGATGTTATGTCTTTTAGTTTTCAGATGTTAGTTAGTAGGTTTTATTTTAGGAGTTGGATCAGTTATTTTGTCATATTTATATTATAGAATGGAATGAAGTTGACTGTTTATTTCTATATATATTACATGTGTTTTACTTCACTTACTTTATTTATTTTCTTCAATAATAAAAAAAGACAAAACAATCATTTTATTAAATTCCTCCCGAACTACGCAAGATCTGATTCATGTCCTGACATGATACGTAGGCAACTCTCCAAAGGTTTCGATCATAACTTTTGAAAAAGTATGCCTAGAAAAGCCGAGATGAAACACAAAGCCTTCCATGATAGGTTGGAAAATGCATATAGAAGCATGACATACAACGTGACATTATAATGTGTTAAATATATAACACTCACTTGTTTGCTACTTGATAACAGAAAGATAAAGTAATTGGTGGATGGTTTATGTTTTAAACTGACATCACATCCATATAACACCAGATACAAGGGTAAAAGAAAAATGACCAGCAGAGAAGATATAGGGTCTAACAGTGAAGAAAAGAAAAATCAGTTGATTTCACAGGAAGTAGAATCAATGGAAGAAATAAAGTCATTGAAACAACAGATGGTGGAGATGTACCAAGCTTGGTTGAATGGATAAGCCCCGCCTTCTTTAATACTTGGACTTTCGACTTCGAATGATCCAAATCCTGCTCCATCTCAAACTAGTGATCCATTTTATCCACCAGGATTTGGCCCATTTGCTAATATGTCTGGTATTGCTGGTACTTTTACCATGCGCCCACCAAATCCGACTGTCACAAATAATCCACTTCTTACTTCTATGGCACTAGCTGCTGCGGATACTCAATCGACAACACCGAAGAATATGGGGGAACCAAGTCATGATCTGTTGTATCTTCCTAAAATGACTTTCAAATCCCAAAATCCACATTATCATGCTTATCAACACGATTCTCCAATCATTATTGAGAAAATTGTTAAAAATGAGGAACAAGAGGAAATGGCTAGGAAAATAAGAAGCTTAGAGCAGAGTATGAGAAATATGCAAGGATTAGGTGGACCAAAAAGTGTTTCATACAAAGATTTATGTATGTTTCTTGACGTCCATTTGCCACTAGGGTTCAAAATGCCAAAGTTTGAAAAATATGAAGGTCATGGAGATCCTGTTGCTCACTTGAAAAAGTTCTACAACCAATTAAGAGGAGATGGAGGAAAAGAAAAATTATTGATGGCTTACTTTGGAGAAAGCCTGACAGGAATAACTTCTGAATGGTTTATTGACCAAGACATTTCCCATTGGCTCGTGTGGGATGACATGGCTCGAGATTTCATTCAGAAATTTCAATATAACATTGAAATAGTGTCAGATCGCACTACGCTTGCTAGCATGAGAAAAAAAATGGCTGAAAGTTTTCGAGAATAAGCTATCAGATGGAGAGAGCAGGCTTCAAGAGTCAGACCATCGATAAAGGAATCTTAAATGATCGATATCTTTTTGCAAGTTCAAGAACCCGATTATTTCCATCACTTACTTTTTACTATTGGAAAAAAAATTTAAAGTTATTAAAGTTAGAGAGATGGTATAGAATGGAATAAAGTCAGGAAAGATTATCAGCCAGACCACTTTGAAAGCAACAACACAATCAATTCAAAGTGGTACAGGATGTTTTGGGGGAAAGAAAAGAAAAGAGGATGTAGCAACTGTCGTACTAGGTCCACGACAAAATTGGAGGGGTGCGCGTCAACCATATGCACAAAATCCATTATATTTTGTTCCATCCCCCTAATATCCTATTTACAATGCACAACCATATACTCGGTCTCCTTCTTACCCGTAATGGCGTGCACCAGCCATCCAAAATCATCCACCGATCCCGCAAATTCAAAGAGGCCCTCCTAGGTCTAATTTCCGACCTAGAGCAGACTACAAAAGGGATAACATGGGCAAAGATAATTTCACTCCTATTGGAATATCTTACACCAGTTTATTTCATAGGCTGAGGAAAATGAATGTTCTAAACCCAATTGAGAGAAGAATCCCGAATCCTCTTCCGAAGAACTTGGACTATTCTAGAAGATCTGAATACTGTTCTGATGCCCCAAGGCACGACACAGAGAAATATTGATATCTAAAAAGATCTATTCAAGGGATGATTGGCACCCAACAGATGATAGTACAAAGTCCAGATGCTCCAAATGTCAATCAAAATCCGCTGCTAGATCATAATGAAGCAAACATGCTCGAAGTGATACCCAATGGTAAAGACGTTGTAATATCCTTCAAGCCGATCATTAAAATTTAAATTGATTCGGAAAAATCAATAAATGTTTTAGATTTGACAAAAAAAAACCTGTAGAAGTAGAGGTGGTGATAACAAAACCCGAATCATCGAATATTCCCTTGGTGATGAAGAAAGAGATTTCAGAAAATGATGGGACAAGTCAAGTAAAGCCAAAACTCATTGTTCCTGGAAGATCCCCTAAGCCTCTCATAATTATAAAAGGAGCTCCCATAACTCCCATTGTTATTAAACTAGTGTCATAGTTGCCTATGGTTAATACTAAGGAAGTTCCTTGGAACTATGATCGTGTTGTAGTGATGCACAAGGGGAAGGAAGTGATTGAAGATATGGATGAAGTAGGAGGATTAACTCGATATGGAAGATGTTATGCCCCAGTAGAGTTAAGAAAGAATAAACAAGGCAATTAAGAACGAATGACGTTCAAGAAGCCTGTTACTGATGAAGAAGCTGAAGAATTCTTAAAGAAAATGAAATTGCCAGAATATTCTGTTGTAGAACAGTTGAAGAAGAAACCAACACAGATTTCTTTGTTGTCTTTATTAATACATTCAGAAGAACACCGCAAGGTTATAATGAAGATTCTTAACGAAGCATGTGTTCCCAGTAAAATTAAGGTGAATCGGCTGGAAAGAGTTGTTGGAAGGATCCTGGAGGTAAATAAGATTGCATTCTCAGACGACGAATTACCTCTAGAAGGTACTGGACATAATAAAGGTCGTTACATTACTATGAAATGTGAGCATTCCATCGTCACTCGAGTGTTAATTGATGGAGGATCAGGCGCTAACATTTGTCCTATGTCAACTTTGCAAAAGTTGAATGTTAATGTAGAAAGAATTCGACCTAACAATGTATGCATCAAAGGTTTGGGTGGATCAAAATTTGATGCCATTGGTGAAATAGAACTCATATTGACAATCGGGCATGTAGATTTTGCTATGGATTTCCAAGTGCTGAACATTGACGCTTCATATAATATGTTATTGGGAAGTCCATGGATTCATAGGGCTAAAGTAGTCGCATCAACGTTGCACCAAATAGTCAAATTTGAACATGACAGATAAGAGATAGTTATTCATGGTGAAGGAAACTTATCCATGTATAAAGACTACACTGTTTCCTCTATCGAAGAAGATACTACAAACAGAGTATTAATTCATCAAACTTCCGAGGTAGTGGTTGTTGAGCATATCCTCGAGGGGAATCTCATCGCAAGACCACAATTATCCTCTGCATCTGTTATGGTAGTGAATGAAATGTTGAAGCATGGTTTCAAACCAGGGAAAGGTCTAGGATTGTTTTTGCAAGGCAGGGTTCATCCAGTAAACCTCCATGAGAACCTTGATACTTTTGGTTTGGGATACGTGCCCAATGCTGAAGATATAAAGAAGGCTAAAAATCATAAGAAAGAGTCATGGACACTTACCAAGCCGATACCGCCACTTCATGAATCCTTCATCAAAGTCAACGTTGTTAGGTCATCCATGTTACCTGCTGCAGAGTCAGTAAATGATGATAATACAGAGTTGATTGGACTTTTCCAGAATATGTTTATTGAAGCTGATATGGTTGAAATTAGAAAAGGTACCAGCAATGCAGATATGCAGTTTATCATCCCTGATGTCTAGCTTAACAATTGGGAGGCCACTCCTCTCCCTACTATGAAGGAGTCTTGGTAGTTTGTTTGTTTTTCTTTCAGTCTTGGTAGCTTTTTTTCTTTTTGTAATTTGAATAATTTTAGGATTGTAATTCAGATCTTTACCTTGGTATTTTAGGTTAAAACTCTTTCTAGATTTGTTTTTAATAAAGTGCAGTCTCTCTTTATTTTATTTTGAGTCTGATATTTATTATTTATTTATTTATTTATTTTCTATCATACAGTTCTTTCTATTCCAATTCTAATGATATGACGTGCATGAAAAATTGTCAACAAGATTTAAAAACCCAATCTAATTATGAAATAGTGAATAAAGAAGTTGAATATGATGAAGAAGAAGCATTTGAGGAAATAAGCAAAGATTTCAAACAATTTGAGAACAAGTCAAACCCCAATTTGGAGGAAACTGAAGCGGTTAATTTAGGAGATCATGAAAATATTAGGGAGACTAAGATAAGTGTACATGCTCAACCATAACAAAAGAAAGATATAATTGAAGCTTTGCATGAGTATAAAGACATCTTTGCGTGGTCTTATAATGATATGCCCGGTTTGAGCACTGATTTGGTAGTTCATAAATTGCCAATTGATCCTTCCTTTCCTTCTATCAAGCAAAAGCTAAGAAAGCTCAAAACTGACATGAGTGTAAAAATTAAAGAGGAAATCAAGAAGCAACTTGAGGCTAAAGTTATTCGAGTGGCCCAATATCCTACTTGGTTGGCAAATATTGTCCCTGTTCCAAAGAAGGATGGCAAAGTTCGGATGTGTGTTGATTATCGTGATTTAAATAAAGCAAGTCCGAAAGAAAATTTTCCACTTCCCAATATTCATATTTTGTTGGATAATTATGCCAAACATGATCTTGCATCTTTTGTGGATTGTTATGTGGGGTATCACCAGATAATTATGGATCCAGAAAATGTGGAAAAGACATCATTTATCAATTCTTGGGGGACATATTATTATCGAGTCATTCCTTTTGGACTAAAGAATGCTAGGGAAACTTATATAAGGGCAATGACCGCAATGCTTCATGACATGATGCACAAAGAGATTGAAGTTTATGTGGATGATGTGATCATTAAATCAAAAGAGCAGTCTGACCATGTCAAAGATTTGAGAAAATTATTTGAAAGGCTTCAGAGGTATGATCTCAAACTTAACCCAGCGAAATGTGTATTTGGAGTTCCTTCGGGAAAACTCTTGGGGTTTATAGTTAGTCGGCGCGGCATTGAGTTAGATCCTTCAAAAATAAAAGTTATTCAAGATTTACCTCCACCAAAGAACAAAACGGAGGTGATGAGTTTACTTGGAAGGTTGAATTATATCAGTAGATTTATTGCTCATCTTACGATAACCTGCGAGCCAATATTCAAGTTATTGAAGAAGGATGCTAAAGTTGAATGGACTGAAAAATGTCAAGAGGCATTTGACAGAATTAAGAAGTACTTGTCGAATCCGCCTATTTTGGTTCCTCCAAATCCAGGCAGACCCTTGATATTGTACATGTTTGTATTAGATAATTCTTTTGGTTGTGTATTGGGTCAACATGATGTCACAGGTAGAAAAGAATAGGATATCTACTACCTCAGCAAAAATTTTACCACTTATAAGGCTAAGTACTCTCTTCTTGAAAAGACATGTTGTGCTTTAGCTTGGGTAGCACAAAAGATAAAACATTACTTGTCATCTTATACTACTTACCTTATCTCTCGTATGGACCCTCTAAAGTAAATTTTTCAGAAGCCTATGCCCACAAGCAGACTCGCAAAATGGTAGATGTTACTCACAGAGTTTGATATTGTCTACGTGACATGAACTGCAATAAAATCTCAATCCTTGGCGGATCATTTGGATGAAAATCCTATTGACAAGGGATATGAGCCATTAAAAACTTAATTTCCAGATGAAGAGGTATTGTATGTTGATGAGTTTGTTTCTGACGATTGCCATTCAGGCTGGAAGTTGTTCTTTGATGGAGCTACTAAAGGAGTGGGGATAAGAGCAATTCTTATTTTTGAATCAGAATAATTTTATCCTATAACAGCCCAACTTTGATTCTATTATACCAATAATATGGCAGAATACGAAGCATGCATTCTGGGTTTGAGATTAGTTATTGACATGGGAATCCAAGAACTATTAGTGTTAGGAGACTCTAATTTGTTAGTCCATCAAATCCAAGGAGATTGGGAGACTCATGATTCAAAACTCCTACCATATCGAGGTTGTTTACAAGATCTATGTCAACGATTCATAGCAGAAAAGTTCAAACACATTCCCAGAGCTCATAATGAGATTGTTGATGCTTTGGCGACCTTATCTTCGATGCTTCAACATACCGACAAAACTTATATTGACCCTTTGCATATATAGATTCATGATCAATATGCATAGTGCAATATTGTTGAGGAAGAACTTGATGGGGAGCCGTGGTTCCATGATATCAAAGAATATATTCAGACTGGAAAATATCCTATACATGTTGATGGTAACTAAAAGAGAACCATTCAACGTTTGTCTAGTGGATTTTTCCTAAATGGAGGAATCTTGTATAAGAGAACTCCTGATTTGGGACTTTTGAGGTGTGTAGATACAAAAGAAGCTTCAAAAATCATGACTGAAGTACATTTTGTGATTTTTGGACCACACATGAGTGGGTATATTTTGGCAAAAAAAATACTCCGAGCATGTTATTATTGGCTCACAATGGAACGAGATTCCATCAATTTCGTTTGTAAATGTGATGAATGTCAAGTACATGGGGACTTGATACATTCCCCTCCATATGAGTTACATACAATGACTGCTCCATGGCCTTTTGTGACTTGGGGAATGGACGTAATTGGACCAATTAAACCAAAAGCTTTGAATGGACATAGGTTCATCTTAGTAGCCATTGATTATTTCACGAAGTGGGTGAAAGCAGCGACTTTCAAGTTAGTGACCAAGAAAGTGGTGGTTGATTTTATTCACTCCAACATCATTTGTCGGTTCGGCATCCCAAAGATAATTGTCACGGATAATGTTGCGAATCTCAATAGCCATCTGATGCAAGAAGTGTGCCAGCAATTTAAGATTATGCATCGGAATTCAACTCCTTATCGTCCAAAGGCGAATGGAGTTGTTGAAGCTGCCAAAAAGAATTTAAAGAAAATACTCCGTAAGATGGTGCAAGGTTCCTGACAATGGCATAAAAAGTTACCTTTTGCTTTGTTGGGTTATCGTACTACAGTTCAGACTTTAATTGGTGCAACTCCTTACTTGTTAGTGTATGGAACTGAAGCAGTTATACCTGCAGAGATTAAAATTCCATCTCTTTGAATAGTTGTAGAAGCTGAAATTGATGATGACCAATGGGTCAAGACTCGTTTGGAGTAATTAAGCTTGATTGATGAGAAAAGATTAACATCAGTATGTCATGGACAACTATATCATAAAAGAATGGCACAAGCATATAACATAAAGGTCTGTCACAAACATTTTGAAGTTGGTCAGTTAGTACTAAGACACATCCTACCCCATCATATTAAAGACAAAGGCAAACTTTCTCCTAATTGGCATGGACCATTCATGGTGAAGAAAGTGTTACCTAATGGCGCGTTATATCTGACTGATATAGAAGGCAAAATGGAAGGAATGTCGGCCAATGCTGATGCGGTTAAAAGATATTATGTATGATATTCATGTACAATTACATTATGTATATTTTGTACTTGCATTTTAAAAGATTGAAATGATGAAAGCATTTTGTTCTACTATCCGAATAACATATCAACCTTTGCTTACCCCTTTTGAGCTTTTATCTTTCTTCGTACCCCTCTTTTGGAATCAAATTAAAGTAAAAAAAAAAGTTGAAAAAAAAATAAAAAAGAGAGTCTCATTGGTGAAAACCCTGTTGGGCACCATAAGGCGACTGTAAGCTGAGAAAGAAGTGAAAATGAGATTGGATCATTGGCAAAAACCCATTGAGGTGCCACTAGTGAAGGAGAGTTGTTATCCAAAAGGAACAAGTTCAAGATTGGCTAAATTTCAAGCTCAATAAATGGACAAAAATTGTAATGATTGGTGTGGATAGATATGGTTGTTTGATTCAAAATGCATGTCATAATCACCAGAATCGGTTTCCACGTTCAGATAAGTTTTTCTTTTTGTTTTGAAAAAGAGATGATTATTATCTTTTTCTTTTTGTTTTATTTTAATTTTTGATTTTTGTGTCCTTGTCATCAAAAGAAAACTTTGTTGTCTTATATGTGTTTTTGAGTCAAATTCACGTCGGGTCTAGAAAGAAAGGACTCCAAACTTGCTATCAACTTCTTCAATGATAAAAAACAAGACAAAGGGTCGACGTACAAGGACAACATTTCAAAGTATAATAAAGTATTCAGAATGATTGTGATTTGACAATTTTTGACTCGTTGAAAGAAAGATAAAGGGTTTATGGAATGTTAAATTCTGAGATATTATACAAGAGAAATGTGTCTTGAGTTGAGAGTCTCAATAGTCAGAATTTTGGGTCAAAAGTGTGACAAATCAATGGATATCTATCAAGGATTTAAGCAAGGCAAGTGCAAAAACAGTCAATTCAAGAGCCAAATACCACAAACCAAACGCCACATGTTTTCAAAACTCACAATGTTTCTTTGTTTTGTTTGAAACAGGGATAAAAAGTTTTCAAATAAAAGATACAATTTCACACTTCTGTCAATGCAAAAATCATGATTACAGCATACGATGCTGGATCTCAGTTATGATCTGATGACATACAAATTTTCTCAGTACAAACTGGGGAAAAATTTTATGTGTGTTGTATAGAAATTTACTTTTGAACAGGACCCTCCTGAAGAATGGGAATTTATTTTTGCTCAGGACCCTCCTGAAGAATGGGAATTTACTTTATGCACAGGAGCCCGCCTGAAGAACAGGATGAAGAAATTATAAGTCTAGGAACCCGCCTAAAGAACAGGGTTAAGAAATTATAAGTCTAGGAGCCCGCCTGAAGAACAGGGTGAAGAAATTGTAAGTCCAGGAGCTCGCCTGAAGAACAGGGTAAAGAAATTGTAAGTCTAGGAGCCCACCTGAAGAACAGGGTGAAGAAAAAAGAAAGTCCAGGATCCCGCCTGAAGAACAGGGTGAAGGAATTGTAAGTCCAGGAGCCCACCTGAAGAACAGGGTGAAGAAAAAAAAGTCCAGGAGTCCTCCTAAAGAACAGGGTGAAATAAAAAGGAAGTCCAGGAGCCCGCCTAAAGAACAGGGTGAAGAAAATGAAAGTCCAAGAGCCCGTGTAAAGAACAGGGTGAACAAAGTCGAGTCCAAAAGTCCGTCTGAAGAACAGGGCGAAAGAAAAGCAATCCAGGAGCCCGCCTGAAGAATAGGGTGAATTTTTAAGTTCAAGTTATGAAGATTAGAATCAAGATTCTAGAGATTGTAATTTTCACTTGTATTTTTCATTTTTGATTTTTGTTAATCTTTTGAATGTAAAAGGAAGAAGTCGTTAACTGGAAACTTGATGGAATCTCAATCTACTTTAACTTTTTCTCTCACCAAATTACTTTTGAACTACTCGTGACCTGATTCCCTTATAACCCGGGATAGGTAGGATGTTCAAAAAACAGGACTCGGTCATATTTTTCCTTTTATTTTTGTTTTTATTTATATTTTTATTCTTACCTTTCAAATAATTGAAGGGTAAAAAATCATATCTCGTCTACTTCTTTGTATGAAAACTCTTCGAGATTTCACACAAAGAGGGGCAAAAATGTAGACACGTGATTTTTTATCCTCCCTAAATTTTAACTTGTCTATCAATATTAAATATTTATATTTATATTTATGTTTAATCATATATTATTTTGATTCTTATTTTTTATTTTTAATAAATTTTTAGTTAAAAAATAAATAATTAAATAAAGTTAATTTTGAGATATTTTATTCTAATTAAAATATATATATATATATAAATATTTTATAAAATTTTAATAAATAAATTATTATTTTTAATATTATTTAATTATATTTACATTTGTCTATTTATAAATTGTTATAATGTTTTATTAAATATAAAATTAATTAATTATTATTATATTAATTTTTTATTATTTCATTTATTTATTTTTCTATTATCTTATTTATTTATTTATTTATTTAATTCTATTTATTATTTATATTTATTATTATTAATTAAATAATATATAATATATAGATTTTGATTTTTAAATTTTAAATTTTCCCCCCTTCCCCTTATCTGAATTTTAACTGTTCCCTCCCAAAAGTCTTTTTATAAAAGGACTCCCTACTCAGTTAAAAAAAGGAGAGACTGCGTACTTGAACTCTACAATATCAGATAAAAATAAAACAAAGAGAAAAATCATCAGTCCAAAGAGAGGAAACAGTATAAGTGAATTAAGATTCCATTCGAAGTTTCTGGTGAAAATTTCTAGCAGCATTATTCAATTTAATTCCTTACAGGTTCCTCTTTAATCCTATATTATTTTCTGTATAAAATTCTATTAGAAGCCAAAATACGAATGAAGTTGTTTAAATAATTTAATGTATTGTTTAGTATGTACTATCAATTCTCGTTATCATGTGAATTTGGTTACTGTATTTATGTATTTGTATGTCAATTCAAAATTTAGCATATTCTTTTGTCAACTTGTATTATCAGATTTTCTATTAAGTGCCTTTATCTTTTTCACAGTCATATTTACACACACTAAAAATACCCAGTTGAAAATATGCACAGCCTCACATCTCATACACAAACATACTAAAACCAGTAGACGGAAAAGAGAGAAAATAGGGAAACAAAAATAAAAAATGAAAAGGAATCGGATCGGAGAAATTAGTTGGAAAGTGGCCAAATTTTCTAAATTTTCTGGTGATTTTCTCGCTGGAATTTATTTTTCCATCATCGTTAGCATGTCAGTCCCTACTCTCTGAAAAATACCATCACGTAACTGCCACCTCCATCCGACCGCCGTTCTCCATCAACCATCAACCCAAAAAATCTCTTCCCGTCATCCAAAAATCCCTCCGGCCAAACCTCTCTCTCGCTAGATCTCTCTTTCCTTAACCTTTTTCAGGGATCGTTAAGAAGAAAAGAAAGTGGGTCTCATTTGGGTGAATTTTGTTGGAAAATTGATATATTTTTAGTAAATGTGAGTCATGGGTTTTTTAGGAAATTTTAAGGATTCTGGAATGTTGAAGCTAATTATTATATGAATTTTTTATTTATTTATTTATTTTTGGTTGTTTGTGATAAAGATTTGGTTTCTTTTAGGGATTATAATAAAGATTAAAAATAATATAGTTGGTTGTGTATATTTGTCATATTATTTTTTATTATTATTATTATTATTTATTATTATTATTTTTATTCTTATTGTTTTTATTTTATTGTCATTAATAAATTTTAATAATATTTTTTAAAAATTAATTAATCACCTTAAATGAAATTTTTCTTAAATTTATTGATAAAATTAATTAGTATTTCGAATAGATAAAATCGTTGTGAATTAATAAATGACGAATCAGTGCTTTTTAATGTTAGATAAATTTTAAACGCGTTTTAAAATATTCGTTTCAAATTAAGAATGCGGTGTACGCATCTTTTTGAGACATTTAAAAATTCAAGGATGCAATAATACACCTTGGCAAATATTTTTCAAAAATTAATTTTCACCGGTTTAATACAAGGGTTATAGACAAATTTTAGATATTAAAAATGAGTGAATTTAGGCCTTAACATAATTTATCAAAATAGTTTAAGAAAAGATAAGTCAATAAAGGAGACCATGCTAGAACCACGGGACTCGAGGGGTGCCTCACACCTTCCCCTCGATCAATAGAATTCCTTATCCGGTCTTCTATTTTTGCAGGCCAACAAAGAGTCATTTTCTTTTGATTAGGGATTCAAAAAGGTGACTTGGAACACCATAACTCAATTCCAAGTGGCGACTCTGTAAATAAATTAATTCCTATTCAATACCGTCACTTTAATTGAAAAAAAAATTTCGACTCGATTTCTCGGGCGAAAAAAGGGTGTGACAGCAAATAAATCAATTCTTTTTGCCACAATAGAAGACATTGTGGCTATAATATAAAAATTACTACAAGTTTTATTTATCGTTGCCAAAAAAAATAAATTATTTGTCACAATTATAAATTTCGTAGCAAGATTTTTTTTATCATTACAGCTACAACATAATATTTTTTATAGTTGTAAGTCTTAGAAGTTAACCGCGAACTATGTAAATTCCTTAGCCAACTTTAGTTACACCACAGACTATGTAAAGTCCGTAGCAAACTTTAGTTACACCACTTCTTGCTACGAGTGCTACCAAAAAAAAATTGGTGGCTAAAGTGTTTAGCCATGGAACTTTTCATATTTAGCTACATTGTATTCTAAAGCTATATATGCATTTTTTTGTAGTGATCCATTAAATCTCGGTATAAAGTTTTTTCATGAATGACATGTAATACTCCATCCTTCTCCTAGTTCAAATTCGTCTCTAGAACATCAAAGATCTTGCTTCAAAGATGAATATATTTTATTCCATGTTAAATTTTTAAGATTTTGACTTTTTATCACGTGGAAAATTGAATAAACTTCTCATTGATACAAAATTTGCCCAAATCCGACACTCGGGCGAAGAGTTAGAGTTATTTTAGTGAGACAGTGTACCACCTGGTACTTTAGTGCGTTGCGGAGCCAACCAAAATGGCAATCGTCAAAATCCAGTGAGCCTCTGCGATTATGGCGCATCGTACCATGGCTTAATTTTAGATTTTTCAATTTACAGTGCACCAACGCGATTCCACCGAGTCGCAGTGCCTTTTCAATTCGCAACCAAGGTGGCAACGTGATTTCCACCGCGTCGTACCATCAAGCAGTTTCCCAATTGTCCAATTTCCAGTAAGCTGGCACGATTATGGTGCGTCGCGCCAGCATGAAAAATTGAGATTTTTAGATTTTGTTATTTCATTCCTAGGGCATCTTAGATTTTTCCCATGACCCCTATCAGCCCTAAACATGAAATAAAATGCCCAATAAGCCCTTATTCCATTATTTTCCTCACTTTTCTCTCAAGAAAATTATATTTTCTCTCAAAGGGGCAAGAACCTTAGCCAAGAAATCAAGAACAAGACTAAGGATTTTCTTCAAGAACCTTCAAGAAAGAGTCTTCTAAGGTATGTTAGATTTTGATTCTTGGGTTCCTTCCACCCAAAAAGTTCAAGAATCCTTTTCTAAATTTAAAGATCTTATATTTATGAGTTTTCATGATTCATGTGAATTGAAGTTGAAGTTCATGTTATTATTGAGTTTAATTCATGTTTTGGTTGCAAAGTTTCAAGCTTTGATCCTACTATGTGATATTCATGTGATGTTCATGGTAAACCCTCTCCAAGTTGCATGTTAAGTGATGTGTTTATGTCAATTAAGTGTAGAAATTGTTGAATACTCAAAGCATGTTCCCTATATGTTTGATAAAATGCTAATGTGAAGGAATTAGAGCTATTATAGAATGTTGACATGAAATCCCCCAGTTATGTGCTCTTCAATGCATGATAAGTGTTTGTTGTAAGACCTTGTTGAATGGAGTAGGATCCAATAGCATGTCTCCCTATACTATCACATGTTTATGGTTTCCAAGTACTTGAAGAGATGCTTTAATGATTGTAATGGTGACTGAAAGTCCATCGTCATGATTATTCAAGAATGGTTATGTTTTACTTTTATTTTATCGAGTCCTGGGGGTATTTATACCCAGCAAATTAGGTATTGTCTAGAGCCAGTGTCGGTTTTCACGATAATCTCAGTCAAGCCATGATCCTTAAAACTCAGCCAGTTACATAATTTAGTACTCTCAGACAGTTACAGAACTTAAGAAATCTCAGTAATCTAAGTATCATTAGCATTCCAACTCCAGTTTAGTACTCAGCTCAAATCTTAGTAGTATTCAAGAATTTAGTTTCGGACCTCAGTAGAATTCAAGTAATCAATTCAGAACTTAGTATCATCCAGTTAGATAACGAGATTCAGAAGTATTCCATCAGATAATGGAATCAAGTAAACTCAGTCAGATCAGTCAAGAAAGATGACCAGTAACAGATTCAGCTCAGTCTAGAACAGTCTAGGAATCAGTTCAGTGTCTATTCAGCTGGGAGTAGGATTCAGCAGCGAGCGAGGGCAGAGATGACATATTTCCCGTTATTTTAGGCAGAGTCATTAATAACAATCCCTGCACTTCAGAACTGCGTAGACAGTGCAGGATGAGGAGTCACCCATCTTATTAGGATTGACTACCTCCCCGGAGTCACCCGTTATATTAGGCTTGGCTCCAACCAGGTGTCACCTATTATATTAGGCATAGCATCCTGGGTTCATAGAGAAGTCTCTTTACCCATGGAACGGTACTGACACCCTTCCAACTGGGGTTAAAGGTTGGACCCCAAAGAAGCTAGAAAGGGCATGTCGGTTAGATGACTACCTCCCACAGTCCCAGTTTCAGATTCAGTCTCAGTAAAAGAATTTAGCTGAGGAGTCACTGATTATACTAGGCTTGACAAACTCTCAAAGATCACCCGTTATATAGGCTTGATCTCAGATTTAGAAAATAATAGTCATTATCAGTAGACTTAGAGATCACCCGTTATATAGGCTTGATCTCAAATTCAGACAATCATATTTATTATCAGTAGGCTCAGAGGTCACCCGTTATATAGGCTTGATCTCAGATTTAGACAATCATATTCATTATCAGTAGACTCAGAGGTCACCCATTATATAGGCTTGATCTCAGATTCTAAAAATCATATTCTTTATCAGTAGACTCAGAGGTCACCCGTTATATAGGCTTGATCTCAGATTCAGACAATCATATTCATTATCAGTAGACTCAGAGGTCACCTATTATATAGGCTTGATCTCAGATTTAGTTTATGAAGTATTAGGCATCATTACCAGTAAACTCAGAGGTCACCCGTTATGTAGGCTTGATCTCAGATATAATAACTCAGTATCAGTATTAGTAAAATCAGACATCAATACTAGTAGACTCATTCATCAGTAAGTCAGTATTCAAAAACCAGTATTTAGAGTTCGTATTCAGTGTTACTGAGATTCCAGTTTTGGTTTGTCCATTCATGCATATGTCCTCATTCAGTACTCTCATGTTATTCAATTAAGCTATGTTTATGCATAAGCCCTAGGATTTAGCCTTACCTCATCTAGCATACCAGTACAATCAAAGTACTGATGTATACTTTTCTCCTGTGCTATGGTGTCTTTTACCATAGGTTCTGAAGCACGAGATATAGAGCACCCTTAGCAGTCCAGACTCAGTCAGCAGCAGTAGACGTAACAATGAGTATTCTTCATTCAAGGATGATCCTTATTTTATTATGGCATTAGACTCAGTTTATTTTCAGTAGACTGAGTTAGTTGGCAACATATCTCATCAACTCCACAGTTCAGACAAGTTAATAGGCTTTTCGGACAAATGTATTAGTATTCAGTTTTCAGTATTGAGTATTTTTAGATATTTGAACCTTATGGAAAGTTTCCGCCAGTTTTCCGCATTTATTTCAATATATCATACAGTGCTCAGGTACATATATCAGAAAAGGGTTAGCTTGTGGTCCTTTGAGATCATGAGCACCGTGTGGCATTTCGGTTCCAGAAAATTGGGGTGTTACATGACAATACCGTTAACCTGATAGTTATCGTACCTAGTCTCTAAAACCCAAACCCCGGAATGACGCAATAAGACAGTCACGAGCTCCATTGAAGTTAATCAGATAATGGAAAAGGAAGAACGAAGATTTTTTTTGTTAAAATTGAAAACGATTGAGCTTGTAATCCGGTTTGCTTCAAAAAATTTGGTTTTCTTCAAATTTGAAATCTGGTAGAAAGGAATTGCAGATTTTTAGTTTGTAACAGATTGAGCGTGATTTGCGTGGAAGAGTAAAATAGAATTCGTTACTTCCTAAAATAAATATCTATTATGTTTTAAATGTATCAATATTTATATGTATCACCTTATACTATATGTATCACAATTTTAAAAAATTGGGATAAGATGTAATTAAACAAATAGTTTGGATAATATGTAATATCACTTAAAGATTCAGGAATTTATGTATGTTTTCCTAAAATCTATTTCTTAGAAAAAGCCAGCTTAGCTAGCTAGCTAATCACATGCCACGAAGTGTTGTGTTGCTGTTTTAATTTGTTAGTTGATTAGTTTTCTACAATATGTTTAATTAGATCAAATTCCTCATTGAATTGGGAAAAAAAATAAGAAGCAAGAAAAGTACTGATCCACATACTCTGATGAAATGGAGAGTAACATAAGTCATCTTATCTTATTATTCTCCGAGGAGATTGAATATTATCCACTATCAATATAAAGAAATAGAGGTATTGGTAAAAAAAAATTAAAAAATATCATTTTTTTGAGAATTTTTATATCTGAATTATTTGGTGTTTCCATTTGTTGCCTGAAGTATCATTGAACTATATATTTATCAAAACATATCTTAATTAATATTAGTAAATGATGGACTACTACAGATGAACGGGAGAGTATTTGTTTTTAGACTCTGGCCAACCTGGAAGCATTATTAAATTACAAAACTTAATTGTCAAGGAAGAAACATTGCTAAGAAACTTGAGAAAATTGAAGAAAAGGTGTCTTTTAAGTCTTGAATGAAGGATTTGTGACATTGACCAACTTAAAGGGTCAAACATAATTAGAAAACTTGATTAAGTTAATTGTGAACTTGATTAATATTTTTAAAACTTTCTAATCTTTTCAAAAATACAAATCAACCCATACCCCTCTCCTCCAAATCAATCATCTTTCTCCTCTTTCTCTCGAGATAGTCTCTCAACTCTCTCCCAATCAACAGTTCTGCAAAAAATTTCCCTTCAAGCTCTAGTGAAAAATAGCTGGGCGAGTTCCTTTATGACTTTCAACCGTCAATCGACGTGAAGAAATAGAGAAACTTGAGCCAATGTCTCCGGCGACAACAACTACGATTTGTTCGTCGTCCCATTTCTTTTTTCATAGGTAAAAAATTATGAATTGAGCCAATTTCTCTTCTAGATTAGTTAACAATTTTAATATTTCTTGCTTAAATTTAAAATGCGGACTGAATAAAATCTTAATTTCTGATATTTCTTCTCTACTCTTTTCAGTATGAAATATAATTTTTTGTTGTTATTGTAGTTCTTGTTGTCGAACTATTGATTCGATGAAATGTGGACTAAATAAAACCCTAATTTTTGGCATTTCTTCTCTACTCTTTTCGGTGTGAAATATAATTTTTTATTGTTATTGTAGTCTTATTGTCGAACTATTAATTCAATTTGTTGGTGATTTTTTATCACCATTAATGTTCTTAGTGTGCGTGTGTTGTGTTGGTGTTGCTGGGTTAATTTATTATTTTTCTTGGTAAAAATGATGGTGCAAAAAATTAACCATCTGATGCAATAGATTAATAATCTGATGCAATAGATTAACAATCTGATCCAACAGATAAAACATCTGATGCAACAGATGAACACAACATATCATTCATCTGTTGCGATAAAAGACTCTTCTGTTTAGAAGAAATCTAAACAATATTGATCCAACAGATAACTCATTTGGCAACAGATGAGTGATTTGTTTCAACATATGTGTGGCCTTTTTTATTATTTCTAATAGATTGCTCATCTTCTGCAACAGGTTATTTATATGCTACAATAGATATCCTACTGGTGCAACAGATGAGTGATCTATTTTTATTGTCTCCAAATGATTACTCATCCGCTGTAATAGGTTGGTTATATGTTGCAACAGATAACATTCCTAGTGCAACAGATGAATGATCTATTTTTATTGCTTCCAACGAATTACTTATCTGCTGCAACAAGTTGGTTAAATATTGTAACAAATAACATTCCTGGTGCAATAGATGAGTGATCTATTTCTATTGTTTCCAATTGATTACTCATCCATTACAATAGGTTGGTTATATGTTGTAACAGATAACCTTCTCAATGCAATGAATGAGTGATCTGTTTCTATTTTTTCCAATGATTTACTCATTTGTTGCAATAGATCAGTTATATGTTGCAACAGATAACTTACCTAGTGCAACAGATGTGTGGTCTGTTGGAACTATTATTTTACTGTTTGCATGTTAGATTTACTGTTATTCTTTTTTAATGATGCATTAATCAATTGTAATCTATTTTATGTTCCTGTTAATTTAAGATAATGTGGCTCCACAAAAAAAAATTGAATCAAGTCCAAGAAAAGGAACAAGTGAAGCAGCTAGGCTACGTCCACCACTCTATGAGCTTGCTTTACAAACGTTATCTCAATAGGAGTAGGAGTTAATGAACACGGAGAGAAGGAATGTTTCAAAACAGATGATCCAAATGCTAATATCCCTTCCACCGAAAAGTTGGTCAAAAACTTCAGCATTGATCGTTATCCTGTGAGAATGCAGTGTGTGGTGCCACAGATTTAACGGGTTATTTTGTGATTAAGTCAGCCATGGGAAAATCTTTCGACCCTTCAAAAAAATACTTTGAGAACAAAACTTAGATTATTATTTCAGGGAAAGCTTCTTTGGGAAATATCTTGATTTGTCAGAGGACAACAATGCTCGTTTCCAAATGAAAATGCTATATGATCTTCTCAAGCGTAGGTTTATGTATGAAAACAAAGATAAGATGGATGAGGAGTGGATAAATTACTGTGGCATGCCTATTTGTTTTGGTTGAAAGGAGTTTGCCATAGTTACTGGACTAAGATGCTATCCTCCTCCTCCTTCTCAAGTTATACCTACTCTAACCCTAAAAAAGCACCCTACACACCCAAAAAAGGCAAAGGCAAGTAAAGTGATTGTGATGACCTGGTGTCCATTGTTGGTCTAAGCTTTAAAAATAAAAATTTGATAGAAGTGTTGAAAGGTAAAAGACTTCAAAGAAGCACAAGCAATCATTGTGCTTGGTTTGGTTTGTACATAATATTCCTTAGGCGAGAGACGTTAACAACAACATAAGCCTCGGTTTAATAAATCTCTCCAAGGATCTTGATGGATTTAACAGCTATCCTTGGGGTTATGAAAGCTTCAAAATGACTATCAAATATTTGTTGACTCCGTTAACGCAAAAGAAAGTCGACTTAAATGTCTTTCCATGGTAAATATTTCTTTTATTATGATATGATTCATTTTTTTTATTCAATAATGCTTTTGATTTGTTGGCGTTATGTTTAGGCTTGGGCATTTGAAGCCATTCCTTATTTGAGACAACAAGTGAACTACCAGGAAGAGGCTTCCTGTCCAAGAATCCTGAGATGGTTGTCGGCCAAAACTGATAAAAATATAAAATTTCTTGATCTTTTCAATCCCCCGAAGGAAGCAGTAAGTCTAATTCTAATTAAGTTTTTATTCTAATTAATGATTATTTTATATGATTTCATCATCATTCTAATATATGTACTGATTTATTTTAGATTGTCTATCCGTGGCTTGTTCCGACCAATCAAAAGTTGAAGATGCCATTTTTACTTACTTTACGGTCTGTGAAAACTTTATCAGACCCTAAGTTCATTGATAAAAAAATGGAATTATTTGGAGCAACAACCATCAAAAGAAAAACAATTTTGGAGGGTGGTCTTCTTGTTGTTGATGATGGTAGTGGTAGTGGTAGTGGTGCTGCTGTTGGGGCTAATGATGCTCCTCTTACAGTTTTTAAAACAACAAGCCATTATGATTATGATTATACTGGTTATACAGATTTTGTCACTTCTAGCGAATGTTCTGTATGCAAATGTCAAGACTGTAAGGCAAAACATGATGGAGTGATTAATGTTATTAATGCACTAACTGCTTCTATAAAGAAAATGATATCTAAGAGGGGTGGCATTCCATCAAAGAGGATTTCATATTCATACACTCTACTAGACATCAAGGTGGGTAAGAGGAGAAGGAAAGATATTTCCAGGGCATCATCAAGCATAAAAAAATGTAAAATTGCAATGCCTTTGTCTTTGTTTTGCACCGTTATTCAATGTACAAGGGCCACAAGAGAGCAACATGAGCTGAAGAAGGTGAATATATATCATCTGTTCCAACAAAAAATAGGCGCATATCTATTTCAATAGAGGATACATCTGCTGAAAATTATCAAACAAATATATACATCTGTTGCAACTATTGTCTAACCTGTTACATCAAATGTGTTATCTATTGCAACATATGTCCGTCTATTTCAGCAAATCAAATAGGTTTTCATACTATTTTAATTTGTACCAACAGATGAGCCTTATGTTTCAATAGATGGTTCATCTGTTTGAAATTATCGTACCGCTTTGTTTTACCTATTCGAATTTGTCCCAATAGGTGATCCATCTATTGTAACGTAAGAATCATCTGTTGTAATAGATAGATAATTTGTTGTATATTTGTAATTAGCATTAACAATTCTGGCTTCCAGGTGGATGTCATAATAGAAACTACTGCTGAAGAGCATAATATCATAGTTGATAATCCATCAACTGCTTCCAAAGAAGAAAAAAAAGTGGAGCTTGTCAATTCGAGAGGACGAAAGAATTACCCATTTGAAGGGTTCAATATCTCGGATGAGGCTCCAAAAAAACTAACAAAGTTGATCAACTACTATTTAGAAGGGATTGCCGATGGGCTGTTAAAGCATCATGCCGGCAGGTACATAAATCAATTTTAAAGATATCGATTGATACGATTCTTGTTGTAAAAACATGACATTAACACATATAAATCATCATGTAGAAAACAAAAGGATGAACATTACAAAGTGAACGAATCGAGTCTTGGTTTTTATATGTTCGAATTTATTGTTGTACATCTCAAAATAAAGAATTGGTTCTATTTGATATCACAGCCCCAAACTTGCTGGAATGATGAGGTTTAAATTCCATACATATTATTAATACTCTATTTAATTACATCTGTGAATTAATTTTTTCATCACGTAATCAGAAATGTTTGATAATATGTGTAGCACATCGATGTCATGTTTTACTACCTTCAAAAGAAGGCTAAGTTGCAAGCACAAGAACAATATAGATACACGACAGGAAATTGTTTGTTCAATATTACATCAATAATGCCTACGATAGGTATTATCAACAACAATCGAAAATTTCTCAAAACGAGGAATGCTTAATCGACATCATCAAAGGTTTTAGCATTCCAGCTGGCTTACCTTGGCATTTGGTCGACGAAGTGTACATCCTAATTAATTATGGTGATGAATTCCATTGGGTGTTGGCTATCGTCGTTCTAAAAAAGAGGCACATCCGAATTTATGACTATGTGTTGTGAAGGAGACGTTCTGGGCCGTCGTCTGAGATACAAAAGCTGGCCAAAATACTCCCTACTTACCTTGATATGAGTGGTCTTTTGGATCAAAAGGTTCATACTGATTGGTCGACGATTGAAGCACATCGGGATAAAATGGTTAATCCATTTGATGTACAATATGTTGAAGGAATTGCTCAACAAACCATCGGTAGCCTGTAAGTACAAGTATTATGATTTAGTTGCATTTCATAAATTTCACAATGCTTACATGAACTGTAAGATATGGATTATCCTTTTTTTTTAAAACATAGGGATCATGGTCCTTTTGTTGCTACTTACGCCAAGTATTTGAGTGATGGGTTACAAGTACCAAATGATGGCCTTGATGCCGGATTACTCCGCAAAAGATATGCTGCTCTTTTATGGAAATACGGAGAAGTGAAATCTCAAAAATCGTACGCAAGCGACATTAAAGATCCACGACGACCAAAGCCGAATTCCGTAGCACCGGATGAAGAACAACTTGTCCATATTGAGTAGTTCAATATAGCTTGAGTCTGTCAATGTAATAACCTATCTTCCTTGGTTTAATTTGTTGATTTATTTGTTGAGTAGATAATTTGTACCCATAATAATTTTTTTATATTTTATTTATTTGTTGAGTTATTTTGTGTAATTTTTAAAGGCTTCGATTTATTTTATGTTGTCTATGAATATAATTTAATCCTTAGTTTTGAACATGTTAATTGAAATGGAATACTAGATTCAAATATCGCAACGGATAATACATTTGCTGCAATAGACGACATATCTTATAAAACAGATTTAGACATATGTTGCAACATGTAGATTATCTGCTGGAAATTATATAACAGGTCTTCCTACTTTTTTGATTTGTTCCAACAGATTACCTATTAGTTGCAATAGATAGATTATATGTTGCAATATATTTTATATCTGTTGCGACAGACAGACTGGGAAACATCTGCATAATGCAACAGATGACCAACCTATTCCAATAGATAATCAATCTATCACAATAGGTATTATATCTGTTGTAACAGAGACAATTCATTGCATTATAAAAATTTATCTTTTGCCAGACATAAAAAATTGCCACTATATGTATGTAAAGTGAAGTGGCTTGAAATTAAAAATTATTATTGTGTTTGTCTCTGTCTTTGTACATATTCTTCTTTATACACGGACTCCAACCATTTATTTAGGTCATCTACTGGAAATTATATAATAGGTCTTCCTACCTTTTTTATTTGTTCCAACAGATTACCTATCAGTTGCAACAGATAGATTATATGTTGCAACAAATTTTATATCTGTTATGACAGACAGACTGGGAAATATCTGCATAATGCAACAGATGACCAACCTATTCCAAGAGATAATCAATCTTTCATAACAGCTATTATATATGTTGTTATAGAGACAATTCATTGCATTATAAAAATTCAACTTTCGCCAGATATTAAAAATTGCCACTACATGTAAAGTAAAGTACGTACGGGCTCCAACCATTTAGTTAGTACCCCATAAGCCCATACCTCTTGCATCTTCCCACAATGGAGTCGCATATATCAGCCATTTTTGTACTGACCAACAAACACTCGATGTATGCAAGAGAGTACGGCCCGCACGCTGCATCAATTTTATTTTTTTGGAGGCGGATGTTCTTATTTCGACCTTTAAAATCCCATAATTCCTTCATCAAGACTTTCGGCAGCAAATGATCCATCAGCTTACTCTGCGTGAACAACTTCAAAAGTGGTTGTACGTGGGTTAAAAATGTGTCCTCATTGAATACAGGGAAGTTGTAGTCATAAACCTTAATCTTTCCCTCATCGAGTAGTATCTCAACAGTGAGAAAATGTTTAACTTCCATGTTTATGAATGTAAGGATTCTCTTTTCCTTGGTTCAGCTCTTGCCGTGTGGATATGGCCTCTTCCTTCTAACATATTTAATTATGTCTTCATCCCATTCGAATGTAGAAACTAACTTATCAAATCTCCAACCATCAGGACCAGTTTGCCTAAGGAGATCATCGTACCTATCCTTGAAATTATTGTAGAAGTTGAGGTCCATTATCCTATCGGCAGCATCATAAGCATCCGAGTACGCTAATTGCTTGCCCCTCATGAGGCAGAGAATTTCATCAACATACTGTGGTATAAGAAGACAATTTATAAATAGGTTAGTAATTGTAAAGAAGAAAAACACAGTGGAAAGTTTCTGTTGCAGAGAGTTCTCTGAATCAGTTTATAGATTACCTAGCTAACGCAACTAATGCAACAGATGTGTATTATGTTGCAACAGAATACCCAGTTATTGCTACAGATTACACGTCTATTGTGTAGCTTCTTCTTCATGGAGTAGATTGGAAGGCTAGGTAAGCAAAAGTAAACTTACGTTGTCCACGTACCAGTCACACATCTTTGTCATACTCTTGAAGTCTTTACCGACAAAAAATGCATGGTGTGTTCTTGTGGAGATTCCATCTCGGCCGTTGTGATTTTTTCCAGTTTCTTCTTCCCTTCGTCACTAAGTTTCATATATATGTCCACCTTCTTCAGTGGTCCCTGAACTTCAACAACTCTTGGAACGGGAGGAGTTGCAATTTTGGCTATTTTTAGAACGGAGAGTATTTGTCTAATATTTCTTCTCTTCCTTCTAACCGCCACTGTAGGAGTGTATGGCTCCCTCACCTTCTTGGATGGTATGACACCCCTCTTGGATTTTAACTCCTCGGCAGCTTCAGCAATAGCCTCTAGTTTTTCAAGGAGTTTATCCTCTCTGTCCTTGCCCACATTACTTTTGCAATGAGAACATGAGGGTGAAGAGGGGTGAGAGAAACCACTGCAAGGGTGGGAGGGACCGGTGTAGGGGTAAGAGGGACCTGTGCAAGGGGTGTTTCCAAACGTATTTATTTTTTCCTGAGCACCAACATGCTCATAATCACGACTGGTAGCAGCAGCAGCAACATCAGGATGGCTGCCACCATTATCAATAACTCCACTAGCAACACTCTCAGAAGAAGCACGCAGATCTATTGCAGTAGGTTGGTCATGAAGATCTTCAGCATTAGGTTGAACTTGCCTAACTGCTTTTCTTATGGCTGTTGCTCCAACTAATTCATTCTTTATTAACTTCATCATTGGGTCTCTTGTTGTATCAACAAGACCTAGAGTAATAAAAGAAGTCATCCCCAACTCATGCTCAGTAGGCACGATCCAAAGATGCACAACCTATAAAAAATAGAAGGCATTTAAATCATATCATATAATAATAATTTGCAGTCAGTTTGGTTACATATTAACATAGCCAACTTATGAAACAGATGATCTATCTGCCGCAACAGTTGATCTATATGTCACAATAGATTGATAATATATTACATTATATCACATATCAGTTGCATAATTTGCAGTGGATGGGTAATCTGTTGAGTCGGGTTTAGGGAACCAGAGCAATAGATGGTTAATATGTTGCGAAATATGGATCGTCTATTACAATAGATTACCCATCTATTGCACAAGTTGCAGTTGACGGGTAATCTGTTACAACAGATGACCCATCTGTCGCAATAGATTAATCATCTATTTCAATATCTTTCTTTAAGGTAAATTATTTTAGTTGAAAGAAGACGTACTGTATAATCCAAAGGGTTAAAGAGACCAGCTTCCTTAACTTTTGGTTTGTTCTTTGCAACCAACTACCTAAGGATCCTTGGATGAGAAACCTCATTTAGGTAATCCATTAACTGCTTTCGGAGGGGAGGAATGACTTCAAATGCCCAAGCCTAAAAAATGTAAATAGGAAGGAAGCAAAAAAAAGTCATAATAAAACTATATTCAATATAAATTAATGGATGAGTAAAAATAGTGATGAATTTTACCATAAAATCCCAAGGAAAGCCATATAATGTGATCGTCCCTGTGGATAGCTTTGTCAGTAAATATTGGCCAGTAAAGTAGTAGCTGTCATATCCCCAGGAAAAATCGTTGAATTTCTCAAAATCATCAGCAAGCGCCAACAAATAATCTTTTATGACTTTCCCGATGTCTATTGCAAATAAAATGGAATAAAAAACCAAACTAAGAAAAATTTCTCCCTGTAGTGCTTTGGTATGTTTTTATCCTCTAGATATTCCATCAAATCCCTTTCTTTGTAACTATATCGTCCAACAATATCCAATAATCCATCAGTTTTTCACTGGCGTTTGTTGGAGGGTGTTTCCTTGATGAGAGGTTCTTCTGGATGATCCATCTCATTCCCGTCACTATGACAAACTCTTTCAATCCAAAACAAATCGGCATGCCACAGTTGTTGATCCAGATTTCATCCATCTTTTTTTGCCCTCTTTTGGATCTTTATCATCCCCCACGTACTTGATCCTACGCTTTATAAGACTATATACCATGCTCATTTGAAAACAGAGATTGTGGTCCTTAGGCAGCTTAAGAAAGTATGCAAAGAAGATCCTCTTAAAAAGTCCATGTTTTCATTCATAATACTCCTAAATTCATCAAAACGTTTTCCTAACTGACATTTAAGTACAAGATCACCAGTTACTTTTTTAGGGTGTCCATCGGCATCACAACTCGAAAACTGTCGATACTAATGGTTTTGACAGGATCAATGTGGGTATTTGATATTAATTAATGCCCCATTGCTGAGAAGGAGTTATCATTTTCCTCACCTTCATTTTGCCCTGACTGAGATTGTTCAGGAAGTTCCTCCAAATTTATCTGTACTCTAGCCTTTTTTGTTGGGTGGTCAGAAGTTGATTCACTTTAAGTTTCAGTTTCTTTTCTTTTGGGAAACATCTTTTAACTACAAACAATAGAAAAATAAAAAACAAAACATTTGATGTTTGCATAATTTTATTAAAAAAGGTAAGACAAATTTCAATAAATTATTATTCGCCACATTACAAGAAAATACTCCAACGGATAACCCATCAGTTAGAGCAGATAGGGAATTTGTTTGAAGACCTATTTAATATCTCCCAAAAGATCTTCCCCCTGTTGCAACAGACGGACCACCAATACCACCACCAATGCCACCACTACCAATAACAATACCAAGAACGCAGACACTACCACCAATACCAACACCAAGGCCACAAATACCGACACCACCACCAACAACCATAAATAACACCACAAACACTATCCAATAATACCACAATAGAAAATAAAAAACTGCAATAAAAACAAAGGTTTTCTCGAGTGCTTCCTATATTTTTAGCATCAAAAGTCAAAATTGTTAACCCATTCTCGAAGATGATACAACTAAAAGTCTTCTTTTTCATCATTAACTAAAAAGCCATAATTTTTAGAATAAAGAACAAATGTAGGACTTTTCTTGAACTCAGTTACCTGCGAATAAAGAGAAAGCGACAGATACAAGCGAGAATGAAGTCGAAAATAACAACTATATGGTCTGAAATGGAAAGAAAATCGATCTGTTTTGAAGGGTTAAGCAATATGTTGAGTAGTATTTATCTGTATTGTTGAGAGAGAGAGAGAGAGAAGAACGATAACCTGAGATTTGAAATGAGGAAAAGTTTTTCCTGCCCATGGATGATTTGTATTGGTTGATTTGTAATTTTAGAAAAGAATGACAAGTTTTGAATTTGTTGATTTGGTCCAAATTGATCTTAATTAATTTTTAAAATTTTTTAAAAAGTAGTTTTTAAAATATTAAGTTAATGAGAATCTTTTCAACTCAGAGTGATCGATCGACAACTCGAGTCGAGATAAACACAATACCAACACCATGCAATTGCAAAGACTCAATTGAAGTTGTAGTTGGCCCTATGAACTCATTCATTCATCCCTAGTTCCACCTAAATCAATTTAGGTGGTAAATTAACATTAAGTTAATGAGAATATTTTCAACTCAGAGTGATAGATCGATGACTCGGGTCGGGATGAACGCAATACCAACACCATGCAATTGCAAAGACTCAATTAAAGTTGTAGTTGGCCCTATGAACTCATTCATTCATCCCTAGTTCTACCTAAATCAATTTAGGTAGTATCTTGAAATTAAGTTAATTAGAATATTTTCAACTCAGAGTGATCGATCGATGACTCGGGTCGGGATGAACGCAATACCAATACTATGCAATTGCAAAGACTCAATTGAAGTTATAGTTGGACCTATAAACTCATTCATTCATCCCTAGTTCTACATAAATCAATTTAGGTGGTAGCTTAACATTAAGTTAATGAGAATCTTTTTAACTTAGAGTGATCGATCGATGACTCGGGTCGGGATAAACGCAATACCAACACCATGCAATTGCAAAAACTCAATTAAAGTTGTAGTTGGCCCTATGAACTCATTCATTCATCCATAGTTCTATCTAAATAAATTTAGGTGGTATCTTAACATTAAGATAATGAGAATTTTTTTAACTCAGAGTGATTGATCGATGACTCGGGTTGAGATGAACGCAATACCAGTACCATGCAATTGCAAAGACTCAATTGAAGTTGTAGTTGGCCCTATGAACTCATTGATTCATCCCTAGTTCTCCTAAATCAATTTAGATGGTATCTTAACATTAAGTTAATGAGAATCTTTTCAACTCAGAGTGATCGATCATGACTCGAGTCGGGATAAATGTAATACCAACACTATGCAATTGCAAAGACTCAATTAAAGTTGTAGTTGGCCCTGTGAACTCATTCATTCATCCCTAGTTATACTTAAATAAATTTAGGCGGTAGCTTAACATTAAGTTAATTAGAACCTTTTCAACTTAGAGTGATCGATCAACGACTTGGATCAGGATGAATGTAATACCAACACCATGCAATTGCAAAGACTCAATTGAAGTTGTAGTTGGCCCTATGAACTCATTCATTCATCCCTAGTTATACCTAAATCAATTTAGGTGGTAGATTAATATTAAGTTAATGAGAATCTTTTCAACTCAGAGTGAATGATCGATGACTCGGGTCGCGATAAACGTAATACCAACACCATGTAATTGCAAAGACTCAATTGAAGTTGTAGTTGGCCCTATGAACTCATTCATTCATCCCTAGTTATACCTAAATCAATTTAGGTGGTAGATTAACATTAAGTTAATGAGAATCTTTTCAACTCAGAGTGAATGATCGACGACTCAAGTCAGGATGAACGCAATATAAATACCATGCAATTGCAAAGACTCAATTGAAGTTGTAGTTGGCCCTATGAACTCATTCATCCCTAGTTCTACCTAAATTAATTTTAAGAGAATATGTTGCAACAAACGATTGAGCTATTGGAATTTTTCAAACAGATATTCATATTTATTGCAACAGATGACATATCTGATTTAATTATCAAATGGACATTTTCATCTATTGTGATAAAGGACTGAGCTGTTAGAAATTTTTAAATAGATATTCATATCTATTACAACAGATGGCATATCTAATTTAATTATCAAATGAATATTTGCATCTGTTGTGACAGACGACTGAGCTGTTGGAAATTTTCAAACAGATATTGATATTTGTTGTAACAGATGACATATCTGATTTAATTATTAAATGTACAATTGTATCTGTTATAACAGATGACTGAGGTGTTGGATCTGTCTAACAGATATTGATATTTGTTGTAACAGATAACATATCTGTTTGAAAATCTTTTTTTCTTTTAATTTTAAAGCAAGCTTCAGCTTCTGTCCGAAAGAAGAAAAGATAGATAAAATAGTAGTACTACTAAAGGCAGTAAAAAATATTTCTTGTATAACTCAAAAATCTTATTGAGTAGTCTTGTATTGTCTTTTCAATGTCACCCGTCTTCCTCGTGCCCCTCAAAGTTATTAATGAATATTAATTAATAAATATTTACCCATGTCTCCTTCAGCCCTAAATATATTTTATTCATCTCTCATCTTTTTATTTATCTCCTTTTTAGGGTTATCACCACCTTTTTTCTCTTTTTTCTCTCCTCTTTCTCATAAAGATCCTTTCGGATCTAAACCGATTCATATCTTTTCTTTACTAAAATTATTGTTTTGATCCCCTTTTGACATTGCAAGTAAGGTATGGTTCACTATTGCTATTTTATTCTCTTCTTCTTCTTTGCAAGTTATTTACATCTATTTTTTATTTAATTACCATTTATCCATATCATAGTTGCTTAAAAAATTTGAAGAAACTTTTACGTGTTGAATAAATGAACCGAGAATTTTTATTACTATAGGCAAAAATATTCATCTGTTGGGACAAGTTTAAAAGCCTTGTTAGCAGTATTATTTTTTTTATACGTATCTTGTTTGTTTCTTTGTTGTTGATGTTGTTATTGATATTGTTGATGTTGTTGGAACTTGTTGTGTGGTGTTTTTTATGGTGTTGAAACAAAGGATGTTGATTCTTTGTTGTTGATGATGTTGATGGTGTTGGAACATATGATGTTGTTGATGTATTTTATTTGTTGTTTCTTAGTAGTTTAAGCCGTTGTTGATGTTGCAACAGATAGAGAAACTATTGGAACAACTCAAACCACTAGCAAGGTTGGTTTGATGTATTCCAACAGACTACACATCTATTGCAACAGACTCCACACCTGTTGCAACAGACAGATAATGTTCTTTCTATTATTCTCTTATTTAGCATCAATTTTTTTCCTCTTTTTTGTAGATATAAAGAACTGAAAGTTGATCAACTTTTTCCCGACCAACACAAGAGGCTACAATAAAGATGGGTTCGGAGGAATAAACTCCTTGCAGATTGAACCACTTCATATGTGGGAGGTATGTATTACTGATAATGTTATCGTAAAAACACACATAGAGTACACTGATTTTATGAATGTTGTTTTTACCGTTTATTCATTGATCATTAAAAAAGATATCTCCAATTTTACAATTAATTTTGATAGGTCTGAACTGATATGGCTGAGGGACCATGAATATGGTTCTGATACCCTGTTAAGATTTAATGTTGGTTGTTGCTCATGTTTATGTGTCAAGCATTATGAAGGGATCTAATTTTGTGTCATTGTAGAGAGATTCAATAGTAATTGGACTAACTTTTAGGGTGAATTAGACTCTGAGAAGGCCTTCGAAGCCTAGCACTGTATCTAACAAGAACGGAAAACCAATATAGTTATTTTCCTAGCCCAAATTTATATGACTAGGTTGCTCAGGGTGATGATTATATGCCGGAAGGTATGGTAGGAGAATGCCTACGTGGGAAAAGAGGAGTTGGTGAAAAACTATATCATCTAATAGCTAATTAAAGAGGAGAAATAGGGTAGAAAGGAACATTTAGCAAATTTGGTCTATGAAACTGAATTAGAACGTAAGAAATCTGAATTAAGTGCAAATATAAAAGCGTACCCAGTAATGTAAATCTGTCTGTTGTTTCTCTGAAAAAAAAATAGTATAGATGGACACTTTTATAAAGAGCTGCGACTAGGTAGCATGGTCGGGATGGTCACCTAGATAAAAAATAACAGAAGACCAAAAAAACAGCCTTGTGAGCATCGGGGGTTGAAATAATGTACAGTAAGTCGAGAAAACTTATGTCAATAACATTTGTTGTTAAAATAAGGAATCTAAGAGAAGGCTGCAATTTCTTAATTTTAAATTACATCCCATGCCTTCTTGTTTGTGGTTTCGATTAGGTCAACTGTTGTTGACCTAATCGGAACCACAAACAAGATTGAAAGGCAGATTAAGTATCACTACTTCCTTAGCAATATGGATATAATTGATTGTGTTTTCTAGCCTTAGCATTGTTTCAACATATCTTAGAAAAGATCAGATGTTTGTTGTAGTATGTGAATCCCAATAATTTTTAAGCTTGCCTCCAGCTTGCCGATTTGGCATTCAAGCTTGTCGTTTCTGGATTTGAAGTTGGTATAGAGTTGCTGGTCTTTTGTGAGATCGATCAGGAACACTTTTTTTGAAGTTGTGGCATTGTAGAAGGCCTTCAGAAAACTTTATTCAGAAGCCTTAAATGATACATGGGGGGTCACTATGTTTGTTTTAGGTCAAAATATATTGATGCTCACTCAAGCAATGGTCCCAACAATTGAATAACTCACTTTTTTGAGCATTTCTCAATGCTACTTGCTCAACCAACCGTTAAGGGATTTGATAAATTAATTAGCAAGGAGTTACGTAATGTTTGATCTAAACTGACTCTACCAAGCCTATCAAACGTTATGTAATTTCATGCTCATTACCCTATCAAAAACCTTTGCCCGAGTTAGTGCACAAATCAAATGAGCTCAATCTCTCTCATACTTTCTATTGATCTCTCTTCTCCCATTTAGAGGACAACATATCCGTCATGCAAAAGTCTACATCGTCTCCAGAAATTCTTGCCACAGTGAAAGTCTTGCGAAGGCATGACTAGTAATCTCTCAATATCATTTTTATGACTTTCTTGACGTCTCTTGCAATTATATTGGAATGGACAAACCAAACTAAGCACAATTGCTCGTTATTTCCATTCCAATATAATTGTAAGAGATGTCAAGAAAGTCATAAAAGTGATATTGAGAGATTACTAGTCATGCTTTTTCAAGACTTTCGTTGTGGCAAAAATTTCTGGCGACGGTGTAGACTTTTGCATGGCGGATATGTTGCCCTCTGTATGGGAGAAGAGAGATCAACAAAAAGGCTGAGAGATTGAGCTTGTTTGATTTTTGCACTAACTCGGGAAAAGGTTTTTGATAGGATAATGACCCTAGAGTTACGTAATGTTTGATAGGCTAGGTAGAGTCAGTTTAGATCAAATTGTACGTAACTTCTTGCTAATTAATTTATCAAATTCCTTGAAGGTTGGTTGAGTAATCAGCCTTGAGCAACGCTAGATAAAAGTGAGCTATTCAACTGTTGGGACTACTGCTTGAGTGTGCATCAACACATTTTAACCTAAACCAACACAGCAACCCTCCATGTATCATTTAAGGCTTCTGAATAAAGTGTTCTGAAGGACTTTTAAAATGCCATAACTTCGAAGAAAGTGTTCCTGATCGAGCTAGAAAAAGATCAGCAACTCTCTACAAACTTCAAAGACGGAAACGACAAGCTTGAATACCAAATCGACAAGCTTGAAAATTATCCGGATTCACAAACTACAGCAAGCATCTGATCTTATCCAAGATATGTTGAAAGCATGATAAGGCAAAAAAACACAATCAATTAATCCATATTGCTAAGGAAGTAGTGATACTCAATCTGTCTTTCAATCTTGTTTGTGGTTCCGATCAGGTCAACAACAGTGGACCTAATCGAAACCACAAACAAGAAGGCAAGGGATGCAATTTAAAATTCAGAAATTGCAGCCTTTTCTTAGATTCCTTATTATAACAGCAGCTGTTATTGGCGCAAGTTTTCTCGACTATTGTACTCATTTCAACCCTCGATGCTCCCAAGACTGCTTTCTTGGTCTTCTGCTATTTTCTATCTAGGCGATCATCTCGACCACGCTACCTAGTTGAAACTCCCTAGCAAAGTGTCCATCTGCATTATTTCTCTTTCAGAGAAACAACAAACGGATTTACATTACTGGATACACTTTTATATTTGCACTTGATTCAGATTTCTCATGTTTTAATTCAGTTTCATCGGTCAGATTTGCTAGAAGTTCCTTTCTACCCTATTTCCTCTCTTCAATTAGCTCTCAGATGATATAATCTTTCATTAACTCCCCTTTCTATTACAAGCATTCCTTTTCGGCTCCTTCTGGCAAATAATCATCTTCTCAATCAACCCTTCTATATAAATTTGGCCAGGGGAATTTCTATTGATTTTTCGTTCTTGTTTGATGCAGTGCGAGGCTTCAAAGGCCTTCTCAGAGTCTAATGCACACTTAAAGTTAAGTCCAATCTCTATTGGATCTCTGCAATGACAGCAAATATTGATCCCTTCTCAAAACTTGACAGGTATAAACATGAGCAACAACTAACAATAATTCGTAACAGGGTATCGGCACCATCATCATGGGACCCTCGACCTTATCAATTTAAATCCATCAAACTTAAGTGTACAATACAGGATCTTGTTTGAATGATCAGTGCCTAATCGGTTAAAAACAGCATTCACAAAAATATTGTACTATGTGTGTGTTGTCCCGATGACCTTATCAGTAATACTTAACTCCCACGCATGAAAGTGGATCCATCCATCTTCACGCACCTTATTCTTCCAAGCCCATCTATGGCTTAAATTTAATAAATAGATGACTAACAAGTTGCAACAGATGCCATGTCTGTTTAAATTTTCAAACAATTATAGACACTTGTTATGACAAATGATCAATTTGTTACGACATAGGACTTATCTGTTGGAAATATCAAATAGGTATCTGTATATGTTGTAACAGTTTTAATATTTTGTAAATTTTCCAATAGATAGAATGTATTTTGCAACAGATTACGCATCTGTTAGATTTATTTTAAAGCAATTTTCTTTTCTTTCCAAAATACAATAAAGATACAATGTTTATTTAGATCCATTATTTTAATTTGAGTATTTGAAAAGTCGCCAGTTTTATTTAATTAAGAGATGAACAGTCGTGGCTTTTTGACTAACCTTTTCTTTAAAAATAGGTCCCTCCTTACTCGTTCATTCTACTACTACACTTCCAGATATGGATGATCCAGATTCGTATAAGAAGATTTATATCGAGCCCTTCTAGGAACTTCGAAGGTTGTATGATAAATTCTAGAGGGATTTGGCCAGCTTTAGAGCAAGGCTGAGGAGGGTTCTGCTGCTGCTGGATGAAAATTGTCCTTCAGACAATGAAAGTAGTAATAGAAATACTTATATTAATAACAATGATAATAATAATAGTAGTAATAATAAATAGGTTATGTTTTTTTTCCTTTTAGCGTATGTATTTCCCTTTAATATATCAGATCTACCTAAACGGATGGATCATATGTTGCAACAGGCGATTATTAATAATAAAAAAAGGGTTATTATTATTATTATTGAGAGAGTGAAGTCTTTAGTCATGACTTTTTTAATATGAAAAACGATTCGTAAAATAAGAAAATAAATGATAAACACAACTTATAACTATAAAAGAGCGGTTATTTAATTTTAATAACTGATCGTGACCCTTCGACATATTTGTTTTTAAATCTGTTTTTTTAATTTATATAATAAAAAAGTCACCAAATTTGGATTAAAGATAAAGATATGATGATTATTAAAAAAGATATATATTGCAACAAATGGATTATCTGATGCAACAGATTATCAATTTGTTGCAACAAATGGTATATCTGTTGTCAGAGATGGGTTATCTGATGCAACAGATATATAATCTTTTGCTACAACTCAATAAAAATGGTTATTGAAAAGAACTTATCAAGTCATAACTTTCCACAGTAATCAAAAAGTCACCAGTTTGAATGTAATTAATAAATGGAGGTAAACAGTCGCACCTTTTTATTTTTGAACCTATTTTTTATTTATATAATAAAAAGTCACCAAATTTGGATTAAAAATAAAGGTATGATGATTATTAAAAAGGATATATGTTGCGACAGATAGATTATCTGATGCAATAGATTGTCGATTTGTTGCAACAAATGGTATAGTTGTTGTTACAGATGGGTTATCTGATGCAACAGATATACAATCTGTTGCCACAACTCAATAAAAACAGTTATTTAAAAGAACTTATCAATTCATAACTTTCCACAGTAATAAAAAAGTCACCAGTTTGAATGTAATTAATAAATGGAGGTGAACAGTCGTGCCTTTTTATTTTTGAATCTATTTTTTTAATTTATATAATAAAAAAGTCACCAAATTTGGATTAAAGATAAAGATATGATGATTATTAAAAAAGATATATGTTTGAAACATATAGATTATTTGATGCTATAGATTATCAATTTGTTGCATTAAATGGTATATATGTTGTCACAGATAGGTTATCTGATGCAACAGATATATAATTTGTTGCCATAACTCAATAAAAACAGTTACTGAAAAGAACTTATCAAGTCATAACTTTCCATAGTAGTAAAAAAGTCACACGTTTGAACGTAATTAATAAATAGAGGTGAACAGTCACGCCTTTTAATTTTTGAATCTATTTTTTTAATTTATATAATAAAAAAGTCACCAAATTTGGATTAAAGATAAAGATATGATGATTATTAAAAAAGATATATGTTGCAACAGATATATTATCTGATGCAACAAATTGTAGATTTGTTGCAACAAATGGTATATATGTTGTCACAGATGGGTTATCTAATGCAACAGATATATAATCTGTTGCCACAACTCAATAAAAACGATTACTGAAAAGAACTAATTAAGTCATAACTTTCCACAGTAATAAAAAAGTTACCAGTTTGAATGTAATTAATAAATGAAGGTGAACAATCGCGTCCTTTTGCCTAACTCATTCAAATTCAATCCTCTATAAATAGGTCCCTCCTTACTCGTTCATTCTACTATACATATCTATTTATTTCTTGCTCATGTATTTCATATTATACCTTCAATTACTTTCTCTTCAAGGACTTGATAGTTTTTTCCTGTCTCTGGTAAGTTTTTTTCTTGATTTTTTGTGTAAATATACGTTGTATTACTTTCGGATTATTTTCTTTACTATTGTTTTTGTGTTTTTATCAATTTATGTGTGTTCTAGATATGACTGATCTAGTTTGGGATATCGCTATTTTACGAGATGTCGTACGAGAACTGCAGAGGGAGGTTCATGACATACAGTGGGAGTTGGCTGCTATTAGAGTAAGGATGTTGCGAGAGATCCGCAGGATGAGGAGGGCACTGCTGCTGCCGGTTATAGATTGGTCGGCTGGCAATAATAATAATAATAATGATGATGATGATAATAATAATAATAATAATAATAATAATAATTAGATTATTTTTTTCTTTTACCTAAGTATAAATGTATTTATATTTATTTTGTTTAATAAAAAATTTATGTTTCATCCACTTTGACGTTTTAATTTTCATTCTATTTCTTTCTCTTAACAAACATGTCTATTATTAAGGAATAATTTGAATCCCAGTATCAATAGTAAGAGATCAACATACGGGTTATCTGTTAGGTTTGTGACAAGAGCTATATTGTGTTGTTTGAAATAAATTATTCATCTGTTGCAACAGAATTATAATATGTTGCAACAGATAAATAGTCTTGTGCAACAGATTAATTGTCAGTTAGAACAAATTACTAATATGTCGCAACAGAATACCGATCTGTTCGTTTCATGTTACGGGCACTATCGAACTATAAACATGAATCCAACATATGAAATATTTCTTTTACCTATGTATTTTTTTATTTTATTTTTAATAGAAAATTTTTGTTTCATCCACTTTGACGTTTTAATTCTTACTCCCTCCATCCCAAATTATGTGTCGCCATTTTCTTTTTGGTCCATCCCAAAATGAATGTCGTCTTTCCTTATTTGGTAAGTTTATAAAAACACAATTATAATTTTACCCTTAGTGGTCCCACTTGACTTTAAATACTATTACTCCTTTTTTTATTTATCTTTTTAATTAAAAATGGTCCCACTTTATTTTAAATACTATTACTCCTTTTTTAAGAAGGATAATTTTGTAACTTTAATAAAGTCAATACTTATTTCTTAAATATCGTGTTCGGTCAAATGACGACACATAATTTGGGACGGAGGGAGTATTTAATTTTCATTTTGTCTATTTCTTTTTCTCAACAAACATATCTACGATTAAGGAATAATTTGAATCCAGTATTTATACCAAGAGATTAACATACGGGTTATTTGTTGGGTTTGTGACAGAATCTATATTGTATTGTTTAAAACAAATTATTCATCTATTGCAACAAATAAATATTTTGTTGGGACAGATTAATTGTCTGTTGGAACTGATTACTAATATGTCGCAACAGAATACTCATCTATTCGATTCATGTTACGGGTACTATAGAACTATAAACATGAACCCAACATATGAAATATTTCTTTTACCTATGTATTTTTATTTTTTGTTTAGTAAAAAATTTATGTTTCATCCACTTTCACGTTTTAATTTTTATTTAATTTCCATTCTGTCTATTTCTTCTTCTCATTAAATATGTCTACGATTAAGGAATAATTTAAATCCAGTATCAATAGCAAGAGATCAACATACAGGTTATCTGTTGGGTTTATGACAGGAGCTATATTGTGTTGTTTGAAATAGATTATTCATCTGTTGTAATAGAATTATAATATGTTGCAATAGATAAGTATTCTGGTGCAACAGATTAATTGTCTGTTGGAACAGATTACTAATCTGGTGCAATAGATTAATTGTCTGTTGGAACAGATTACTAATATGGTACAACAGATTACCCATCTGTTTGATTCATGTACGGGCACTATAGAACAATAAACATGAATCTAACATATGAGTCTTATGTTGCAACAGAATATCTATCCGGTGAAACAGATGATGGATCTGTTTAAATAGATGGCTCTTATGTTGTATTCATCTTCGCGTGCATTGTTGAAAAAACAGCATACTATCAGTTACCCTGATGACAAATTCAACTAAAAAGTATAATTTGACTTACCAAAGTCTCCTATCAAGTAAATGCCAAAGTTGAAAGTGATGTACGAAACAAAATTTGACGTAAGAAATTGATCAAAGAGCAGCAGTTGCGGTAACAACAACAACAACAACAACAATAGTCAATACGAAGAATATGAAGAGGCTAATGAAGTATAAGATGATGATAATGAAGCAGAAGTGGTGAATAAAGCAGCAGCAGCTAGGGGTGTACAAACCAAACTGTCAAGTCAAACCGAACCGACGAACCAAAACAAATCGAGAAAAAAAATGACTTATGATTTGGTTTGATTGGTTTGGCGTTAGAAAAAAAACAATCATTCTTGGTTTGGTTTGGTGTTAACAAAAAAAAAAGTCAAACCGAACCCGAATCAAACCGACATAATATATATACATACATACATATATACATACATATATATACATACATACATATATACATATATACATACATACATATATATATATATATATATATATAATATTCGAAGTTTTTTATACATAAAATATTAATTATAATCTACTTTTTAAATACTTTTTTAACTAGTTTTAGTAATTTTCAATAATTTTAAAGTAGACGTAGATATATATTTAGATTTGGGCCTTTAAGTTGTAATTTTTGTCCATTAATTGCTAATTAAATGATCGAAAACCCAATACAAACTTAAAACTTAAACTTTTCACCTGTCATCTCACTTTTTAATTTCAAGAGAGTTTTTCGCTCCTCATTTTTTCATAGTTATGATTTTTCATTAGCATATGAGTGAAAACATATTTGATCTAGTCTTCGATCACAATATAATTGTAAAAACTAAAGATTATAAAAAAAATAAAAAAAAACCAAAAGAATCAAAAAATCCGAAAAAACAGACTAAAAATTAAACCGAAAAAATAATTTTATGTTGGTTTGATTTGATTTATAGTTTTAATAAACCAACATGATTAATTTATTTATTTTTTAATAAAAACCAAACCAACCCGACCTATATACACCCCTAGAAGCAGCAATAAACAACAAAAATCGTGAAGAGAGAGAAGACAACAACGAATGAGAAGAGAGAGAAATGCACCCTTTTTTTCTCTGTTTCCCGTTATATAAACTAACATTTGGATTAAAATATAAATTTAAAAACTTGTGAATTATTTTAAAATTTCTTCAACTTTCTTAATTTATAATAAAGTAATTATCACTCCACTCAATTATTAAGACTTGTGTCGTGCATCTCATTTTAAAACTTTTTGTTACCTACAGCAGAAAGTCGCAAGAAACTTCCCTATTTTTCCCTCTATCAATAAAAGAAGACTAGACCATTAGGGATAACAACCACATGAAAATTCCCTCAATATAGTGAAGCGAAAAAAAAAAATAAACAGTTGACCAAAGTCGAGAAATGGCAGAAGTGAAGTTACTTGGTGTTTGGTATAGCCCTGCTAATCACAGAGTTGAATGGGCTTTAAAGATTAAAGGTGTGGAATATGAATTTATAGAACAAGATCTACAAAATAAGAGCCCTCTGCTTCTTGAATCCAATCCTGTTCACAGGAAAATTCCAGTGTTAATTCACAATGGAAAGCCCATTTGTGAGTCACTGATAATTGTTGAATACATTGATGAGACATTTGAAGGGCCTTCCATCTTGCCTAAAGACCCTTATGATCGAGCTTTAGCTCGTTTCTGGTCTAAGTACCTTGATGATAAGGTAAATATTCTTCTTCATGCTATATATTGCTATCTTCATAATTGAGTAAACTTTTATTTGATACTAATGTAATCTCAATGCCTCCATACGCAATATATAGTGAAAAACAAGATCTTTATAGCAAATAGGGGTGGCAGATTCGTCTATTCTGATATGTTTATTTATTAGCTCAGTTTATTTTGATCCGTCAATTTAATGATGAATCTATTTTGACCTGCCTAATTCAGCCGACTGGAAGTCTAAATTGATATGTGAACCAAATTAATCCACGAGAAATTAAAAAATTATTTTAAACTTTTTTTTTGTTTGGGTAAATTGGATTATGAGCCTTACTTCAGGTCTAGCTTATACAAAAAAAAATCGAGATCATCTTGGAATACTTTTCATGATTTTGTAAAATGATGCAGCGTATTTAAATATAGCGATCATTGTCAATGAGCATTTATATATTTAATAGCATAATCGATTCTAACTTCCCGAGATAAAGTAGGCATTTCGCCACGAAAGTCAAAAAATTTTAGAGTTAGAGTTGTGTTTGGCCTCAATACAAATTGGAGTTGTTTTTGAATTTTTGTGAGAGATGTGTGAGTGAATAAAGTGAAACCACGTTAAGATTTGTTTTCTTGAAATTTTTATGATCAAACATCTTTTTTTAAACAAATTAAAGTGAAAAAAAAAAAAAAAAAAAACTTTGGAAAAAAATGAATATTTGTGGCCAAATGGGGGCCTAAGACGTAATATTACGGTAACTGTTGTTAAGTTTTGAGTGTGTAATTTACAGGTGCCAGCAGTAGTGAATACTTTCTTTCTTAAAGAAGAGGAGCAAGAGAAAGCTAAAGAGGAAGTTTGTGAGATGCTAAAAGTTCTCGATAATGAGCTCAAGGACAAGAAGTTCCTTGTGGGTGACAATTTTGGGTTGGCTGACATTGCTGCTAATTTTGTGGGACATTGGCTAGGAGTTTTTCAAGAAGCCACTGGAGTTGAATTAGTAACAACTGAAAAATTTCCAAATTTTTGTGCTTGGAGAGATGAGTATATTAATTGTAGCCAAGTGAAGGAATATCCACTTCCAAGAAGAGATGAGTTGCTTGCTTTCGTCCAAGCTCGTGCTCGAGCTGCAGCTTCTGCTTCTGCCTCTACTCAAAAATGAGCACATCATCCACGTTCATCTTATGGAGTTTCGAATTAATTATGTTTCGGAATAAAATCTTTAGGACGAATTATGCAGATGCAGTTATGTATATGTATGCAAAAGAAAAGAAACTAAAATCAATGTTTTTTATAGGATTAAGCTTGTTTAGAATTAATGATTCTCGGTTCTACATTCTCTTCTTAGTAAAATTTACTTGATAGAAAAAGCTAGCTAGTCACATACCAAAAACTGTGTTGTATTACTGTTTAATTTCACATTAGGACTTGATGAAATAATGGGTGACAAGCATATAAATCATCTTATTCTTCTTGATATTAGATTTTATTGATTGTCAATATAAAATATTTTTAAAATACGGAATCACTTCTAGTATATGCCAGTAGTTAAGCCTTTATGAAACTTGATATAACTTAGATGTAATCTAAGTAAGCCTCCATAAAAGTCAAGTTTGTATTGTTTTCTAGTTTGACTATAATATGGACAGTAGTAAAGTTATGTTTGTGCTCACGTATTACTTTTCTTTTTTCTCCCCACATCAGTGATATGGTTGGCAATTAAATAACCTTATAAATTCTAGTAATAAATGATCTGATAAACATGAATGAAATAGTAATAGTAAGTCCTCCGTCTCATATTAGTTACTCATCTTTCTTAAAATAAATGCTTCAAATTAATTGATCACTACTTACCGATACTAATTGTAACCTTTACTTATATTGTGTTATGTGTATATACAATGACGGATTCAGACTTTTTACCAAGTGGGTTCAATATATAAAAAATAAATACGCAACAAATGAAACAAAACAAAGTTTGATTAACTAAAACATATTATTACAATACTATTCTACGAGTTTTCATTTCTTGAAACCTATTCATAATACTTTCATCAGAAACAATATTAAATATTTTTTTCTATATAAGACACCATACAACTGCTCATGAAACCATCATCCATTCGATTTCTCAATTCACTCTTGATCAACTTCATTGCCGAAAAGGCTCTTTCAATTGTAGCAGTGGCAACCGGCAGGATCAATGCAAACTTTACAATACGAAACACAAGAGGATAATTAAAGTATTTTTTTGTGTCAACTAGCTCCTCGGAAAGGTCACCAAGTCCTTTTAGATTAGAAAATCTTTCATCAACATCACGAACATCAACAATATAAGTCTCTAGCTGATTCTTGAGAGTAACCATTATATTTTCACCAAAATCATCAAGGTATAATTCAGTCATTCTCAATATTTTGTTTATGTCAAAATTAGAAAATGAGTCAACAGGATTCAAGCAAGCGACCCCAATAAGCAAATCTGTTCTCACGTCATTAAAACAATCATTGAGTTCTTGAAGTTGCCAATCAATAATCTTAAAAAATACTTCCACGCGATAGTGATGTGAGATAGTATAATCAACAAATCTTCATCAAGATCTTCCAAAATTAACATAGAACTCATTAAAATTAGGTATCAAAATATCATACCTGACACAAAATGCAGACTCATTTTTGATAAATGGATCTCATCCTTCATCCCGTAAATCTTGCAATCATTTTTTCATCACTTTAACAAGTAGAACAACATTTGTAATATCTTGTTCTTTCTTCTATAAGGATTCATTAAGCTCATTTGTGATTGCTAAAATATCTCTCATTAAGTGCAATATGAAAGCAACCTCAAACGTTTGACAAGTTCTGAGATATCCTGTTGCCCTAGCTTTTTATTCAACAGATTCAGAATCAACAACAATAATATCAAGGACATCAGTAATAGAATCAAACATACTAATAAAGTTCTTAAATGATTTATAATGTGAATCCCAATGAGTAACAATTAAAAGAAAAATTAATTTGGATTGATAAAACAATGAAACAACTAGAATTAAAAGACAGTTTAGAATATGATTTAAACATAGAATTATTCATAGAAGAAAAAGACAGAAAAATTAACGAAATAGATAACCTAGAATTTAATATCAGATATAGTACAATTAGAATAAATTATTACAAAGAAATTTGCAGTATTACAACTACTTTAGGATAAAATGATAAACTATGAATATTTAAAATATTGGAGACAAGATATAGAAGAAATAAGATTAACAGAAATACTTATAAAAGAGCATTTAATTGAATATTTTAGAACAAAAGATATAGAATATTTAGAATACCTTCAAAATAATATACAAGAATTATAAAGACTAAGAGAAAAAACTAAAGAATATTACAGTAAAGCATTTAATCAAATACCATTTAATCACCCCCAACATATGAACATCAATAAAACTAAAATAAATAAATTAAAAATAAAAATGTTTAGAAAAGTTAAGAAACATCCACGCACAAATAAAAATAGATCCATTGGAGTTATAATAGATCAATTTATGTTATCCGCACCCCCCAACACTATATAGCTACTTCATATTTTTTTAATATTTCTGTTGGTGATATTTTAGTAGTTGTTGATGTTCCTTCTGTTTTATTATCAGATCTTAATACCTTTTTACTTGCTTCGGCTAAGTTTAAGAACCATAATTTTACTGTTCCTATTAATGTCCTTTCTTATATTCTGGTGTATTTGTTGTATCTATATTATTATCTAATAATTATTTTGATATGTATCCTGTCCATAATTGTATTGTTTTATTTGTGTCTATTACACAGTCTAAATCTAAAAAGTTATAATTTTTATTAATTATTTGTAAGTTATAACTTTTATTAATTATTTGTTTTGGTGTCCATTTGTTATATTCATTTTTTAGGTTATATTTTTTAAACTTATCTTTATAATAATATGTAGGTTTTCTTATTTCTGATGTACTAGGTATTATGTTTTCATCGTTTTCTTTATTAAGAGTATTTATTTCTGTGTTTGTATTTTCTAAGTTTTCTTTATTAATTACTTCTTGTTTTTCATTAATTTTTCGTTTTCCTATGTTTTCTAGAATTTCTGTATATGTTTCACTACCTTCCGAATCATAATTATCTGTTTCTTCAACATCTATTGTATTTATTTCTAATTCACTAGTTTCTGATTTTTTATTTTTTATTTCTAATTTTTCTTTAAATTGATTTATCTCATTTAATAAATTTTGTTCTTTATCTTTTTCTTCTTTTTCTTTCTGTCTTTTTTCATACAGGTCTTTTAGTATTTGTAGTTCTTTTTCTAATTCAGCAATCCTATTATTTTTAGTTTCTTCTATTTTTCGTATTTCTTCTGTGGTTTGTTGTTTTATTTTATCTATTTCTTTTTTCCTATCTATTTCTTCGTTTTCTCTTTCTATTCTTACCATGGCTGCCAACTTATCTTCTAATTTTAATTATTTTTTTCTAACATTAAATATAAATGTTCACCTATTTTCTTTTATCTTCTTCCTAAATTAGAGAATACTATTTTTATTTTTAATCCTTCGTGATTTTCATATGTTTTTTCATCTATTATAAATTCTTCTTTGTTCATTTTATTTAAATGTATATAGGTTATGTTGATATATATATTCTAGACTATATATTGTTGATTCTAAATTTGATATTTCTTCATTTTGTGCATTTATTGAGTTTTTACTAACTCCGACAACTATGTTATACTGTAGTTTTTCTATCCTTATTTTTAATTCTTTACGTTTTTCAGATATTATTTGTTTTAGTTATTTATATTTTTATAATTTTTGTTCGTTATTCATCTAAACAATATTTGCTATTAAATCCAAATATATACTACTTCCGTAACTTTAAACAATATAGGCTCTGATACGAAGTATTGGGGGGTGCGGATAACTTAAATAGATCTATTATAACTCTATTGGATCTATTTTTATTTGTGCGTGGATGTTTCTTAACTTTTTTAAATATTTTTATTTTTAATTTATTTATTTTAGTTTTATTGATGTTCATATGTTGGGGGGTGATTAAATTATATTTGATTAAATGTTTTACTGTAATATTCTTTATTTTTTCTCTTAGTCTTTGTAACTCTTGTATATTATTTTGAAGGTATTCTAAATATTCTATATATTTTTTTTAAAATATTCAATTAAATTCTCTTTCATAAGTATTTCTGTTAATCTTATTTCTTCGATATCTTGTCTCCAATATTTTAAATATTCATAGTTTATCATTTTATCCTAAAACAGTTGTAATACTGCAAATTTCTTTGTAATAATTTGTTCTAATTGTACTATATCTGATATTAAATTCTAGGTTATCTATTTCATTAATTATCCTGTCTTTTTCTTCTATGAATAATTTTATGTCTAAATCATATTCTAAACTATCTTTTAATTCTAGTTGTTTCATGGTTTTATCTATCCAAATTAATCTTTCTTTTAATTTTTTTCTTTCTTTTCTAAGATGGTTTCTATAATTAATTTCTTCGTATAGCCAACTTTATTTTTCTCTAACTCTTTTAATATATTCTAACATTTTTAATCTGTATAATATCCATCTGAATAATAACTATTATTATCTAAGTAATAACTATCTGAATAATATAAACTAAGATCATGCATATCTTCTAACCATTCTAGACTTAATGATTCTTCATAAAATATTTTTCCCATATTATCTTCTTTATGTCTTCTATTTCTAAGTATTTAATAATATATAAAACAAGTATCTTAATTTCATCAAATATATAGCTTGTCATATTGTTCATATGATGCTTAGGTTTCTACGAATAACTTGGATAACTTGGAATTGGATTTTAGTAATTTATGGTTTATTAAATGCTTTATCATAATATTTACTGGTTGTTTGTTTTAATCTTAATAATTCTTGTATATTTTCATTAAGAAATTCTATATAATTTGTATCTTTAGTTCTCATATATTTTTCTAGATTTGTTTTCATTAGTCTTTCTATTAATTGTATATTTTTCATGTCCATTTTTCAATATTCTAAATATACGTAATTTATCATGGTTGATGTGTAGGTTTGGCATGTAGATATTTGTAAGAGTAGGTAGGTAGGTGTGGTATATAATTTATTCTAGTCATAAAATATTTACCAAATATTTTTTCCCATATGATTTTTCTTATATCTATATTTTCTATATCCTTAAGTACATACAAAACAAGTATTTTAAATTTATCTACCATTTCGTCAGATAAATAAGTATTCATTTTGCATATGATGCTATTTCAAAATATTCCCTTCAATCATATACATAACAAAATATGATCATTTTAGATTACTATATACTAGATTATTCTTAAATAACATGTTCTTCGATCACTATTAGCATGGTAATCTGGATACTTTTCCCTTAAACAACGCCTCTACTCTGGCTACTCCCCTATCACGGCTTTCTTGCCTCACCGGTCTCACCTTTAGGATGGCATAGTTCTTAGGGATTTTTCTCCTTTTCCACTTTGCTAATAAACTTCTTAACATGTTATTCTTCGAATAATTCTACTATAAAGTAACTAACATGAACTTATTTTATCATATCATAATTGTCAGGAATTTATGAATTTAGCTATTCATAATCATAAATAAATATACCTGTTCTGGTAGGTTTGATAATTCTGGGCTTTGTTATCCATAACTTTTCCTTAGAAATATATCTGTTTTTTATTAAATATTCAAACAGCTTTTTGTGTACACGAAGGAAGTCTTGCTTTCAACACATGAAAGTCTTGCCTTTAATTTTGCCGAAGGCTTACATATTTATAGACTAAAAAGAAAACGTGTAAACTACTTTATACTATTCCTACTTTACATCTGTCAAGAAAATAAAAGATTAATAATGGTCCTAAAAAGTAAAATGACAAGTGCAAAAAAAATAAGAAAAGTCAAAAAGGCTAGTCTAGCCTACATAATAAGAATAGTAAATGTTTACATAATTTACGTATTTCACATTTCTCAAAGTAATATAATTCTCCATATGTTATTTTCATATTTCAATGCTTTGTCTTCTTATCTTTCTATTATTGCTCTGTGTCTCTCTATCTTTTGTTGTGTATCTTCCAGCTACCTTCCTTATCTTCTTCTATTTCAGTTGAACTTCTGGGATAATATTATCTTCTCCATTACATCTTGAACATAGATGGTCTAGATATTTGTGTCCTATCATTTTGCAATATCTTGTTAATAATTCTTCTGAAATAAATCCCTTCCTAATTTCTCTTGCAGCTGGTTGTTTCTCTAGGTTGAGTAATGTCAGAATCCATTGTCTACATCTTTCATATCTATTTGTCGTAGTTGTCTTGAATTTGAATAAATCATTTGATGATCTCTTGAATAATAGCTCCATATAGGGTTTCCATTGATATAATTATTTGCTAATTCTTGAACAATTGTAGATATTCCAATAAGTCGTTTATTTGCATAAAAATCAGGTATCTCAATTTTAGGTATCTCTAGCTGCTGAACAATATCTTCCGGTATAATCATATCTCTGGTTAATCCTATTTTTACAATTTGTATAACTAGTTTGATCTCGTCATATAATATCTCTGCTGGTGCAGTATAAAACATTATAAAAAATAGATTTTATTTGGTTATTCTTTTATAAGTGGTGAATGCTCTATATAATTCTGGTATATCTATTAGTTCATTTCCTTCATGGGTATATACGGTATTTAATAATCCATAACTGAAACAAGTTTTAACTAAGCTTGGGTTGGTTTTCGGTAGTGCGATTAACTTGTTGTAACCTTGTAATTTTTGGGTTATATAGTTTGTGTTTGGTTCTTGGATATCTGTGGCTCTGGGTTTAAGGTTTAGATAAGTCTGTATTTTGTGGATATTTTCTATGTATGCTCGGGTTATGTGGTTATAGGTTTTTTTATCTTGGTTCAAATTTTCTCGATATGTGGTAATTTGTGAGGGTATGAACAAGGGGTCTTTTGTGTTTTTTGGTATAAATGGTTTTTCAAATATCTTATTCATGTTCATGTTCTGATATCTTTGTCCACTAACTCCTTTGCTTGTAGCTGCAATTGTAGATTGATAAACGTTATGGGTTTTATGGAGTGTCCCAATGTCTCCTTTTAGCTCTGGAATTTTGATGTCTTCCGATCGACATAGCTCTGCACACTGCTGAGTTAACTGATTCATAGCTTTAGACTTCAGTTTAACTTCATTAGTCTTTAGCTTTTCTATTTCATTACCCATACTGTCCACTTTCATTAAAGCGTAGTTAGGGTTTTGAGTATTTTTTCTAAAGCATCATCTTCTATTATATCAGTCTGTGTAGCTTTGTCTTGATATGTAATCTGCAATAACATTTTTGTTAGTACTAATTACTTCAATTGTAAATGTAAAATTTAATATACTTAATACTATTCTCCGAATCTCTTTCGTTGTAATTGAATTTTGTATTTTCTTTGTTAAGTACCAGCGTACCTGTGTATTATTTGTTCATACAATAAACTTGTTATATATAATATATGATTCAAATGCTAATAAACATTGATATAATGAACATAATTCTTTTCTATTTATTTCTCATTTTATTTCTGTTTCACTAAACGTACCTGAGTAGTATCTACAATGATGTTCTAATTTTTCTTCTTCATATCTATATTTAAGTACTCCTCCATAACTATATTCACTAGCATCTTCTTCTACTATATATATAAATTTTTTATTTTCGTCTGGGAATTGTAATTTTGGTAACTCTTTATAAAGTATTTTTATTTTCTGAACTTGTTTTTTATCTTTTTCGTTGTAATTATATTCTATATTCTTTTTTAATTTTTTCTGTAATGGCTTTAGGTTTTCTGCTAATTTTGGTATAAATTCTCTTACTTGGTTTACTAATCCTAAAAGTGATTGTAATTTCTTTTTTGTATCTAATTCTTCTTTTGAATTTATTATTTTTTGTACTATATGTTGTTGCATTTTTACTCCACTTTTATCTATTTGTATTCCTAAAAACTCTATCTGGTTTTTCATAATTTCGGCTTTCTTTTCACTTAAACTTATTCTCAATTTTTTTATTATATCTGTAAATTGTTCTAATAATTTTAAATGTTACTCTTTAGTTTTTGTATATAGTAGTATATCATCTATGTATACTATACAATTAGGTAATTGCTTAAAATAACTATCCATAAAGTGTTGGTATCTACCTGGTGCATTTTTATATCCAAATGGTAATACGTTCCATTCATAAAATCCTTGTGGTACTGTAAATGTGGTTAATTCCTTAGAATTTTCATCTAACTTTAAGTGGTAAAATCCTGATTTACAATCAAATTTACTAAAGTAGTTATATCCTTGTATTTTTCTTATTTTTAATATCTTATTTGGTATTGGATAATTGTATGCCATAGTTTTTACATTTAAATTTCTATAGTCAATCACCATTCTACTTTTTCCTCTTTTTTGTTCACTATGTTTATTTACTATAAACGCTAGACTATTATGTTTACTATTGCTTCTTTGTATATACTGTTTTTCTAATAATTCATCTATATACATTTTAAATTCTTTTAAATCGTTAAAATTATATGTTAATGGTTTTTGAGTTATTATACTATTTTTATCTATTAATTCAATTTTTATAGTAGTTTTATGTTTTTCCCATCCTTTTAATGGATCTTCACTGTATAATTGTCTTAATCTTTTCTTTATTATTTCTACCTTATCTATTGAAAATATAGTTATTTCTTTTTTATTTATCGAAAATACAACTAGTTCTACTGTGTCTTCTGTATTTTTTATATTTTCTAACTTTTGTGTAATTTTTTCACTTTCTTTTATCCAATCAGTTTTCTTTCTTATTTTATTAATAACTCTTTTTGCTCTTACTTTTTGTTTACATGGTGTTGTAAACCACCAATCTGTTTTAGTTATTATATGTGGGTATAATTTATCTAAAAATGGCATTCCTAAAAGCATATCGTTTGATGTTAGTTCATAATTATAGATTTCTTCTATCGTTATTATTTTATTCCATATCTGTATTTTTACATTTTTAACTTTATATGTAATTAAACTTCCTTCATTATTAAATCCTTTGACTACTATTGGTGTTTTTAATTTATTCCATTTACTTTCTGGTAAACAGTTGTATCTACATAAGTTTGCTTCTACTCCTGTATCTATCATAGGTGTATAATACCTATTATAATATCCTTCTACTATTATTTTTACAAGTACATATATTTTCATATCATGTCAAAGCTCTTTTTATTAATAATTTTTCTTTATTATATGTTATAGATAATTGTGTATGTTCTATATTGTATGGTTTTACTTGTTCTAACCATTTTATTCCTAATATTATGTCTGATTTTTGTATTTCTTTCTTTATTTCAAATTCTATTTTTATTTTTTTGACTCATATTATTATTTCTTTTTCTGCCGTATCTTTAATGTTTATTAGACTCCTTGGTAGATCTGGGCATATATTACTATTAGATTTTATTTCTTCATTTTTTACTAGATATTTTGTTATATAATTTTCTTCTTGTCATGTGTTTAAGAGTATTAAATATTCTTTTTCATTTATTGTTCCTGTTATATAATATTGATTTAAATTAACTGTTGAAGTTGTTTCATAGCTTGTTCTTTTTGATGAGCTTGATGATTCTGGTTTTTCATAAGCTATTCTTTTTGTTGTACTTATTCTATCATTTATTATTTCTAAATCTTCTTCTATATCTATGTCTTTGTAACTATAATCATTATTATCAATTGTTTTTACAAATTGTTCGAAAGGACTTTCTATTTGTATTTTATTAATTTTATTTTTTCCCATTATTTTATGTTTTGTTGTTAATACGTATAGATTTTTATATCTTGCTGTAAATATTTTACTTTCTGGGGTTAGTTCTATTCCTGTTATTTTCCAATATAATACTAATGATTTATCTATATTTTTATCTGTTATTGCTACTGAATAATTCACACTTATTATAAATTTAAATTTTTGGTATATTAAATTTCCTTTTATGGCAGTTATTATACTTTTTTCTATAGGTTTTATAATTCTATCATCTGCTAAATATAATTTTATTGGTGTATCTATTCCTTCTCTAAAACATGCTTTTATCAATATATTTGTTCCTCCAAGGTGTACATATTTTATTGGGTCTTTACTCTTTATATCGTCTATTTCTTTATTAATTATTCTTTTTGTTACTAGTGGTATACTAGCTCTTCCTTTTGCATATCTACAGTCTATTACATGTTCCTTTTGGCTTACTACGTAGTATTCTTCTTTTTTCCTACTAAATATAATTTTTACTATTGGTATTTTGAATATTTTTTCTACACTTAGGTCTAACTCTTTTCCTTTTATTTCGTCAAATATATTATTATCAAATATTATTTTTTGATCAGTTCCTTCTTCATTTAAATATTCTTCCTTTGTTATTATTTTTATATCTTCTTCAGTTATTTGGTTCATTTTTATATCTTCTTCAGTCATTTGATTCATCAAAATCACTATCTATTTCATTATCTGTTTCAATCTTCGAAATTTCATATATACTATCTTCACTTTATAATTCATAATCTATATAATCTATCTGCATATATTCTGTATTTTATATTTTTATTTCTGATATTTGTTTCTTTTTTGGGTTTTTAGGCATTTTACAATATCTAGCTAAATGTCCTAGTTTTCCACAATTATAACAAGTACATTCTTTTATAGATTTCTTTTTCCTATATGGTCTTTTATGCTTATAATTTTTTACATAATATCTTTTTCTTGGTTTCTTATATTTATATTTTGATTTTTTGTATTTCTCATAGTTCTTATGTCTTTTTCTTTTCTTATAATATCTTTCTTCACATCAAAATTGAGGTGTTATTTTATCTTTGCAACATGCTAAATTTCTTATTAATGTTTTTTCCATTTTTATTTCTTCTCTATATTTTTCACATAGATTTATATACCATTGTTGTAAAAATTTTATTCTTGCTCCTAGGGTATCTACTATTCTTATATTTGTCTTATTTTTAATATCTTATTTGGTATTGGATAATTATATGTCATAGTTTTTGCATTTAAATTTCTATAGTTACATTTCAATCTCGCTCATATCTAGTGTCTCTTGAACTTTTACTGCTTGAGCTTGTCAAAGTTTATCCATTCTCTTAAAAGAACCTCCTCCTACTATTTAATACATTGAAAATCAACAATACAAGTTCTCCAACTTGAAGACATTTTTTAGATACACCATTAAGAGTCAACTGAAGTTGATGAGCAAAATAATGAATTGCATGAGCTGATCTACTTTCTTGCTGAATCAAAACTTTAAGGCCACTTAGATGCCCTTGCATATTGCTTTCTCCATCATAGCATTGCCCTCGTATACAAGATAAACTCAAAGAATATTGAGTAAGATAGTTAATAACTACTTCTTTTAAACATAAAACACTAGTATTATGAACATGGACAATTCCTATAAATCATTCCACAACAGATCCCCCGCCATCAACATATCGCAAAATAATTACCATTTTCTCCTTACGTGACACATCACAAGATTCATCTACTAGCAATGACAAATAATCACCATTTAGATCCTCCATAATAGCTTTAATTATTTCAAGTTTACATGCAGTGATAATATCCTTTTGAATTTTATGAGAAGTCAATTAATTATTTTTTGAAGTTTTTTTTCAACACAAGATCTCTAATTCTATCACACCGACTTGCACACGATGAAAGAATTTTAAGAAAGTTACCGTTATTCAATGACGATTCTTCTTCGCGATATCTACGGAATGCCAATCCTTGATTCAAAAGGAGTCTCACCACATCAACAAAAGCTTGTAAAAGAATTCTGTATTCAAGCTTGGTTTGATTAGATGGCTTCACAAATGCGGCTTGAATTGATTGTTCTTGTCGCATTATATCTTCACACTTTTTTTTGCCTGATTGTGATCACTGTTCGGCCCTCCAACATGTGTATCTAATCTTTTCTTTTTGTGCCAACTTCTGAATTCTATACTTGAAAATGCGTCACATCCACCTTGATGAATGCTTTCATCTTGAAATAAATAACAACATAAACAATAAGCGGCATCTTTAATTTCACTATACTCCAACCAATCATGATATATTTCAAACCATTTATGATTAAAATGATGTTTTAATTTAGAAATATCTCTTTGAGGAAACTCGCAAACTTGAGATTGATGAGGACCTCTTTGAATGTATGCTCGCCTAATCTCATCACGATCATTCTGATGATATTCCCAAATAAACTTTCTTTCTTTTGGATCTGCCGGTAAAGAATTCAAGTTTACTCCTTCCTTTTGTTTTTTTAGCATAATGGTGATTCTCTTCTAATTGATTCAAGTTCTCTTCCACGTGAGGAGTATTTTGAGTGGATGAACTTGATTGCGGAAACTTTTATGATACTGGAGCGAAATATCTCTTCATTGAATTTAGAACCTGTATTTCCAAATTAAACGTTTCATTAGAAAAGTAAGAGTTATTGTACCTATTTGAATTTTGAAAATTTGTAAAAAAAGTAACTAAAATTGAAGAGAAAATCATTGTGATTTTCTTCAATTTTAAGTAGAATTTTTTTTTAAGTTGAGGAAATAAAAATTAACCGCAATAATTTTAAATCTATAGAAGATTAAAAGTAGAGAATAAAGAGCAAAGAACAAACTTGATAAATTTCTTGAATGATGTGAGATTGATTTTTTTTTTCTTGAAGGCTATGGGGTTTTTAATTTTTCTTTATGTTGTAGGGAATAAGGAATAAGGGAGAACTAAGGATTGGAGAATTAATATGTTTTTAGGAAAAAAGTTGAAAAATAAACCTTTTTTTACCAAAAAAACGTGGTTGCTGGCTATTGGTTTACTTCTTTTTTTTTCACTAATGCTACTGCTTTACAGCCTTTACTGATGCTTAAAAGTTTCAAAAAAAGGATTTCTGCTATAGGAGTTCAAACTAGCGACGCAGGTATTAAGATTTGAACCCGCTTCCACTGGACTAGCCACTACACTTGTTCATAGTGGATTCAAAATTAAATATATGCTTTTATACTTATAAAAACTGATTATATATAAACATATATATGGTGTAATTTTTCGACCAAGTGGGTTCATATGAACCCACTTGAACCAAAGTGGGTCCGCCCCTGTGTATATATACTGTCAAGTTGCTTTTCATTATGAAATTAGGCCCATACAAATATTTTACAGTGATAGAAAACTAACATGCAACGCATGATTGCAAAACTAGTATAAAAAATATGGAGATCTTGGAATACTTATTATTTTGTATGAAGTAATGGATAATTTAGATTGAGAATTAACATAGTTGTTGAGAATTTATATGTATAGTTGATTGTAACTTGCTTCAAATTGAGATAGTATTATCGTGATTGTTTTGTAGGTGGCAGAAATGGTGAATACTTTCTTACGCAAAGGAGGGGGCAGGAGAAAAGTAAAGAGGAAGCTTATGAGATGCTTAAAGTTCTTGATAATGAGCTAAAGGATAAGAAGTTCTTAGTGGGTGACAAATTTGGGTTTGTTGATATGACTGCAAATTTGGTGGCACTTTGGCTAGGAATCTTTCAAGAAGTTGTTTTATCGCGGGTACAAAATCTGTAAGTTTTAATGCAAACGTCAACATTAAGTTCAAGAATAACTTTCAAGGACTACAAGGAAGTTCCACACCTTCAAACACAAGTTCAGCTGAATATTCAAATGAACTATCAAAATGAAGTGTTTATCAACTTTTTAAGAAATAAAGATGAAACAGAAATGTTAGAACCAAGTCTACCGACTCCATAGTATTTCCTTAAAGAATTTATTCCCCTCAAATACCCGAGGTTATGGAATCTTTCCTCCTAAGATATAATGGTTCACTTTCTAAAAGTAGCGGTACCTCAAACTTTCAGAAACTTCAAATGCACTCAATAATTCACATGAGAGTTTTAGAACAAGAAGAAAATTATTTTTCCACTCAAAATCCGTACCTTTACCTAAAGATAAGTTAAGGTATTTATAGCCATTAAGTGTCCCTTCGAAAAAGAAGCAATGATTCATGAAAAGAGACAACTTTCTGAACAATCATGTCACCTGCGGTCGGTCTGTGTTGGAACTGCGCCAAACTTGTAGTTTTAGGTAATATTTTTGCAAATTCCAGTGACATCTACACAGCACCTGCGCCTGCAGGTCTCCAGGTGCGTACAAAAGTCACTCTTCTGCTCAAAACAGTGTGTCTTTTACCTTGAAGGTTTGCGTCCCTTTGAGGTGCATTGTGAATGCGTCCGCACTGCATTTGTAATGCATCTGCAAATGGAGAAAAATATTTTCATTGAATTTTTGGATTAAAACTTCATTTGTTTTCCAAGTTTCAAATCAATTTTTTCCAAAAAATTAATCTCTCGTTCGATTGACAAATCCAAATCCAAATTCGAAGCCTAAGCCTAAGCCTAAGCCCAAGTCGAGTGAGCGGCGATGGTGCGAGGCGTATCTTATTCTTGCCTCACTATCCACTTGAAGGAATGTTTCTCAATATAAATACAAGAAAGTTCCTTTCTTCTACAAATGTGGGAGACCTTGACTTTCTTAAGCGAAACTTCACTTTTCCTCCAATTTGTTCCCTCCATTTTTCATTCACAATCAACTTAGAATCCAATAATTTCCCATATGAATGGAAAATTTCTATTTTATCAAAAAATTTATGGACAAGTGTGTGATCAACAAACAATGACTGATTGCATCTTAATAAATGGGTTTTTCTTTGAACTTTTCATAGTTAACATGCATCGGATATACTCGGTCAATCGGTAGGTTTGATATCTTTGAACCGTCAAACTCTAATGTACACTTAGACAACACAAGTCACACAACCAACCTTTTATCATTTATGGTTCTCACGATTTTATTTATTTTAGCCATGAACACATCTTGGTTTCAAGAGAACACAGAAAATAGGCCTTGACTAATATTCTTCTTGAAGTTGCTTACATTTCACCCTCACATAGGTGATTCCTAAATGTTTAATCCTATAGATCAAACTATTTGGTCAAACATTGAGTATATTGACAATGTTGAACCATCAGTCACAACTTTGTTTGATCTCTTTGAACCTAGATCTTGGGATCTCCAGTCTGCTAGGTAGGGTTATCGCTGTGCTGACTTGTCCTAGACCATAAACCCATTCCTTTTGATGATATTTCAACTCTCTCTCTAGATGAGCCTTTTGTAAGTGAATTCGACACATTATTATTTGACTTCACATAGTCAACAGTGATAATTCCACTAGAAAGTAGTTCTCTAATGGTATTATGTCCCCGTCTTATATGACGAGATTTACCATTGTACATCATGCTCCTTGCCCTACCTATAATTGCTTGACTATCACAGTGTATACATACTGGTGCCAAAGGTTTAGGCAAATAAGAAATATCTTTCAAGAAATTTCGGAGTCATTCAGCTTATTCACCGACTTTATCTAATGTGACAAATTCAGATTCCATTGTAGAGCGGGAAAAATACCATTTGGATGATTTTCAAGATATTGCTCCTCCACCTAAAGTAAATACATATCCACTTGTGGATTTTACTTCATTTGATCCAGTGATTCAATTTACATCAATATATCCTTCAATTACCACTGGATATTTATTATAATGCAAAGCATAGTCTTGAGTATATTTTAGATACCCCAAAGCTCTTTTCATTTCCATCCAATGAGTTTTATTAGGATTAATTATGTGCCGACGCAATTTACTAATAGAACATGCTATGTCTGGCCGCGCAAAATTAATGATATACATCAAACATCCCAAAACCCTCGTGTAGTCTAACTGTGAGTCACTTTCACCTTCATTATTTTGAAGTGCAAAACTCATGTCTAATGAAGTCTTAGCAATACCAAAATTCAAACACTTGAACTTGTCAAGTATCTTTTCAATATAATGATATTGTGACTATGCCAACCCATATGGAGTTTTATGGATTCTTATCCCTAAGATCACATCCTCAACTCCAAGGTCTTTCATATCAAACTTGCTCTCAAGCATTCATTTCATAGAATTATGTCAGAAATATTTCTACTAATGATCAACATATCATCCACATACAAACAAAAAATGACCTTGTGATTTAGAATGTCTTTAATGTAAACACATGTATCACATTCATTTATCTTAAAGTTGTTTGCCAAAATGGTTTGGTCAAATTTTGCATGCCACTGTTTGAGTTCTTGTTTTAGTCCATAAAGTGACTTAATAAGTTTGCATACTTTCTTTTCTTCACCAGGAACCACAAAATCCTCAGGTTGTTCCATATAAATTTCTTCCTCTAATTCTCTATTTAGGGATGTTGTTTTCACATTTATTTGATAGATTTCAAGACCATATACCACCGTCAAGGCAACTAACATTCAAATAGATATTATCCTCATTACAATGTATGTATGAAAATAATTGAGGTCTTTCTTTTGTTCAAAGCCATTTACTACAAGTCTTGTCTTGTATTTGTTAATAGTATCATATGTTTTCATTTTCCTTTTGAAGATTTATTTAGAACCAAAAGGTTTATTTTCTGGAAGAAGGTCAAACAACTCCCAAGTATGATTGTTCAAGATTGAATCAATCTCATTATTAACTATTTTTTTCAAAAGGATGAGTCTATACGCGGCATCACTTCTTTAAACGTTTGAGGCTCATTTTCTAGGAGAAGCGTTACAAAATCTGATCCAAAGTAAGTTGATGTTCTCTGACGTGTACTGTGCCTTGGATTCTTATCATTAAGTACATTATCGTTTAGTTTATCTCGAGGTCGTTTAGACCTTCCACTAGACTGCTCATATCTAATTTTATACGGATTATTGTGTTCAAAGAACTCAGCATTATCTGATTCAATTATCGTATTTTCATTGATATCCGAATGTTTGGATTTATGAACCAAAAATTGACAAGCTTTACTGCTTTTAGCATATCCAATAAACATGCAGTCCTCAGTCGTAGGTCTTATTTTTACCCTTTTAGGAATAGGAACTTGGACTTTCACTAAACACCTCCACACTTTAAAATATTTCAAATTGTGTTTCCTTCCTTTCTATTTTTCATATGAAATTGAAAGTATCTTACTATAGGGCACTCTATTGAGTATTCGGTTAGCTATAAAGATAGCTTTCCTCCACAAGTTGTGTGGTAAGCTATAACTTATGAGTAAGGCATTTTTCTTAATGTTCGGATATTCCTTTACGCAATCCCATTTGATTAAGGTGAATATGGAGCAATAGTTTGATGGATAATTCTAGTTTTTACACATATCTCTGCAAAAGGAGATTTATATTCTCCACCTCTATCGCTTTTTATCATTTTGATCTTTTTCTCTAACTGATTTTCAACTTCTATTTTGTATTGCCTAAACGCATCTATTGCTTCATCCTTACTATTTAGCAAATAGACATAACAACACCTAGTGCAATTGTTTTAAAAGTTATAAAATACTTTTCCCACCACAAGATGGTGTTGACTTCATATCACAAATGTCAGTGTAGATTAAGTCTAAGGGATTGGATTTCCTTTCAACGAACTTATACGGATGCTTAACATACTTTGATTCGACACACATTTGACACTTTGATTTATTTCACTCAAAGTTTGGCAAAAAATCTAAGTTAATTAGTTTTCATGAAGTTTTGTAATTGACATGTCCTAACCGTTCATGCCACAATTCATTAGACTCAAGCATGTATGAAGAATTAGAACTTTTATTAATCTCAACAGCCATCACATTGATCTTAAACAAGCCCTAGGTGAGATAACATTTTCCTACATAAACTTCTCATTTGCTAATTATAACCTTATCAGAAATAAATACATATTTGAATCTATTTTTGGTCAAAAGTGATATAGAAACCAAGTTCTTTCTCAACTCTGATACATGAAGGACATTGTTATGTGTCAACACTTTGCTTGATGTCATCTTCAAGAAAATTTTTCCTGTTCCTTCAAACTCTATTGTTGTGGAGTTAGCTATATAAATCTTCTCATCATATTGAGTTTGAGAATACGAAGCAAACAACTCTTTGTTGCCACAGACATGGCTGGTGACACCAGAATCAATCCACCAATCTTTAGGATTACCCACCAAGTTGCATTCTAAAAGCATGACGCATAGATCATCTACACCATTTTTGGATTACCATGTTGGCTTGATCCTTTTTCTTTCCTTTCTTAGGAGTACGACAATCTATAGACTTATGTCCAGCCTTACCACAATTAAAGCACTTCCCGTGGAATTTTTTCTTTGGGGGATTACTTTGTTATCCATAAGCTTTCTTCCATTTCTTTGAGTTGGTAGGGTCATACTCCACAATGTTAGCTCCACGGATTGCGGAATTTTTTTTGACCTCTTCTCGGATGCTATGTTATCTTCTTCAATACATAATCTTACAATGAGGTCTTCAACTGACACCTCCTTCTTTTTATGCTTCAAGTAGTTTTTGAAATCCTTCTACAAAGGTGGAAACTTCTCTATTATGGCCCCTACTTGGAAAACCTCGTTCACAATCAAACCTACAACAAAGGTTATGTGATTATTAAGAACACATTTAACATATTCAAATAAGGTATTTACTGTATTCATACCTTCTTATAGGAGATCATGAATAATTACTTGTAATTCTTGCACTTGAGAGACGACAACCTTACTGTTAATCATTTTAAAGTCAAGAAATTTTGCAACAAAGAACATTTTAGTTCTTGCATCTTCAATTATATATTTTTGTTCCAAAGAATTCAACAATTCTTTTGAGGTCTTTATACTGCTGTACACATTGTACAAGTCGTCTTAGAGGAAACTCAGTATATAATTTTTGCATAAGAAGTTTGAGTATTTTCATGCCTCTATTTTAACAAATTGCTCCATTTTCGGTGTCTCTTTGGGCAATTCTGGATCATTTTCAAAGATGAACCTTTGAATACTTAGAGTTTTCAAATATAAGAACATCTTTATAATGCCCCAAATCTGATACCCAGAACGCTACACAGTGCTCATGACCCCGAAGGACCACAAGCTAACCCATGACTGATATTTGTACCTGTATACTGCATAAAATACTTAATAATACGAAAACATGAACTGAAAGGCTGTAAGGTTCTAAACTAAACATAATCTGTATAATATAACATCTATGTGGGGTAATAGAATACCTAAATCTAACAAAAAATACTAAAGTCTGAAACATGATAGTCTAGAAAGTCTCTAACTGACTGAACTATCTGAGTAAGGATATGATGGGACATATCTCAAACTCACTCTAACTAATAAACTAATTAATGAGATAATTAGTAATAATCATGTCCTCGAATGATGAGGACTCACTTCTAACTCTGACTGCTGAAACTGGAATCTACTGCTGATCTGGAGCTTGTGTCTCTGAGCCTATGGTATAAGACACCATAGCGCAAATGTGTCAGTACTTTGAATGTACTGGTACGCATGTAAGGTAGGCAGAATGCATGGGGTTCATATGCATGAACAATAATAATAATTGACTAACTATCATGAGCGTGAGAATACATGCATGATACATAACAACTAACACAAATACTGTGATAACATGATTACTGAATCTAAATATAATTGATAACATGAGTGACTGTATCTGACAGTCCTGAATCGGATGGAACTATCTGAGTTTCGTACTGTGTCTAAGTTGACTGTTTCTGATAGTTCTAAATTCTGAAGAACTATCTGAGTTCTTTTAATGAGACTGATACTGAGACTGTGAGAGGTAGTCATCTAACCGACATGCCCCAAATGATGCATTATAGCTGAATTGGGGTCCAATCTATGCCCTGATTGGAAGGGTGTCAATACCACGCCACTAGTAAGGACAACATATGAGTGACCCTAATAAAATAGGTAACTCTAGTGAGAACGGTGGGAACCCTCATATAGCAGGCTAAGCCACTTCATCTACCCTCATATAGAAGGCTATGAGGTCTCAACCTATGCTGGCTACATATCTGGAATGCAAGGATTGTTTCTAAGAATCACACCCTCATATAACAGGTGAGTTCCCATCCTTGGGTTCACTCGGTGCTAATTTCTACTCCCATCTGAATAGACACTGAACATAATTTACTGAACTGAATATGGACTGAGTTACTGAATTCTGTTGACTGACAGAATATTACTGATATCTGACAACAGACTGAGTTTATGAGATCATGGAGATTTCCTGAGTCATAAGACTGTCTGAAGTCTAAGGATTCATAGATTGACTGAGAGTATCGCGGAAACATGACATGGCTCTAGGCACACAGCTAATATTTCGGGTACAAGTACCCCCAGGACTCGATGGAAGGAAAACTGACCAAGCATAACTTACTTGAACATATAACTAACATTATAATCCATAATACATTTATAGAAGCATTCCATCAAAACATGTGATAGGCATAACTTGTACATACATGGGGATTTCATGGTATCATACTAGTTGCGCATTGTTTCTTCATATAGGCATTTAATCAAACACATGGTAGGCATAACACATGTAGACAATATTATACAACAATTAATCATCATGATTGATCTCTAATTTCATCATCTAGCGTTTATTCATAGGTTCAGATGAATATACATCTATACAAATCAATTCCACATAAAATTGATCACCCAACATGGATTTGAATTTAATTGATCATTCTTAACATAAACAAAACAAACCCAACATGAAATTCATAAGGAAATCAATAAACTTAAACTTAGAAAAGAGATTCGTGGGCTTCATGGATGAAAGGAGTCCATGAATGAATACTATGCATACCTTGGTTCGTGATTTCGTGAAGATTAACGGAGGAAATTCTTGATTCTGAATCTTCTATGAAAAACCCTAGGTTGTTCTTGAGAGGTTTTTGAGAGAAACTAGTATATTTGGGATGAAAAGCGGCTGAATCACATGTTAAAGGGCCTTAATAGGGTCGGGAAGTTGACCCTTTTAACCTTGGACGCTTTATTTAATTTCAGTAAAAATTTCCCAAATTGGACCCCTGGTGTGATGCGTCGCTATCGCGCCGTGTCACTGGAATTTGACGATTGGGAAACTGAGGGATGGCGCAACATGGATCCATCGCTTTACCCCTTCCTTTGTGACCTGGAACTTTGATGCGACGTGGGGGAGATCGCGCTGAGACACTGGAAAAGGACAATTCTGAACATGGGCCCTGGCGCAACGTGCCATAATTGCGGCCCCCTACTGAAATTTGCCAAATGTCATTTCCTCTTGTGGTGCGGTGCGCCACTGACTAATATGACGTTGTTTTATGACGGGAACTTAAAATAGTCGTAACTTCTGACCCAGTTATCGGATTTGAGCGAATCTTATATTGATGGAAAACTTATTAAATTTCCCACATGACAAAAAGTAAAAATCTTAAAAATTACTCATGGAATAGTCATCATTAAATTTAGAAGCTAATACTAGGCATTCTTAGGACGAAATTAGCTAGGAAAAAGTATGGGGTATTACAATATCTCCGCCTTGAGGACATTCGTCCTCGAATGAGACTAACTGAGAGGGGAGAAAAGATAACTGCCCTACATACTGAACATGAATAACTGGAACATGATCTCATGACTGACATGACTGACAAGCTGAACATATAATACTGAGCATGCATATCTGATGCATGTGTAACTGATTCATGAATGCATGACTGAGTGTTTTGAAAAACTAAGTTTCTCATAATGAAAATGCATGTCGGATGCATAATTACATAACTGAATTGATACATGAGTGCATGACTGAATATACAATGGTACTTGATACCAAGTTTCTAATGAGAACATGAGCATGAAACTGCATACCAAGTTTTTAATGAACACTGAACATGAAGCTGAGTAAGCTTAAGGAGAACTGTTACCTTGAGCTTTATTTGAGTTGGCGAAGAAAAGGTGAGGATACTTGGTACGCATGTCTGCCTCTACTTCCTAAGTATCTCCCTCGATGGACTGATTTCGCCAAAGAACCTTAACTAGAGGGAATTCTTTGTTCCTTAATCTACGAGTCTGATAGTCTAGAATTTTAATTGGAATCTCCTCATAAGAGAGACTGTTCTGAACATCAATGCTCTAAATAGGGACTACAACTGCTAGGTCACCTATCCACTTCTTCAGCAAAGATACATGAAAGACTGGATGAACTGAGGCTAGATTTGAAGGAAATTCAAGCTCACAGGCTACCTTACCAAAGTGACTGAGAATATTGAAGGGACCGACATATCGGGACTGAGCTTTCCCTTTTTGCCAAATCTCTTCACTCCCTTCATGGAAGAGATATTTAGATAGATATTATCACCAATCTCAAACTTGAGATCTTTTCTACGAACATCTGCATAAGACTTCTATCAGCTCTAAGCAGCCCGAAGTCTTTCTCTAATCAACTGGACTTTTTCTAAGGCGTCAAATACCAAGTCAGGACCTATGACTGAGGTCTCACTAACTTCAAACCAACCAATTGGAGATCTACATCTCCTACCATAGAGAGCTTCGAATAGAGCCATCTGAATACTAGAATGATAGCTATTATTGTATGAAAACGCAATCAAAGGCAAGTGGTCATCCAAACTCTTTTTGAAATCAATTGCACACGCCCTTAGCATATCTTCTAACATCTGAATGGTCCTTTCTTCTTGACCATCTGTCTGAGGATGAAAGGTTGTACTAAGATGAACTTGGTCACCAAGACCCTTTTGGAATACTTTCCAGAAATAAGAGGTAAACTGGGTACCTCTGTATGAGATAATGGACAACGGAACACCATGCAATTTGACCAACTCCTTGATGTAGAGTTTGGTGTAATCCTCGGCTGAATAAGAGGTATGAACTGGGAGAAAATGAGTTGATTTGGTCATTCTGTCTACAATAACCCAGATTAAATCATGCTAATGATGAGTTCGAGGAAAACCCATCACAAAGTCCATGTTCACAACTTCCCACTTCTAAGTAGGAATACGAAACTCCTGCATGGATCCACTAGGCTTTTGATGCTCTATCTTAATCTACTGACATGTAGAGCACTTAGCCACAAACTCTGCAATATCTCTCTTCATCCCACTCCACCAATAGATTTCCCACAAGTTGCGGTACATCTTTATGGCCCCTGAATGAATAGAGTAGCGTGCACCATGCGCTTCTGCAAGAATTCGCTGCCTTAAGTCATCTACACCTGGAACACAAAGATGACCCTTGAGTAGTGACCTAGTCCCCCTCCCTTTCTTAATTCTTTGAAAGATTTTTTCTTTTAAGTCTGTCTCATCCATCTCTCTCATTAACTTGTCCATCATGCATGTATACCTATAAAATTATGAAACTGAATTAGACCAAAACCATTAATTACTACAAGGATACTTGTTCCTGAGTCATAGCCAATGTAAAGAGCAATGCAATAAACTAGAGTATCTTAAGAAGAGATAAAATCAACTAGAGAAGCTCAATTTAACTTAATTAGTCCTAGCTTCAGTCTGTTTTTCTCAATCTAGTGCCTGTGGAAAGCCTTTGTGAAAATATCAACAACTTGATCTTCAGTATTGTAGAATTTCATGCAAATGGTTCTCTTCTCTACATCGTCTCTTAGGAAGTAATGTATCATATTAATATGTTTAGTCCTTTTGTGTTTCACAGGATTTTAGGCATATTGAGAGCAATAGTGTTGGCACATAATAGAGGAATAGTATTAGACAATATCCCAAAGTCTTTGAGCTTCTTAATCCACAAGAGTTGATCACAACATAAAGTAGATGATACATACCCAGCTTCTGTACTGAAAAGTGCTATGAATTTTGTTTCTTTGTTCTCTAGGAAATTAGAAAGGACCCTAGGAAGTGAGCTACTTATGTGGTACTTTTCCTATCATCAAGATGCCCTTCATAATATGCATCAACATAACCAATTAGATCAAAATTATCACTAGATGGAAAAAATAGGACTAGGTCCCTTGTTTCCTTTAGATATCTGAGAATCCTCTTTGCAGCTTTTAAGTGAGACTCCTTTGCACAGGCTTGAAATATTGCAAACATTACACATTTAATACAATATCAAGTCAGCAATCAGTCGGGTATAAGATATACTTGATTATTCCTCTGTACATAGTCTTATATACCATAGGACCAGGTTTATCAACATCCATTTTTAGCTGGTGCCAATAAGGGTATCAATGGGCTTAGCATAATTTATGTAAAACCTTTTTAGAATCTCATTAATATATTTCTCCTAACTGATTATTGTTCCACTCGGAGTTTTATTGAATTGCATACCTAATAATAAGCTTATCTTACCTATCAAACTCATTTCAAACTCACTTCTTATAAGTTTAGCAAATTATTCACATAATGAATATGAAGTTGCTTAAAAATAATGCCATGCACATACACTTTCATATTTTTACCTCTTATTTTGAGAAGGATTTTATTGTCATTTTCCCCCTTTTGAAGTCACTTTTAAGAAGAAACTTAGACAATATTCCATACCATGCCCTTAGAGCCTATTTAAGTCGTACAATGTCTTTTCTAATTTCAGCACATGATTAGGTTGATCAGTGTCTTCAAATCCAGGTTTTTTCTTTACATATACTTATTCTTTCAAGTCATAATTTAGTAGCACAACACTCTTTACATCCATTTGAAAAAACTTAAAGTTCATGTATGCAACAAAAGCAATAAGGATTCTTATAGTCTTTATCCTTACAACTGGTGCAAAGGTCTCATCACAATTAATTCCTTCTTTTTAATTATATCATTACACTACAACTCTAGCTTTGTTCCTTAAGATAACACCATGATCATCACACTTACTATACCTACTTAGTCTCTATGATGGTCCTATCAGCAGGTTTGAGGACCTGGTGTCATATTTTATTTCTCCCAAGCTGATAAAGTTCCTCCTGTATAATATTTACCCAATTAGTATCCTTGAGTGTTTCCTTCACATTCTTAGGCTCAACTGTAGATATTAATGCTAAAATAGCTAGCGAATTCCATGCTTGTTCCTTGATTTGTATACTAGAGTCCAAAGGAGAGGGTGAGATTATCAATAGGGTAAGATGACTTGTGCTTCCAGTTTGATATTTTTATGGCTGATTGTGATTGACCTACCCTATGTCCCTCAGCGTCTTGGTCTTGAGATTCATGTAGTGAATTATCAGGTCCAGTAGGATCTTGTTGAGCACATGGTTATTTTACTTCACCGATTGCATTATTTTCAACATCTTGATCAGCTTGTCCTTTATCATTTTCTTCAACAAAGCGATTCTTTTGTATTTGAATAAGTTCCTCCATATCAACATCATCAACATCTCTCACTTTTTCCAGGTCACCTGATTCATTAAAAATGGAAGGAACACTTTCTTCAACACAGAGGGTTCTTTTGTTATAGATCATGTAAGCTTTGTTGGTTAATGAATAACCTACAAATATTCCTTCATCACACTTGGATCAAATTTTCCAAGATCATTAAAACAATTGAGCCCAAAAACCTTGAAGTAGCTCAACTTTGGGTTTCTTTTGTATAATAATTTATAGTGAATTTTGTTGAGAGTTGACCTAATTAACACCTATTTGTAACATAGCATGTAGTGTTAACTCTTTTAGCCCAAAAGTTCTCTTAAAGACCAGCATCAATCAGCATGGTTCTGACAATATCAACCAAGGTTTTATTTTTTCTTTCAATAACACAATTTTACTGAGGAGTTCAGGGAGCTTAGAAGTTCTGACTTATTCATTTTTTGTACAAAATTCATTAACCCTTGTATTTCAAACTTTGTTCCATGGACGAACTTGATCCTTGTAATTTTGTTGTATAACTTGACTTGGATTTATTGCCAAAAATCACCAACATGTCAAATATTTCATCTTTCAACCTCAAGAACATGGTTTAAGTGTATCTTTAGAAATCATCCACAATAACCAAGATATATTTCTATCCTCCCCGGCTTTAAATCTTTATAAGTCCACATATATCCATATGAAGTAGCTCAAGAGGCTTGATATTACTGACTCGTTTCTTTTGCTTGAATGGGGACCTGGTTTATTTCCTTTTACACAGGTATCATAGATCTTTGATGCATAAAAACTATAAATTGGGAACACCACTGACCTGGTCCTTGATGACCAGCTTGTTAAGTAGTGAGGAACAAATATGACCAAGTCTTCAATGTCATAGATCAATATTTTCACTTTGAGCACTAAGACAAATGAGATCATCACTAAAAACTAAATCCAGATCAGCTACATATATATTCTTGCACCTTTTGTCTCTAAGAATAACTACATAGATTGGACATTAGTGACAATGCAACAATTAGATAGAAGTATCTTTAGGGTGCTCTGATTCATCAGACTTACTGGATGAGTCCCCTTTTGGAAGCAAGGGCTTTCTTGACTACATAATCTGTTACAATGCTTTATTAGATTTGCATGGGACCCGGTCCTTCTATTGTCACCTCCATCTTTGGCAAAATCTTTGTACTCCATCTTATGCATTGGACAATCCTTAATAAAATGACCTAGTTTACCGCATTTGTGACAATACTCATTTCTACCAGAAACTTTGCTAGTGTTCCCTTCCTTTGGAAATCCTTCATTCTTCCAGTCACATCCTCATCTTCTTCACTAGAGTCAGGTTTTGAAGCCTTGAGAGCCAAAGTTTTCTCTTTCCTATGTTCCTTCTTATCTCGATCCTATTGCCTTTTGAGTTCATAAGTTTTTTTATTTCCAATCAATTCATCCATGGTGAGGGTATTGAGATCCCGAGCCTTCATGATTGCATTAACCTTACTCTTCCATAACTTTGGCAGAACTCCAAGTATCTTCCTCACTTATTTACCTGGCCTAATCACTTTCCCAAGATAATGCAACCCGTTTGTAATAGTAGTGAACCTAGTGTGCATCTTTTGAGTGATCTCACTTTCGTTCATAGTAAAGGCTTCATACTGAGTAGTGAGCATATCCACTTTGGACTCCTTGAACTAACTTGTTCCCTCATGTGCATTGCTAAAATAGTCCCAAATATCTTTTGCTAATTCACATACAAAAATTTTATTGTACTCGCTAGGGCTTATTCCACACACAAGTAACTTCTTAGCTTTGAAGTTTTTTTCTTACGATTAGCTTCCTCATATTCCTTACGCGACTTGGGAACTAGTATTGTAGTCTTTATTTTAGTAACTTTCTTCATGGGAATATGTGGTCCATCGAGAATAACATCCCATAATTCACTATCTTCTGCTATTATAAAGTCGTGCATCCGAGTCTTCCATCATTTATAGTATTGTTCATTGAAATGGGGGAGGGGGTCTGGTGGTTGACTAACCTTTCTCTAGATAGGGTGGAGCAGCCATCAATGCAGGATCCTCTCTAGGTATTAACCTATAGAGAGTACTCTCTCCGATACCAATTATTGGCTTATACGAGTCCACCACGAGTCAAGACACTAGGTCCCTTGGCACACAAAACCAGTAACTAAACATGATATAAAGTAAAGTGCAGAAAGATAATAGACACAATATTTACAAGGAAAACTTGTTGCTCAAGGGAGGAAAAACCATGACCTACTAAGTATGATTTCCCAGTAATCCACTAACTTCAAGCAACTTGTGACGCGAATAATCACAAAGAATTAAACTCTTAATCTTATCCACTTTGTAACACCTCTATTACAAGACCTATATAGTACCTCTACTGCAGTCATTTATCAACCAACTCTAGTTGACACTCCTAGGTAACTCTACCTTAGAAAACATCAAGCACGATGAAGAAGATTTGGCTAAACAAGGGATGATTAAACTAACTAACTCTAGTTAATGCGACTCAACCTAAAGACCAGTCAAGACAGATATCTACTATCCTTTATAACTTAGGAGTAGATTTACAATTTAAGAACAAAAGACGCAAGATTCAAGAAATGCAACAAAAACTGGACAACACTTAATCAATTTCCTTGTTGAGTATGAGCAATATTCTTTTTGTAAAATGACTTTTGCTTTAGAGATAAATCTTGATTTGCAAAAGCTAGGTTTTGCTCGTCACTTGTTCCTTTTATAAGAGAAAGCAAAACCTAGGAGGTATGCCATTGGTTGAGGTTTAGCGGGCTAGCTGCATCTCTGCTGCAGTGTTACCAGCCAAACGCAGACAGTACAGTTTACAACTGTACCTAGTTTACTTGTCATTGGATCGGCACAACACGAACCACGTCTCTTGCACACTACTTTGTAAATTATCAAAATCCAAAATACAACATGAATTGTTTACATTTGCTCCCTGAAGTATCATTAAAACTATATATTTATCAAAACACTCCTTAAACAATATATTTATCAAAACACTCCTTAATTAGTTAGTATTAGTATCTAATGGACTAGTAAAAATGAAAGGGGGAGTATTTATTTTAAGTCTCTGGTCAACCTGGAAACATTATTAAATTACAAAACTTAATTGTCAAAGAAGAAACATCACTTGCTGGATTGCTAAGAAACTTCCCTGTTTTTCCCTATATCTATAAAAGAAGACTAGACCACAAGGGATGTAAAGCAAAAAACAAAAAAAAAAACAAAAAAAAAAACTTAAACCAAAGTTGAGAAATGGCAGAAGTGAAGTTGCTCGGTATTTGATATAGCCCTGCTAGTCACAGAGTTGAATGGGCTTTAAAGATTAAAGGTGTGGAATATGAATATATAGAAGAAGATCTACGAAATAAAAGCCCTCTGCTTCTTGAATTCAATCCTGTTCACAAGAAAATTCCAGTGTTAATTCACAATCGGAGGCCCCTTTGTGAGTCACTGGGAATTGTTGAATACATTGATGAGACATTTGAAGGCCCTTTCATCTTGCCTAAAGACCCTTATGGTCGAGCTTTAGCTCGTTTCTGGTCTAAGTACCTTGATGATAAGGTAAATATTGTTCTTCATGCTATATATTGCTATCTGCATAATTGAGTAAACTTTTATTTGATAATAATGTAATTTTCAATGTCTCCGTACGGTAAAGTTGTAAAGTTTTGATTGTGTGAAAAACAAGATCTGTTTAGCAAAAAGGGATGAAAAAATCAACCCATGTAAAGTTGTTGTCACATGATCGGAGCACATAGGTTCAGTTGCGCAAACAGCCTCTGGCAGAATGCCGGATAAGTTTGCATACAATACACACTTGTAATCTGGACCTTCCGTGAATTCCGTACACAATGAGGACTTTAGTTCACCAAACTGTCCTTTAATATAATTGTTGTTAAGTTTTGATTGTGTAATTGCAGGGGCCAGCATAGCGAATACTTTCTTTCTTAATGGAGAGGAGCAAGAGAAAGCTAAAGAGGAAGTTTGTGAGATGCTAAAAGTTCTTGATAATGAGCTCAAGGCGAAGAGGTTCTTTGTGGGTGACAAATTTGAATTTGCTGATATTGCTGCTAATTTTGTGGGACACTGGCTAGGAGTTTTTGTGTTTGGCGAGATGAGTATATTAGTTGTAGCCAAGTCAAGGAATATTCACTTCCATAAAGAGAAGAGTTGCTTGCTTTTGCTCAAGGAGCTTCTGGCTGCAGCTTCTGCTTCTGCTTCTGCTTCTGCTTCTGCTAAAAAATAAACACACTACATTCATTTATCTTATGAAAGTTTGAATTATGTGTCTGAATAAAAGAATGGAGGACGAATTATGTAGATTCAATTACGGCTACATATCGAAAAAAAAAGAAAAAAAGAAAAAAAAATTGTTCTTATTTTTTTGTTTTTATAGGATTAAACTCGTCCAGAATTAATGACTCTAGATTCTTCATTCTCCTAATAAATTTGTGTTTGTGTTTGTGAAATATACCAGTATATTTCCACGTAATGGAATCTAGGGGTAGAGTATACACAATGTATTCTCTTAATAAATTTACTTTTTAGAATAAGTAAACTTAGATAGCTATTCACACATATATATATATATACACACACACACGAAGAACTGTGTTGTATTACTATTTTATATTTCACATAACTTGATGAAATAATGAATGACATTAAGTAGCCGTTTGACCATGAAAATTAAAATTTTTTGGAGTTGGAGTAGAAGTTGTGTTTGGTCATGTCTTTTTTAAATTATTTTTTTTTTTACTTTTGAAATTATTTTTTTTAAATATGATTTTATGCCCTAACTTTTACAAATTATCAAAATCACCCAATTAAAATTTATCTACTAATGAAAAAAGAACACACAATTAGCCACTATTATAAAAATAATTACAAATACATGGTCATATTTAATGAATTTCAATTATGACATATATAATATTTACATTAATAGCCGTTTTCTCATATTTGAAAATTTTAAATATGGATGTTATATTAACATATCACTTCTTCCTGTTTTTTAGGTAACAAATATTATCTTTCAAACAAATTAATTTTTTTAAGAATTTATTTAATTTATTTTCTTCATTTTCCGTTCCTAAAAAATAGGAAATGATGAGTTGTTATTAAATTTTAGGGTGCCGCTAATTTATTTCTTTAATTTTCTTATACATGAAAGATTTTACTGTGTGTGAATAAATTATTTCTATGTAAAACATGCTTTGCATATTTATGGTATATTATATCATATACCATAAATATATAAATATGCTTAGTATGTTTCTTTATACTTTGTATTTTTATATATGTGTGTATATGGTAGATACATGGTATAAACTTCATATGTAACATACTTTGTATATTTATATTATAAATATGCTTAGTATGTTTCTTAATACTTTGTATATTTATATATGTATGTATATGATATATACATGGTATAAACTTTATATATAACATACTTTGTATATTTCTATTATAAATATAATACTTTATATATTTATGGGTATAAATATAAATTAGCAGTAAAATAATGTCTTAAATAAAGGAGAAAATTAAATAAGGGATAAAAATAATGATGAGAGAGAAAAAAAGATATATATTAATTTGGATAACATTAAGTTTGAAATTATAATTATCTTATTTTTTAAAACTACTATATACGTAATATTGAAAAAGTAATGTTATAAGGAGAGTTTTATGTAAAAATTTAAAAGATTGGGGTTATATGTAATAATAATAAAAGTTGAAATTGGAGTTGAAAAATTGTGAAAACAATAAAAACCTGTTTTCCCTTTTCAGAAAAATTTTCCGGAATTATTTTCCCAATTTTCATGACCAAACACCACAATTTTCAACTCCAAAATTTTTTTTCAAAAAAAAAGTAAAAATTTCCATGGCCAAACGAGCCCTAAGCACACAAGTCAGTTTATTGTTCTCGATATCAAATGTTATTGATTGTCAATATAAAATATATTTAAACTACCAAATCACCTATATATGCCAGTAGTTAAGCATTTATGAAAATTGATATCGATTAGATGTAATCCAAGAAAGCGTCCATAAAAATCAAGTTTGTAGTCTTTTCTAGTCTGACTATAATATAAGGATAGTATTAAAGTTACTAAGTGCTTACGCATTTCCCCTTTTATTTTTGCCCACATCAGTGATACTATTCCAAGGTTTGACTATATGTTTGAAACTAAAGGCATTCCAAGGTTATATACTACTCCCTCCATTTCATATTAGTTGACTTCTATAAATTTGATATATTTTAAAAAAAAATTATTAGAAATTTATTTTATTAAATTAATCTTATTAATTATATTTTAAAAAAATAATTTAAGTTTATACACTTTATTTAGTCATTAATGATAGGGATAATATCGAAGAACATAATAATATTCTCTTGATTTATAAAAGGACAATTAAATTGAAACAAATATTTTTAGAAAAAAGGAGATAGTATTTCCTCCGTTCAAATTTACTTTCACATTTTAACTTGACATATTCATTACAAAAATAATGATTGATCTAATAATTTTACCATATTACTTCTGTATATTGATGTTTAGTAATAGACATTAGAAAATGATTTAAAGAATAATTAATTAATGTTAAGGATGAATATAAAAAATAATATCTTTTCTTGATTTATCAAAAGGATAAGTAAAAATAAAAATCAAATTAAAAAAATAGTGACTAATAAATTCGAATGAAGAGAGTATGAAAAATAAATGGTCAACCTATTATTATTTATTTAATTATTTATCTTATATTAATGTTTTGTTCAATGCAAAACTAACATAAGGGTTGATATCAGATTTCTAGCATTCAGCTCTCCCCTCTTCTCTTGTTTAAGGTCTTGTTATGTTCTTAGTTTTGACGATTGACAAACTATCAACTTGGGACCTGATATCTGAAGATCATTTGATGACAAAACTGCAACTTTTTAGGGACCAGGTTGACTGTGTTCACGTCACTATCGCTTGGTCAGCATTACAGTCAGAAAAGTACCATTTTAGTAGTGAGTTGGTGGCAAAGCTACAACACCTTTTTGCCCCAACCAATCAAAAACATCCTAGATTTTCTTATCTCTTATATATGCTCATGTTACAACAAGAAAACCCAAGCTTTCATATTTTTAACAACATCAAATCTCTCTTGAAGCTCTCAGATTCAACGATTCACTTGCAATAAGGACCTGCCCAGCCGATTCTTATGTCTCAAGCTCTTATTGTATTTAAGTCTTTTTTTATGTTTGTAAATGTTTCCTACTGCTTTTGTTCATTAACAGTAGGTGCATTGTTAGTAAGTTCTCTTTATTAAAAGTGTCATCTCAAGTTAGTTGACATAGAAGCTAGAGTTAGCTTATTTTGATTCAGTTAGAGGTAGTTGGGTATGAGTGCAACAGATTTGTTGTACTGAAGTTATTGTAATAAAGTTATTACAAGTTTAAGAAGTGTTAAGAGGTTAATCCTTAAGTGATGGAGTCTGTATTCAAAGTTGCTTGAATCTAATGAAGCCGCTGGAAATCCTACATGGTAGGTCGTGATTTTTCTTCCTTAAGTAAGGAGTTTCCATGTAGAACTCATTTTATTCATTGTTTATTTACTTTACAAGTTTATTTCATTTAGTCTTCTGTTGCATACGTTAGTTTGGGACCAAGTTCCAAAGTGGTGGGCACCTCGTGTTGCTTTTTATTTGGTATCAGAGCAGATTCTTCCTAAAAGGTTAACACCTAGGAATGATCTTCTAACATGGCTTCACCTCTAAATCTCGAAGAGGATCAATCAACTACCAAACCACCCAGATTTAATGGGCAATATTGTGGGTGGTGGAAAACTCATATATACAACTTTATTATAGCTGAAGACTGTGAGTTGTGGGATGTCATTGAAGATAGTCCTTTTGTTCCCAAGCTTGTGAAAGTTGGTGAAGTTACTTCTAATGTTCCTGAGATAAGGAAGGAATATGATGAGGCTAACAGGAATAACTAGAAAAAAAATTCAAGGCTAAGCAGCTTCTTGTGTGTAGAATTGGTCCTAATGAATATAATAGGATCTCAAGTGTGTGAGACTGCCAAGAAAATTTAGGATTGTTTGCAAATAGCACATGAGGAAACCACTCAAGTAAAGGTGCCAAAAGTAGACCTGCTGAGTATGAATACGAAGCCTTCAACATGAAGGAAGGTGAGACAATCCAAGAAATATAAATCAGGTTTACGGCAATCACAAATGAAATTTATTTTTTGAGTGAGGATATTCAACCCACCAAACAGTTTTGCAAGGTCCTTAGTATTCTACCTAAAAACTAAGGACCTATAAGACTATGACTATGGATGAATTGATAGGGAATATCAAGACTTATGAAATCAAGAAACAACAAGACAAATCTAGAGGTGAGCATAAAAAGAAAAGAATCTGGTGCAAAAGTCAACATAGGAGGAATCCAGGGCTAAAAATGAGGAAACAACCTACATCACCGAAAGATTTCTCAAGATCCTTAGAAGGATGAATGCACTTCCCAAAAGATGAGAATTAAGCAGATACAACTATAAAGGCAAGGCTAATAACATTTTTCATAAGTGTGGCAAGCTAGTTCACTTTATTAAGTTACTGCCTCTTCACAAAGTGGAATATAAGGACTATGTCAAAACTTCTGGAAAAGAGAGAAGAAAAAAGACCAGGGCCCTGATAAATATAGTAAAAGGGTTGCTGCTGATAAAGCATTGAAACAAATCCTTGCGATTTGGGGAGACTCTTCTAGTAAATCTGATGATTCAGAGACGCAAGAAGATGTCTCTATGATAGTGGTGAAAGATGATGTTCAGATCTATGATTCCCTTTTTGCCCTGATGGCCAAGTCAGATGAAGATGAAAATGAAAAGGTAACACTTCTGGACATCAAAGGAAATATTAAAGATTATTCTCCTAAGGGATTAAAGTATTTTGCTATTGTGTTGATAGATACTGTGTGTGACCTTTAAAAAAGATAAGGAGTCACTAAGTAAAAATATTGATTAACTTGAAGTAGAAAATGTGGATCTAATTAAGAAAATCTGTAAGCTTCAAGAAACCTGTCAATCTCTCTCCCTTGAAAATGATCTGTTAAATGGAAAAATTAGTAAAATATTTAAGTTCAATTCAAAAGGAAAGCGTAAAAGTAGTAGAATTCAGTTTGACCTAGAAGAAAAAATGACCAAGTATAATGTTGACTTAACTGCTTCTCTTGAAAGAAATTCTGAAGTTGAGAGAGACTTGGTTCGGATTAAGGCAGAGCTTGAAAAGGCTCTCAAATGGACTACCTCCTCTTATGTTTTGACTAGACTTACTAATCAAGGACCAAATAGCAGAAGGGGTCTTGCCTTTCATAGCTCAAGTGCACCTTTTAATCCACATAGCAAATATATTTCTGTCAAAAATAATCTTTTGTTCACTCACTGGTAGAAATGGTTATATAAATGATTCATTCCCCTCAAGATTACCTGCTGTTAGTAATCTGAGAAAGCTTACTGAATTAAAAAAAATAGTGGTGATCTTCCTTCCTGGACCAAGAATAATCTAATCTTTCCTCAGTCCTCCCACTAGGAACTCAAGTTGAAATAGGTTCCTAAAAAACTTTCTCTCTCTCAAAGCCCATAAAGGAGGCAATGTCTCTTTTGGTGATGGTAATAAGGTATACATTGTAGGAATTAGAAAATTTGGGAACAGATTGAGTCAAACAATTAATGTTTTGCATTATGTAGATGGACTCAAATTCAGTTTGCTGAGTGTAGCATAGATTTGCGACAAAAAAAAGGAAATAAAGTCAAGTTTGTGTCAGACAAATGCATAGTTACACACCTAAAAATGGTCAAGTTAGGCTCACTACATGGAGAGAAAAAAATAAGTATGTTGCTGATCCGAGGTCATACATATCCAAGAACCTGACATATATCAGTGTACAAAAAGATGTTGTTGAACTGTGGCACAAAAGGTTAGGTCATAAGTTACTCATTACTGAACAAGTTAGTTAGTAAGGACCAGATTCGAGGACTACCAAAGTAGAAGTTTGCTTGCTTCAAGTGTGTGATGCATGTATGAAGGGTAAGCAGACCAGGTCCTCCTTCAAGCCAAAAAAAAAGAGCACTTCCAAACCTCTACAGCTTCTTCATATGGATCCGTGTGGACCTGTAAAGATTGCAGGTAAAGGGGGGAAGAAGTACATCTTAGTCATAGTTTATGACTATTCCAGATTTACCTGGACATTCTTTTTTATATCCAAAGAAGAATCCTCTTTGGTATCTGAAGCCCATGCAAAATGGGTCTAAGTAAAATACAATGAGAAAATAGTTGGAATCAGATTAGACCATGGCATAGAATTTGAAAATGCAAGGTTCAATCAATTTTGCAATGGACTTGGAATCAATCACAACTTCTCAACTCCTAAAACACCTCAGCAAAATAGTTTTATAGATAGGAAAAATAAGACACTGGTGGACATTGCCAGGACCATGCTGATTGATGCAGGTATAACACAAAATTTCTAGGTTGAAATAATAAATATAGCTTGCTATGTGATTAATAAGTGTCTTAGTAGGTCTATTTTAAATAATACTCCTTATGAACTCATGAACAAGAAGAAGCCCAAGTTGAAATATTTCAAGCATTTGGATGCAATTGTTTTGTGTTAAACAATAGAAAAAATGACCTTCGAAAATTTGACCCAAGAAGTGATGAATGAGTTTTTGTTGGGTATTTTTCAACCAACAAAGCTTACAGAATCTATAACAAAATAACACAATGTGTAGAGGAAAGCATACATATTGTGTTTAATGAAGTTGGGGGTACTAGTGAAGGGGACCATCATAATGATGCAGACTTAGAAGAACTTCTCAATGCTCCAGGAAAGTCAAATAGAGGTGATGACAGGTCAGAAGAAGAAACCAAGAATGAGATAGACTCCTAAGTACCAAGTTCAACTCATGATGATGTAGATTCCATACAACAGCAGGAGCTTATTTTATATCAATTCCCTTATGAAGATCCTGATCCTTATTCTAGCTACGTGGATCGTCAGTCTCCTAAGGGTAACACCTCTATGGTAACTGGTTCCAATGCAATTCAGCTGACCCTCAAAGATCCAACTGGAAGTATCAATCTTTATATCTTTTTGATAATTTATTTTTTTCTCTTAATTTTGGGATGCAGACCATGAATAAAGCTAGAAATTCATGTGTCTCCTCAGTATTTCTGTTTCAAATTGAGCCCAAAATGTGAAGGATGCTAATTGGATAAATTCCATATAGGAAGAGCTACATTAGTTTGAGAGAATCAAGGTGTGGAACCTAGTCCCACGCCCCTCAAACAAAACTATCATAGGTACTAGGTGGGTCTATAGGAACAAAGCTTATGACCACGGTAATACTAATAGGAATAAAGCTAGGTTTGTGGTGCAAGATTACAACCAGGAAAAAAGGCATAAACTATGATGAAGCCTTTTCTCTAGTGGCTAGAATAGAGGCTATTCAAATTCTCATTACTTTTGCTTTGTACAAAGAGTTCAAACTATTGCAAATAGATATAAAAAGTGCCTTTCAAAATGGATTCCAAAAAGAAGATGTGTATTTAAAGCGGCCACTAGGATTTGAAGGTATTGACTCTCTAAATCATATGCTCAAATTGGACAAGGCTCTTTATGTATCCCGGGTCTTGGTATGAGAGGCTATCAAAGTTCTTGCTTAATAATGGTTTTAAAAGAAGAAAGATTAATAATACATTTCTCTTGATGGCACGAGGGAAACAACTGCTCATTGTTTAATTTTATAATGATGAAATTATTTTTAGGTCCACAACAAGTTCTCTATTGTCACGACCCAAGGCTACCCCTAGTTGTAACACAGTGCTTGGAACCACAAGTGATCCCAAGCTAACCCATGAACTGGTATGATACTCGGGCATCTGAATTAAATTAAGTATATAAGCTAAATCCGCTGATCGGAAGCACAAAAGTATGAAAATCTGAATACATGTTATACCAAAAAGGTTTGCAACATGATAAATCGAAAAGAAGAACTTAAATTACATGAATGACTCTGACTAATTGTCTATGAAGCCTCTACTATACCGACTATAGATAGCTGGGACATGCCTCCAACTACCACTAATCAATACATATGAATAATAATAATAATATAGTACATGAACTACAGCTTACTCGAGTCCCCGAAATAAGCAAACTCATTATCTGTTGACTGGAAGCTGCAAACTGTCTGATTATGATATGTAGGCTACAACTAGTACCTACATTACGAGACAATGTAGCATATAGATATATATATGGATCAGTACTTTGAAAATTACTGAGTATTTGGAGACATGCACTATATCATGGAAATACTTAAAACATATTTTAAAACTAAGGATATAAGTTATTTGCTGAAACATATATTTGAAACATGGCTATACGTGAAAACTGTAAATCATAGTGAAATTTATAAATCATGAGCTAAAAATATTTCTGTAAGCTAAGAAATAATAGAAACATAAATGTTGTAAGTAAATCTCTTGTAAGGTTGAATATGCTGTAAAAACTGTACTAGGATGATGTATGAATACTGGGTCTAAAACTATGTGGTGAAAACTAACATAATTCAAGGATCTAAATATACAAATATTCTGAGCATGAATGAATAAACGTACAAAACTAAACATTACCTAAACTAAGCATATCTGATTAACTGAATGACTGATGTTTGTGTGACCGAACAGCTGAAATCTAAGTAAATGGATAAGTAATGTCTGTATACTAAGTAGCTGATATATGAATACTGACTAACTAATATCTGAAAGCTGAATAACTTATAACTGAATACTAAATCAGTGGCATCTGAATACTAGTTAACTAACATTTATATGCTGATTATCTGATAATTGTATACTAATTAACTATATCTGAATACTGGTCATGTAAAATTGAACTGTACTTGGTCTAAATAATTGGATTGAAAATGTGGGAGGTATTATGTAACCGACATGCCCTAATTTGAGCTAATCGGGGTCTAATCTGTAACCCTAGTTAGAAGGATATCAGTACCATGCTACAGGTACTAACACATTATTGTATGGATTCACTAAACTGATGTCTCAAAGGACTAAGGAGTCACCCTCTACTGGCAGGTGCCTTCATGAGATATGTGTCAACCCTCAACTGGCAGGAAGACATCTCAAACCTATGCTAGCTACGTAGTTCTGGAACTCAGAGACAGCTGCTATAGGTCACATACTCTACTGGCAGGTGGTCCCCTATCCCTGGGTTCGCTCGGTGCTAAATCCTACTCCCAACTAAAATGACATTGGTACTGAAATGAACTAAGTTTAACTGAACATTATTTCTGATAGTGCTTGATCTTGGGGGTATTTATATGTCCAAACACCTCTATTAACCTATATTTGGACTTGTTTTGAGAATAAAAAGTGTGCTAAATATATTGAACTGTGAGTTAAATTGTGTTTCGTGGCTAACCAATGTTATTAGAGATACAAGGTTAATTTTTCATGGATTTAGAAGAAAATGGGATACATATCATGAAAGGGCGAAAGACCATGTGGATTGAAGGCTAAAACATCTGGAGAATTGACAAGAAGAAAGAAAGAAACTAGAGAAAAATACCAGTGACACGACACGATCTCAACGCATCAGGTTAATAGGTAATATATTGTGCCTTAGCAAAAAATTAAAGAAAAACTTCTAGTGCAACGATGCGATGTCAATGTGTCGAGTCGATGTGTGATTTTTGTGCCTTAGAAGAAATTTCAAGATCAAGTTCTAGTGCATCGACGCGATGTCAACGCATCGCGTTGATGCCTAAAGTTTTGACACTTAGCCAAATTCTAAGGAGCAAGTTCCAGTGACACGACGCAATGTCAACGCATTGCATCGTGTGATGAAGAAATTGACTTAGCTTGATTTTCAAAGATGAATTCCAGTTTGACAATGCGATGTTGACGCATTGGTTAGTTCAACATGATTAGCGACGCATCGCGTCTTGACTGCAAATCTGGCGAAATTTTCTTAAGTGTAAAAGGAACACGTGAGAACAATTCCAAGGACTTTTGGGGGCAAGCATAGCAGGGGTGAAAAAATGCAAAATTCTTTCTTTTAGGGTTCTTAATATTTCTTTTGAACTTCTTTACTTCAAGAATTATTTTTGGGTATGGTTAATTACTTATTTTGGATGTTTAATTCAAACATGAGTGGCTAAAATACCCTTATTCTGGGATTGAGGCCAAGAACATGATTACTCTTTTATATTCTTATTCATAGTTTCTTTTTGGATTATCATCTGGGTTGTTCTTAATTTCTTGAGCTTACTATTTTGATGAGTGGCCACCATTAGAATAAATCTATATTTCTATGTGCATCCGGGAGGAGAATTGTAAGATAGAACGAAGAAATTAAGGAGAAAGGTTCATATTCTTTTATAAATAAAGGGGTTTGAATTAGCGTCTAGGATAGGGATATATCTAGAAGCCTTGCTTGGTTCAATTGCAAGAAGATAACTTTATGAATCTAGAAGAATTGTTGTATCTATGTGGTAATTGTAGCTACAATGTTCAATAGGTAGAAGATTTGAGGTCGGGAGACCCAGATTGTGGCATAACCCTTCCGAATCAACAACCCGATAACCAATTAGACTGTGATAAGAATAGAGAATTGTATGATTGTTTGAAATGCCTCAACCCTGGAATCCTCATCATTATTGATTACAACCGTTGCTTTCTTTGCTCTAGTCACCACTAGTTATTCACTGTTTAATAATTTACATTTTTATTCATAAATTCAACATCATATTGATACTCTCAAGCACTTAATACCTAATTGTCTTAAACTAAAGGTTGATTAAATTTCTTGTTTATTAGTCCTCGTGGGAATGATATCTTACTGTCTAAGTCTTGATACTACTTATACGATCACGTACACTTGTGTGTGCATAGGACATAATAAGTTTTTGGCGCCATTGTCGGGGACTAGTATAACTAGTAAATTGCTTAATTTTTGGTTTTTGATAATAAGTTTAAGTGTTAACAACTTGATCTTAGCGGCTGAATTTTTGCAGGTTTAGCTGAACATTGGACTGGCTAGTGATAAAGAGTTGGTAGGGCCCTTTGCAGAACCGAAATTAATTTTTCATCAGAAGTGAAGAGCTCAATATTACATTCAACAGGGACAGATGGCTCAAATACGAGATCCAATTGTTGGAAATGTTCCATCTCCTATTATTCAAGTTGTTCCTGTTCAACTAGCTGCAAGACCTATTCGTGAGATGGCAATCCCACTTACGAACCATGTAACTAATAGCATTCAAAAACCTAAACTAGGAGGTCGGTGGGAATTAAAACAAAATATGGTGTAATTATTGAATTCTGCAGGGCACTTTCACGGACTTTCACATAAGGATCCGCAGCAACACATACAGACCTTCCTGGAAATAAGTGATACATATATTCCTAAAGATGTGAATGTTGATTATGTCAGATTAACACTCTTCCCTTTTTCTCTAAATGGGGAAACAGAGAGGTAGTTACATGCTGAACCACCACACTCCATCACTTCATGGGAAGATTATGCTCGAAAGTTCCTTATTCTATTATTTCCATCCCAGAGGACTGCACGATTGAGGAGTAAGATCATGAGTTTCAGACAGAAAGATGGAGAAAATCTCTACCAATCTTGGGAGAGATTTAAAGGCATGCTCAGAAATTATCCTCATCGCCATCAATCGAATGATGTCTTGGTGCACACATTTATAGAAGGCCTTGAGTCTAATACAAAGATTCTCTTGGATTGAGCAGCAGGAGGCCAAAATTTGGAGAAAACTTATGAAGAATTGTATACATTGCTGAATCGAATCGCATAAGGGAATCCTGATTGGCATGCAGACTAAAGGAGCGCTCCAAAGAAGGTTATAGGGGTATTGGAGGTTGATCAATTTACTGCATTACAGGCACAGATTGCAGCAATGCAAAATTATATGACTACTCAGCTGAACAACTTAAAGTTGGGTGCGACACAACCAGCAGCCACAACAAATATAGTTCAACAGGTATATTCGTGGTGTGAAGTTTGCAGAAGTGGTGAGCATAAAGTAGATGCATGTTCTGTTAATCTATATTCAGTAAACTACGTAGGGAATGCAAGTCGTCAGGGTCAACAAATTTTTGGCAACACGTATAATCCAAACTGGAGGAACCACCCTAATTTCTCATGGGGTGAAAATCAGGCACAGAATGAAAATCAGTATAAGGGATCAGTGTAATCAAATCCACAGTCAGCTCAGAATAATCAGGCGACTACTCAGAATAGCAATATGGAGGATTTGATTAAGAAGTTCATGGATCATCAAGCACAGTGTGCGGCAGACATAAAGAATCAACAGGCACAGTTTACAGCTGAGTTAAAGAGTCAAAAATTTCTTATAAGAAATCTAAAGTTGCAGTTGGGTCGAATTGCAGGATCGCAGAATACAAGGCAACAAGGAGCATTTCCTAGTGACACTAAGGCTAATCTGAAATAGGTAAATGCGATTACAAAAAAGAGTGGGCTACAAAATAAGAAGACGATTCAGGAGTAGGATAATTTAGCAGTTATGGATGACAGTTTGAAAGATAAGGCAGAGTTGGAGGTCACTTAAAAAGAGACAAGTGATGAAATTCGTATGGAGAAGAAGAATATCACCTTACCCTTTCCTCAAAAGGTAAGGAAGCATCAAGAAGAAGCTAGTTATAAGAAGTTTCTAAATCTTCTGAAGTAGGTTCAAGTAAGCCTTCCTCTTGTTGATATTCTACAGACTGTTCCGAAATATACAAAATACTTGAAGGATATTATTTCCAATAAGAACAGGTTGACCGAATATGCTACAGTTTCCCTTACTCAAGATTGCACGTCTAAAATTCAAAATAAACTGCCCATGAAGTTGAAGGATCCAGGCAGTTTCACTTTGCAGATTACCATTGGACAGACTATTTGTGCACGTGGATTGTGTGACTTGGGTGCTAGCATAAATATCATGCCCACATCATGGTACCGAAAAATAGGTATTGGGAGTCCCAAACCCACGACTAATGTGTTGCAATTGGCGGATAGGTCCCTTGCTAGGCCAGATGACATTATTGAGGATGTGTTGGTGCAAGTGGAATCTTTAATTTTCCTGGTGGATTTTATGGTTCTTGATTTTGAGGATGATCCTGTCGTTCCATTTATTTTAGGATGACCCTTCTTAGCAACAGTACAGTCACTCATTGATGTAGCAGCTGGAAAAATGACAATGCGAACATGCGATAAAGTGGAAGTTTTTGATGTGTACAAGGCGTTGAAACTGCCAGCCATATATGAGGAGTTGTCTTCTATATCAGTTATTAATCTTGCTTAGGATTGACAGTTGTTGTTGTATGATGATATATTAGAGCGAGCTTTGATGGGTCATGATCTGTATGGCGATGTGGAAGCATGGAATTGGTCCAGGTTATGAATTTGGCAGTGGTTGAGACGAAGAAAGTGTCGCTTGAGCCTTTGAATAGGCCAATTGGCCCCTCACCCAGGCCTTCAGTCGAAGAAGCTCCTAATTTGGAGCTTAAGGTTCTTCCTCCTTATTTACAATATGTTTTTCTTGGTGATTAAGATACTTTTCCTGTTATTTTGTCTACAGGATTATCAGATATACAGGTAAAGGAAGCTATAGCAGTTCTAAAGTGGAGAATGAAGGCAATTGGTTGGAAGATGTACGATATTACAGGAAATAATCCAGTATTTTGCATGGACAACATCTACATGGAACAGGGTTACAAACCTAGAGTGCAGCAATAATAAAGGTTGAATCTTGTGATGAAGGAGGTGGTCAGAAAAAAAGTGATCAAGTGGATAGTGGTATTATCTATCCAATTTCAGACAGTAAATGGGTTAGTTCGGTGCACTGTGTACCAAAGAAGGGAGGAATGACTGTAGTGACCAATGATGATAATGAGTTGTTTTCTACATGTACGGTGACCGGTTGGATGATCTATTTTGATTATCGGATGTTGAACGAAGCAACTCGTAAAGATCACTATCCAATTCCCTTCATTGACCAAATACTGGATAGATTGGCGGGGCAAGAGTATTATTGTTTTTTGGATGGGTATTTCGTCTACAATCAGATAAGCATAGCATCAGAAGACCAAGACAAGACCACTTTCACTTGTCCATATGGTACATATGCATTGAGATGTATGCCTTTCGATTTATGTAATGCACCTTCTACATTCCAGAGATGTATGATGGTGATATTCTCAGACATGGTAGAAGAATTTGTGGAGGTATTCATGGATGATTTCTCTGTGTATGGTAATTATTTTGAAAAGTGCCTACAAAATTTTGACAGTCTTAGCGCGGTGCGAGAAACAAACGTGGTACTGAATTGGGAGAAGTGCCACTTTATGGTTAAGGAAGGAATTGTCCTAGGACATAAAGTATCATGCAAAGTAGTTGAAGTGGACAAGGCGAAGGTTGAAGTGATTAAAAAGTTACCTCATCCAGTGATAGTCAAAGGGGTGTGGAGCTTTTTGGGACATACAGGGTTCTATAGACGATTCATTCAAGATTTCTCAAAGATTGCAACCCCCATGTGCAAATTTTTAGAGAAAGAAGCCAAGTTTGAGTTTGGGACAAATTGTCATAAAGCTTTTGAAAAGCTTAAGAAGAAGTTGACTGAAGCACCTATTTTGATCGCACTAGATTAGGAGTTACCTTTTGAGCTGATGTATGATGCTAGTGAAATTGTTGTGGGAGCAGTTTTGGCTCATAGAAGATATAAAGTATTTCGCTCTATCTACTATGCTAGAGAAGTGTTAACTGATGCTCAAGTTAACTACACGGTTACAGAGAAAGAAATATTCGCAGTGGTGTATGCATTTGACATATTTAGATCTTACTTAGTTGGTACTAAGGTCATTATTCATACTTACCATGTTGCCATTAAGTATCTTGTGAACAAAAAGGATGCGAAGCCAAGACTGATTAGGTGGATTCTGTTACTACAAGAATTCGATCTTGAGGTCTGAGATAGAAAGAGAGTTGAAAATCAAGTTGTTGATTATTTGTCACGGCTGAATAATCGAGACCATATTGTGGATGACTTCCTGAGTATTAAGAAAGAGTTTCCTGATGAGAAGTTGTTGTCGTAAGATACAGTTGAGTTCCCATGGTATGCTGATATTATGAATTTGATAGCTTGTGAGGTGTACCCTCCTGAGGCCATCACACAACAAAGAGAGAAATTACTCTATGATTCTCGTGCCTACATTTGGGAAAAATCTTACCTTTTCAAGCAGGGTCTAGATGGAGTTATTCGTAGGTGTATCCCAGAGGCTGAATTTTCAAAGGTTCTACAAGATTGCCACTCATCTTTATATGGTGGACATCATGGGAGTGAGAGGACTGCTTGAAAAGTGCTGCAATTCGGTTTTTTCTGGCCTACTCTATTTAGAGATGCAGTGGCTTTCGTAAAGAATTATCATTAATGTCAAGGTTGGGTACCATATCTAGGCGTCATGAGATGCCCCTCAATAATATTTTAGAAGTTGAAGTTTTTGATGTTTGGGGGATCGATTTCATGGGTCTATTCCCACCTTCAAAAGGTAATTTATACATTTTAGTAGTGGTTGTCTATGTATCTAAATGGGTGGAAGATATGGAGAGTCCGACAAATGACGCAAGAGCGGTGCTGAAATTTGTGAAAAGAAACATATTTTCCAGATTTGGTACACCAAGTGCAATCATTAGTGATGGAGGTACGCACTTCATTAACACCTGGTTCAAAAATCTTCTTGCTAAATATGGTGTCATGCACAAGGTTGCCACTGTATATCATCTCCAAACTAGTGGATAGGTTGAGGTATCAAATCGGGAGATTAAGCAGATACTTAAGAAAATAGTAAATGGGTAGAGAAAAGATTGGGCAGAGAAGCTAGATGATGCATTTTGGGCTTATCGAACATCTTACAAGACGTCCATTGGGATATCTCCATATCGCTTGGTTTATGATAAAACGTGTCATCTTCCTATTGAGTTGGAACACCAAGCATAGTGGTCGGTGAAGAAGCTGAACTTTGAGATGACTGCCACGGGGGAGAAAAGGTCATTACAGCTGAACGAGCCTGAGGAGTTTAGACTTCATACTTACGAAAATACCAAACTATACAAGGAGAAGACCAAAAGACGGCATGATAAGCAAATTCAAGAAAAAGTATTTGAACCTGGACAACTTGTTTTGTTGTTCAATTCATGGCTTAATTTGTTTCTGGGTAAATTGCGGTCGAAATGGTCTGGACCTTTTGAGGTGGTGCGTATGACACCTCATGGATCTGTGGAGTTGTGGAATAAAAAGAAGACCGAGAAGTTCCTTGTGAATAGAGAGCATGTAAAGCATTATTGGTAGATCATCCAGATAAGCATAAGGAATCTATCACTTTTACTGATGAGTGATGCTGAGCTAAGTCATGCTACGACGTAAAATAAGGCGCTATGTGGGAGAAAACCCACAAATGTAATGTAATAGGTATTTTAAATTTTTTGTGGATGAAAAACAAAAAGAAAAATACAAAAAGAAAATTGAGTCGTGCCACGACCGAAAATAAGGCACTTGGTGGGAGGCAACCCACTTTTACTTACATAATTTTATTGTTTTAGTTTGATGTGTAGGAATAAGAAATTAGGTAGAGAAAAAGAAGATGGTGAAAATGAGCCATTGAGTAAGTAAAATAGAGAATGAGTTGTGAAAGAGGTAAGGGGTAAGAATACATGCTTAAAAATCTGAGAAATTTAGCCTTGAAAAAAATTTCGGATGCAATTTCCAGAGGATCGACGCGATCTTGGTGCGTCGCGTCGATGGGCATAAATTCCACACTTAGAAAAAAAAATTCAAGGCTATTTCTAGAGAATCGACGTGAACTTGATGCATTGCGTTGATTATTCAATGCGATATACAATGTGTCACGTCGATCCTCATTACTGCATCACATCTATAAATACTACACTTAACATTTTCACTCCCCTTACATACCCTAGCTGCGCGCCACCCCTTTTTCCCCAAACCCTAAGTCGATCCTTAGTTAAAAGTTGTCAAAAATTTTCATAAGGTCTCAACTTCAACCTCTTTTCTCAACCAAGACAAGCTAAATTCTCATAATACTTTGACTTTAAATTTTGAGAATCAAATGTGCTTAAATATTGCTATAACTTGTGTGATTGGAAACGTAGTTGATTTGAAATTTCAATTCCAAGGGATTTTGATTCACTACATTGAATTTACACTGAATAGTAGTTGTTAAAATTGTGTGAAAATGTTAGGAGGTGATGGTGAAAGGCTGTTGATTGGTTTGATGCATTATTCACGCGTTCATGCGGGAAAAGAATGATTTAATTGATATGTTTTGTTGATTCACTGTCAATAAATTGGGATTTGTTGATTCACTACATAATAGAAATTAAGTGTGGGGTTGAGTTAAGGTAGTTTCTGTATAATTAACTGAAAGTGGTCATAATGATAGAATTTTCTTTGTCACTTCTTTAAGATTAATCGATGTTAAAAGAGTAATGTTGGATAACTGACCATGGACTTATGAAATAGAAAGGGGAAGTCTGATTACCCGACTGCATTTTGATTTTTGTAGCAACTTGTGCTAGCATCTAAGTGTGGGGTGACATTCACATTTAGTGGTAGCTAGTGTCGAAGGTGCTTGGTTTTATATTTTTGTGGGTTGTTATGCTGAACAGGTAACATGGATGGCAAGGGAAAGAGAACTGTGGGGATAGCAGGGTCTGCAAACAAGAGGAGTAGACAAGCTGATAGAGTACCAGCAGCTCCTCAAGTTCCCACAGGGCATCGCAGGTTCGAAACAAAAGTTGTGGCTGAAGTGGGTAGAAAGTGGTTCTCGCAGCATAAGGAATCCAAATATTCAGTTGATTAGTTCATCAATCGGAGGACTTTGTTGAAGGAGAATCCTTCAATGGTGAGGAAGATTGAGGCTCAACGTATGGGGTTTCATTTTGAGCATCCAGGAGAGTGCAATTTGAGCTTGATAAGAGAGTTTTATGCAAACTGGAACCCAAGAGAGTCTGAAGTTGAGGTGTGTGGTCAGACGATTATTTTCACAGCAGACACTGTTAATGAGTTGTTTGGTGTACCTGCACCCTATGTTGATCCTGACCCAATAAAGATGATGATAATTGAGCCCCCATATCAGGATATACGTCATCTCTTGTGCGGCGCTAGATCTACGACAAGGTGGATTTGCCACAAAGAGGGAGGTACGCATATTTCACTTCTATTTGCTCATTTTAACAAGGAGGCACATCTATGGGCATGAATTATCTATGTTTTCCTGGTTCATGGGAAATATATGATAGAGGTAACCCGTGATCGGGTATGTTTGATTTATGCCCTGATGAGAGATGATGTGGATATGAATGTTGGTTCTATTATTTTCGTGGCGATGAGAAAGGCCCAATTTTTTGGAGGTAGGAGATATGGATTTGGTGGATTGCTGACTAAATATTTGAGGCAACATGGGATGCCAGAAAAAGATTCAGATTATTTACCGTCTGTCGGTGACAGACCACTTGACATTTCTCGCACAAAAGGGCCATCTCCTCATGGGAAAAATTTGACTATGCCCAAGCGTCAAACTCGAAATGATGAGATTATGGCCCGAATGTATGGGTTTACCAAGTTGCTGTTGAGGGCATCTGGGCGAGAAGTCACCCAACAGGAAGTCCGCAATGTAGAGTTGGATAATCTGATAGGGCGTCATGCCAAGACCATGTTGTGGATAGGTGATGAGTTCGATGAGCCGATGGATGATGATGTACCAATAGATGAGAAGAGGTGTATGGCATACTCTGATGATGATTCCAATGAAGAAGAACAGTCTGATGATGATGATGACTCCGGTGATGATGTTAGTGATGGTAATTATACTAAAGTTGATGATGTGCTTTCCATGGTGACGTTTGACTGAGCAGGGAGTATTACGCCACCATGCCCTTTTTTCTAGCACTGGGATAGTGCTTTGCTTAAGTGTAGAGTGGTCGGTCTTCATCTTCTTCATCTCTTTTATTTAACTATGCTGTGTTGGCTAGGTTGGATGAACAAATAATTTTTATTTGTTTTGTGTTTTTGGATGTTTGTAAGTTGACAAGTATTGCCCTTTTTGGCAAGAATTATTTTTGTTAGTTTATTTTTGGCAAGAATTATTTGGTGCAAATTCAGATTACAGGTATTTTATTTTTACCCTTTGTGGTACAATTTCGAATTACAGTAATTATGTGTGCCCTCGTTCGCAAATTTCGTTATGCAATCATCTTAGTTAGTGCCTTCCCCTATGATTGATGGTTGCCTACCGTCTTAAGGAGAATGCGTCGTTAGAAGCTGAGAAAGTAGTAAGATCCCGATTGCAACCTTTGAGAACTGTTAGTGTTGGGAAAAAAATTTTGTTTTTAAATGTGAAATCTCAACAGTTGTAGTTGATTTGATTGGCTTAATATTGAATTTGATAAAGTGCAAAAATTGGAGACCTTAAGGATCCGACTTGATTCTTAGCATGCACCAAGTGTGTGAGAAATTGTTTATATTCTGCATGTATGGGGATGACTAGAACTTGCCCGGTGTGTTTACAAAGAGAAATAAAGGGTGTTGGGAGTAGGAAGTGATTTAGGTAATTCTTTGTAAACCGAATTTTAAGGACTATGTTTGCCTACCCTTATGCATATTCATAGTCATCCATGTTGAGCCTATAGCCTGATTTCTTTAGTAGCCTCATATGTGGCCGAATCCTTTTCTTTGATAAGACTTTAATTTGATCCATATTTCCTAAGCACTTTAATAATGAAATAAGGGGGAATTTGAAGTACAAATAATGGAAAAGGGTGAAAGAGAATCTCTAAGAGAAGTTATTGTCGCACTTAAAGTCATAGGTTAGGAGTTAGAAAATAATTTGTGATGAAAACTTGAGTTATTGATACCCGATTATTGTGTTACAATGAACCTGTTTTGGCCCTGATCCGTTAAGGATAATGTGCACCTCAATTAAGGCAATTTGCTTAGGTGGAGGGTGGCTATTATAGGGGTGCGTAACGAGAATTGGGATGTGAAAAAAAGCTGAAATGTAAAAGAAAATACTCCTTCCCAAGTGACGTTAATGTGCTTTGAAAGATCTGGGTGAAATAATGGATGTGTAAAGATAATGAGGTGGAAAGTGTGGTTGACTAAATGTGATTTTAACTAAAGGTAGTTATGTATTAAAGTGCTTAGGGAGATTAGCCATTATTTCCAAAATAGTTCCTACCCATCCCTCAGCCTACAATACAACCATAAAAAGACCTATTTGATCCTACGTTTCAACATCCGACTATTAGTGGAGTAATACACTAAGGGAAAGCCTATGGTTCATCTTCTATTATGTATGAATTATTTGTTGAGACCGAGTGACTGAATTTTTATATTCCCCTCCGGATTAAGTTTGTTAAATTGTGAGTAATATGGGGAAAACTTTCTTGTTGTGAGGGTGCATGCGGATGAAAGTCTGGATTACTTATGGAATTCTTGATTTCGTGCTCATATTAAGTTTGCCAACAAATTGAATGACACTGTCGGGACAATGAAGTGTAAAATAAAGGTGCATTTGTCCAAAACTAGCATAATTCTTAGGGTGTGATTAAAAAGTTTGATGTTTATGTTGCTTGAAGTTGTTTGAGGACGAACATGGTTTTAAGTGTGGGGTGGTGATCTTGGGCATATTTATATGTCCAAACACCTCTATTAACCCATATTTGGACTTGTTTTGAGAATAAAAAGTGTGCTAAATATATTAAATTGTGAGTTAAATTGTGTTTCGTGGCTAACTGATGTGTTTAAAGATACAGGGTTAATTTTTCATGGATTTAGAAGAAAATGGGATACATATCATGAAAAGGCAAAAAACCATGTGGATTGAAGGCTAAAACATCTGGAGGATTGACGAGAAGAAAGAAAGAAACTGGAGAAAAATACCAATGACACGACGCGATCTCAATGCATCGCGTCAACTGGTAATATATTGTGCCTTAGCAAAAAATTAAAGAACAACTTCTAGTGCAACGATGCGATGTCAACGCGTTGCATCGATGTGTTATTTTTGTGCCTTGGAAGAAATTTCAAGATCAAGTTCCAGTGTATAGACGCGATGTCAACGCGTCACATCGATGCCTAAAGTTTTGGCACTTAGCCAAATTATAAGGAGCAAGTTCCAGTGACATGGCGCGATGTTAACGCGTCGCGTCGTGTGGTGAAAAAATTGACTTAGCTTGATTTTCAAAGATGAATTCCGGTGTGACAACGCGATATTGATGCAACACGTTGGTTGGTTCAACTCGATTAGTGACGCGTCGTGTCATGACTGCAGATCTGGTGAAATTTTCTTAAGTATAAAAGGAACACGTGAGCACAATTCCAAGGACTTTAGGGGGCAAGCGTAGCAGCGGCGAAAAAATACAAAATTCTTTCGTTTAGGGTTCTTAATATTTCTTTTGAACTTCTTTACTTCAAGAATTATTTTTTGGGTATGGTTAATTACTTATTTTGGATGTTGAATTCAAACATGAGTGGCTAAAACACTCTTATTCTGGGATTGAGGCCAAGAACATGATTATTCTTTTATATTCTTATTCATAGTTTCATTTTGGATTATCATCTGGGTTGTTCTTAATTTCTTGAGCTTACTATTTTGATGAGTGGCCACCATTAGAATAAATCTATATTTCTATGTGCATCTGGGAGGAGAATCGTAGGATAAAATGAAGAAATTAAGGAGAAAGGTTCTTATCCTTTTATAAAATAAGGGATTTGAATTATCATCTAGGATAGAGATATATCTAGAAGCCTTGCTTGGTTCAATTGCAAGAAGATAACTTTATGAATCTAGAAGAATTGTTGTATTTCTGTGGGAGTTGTAGGTACAATGTTCAATAGGTAGAATATTTGAGGTCGGGAGACCCAGATCGTGGCATAACCCTTGCGAATCAACAACCTGATAACCAATTAGACTGTGATAAGAATAGAGAATTGTATGATTGTTCGAAATGCCTCAACCCTAGAATCCTCATCATTATTGATTACAACCGTTGCTTTCTTTGCTCTAGTCACGACTAGTTATTCACTGTTTAATAATTTATATTTTTATTCATAAATTCAACATCATCTTGATACTCTCAAGCACTTAATACCTAATTGTCTTAAACTAAAGGTTGATTAAATTTCTAGTTTATTAGTCCTCGTGGGAATGATATCTGACTGACTAAGTCTTGATACTACTTGTACAATCACTTATACTTGCGTGTGCATAGGGACGCAATAGTGCTCATCATGATCATAAATGTTTGAGTTCAATGATATGATTCATGGCTTAACTGACTTATTACTTGAAAATCTGAAATCATGTAAAACACATAGGTATCCGGTGTTCATAACCCGCCAACACTGAATGATCATAAAAATACAATATCAAAACTTAAAACGGAAGTATGGAATCATGGTTCAAACACCCCAAACATGAACATTTCACCAAACGAGTGAGAATCATGAACTTAAAAATGTAAATGTGTTAAACATGAGGAAACAACATGATTACATTGCTAAATTCATAATTTGATATTGTAATATGGAATTCACTTGAACATAACATGGGAAATTGTAGTTTAAAACATGAATTAACCTAACCTTTCATGGGATCATACGGGGACATGAAATTGAGTTTAGTTACTAAGGAAAGACATGAATTTAACCCTTCTTGAACATATAAACTCCATAATTAAACAAGAATCCATATTTTAAATCAAAGAGAAGGTTTTTGGGCTCAATTTGTGAAAGGTACCCCTTGATGAATACCCGCATACCTTAATTGAATGAATTCTTGTATTCGGAACTTAAATCCTTGTATTCTTGAGAGGAAAAGCTTGAACTTTGTTCTTGGGTAAAGGAAACGGTTTTTACATGATAAAATTTGAGGAAGATGGGTAGATAATGCCCTTTTGGGTGTTATAAATCATGCTTTAGACGATTGGCGTTGAGGGGAAAGGATCCAATTTCCCCTTGACACTTAGGGAGATAGAACAATGGGGGAATAACCTCCATGGCGTGGACCTTATTTCGGGGGAGATACCGGCGTGTCGCAGACCTTATTCTGGGGGAGAGACCGGTGCGTCACGACCATATCGCAAACCCTTACTGTTTCTCATGAAAATGGGCATAACTTTTCGCTTGGGTATTGGATTAAGGAAAAATTGGTATCGTTGGAAAGCTAACTCAATTATATATTATTTGGTGGGTCTTGATATGAAAAATTTCCCATATATCAAAAGTTATACACGTTCAAAATTGAACCTTGTAGAATCACATACCAAAATTTAGCCGAATCAAAAGCTCTTAGCTCAACTTTGATCTAAGTGTTTCCTATGAACATTTTTCACTTCAAGAACATTATGAACACTAGCATAATTATTATAACACATATATTCACATACAAATTATGGGATTAGAGTTTACACACGTAGGAATGACGACTCAATTTCTAGCTAAAAAATTTAGGGTGTTACATCTATATGATGGATTTGCCAAATAGATGAGTAGTGAATTTGAGATGAGCAAGATGGGGGAGATTAACTTATTCCTTGGTTTGTAGATAAATCAAAGTCTAACTGGCACTATAACTTTCCAGCAAAGGTATATTCATCAGTTACTAAAAAGTTTCCATATGGGGGATACAAAGCCAATTGGCACTCCCATTAGGACCTCTTAAAAATTGGACTTGGATAAACCTGGTCCTCCTGTTAATGAGACTATGTATATAGGAATCATTGGTTCATTACTCTATCTTAATGTTGGCAGACCTGATATTGTGTTAAGTGTAGGAGTGTGTGCTTGATTCCAAGAAAGTCTAAAGGAATCTCATTTTAAGGCTGCCAAAAGGATTCTAAGACATCTCAAGGGAACTTCTGATCTGGTCCTCTTCTTTCCTGATGGTGATAATTTTTACCTTGTTGGGTATTTTGATGTAGACTATGCTAAGTACCTGGTTAAAAGGAAGAGTACCTCGAGAATGACTCACTTTTTATGATCTTCCTTAATTTTTGGGGCACCAAAAAATAGAATTCGATGGCTCTTTCAACTGTAGAACCTGAGTATGTAGCAGTTGCCTCATGTTGTGTTGAGTTTCTTTGGATCAAGCATCTACTTGATGATTTTTGAATTCTTTAAGATTGTGTTCCTATATATTGTGACAATACAAGTTAGTCAATATGACTGAGAAGTATATTCAACATAAGAAGACCACGCATATTAACATCAAGCATCATTTCCTCAAAGATAGTATGGAGAAAGGGCTAATCAAAATGGTCTTATGCAGCACTGAGGATCAAATAGCTGACATTTTCACCAAAGAACTTGGTAGGGACTTGATCTTGTGTGTATTGATATGTCCAAACACCTCTATCTACCCATATTTGGACTTGTTTTGAGAACAAAAATTGTGTTAATTGTATTTCATTTGAGCTAAATTGTGTTTCAAGGCTAACAAATGTGATTAGTGATACTACATAAATTTACAAGGGATTCGGACTATTGGACACATATTATGAAGCATTGTTTATCGAGGGTGTGGAATTAATCATGTTGATGTGAAAGACCATTTTTTATCGAGTCCAACAACATGTGTAGATGAACGAGAGCAAGAATAAAAGGAAGCATCTAAAAATGAGTGATTTACGAGATTTAATCGAACATTTGGGGTGAAATTCTAGTGATGCGATGCGAAGTCGATGCATCGCGTTGGCCCAAAAATCCTGTACCTTAGCCAAAATTTCAGAAGGAAATTCTAGAACATCGATGCGAAATCGATGCGTCGCGTTAATTAGTGAGATTGGTGACTTAGTTAAATTTTCAGATGGTAATTCCAGTGACGTGACGCAATGTCGATGCATCGCGTTGTGTGTTGTTAATTGAGACTTAGTCAGATTTTTGAAGTAAAGTTCCAATGCATCAATGCGATGTCGACGAGATGCAATGGTCTTATAGACACGATTCGTGACGCATCACGTCAGTAGTCCAGATTTGGTGAAATTTTTTAAAGTATAAAAGGAACACATGAGCATAATTCCAAACACTTTTTGCAAGCATAGCAGCGGCGAAAAAGCATAAAATTCTCTCTTTTAGGGTTCTTATTATTTCTTTTGAACGTCATTACTTCAAGATTAATTTTGGATAAGATTAATCGTTCCCAAGATTAATTTTGTGATTGTCACCCATTATTATTTCTTATATATTAATTTCCATTTTATTCTTAAATTCCAAATCATCTTGATTCTCTTCAACACTTAATACTTTACTACCTAAAACTAAAAGTTGGTTGAATTTCTAGTTGCTTAGTCCTCGTGGGAACGATATCAGACTGTCTAAGTCACTATATTACTGGTACGATCGCGTGCACTTGCGTGTGCGTTTGAGTCGCAATAAGTTTTTGGCGCCGTTGTCGGTGACTATTATAATTAGTAAATTGCTAAACTTTTGGTTTTTTGATAATAAGTTTAAGTTTTAATGACTTGATCTTCGCGGCTGAATTTTTGCAGGATTAGCTGACTACGGGACTGGCGAGAGATAAAGAGTTGGTTGAGCCTTTTGTAAAACCAGAACTGATATTTCAACAAAGGTGAAGAGCTCAATATCCCAACCAACAGGTTCAAATGGCTCATCCAGTTGATCCAAATGACCCTATCGATCCAAATGCCAGAAATATCACAGCTCTAGTTATCCCAGTTATTCCTGCTCAACCAGCTGCTAGACTTGTTCGTTAGGTGGCAATCCCACTCATGAACCATGTAACGAACAATATTCGTAAGCCCAAACAAGGTGGTCGATTTGAATTGAAGCAGAATATGGTGCAATTGTTGAATTCAATGGGGTAATTCCATGGCCTTTCACATGAAGATCCGCAGCAGAACATATAGACCTTCCTGGAAATAAGTGATACATAGATTCCGAAAGGGGTTAATTCTGATTATATTAGATTTCTACTCTTTCCTTTTTCACTAATAGGGGAAGCAAAGAGGTGGTTACATGATGAACGGCCACTCTCCATCACTTCATAGGAAGATCTAGCTCGGAACTTTCTTATTCAATTATTTCCATCAGGGAAGACTGCATATTTGAGAAGTGAGATTCTGAGTTTCAGATAGAAAGAAAGAGTGAATCTCTACCAAGATTGGGAGAGATTTAAGGGTATGATCAAAAATTGCCCTCACCATCATCAGTCCAATGATGTTCTTGTTCATCCTTTCATTAAGGGATTAGAGACAAACACCAAAATTCTCTTGGATTCAGTAGCAGGTGGGCAGGCTCTTGAAAAGACTTATGAAGAATTGTACACACCGATGAATCAAATTTCACAAGGAAATCCTAATTGGCATACTGATACAAGGAGTGCTCCTAAGAAGATTGCAGGGGTATTGAAAGTAGACCAGTTTACTGCATTACAAGCACAGATTGTAGCAATGCAAAATCATATGATTATACAGCTTAATAACATTAAGTTGGGGATTCCACAAGAAGCAACCACAGCTAATGCAGTTCAACAGGCAAATTACTGGTGTGAGGTTTGTGGAAGTAGTGAGCATGCAGTAGATGCTTGTATGGCTAATCCAGATTCTGTCAATTATATGGGAAATACGAATCGGCAGGGATAATAGAATTATGGTAATACGTATAATCCCAACTGGAGAAACCATCACAATTTCTCAAGGGGTGGAAATCAAACATAAAACACTAATCAATATGAGGGAACAGTGCAACAGAATTAACAGCAGGTCCAGAATAATCAAGCGACCACTCAAACAAAGAATATGGAGGAGATGCTGAAGCAAATTTTAGCTAATCAAGTGCAATTTACAGAATAATTGTATAGTCAATAGTTGGTTACTATAAATTTAGAGTTACAATTCGGTCAGATTATGGGGGCAGAGAATACAAGACCTCAAGGAGCCTTACCTAGAAATACAGATGCAAATTCAAAGCAGGTAAATATAGTTACAACAAGGAGTGGGTTGCAGTTAGAGGAGGCAGTATCTAAGCAGGTTAGTCCTACAACCACTAATGATGATCCTAAGGTCAATAAAGAGAAAAGGGTAGAATAAAGAGATGTAAGTGATCAAACTCATAAGGAAAAGAAGACTTTACCTCTACCATTCCCTCAAAGATAAAGGGAGCATCAAGAGGAGGCCAATTACAAGAAATTTTTAGATCTTCTAAAGTAGGTTCAAATAAATCTTCCTCTTATTGATATTCTACAGAGTGTTCCAAAATATGCAAAGTACCTGGAGGATATAGTGCTGAACAAGAACCGGTTGACCGAATATGCTACAATTGCACTTACTAAGGAGTGCATATTTAAGTTTCAAAACAAACTGCCCATGAAGCTAAAGGATCCAGGTAGTTTCACTTTGCAAATCACTATAGGGCAAACTATCAGTGCTCATGGATTGTGTAACTTGGGGGCTTGCATAAATCTTATCCACGTATCTTGGTACCGGAAGATGGGTCTTGGGAGTCCCAAACCTACTACTATTGTTTTGCAGTTGGCAGATAGGTCCCTTGCTAGTCCCGATGGTATTATCGAAGATGTCTTGGTACAAGTAGGATCCCTAATCTTTCCGGTAGACTTTGAAATTCTGGAGTTTAAAGCTGATCTTGTTGTTCCATTTATTTTGGGATGGCCTTTCCTAGCAACAAGATAGTCATTAATTGATGTAGTAGCAAGGAAGATGACGATGAGAGAGAATGATAAAGTGGAGGTTTTTTATATGTATAAGGTGCTAAAATTACCAGTAATATATGAGGAGTTGTCTGCTATATCCATTATAGATCTTAAGTCTGATCAGAGTTTGTTATTGTTAGATGATCCATTAGAGCAAGCCCTGGTGGGTCGTGCACTTTATGGAGATGTATAGGCATTGGCATTAGTTCAATTCATGAATTTGGCGGTCATTAAAATAAGAAAATTATCTTTTGAGCCATTGAATAGGCCAATTGGTCCATCCCCCAAAGCTTCAATTGATGAAGCTCCAAAATTAGAGCTTAAGGTTCTTCCTCCTTAATTGAAATATGTTTACCTTGGTGACAATGATACCTTGCCTATTATTTTATCTGCAGGATTATCTGATATGCATGTAAAGGAAGTAATGACAGTCCTGAAAATGAAGAAGAAGGGGATCGGGTGGTAGATGTCTAATATTACAAGGATAAATCCAGCTTTTTGCATGCATAAGATACACATGGAAGAAGGTTTCAAACCAAGGGTGCAACAACAATGTAGGTTGAATCCAGTGATGAAAGACGTGGTGTGGAAAGAGGTAATCAAGTGGCTCAATAATGGGATTGTTTATCTAATTTCAGACAACAAATGGGTAAGCCCAATACATTGTGTCCCAAAGAAAGGTGGGATGACCGTGGTTACTAATAAATAAAATGATCTAATTGCCACTAGCATGGTGACTGGATGGAGAATCTGTATTGACTACCGGATGCTGAACGAAGCCGCAAGAAAGGACCACTATCCCATCCCTTTCATTTATCAGATGTTGGATAGATTGCCAGGGTAGGAGTATTACTGTTTTCTTGATGGTTACTCAGGTTATAATCAGATCACCATTGCTCTTGAGGACCAATAGAAGATGACTTTACTTGCCCGTATGGTACATATGTGTTCAGACGCATGCCGTTTAGTCTCTGCAATGCACCTACAATATTTCAAAGATGCATGATGGCAATATTATACGACATGGTTGAAGAATTTATATAGGTATTTATGGACGACTCCTTTGGTTATGGTGTTTTTTTTTATAAATTCTTGCAGAATCTAGATCGAGTCCTAGCTCGGTGTGAAGAGATAAATTTGGTGTTGAACTGGAAAAAATGCCACTTTTTGATGAATGAAGGAATAGTCCTTGGCCATAAAGTGTCATGTAAAGGACTTGAAGTAGATCGAGCCAAAATTGAAGTAATTGAAAAGCTACCACATTCGGTCACAGTGAAGAGAGTGCAAATTTTCTTGGGGCATGCAGGTTTCTACAGGCATTTTATTCAGGACTTTTCAAAGATTGCAAGTCCGATGTGTAAATTGTTAGAAAAAGAGGCCAAGTTTGATTTTGGGGTAGATTGTCAAGAATCCTTTGAGAAAATGAAAAATAAGCTGATAGAAGATCTTATTTTAATTTCTACAGATTGAGAGTTGCCATTTGAATTGATGTGTGATACTTGTGACGTGGCTGTAGGAGCTATTTTAGGGCAAAGAAAATACAAGGTATTCGCTCTATTTACTATGTTAGTAAAGTCTTGAATGATACCCAAATGAATTATACAGTCACTGAAAAGAAGATGTTACCGGTGGTTTATGCATTTGATAAATTTAGAGTGTACTTGGTGGGCACAAAGTTATTGTTCACACAGACCATGCGGCCATCAAGTATCTCTTCAATAAAAAGGATGCAAAGCCTAGACTGATCCAGTGGATTTTATTACTGCAAGAGTTTGACTTGGAGGTTCGTGATCAAAAAGGAGTAAAAAATCAAGTTGCAGACCTTTTGTCGAGGTTAGAGACTCATGACCATGTTGTTAATAACTTTCTCTACATGTGAGAGGAGTTCCCGGATGAAAAGATATTGTCTATAAAGGAGTGTGAAGTTCCTTGGTATGTAGACATTATGAATTTATTGGCAAGTAACTTTTACCCTCGTGAAAGTACAATTCAACAGAGGAAGAAACTGCTTCATGATTATCGTGCTTATATATGGGACGAGCCATATCTTTTCAAATAGGGTCCAGATAGTATTATAAGAAGATGTGTTTCGAAAGCTAAATTCACACAAGTGCTACAAAAGTGTCATTCATCCCCTTATGGAGGACATCATGGAGGTGAGAGAACAGCTTGAAAAGTGTTACAATCTATTTTTTTTGCCAACATTGTTTTGAGATGCAGTAGCTTTTGTAAAGATTTGTGATCAATGCCAGATATTGGGTACAATTTCAAGGCGCCATGAGATGTCCTTAAACAACATCCTTGAAGTGGAAGTATTTGATGTTTGGGGGATTGATTTTATGGGGCCATTCCCACCATCAAATGGTAATTTATACATCTTAGTGGCGGTTGATTACATATCCAAATGGGTGGAACCTCTAGCTTTTCCTACTAATGATGTGAGATTAGTGCTAAGGTTTGTGAAGAAGCAAATATCTTCTAGGTTTGTCACTCCAAGAGCTATAATCAGTGATGGAGGTACGCACTTTATTAATACTTAGTTTAAGAATCTTTTAGCTAAATATGGTGTTAGGCACAAGGTAGCCACTGCGTATCATTCACAAACAAGTGGTCAAGTTGATGTGTCCAACTGGAAGATAAACCAAATACTGCAGAAGACTGTTAATGGGCAAAGAAAGGATTGGGATGAGAAGCTAGATGATACATTATGGGCGTATCGGACAGCCTATAAGATGCCCATTGGTACCTCCCCTTATCATTTGGTTTACAGGAAATCCTATCATTTACCTGTAGAGCTGGAACATCATGCTTATTAGGCCATTAAAAAGTTGAAACTTGAGATGAAGGCCACAGGAGAGAAAAGATTGTTGCAGCTTATTGAATTAGATAAATTTCATCTTAATGCTTATAAGAACGCAAAATTGTACAAGGAGAAAACCAAGAGATGGCATGACAGGCAAATTCAAGGCATAATGTTTGAACCCGGAAAACTTGTGCTGCTATTTAACTCAAGGTTAAAGTTTTTTCCAAGTAAATTGCGGTCTAAGTGGTTCGAGCCTTTTGAAGTAGTACAAATGATGCCTCATGGAGCGGTTGAATTATGGAACAAAGAGAAGACTGAGAAGTTTTTAGTGAATGGACAATGTGTAAAGAATTGTTAGGCTGATCATGGAGACAAACACAATGTGTCCATCACTTTTGCTGATGAGTGAGACTGAGCTAAGTCATGCCACGACGTAAAATAAGGCGCTATGTGGGAGGCAACCGACAAATGTAATGTAATAGGTAGTATCATTTTTAGTTGTAAAGGATAAAAATAAAAATACAAATAGATGAGTCATGCCACTACCAAAAATAAGGCGCTTGGTGGGAGGCAACCCACTTTTTCTTACGTAATTTTGTTATTTTTGGTCGATATGCAGGAATGAGAAATACGGTGGAGATAGAGAAGATGAGAAGGGGGTGAAAAATGATCTTTGAGTAAGTTAAATAAGTACTAAGATGTGAAAAGGTAAGGGGGAAGAAAATATTCCCCAAAATGTGGAGAAATTTGTCTTAGAAAAATTCCTGGATACAAATTCCAGTGATGTGATGCTAACTCGATGCGTCGCTTCACTGTGCCTGTGCTCACACTTAGAAAAAAAATTCCAGGAAAATTCTATTGGAGCGACACTAAGTCGACGTATCACATCGATGTTCATCACTCCCATACTTAGAAAAATTTTTAAAGGCTAAGTCCAGTGTAATGACGCGGACGCGACGCATCACATTGCTTCTTCGACATGATTGTTGACGCGTCACATCGACAACACCTGTCAGTATAAAGCTAACCCTAATCGGTCTCCTCATTTCCCCCCTCTATATATATCTCATTTTCCCTCATTCACCTCAATCCTAAAACTCTAGCCGCCTCCACTGCCCCTTAATTCCCTAAATCCCTAAATTGAACTTAAATTGTGTCCCTTCTTGGCACTAACAACAAAATTCCATCTTTCTTCTCTTAATCAAGCTCAAGGTAAGTCTTTCACTTTTCATTTGCTCAAGTTGCATCATATGATAGCATGATTTGATTTCTTAATAATTGGTGATATATGTAGTGGCCTAGTTCTTGATTCATGGAAATTAGATGATAAATGGCATATATACTTGAATTAGTGGCAATGATAGGTTTGATTGGGGGGTTTAAACTGCACTCAACTAGTAGAATCTTTATGGGTAGCATATGGGGGTTGGTGATTTGTGCTCATTGGGGTCCAAAATGATGGTATGTTAAAATTATTTGGCTGCACTTTAGTTCGTGTATAGTATTTATGCGGGTGATGTCAAGTTGTGACGAGATATGATTTCTTGAGTGCTTGATCTAGTGGAAATAATTAATTGCACTTTAAGTTGAATTGGTTTTTGGATGCTATTCATTGCTACTATGATAAGTTATTTTGCTGAATACTACTACAAATTTAAGTAAATTTGGGGTATTGATGTTCACTACATGATGGAAACTAAGTGTGGGGTGGATCTTGATCTCACACCACCTTAACGGTAGCTATAAATTTCTAAATTGAGTGCCATTTACGTGAGGTCAAATGTGACATATTTAATGTACGTATGTGAAAGTGTTAAAGAATGGTAATGTGTTAATGAATGGCTATGTGCTCTGCAAAAGTTAGTAGTCAACTAAGTTATTGTGATGATATTTTGAATTGCCACTTCTTTAAGATGAATTTTTATTTGATGTTGGATGATTGATGATGGTAATTGTATGATGAATAGGGGAATTCTGAGCACCTTGGTTCACTTACTTATGTACCTGTGCTAGCAACTAAGTATGGGGTGAAATTCACACTTAGTGGTTGCTAGTTCACTAAGGTGATTGTCTGATGCATTTGTGGGCTGTTGTGATTAATAGGTATAATGTTTAGCCATCAATATAAAAGCAAGGGAAAGAATATGGTTGGTTCATTTGAATCCAGACACAAAAGGATTCGACATGCTGACCGTGTGCCCCCAGCCCCATATATTCCCCAAGGTCAATCTAGGAGTTATGGGACTAAGGCAGTTATGGAAGCTAGGAGATAATGGTATTCTCAACACAAGGAGTCTAAGTATTCAGCTGACCAGTTCATTAATAGGGAGAGCTTGATGAAAGAGTATCCAAGTATGGTTCACAGGATTGAGGCGCTGCACATGACTTTCCTATTCGAACAACCATCTGAGTGCAACCTAAGTCTTGTACGAGAGTTTTATGCTAACTAGGACCCACAAAACAAGGATGCAGAGGTTGAGGTAAGGGGTCGTGTGGTTACTTTTAATGCTAATACTGTGAATGACATACTAGGTACACTCTTATATGGAACTCGTTTGAAAGCTTGGTGGATTCTCCATAAGCAGGGTGGTACTCATGTGTCACTCCTCTTTGCTCACATGAACAGGGAAGCTCACTTATGGGCAAAAAAATATTTATGCCTGCCTTGTCTATAGGACACATATGATAGAGGTGACGTGTGACAGGGTGTGTATCATTTATGCTATTATACGCGAAGATATGAATTTGAATACTGGCGCAATTATCTTTTCCACCATGAGGAAAACCAGGTTTTTGGGTGTCATCGGTATGGATTTGGTGGGTTGTTGACTCAATTTCTGCGACAGCAGATGGTACCTGAGGAAGATGTGGGGAACATACCACCAGTTGTTATGCGACCATTGGATTTCTCTCGTACTAAAGGGCCTGCCTCTTATGGTGTTACTTTGACTACTCCTAAGCGCCAGGATCAGAATAACGAGATCACTGCCTGGATGTATGGGCTTACTATGCTGCAATTGAAGATTGAAGGGCATCCAGCCACCTAACAGGAGGTTTGTGTTGTGGAGTTGGACTATCCACTCAGGCGTCATTCTCGAACCATGTTGAGGATATGCCCTAATTTTGATGAACCACTAAATGATGATGTCCCCACGGATGAGGAGAAGCAGATGAGTTATTCCGATGATGAGTCAGAAGAGGAAAAGCATTCTGATTATGGCAATAAAGGTGATGATTTTGGTGATGATGAGGGTGTCGATGATGACATGATGGAAATAGTACAATTTGAGTGATCAAGGAGTATGAAGCCACCTTGCCATATGCTTATTTGATAGCACTGGGACAGCGCTTCATTTTAAGTGTGGGTGGGGTGGAATTTCTCATTTCTTCCTCTTTCTTATGTTTTATGTTTTGGTTGAACAATTTTATTTTCTGTTTTGTTGGGATGATTTTCTAGCTATTCGAAACATTATGTCTATAATAGTTAGTAAGTTTACAAGTTGGATGGTTGGCCTTTTTGGCAAACTCAGTTTATAGTATTTATTTTTTGCCCTCCTTGGCAAATTTCAGTTTACAGTATTATTTTTGCCCTTTTTGGCAATTCAAAATAACTCGTCATAGCTAGTGCCCTCCCCTATGATAGATGGATGGTGACCGTCTTAAGGGGAGTCTGTCTTTAGAAGCTGAGAAAGTGATAGAATCCTGATTATGACCTTTGAGAAATGCTTGGTGTTGGGCTAGAAATTATTTTTTTTGGGAATTCAATTGTTTTGAAACAAAAGAATGAGTGTTTTTAGTTATGAAATCTCAACAGGTGTAATGCAATTTGATTGACTTAATGTTGAATTTGACAAAGAACAAGATCGGGAACCTTAAGGATCCGACTTGATTCTTGGCATGCATTGAGTGTGTGAGTATTTGTTTGTATTCCACATGTATAGGAAAGACTAGAACTTGCCCGGTGTGTTTACAAAGCGAAATAAAGGGTGCTGAGTGTAGGAAGTGATTTAGGCATTTCTTTGTTAACCGAATTGTAAAGACTTCATTTACCGACCCCTTATGTATGTCTTTAGTTAGCCCCGTTAAGTCTATAGCCTGATTGCTTTGGTAGCCTCAAATGTAGCCTAATGTTTTCTTTGATAGACCTTGATTCGATCCATAGTTCCTAAGCGCTTTAATATAGATATCTGAATAAGGAAGGAGTGTGAAATTGAAAAAGGTGAAAGTGAAGCTCTAAAGAAGTGTTCAATGTGTGTTTAATTGTGATGGTTAGGAGTTAGAAAAAAAATGGAAAAGAAATTTCAGTTTTTGTTGCCCGGTTTTTGTTACAATGAACCTGTTTTGGCCCTAGTCCATTTAGGACAATATGCACCTCAACCAAGGCGAATAACTTTAGTTGAGGGTGGCTACTATAGGGGGGTGCGTAAGAAGAACTGGGGTGTGAAGAAGAGTGAAAATTTTAATTGTGATGTAAAAAGAAAAATACTCCTACCGTAGTTTTGTTAATGTGCTTAAAAATATTGGGGTGAAACAATTGATGTGTGAAGGTACTGAAGTGGAAAAATTGGGTTGATAAAATGTGATTGTGATTAAAGATGGTTATGTATTAAATCGCTTAGAGAGATTAGTCACTATTTCCTAAATAGTTTCTACCCGTCCCTTAGCCTACATGACAACCATAAAAGACCTAATTGATCCTACATTTCAACATCTGACTATTAGTGGAGTATTACACTAAGGGCAAGCTTATGGTTCATTATCTATTATGTATGAATTCTTTGTTGAGAGAGAGTGATTAAATTTTGATATTTCCCTCATGAATAAATATTGATAAATTGTGAGTGATATGGGGAAACTTTCTTGTTCTGAGGGTGCATGTGGATAAAAGTCCGGATTACTTATTGTGTTGTTTGATTGCGTACTTTGATTAAGTTTGCTGACGAATTGAATGTCATTGTTGAGATGATGAGGTTTGAAATAAATAGTTCATGTGAAAAGAGTATTCTTGACACGTTTGTGTAAATTCCCAACGCTAGCATGACTCTTAGGTTGTGATTAGAAGATTTAGTGATTGTGCTACTTGAAGTTGTTCGAGGACGAACAAGGTTGTAATGTAGGGTGGTGATCTTGGGCATATTTATATGTCCAAACACCGCTATCTATCCATATTTTGACTTGTTTTGAGAATAAAATTGTGTTAATTTTATTTCATTTGAGTTAAATTATGTTTCGTGGCTAACCAATGTGATTAGTGGTATAGGGTAAATTTTCAAGGGATTCAGACTAAAATTGGACACATATTATGAAGCAATTGTTTATTGATGGTGTTGAATTAATCATTTTAATGTGAAAGACCACTTTTTATCGAGTCCAAAAATATGTGTAAATGAACGAGAGCAAGAATAAAAAGAAGTAGCTCAAAAAAAGTGATTTACGAGATTTAATCGAACATTTGAGGTGAAATTTCAGTGATACGACGTGAAGTCGACGCGTTGCATTGGCCCATAAATCCTATGTCTTAGCCAAAATTTCAAAAGGAATTCCAAAATATCGACGCGATGTCGATACGTCGCGTCAATCAATGAGTTTGGTCACTTAGTTAAATTTTCAGATGGTAATTCCAGTGACGCAACGCAATGTCGATGCGTCGCTTCATGTGTTGTGAATTGAGACTTAGTTAGATTTTTTAAGTGAAGTTCCAGTACATCAATGTGATATCGACGCGGCGCGATGGCCTTATCGGCGCGATTCGTGACGCATCGCGTCAGTAGTCCAGATCTGGTGAAACTTTTGCAAGTATAAAAAGAACATGTGAGCACAATTTCAAACACTTTTTGCAAGCATAGCAGCGGCGGAAAAGCATAAAATTCTCTCTTTTAGGGTTCTTATTATTTCTTTTGAACTTCTTTACTTCAAGATTAATTTTGGGTATGATTAATTACTTATTTTTGATGTTTAATTCAAACATGAGTGGCTAAATACCCTTGTTATGGGGTTGAGGCCAAGAACATGATTACTCTTTAATATTCTTTACCGTAGTTTCTTTTTGGATTATCATCTGAGTTGTTCTTAATTTCTTGAGCTTACTATTTTGATGAGTGTCCACCATTAGAATAAATCTATATTTCTATGTGAATGCGGGAGGAGAATCGTAGGATAGAACGAAGAAATTAAGGAGCAGTGTTCTTATCCTTTTATTAAATAAGGGGTTTGAATTAGCATCTAGGCTAGGGATATACCTAGAAGCCATGCTTGGTTCAATTGCAAGAAGAAAACTTTATGAATCTAGAAGAATTATTGTATCTTTGTGGGAGTTGTAGTTGCAATATTCAATAGATACAAGATTTGAGGTCGGGATACCAGGATCATAGAATAAACCTTGCGAATTAATAGCCCGATAACCAATTAGACTGCGATAAGAATAGAGATTTGTATGATTGTTCGAAATATCTCAACCCTGGAATTTTCATCATTACTATACAACTGTGCTTGTTTTGTGATTTTCACTAATTATTATTTCTTATCTATTAATTTCCATTTTTATTCTTAAATTCCAAATCATCTTTATTCTCTTCAACACTTAATACTTTACTACGTAAAACTAAAAGATGCTTGAATTTCTAGTTGCTTAGTCCTCGTGGAAATGATATTAGACTGTCTAAGTCACTATATTACTTATACGATCGCGTGCACTTGTGTGTGTGTTTGATTCGCAACAGCACTAGTTTGAAAAGAACAAAATGAAGTTGGGTTTGATGAGACAAAGTTGATTGAATGTTGTTCTTCTTATTCCTCTTGGATGTCTATGATTTGATGAGCAGGTATCTATATGAGATAATGTTACACATGTCTAACTCAGTATCATATCTTCTATAGCTATCCACGCATGGTAAGGAGGAGGATAAGATGGCTTCAAGAACTAAAAGTTCAGAAAATCATATAGGGACCAGGTCCCTCATCAGGTTAGCTTCATACATCATTCTTAAAAGTTAGTATTTTAAAGCTAATAACTGATGTGCCATGTAAACTTCCTACCTATTCTCAAAATCTACCACGCCCACTTTAATCCTAAATGACATATCTATCCAATTAGACATGTCTCATCTATTACACTCCTTCAAATTCAAATAATTCCTTCCCTTTCTATTTAAACCAAATCTTCTTGCTCTCTCTACTCTTATTTAAAAAATTTGTTCTTTCCATATACGTTCCAAAACTCCTTATTCATCTTCATATTCCTTCAAACACTAAAAGGTTAAAGAATTTAATTTTCAAGTCTAACCCATCTTCATCATCACCCTCTCCAGATGAACCCAAACCCTTCTCTGTTATCTCTTTTCCATCCTCTCCCACTAACTCAGAATTACAAAATTCCTTTTCCATATGCAAGTTTTCTCCACCTTCTTTTCCCAAATATGTGAGTCTTTCAACCTATCAGAAAAATAAAGATATCTCAGAATTATCCTTTCAGGTGAAGAACGATCCAAATACTCCACCCATTTCTGACCTAGTGATTTCTTTGTCTATTGAAAAAGGCTACAAAGCTATCCTAAAATCCTCAGACCAACCTTTTTCTCAAGTGTCCATTTTTACCCATCTCAAGTTCAAACTTCTAAAAATGATGGCTCATCTAGTAAATCAAAAAGTCATACCATAGATGAACTCATGTTTAATGAAGATCTATCCGCTGCAAAGGGAACTTCCTCTAATATTCTTTCTATAAGTGAACAAATTAAAATTCAAGGGTTGACTTCCTTGAGCGAGGAACCTCCTAGAGATTCTGGTTCTCCCACTCAAAGACAAAATAAATCCCCTGAGACTGTTGAGAAAGATTATGATATCTTTCCCCCTCCACTTGTAGTATCGAAGAAGAAAGGAGAAAAAAGGGGGAGCACTGATAGTGAGAATGAAAATTTTGTTTCATGAAAGATGTCCAAATGAAGTGTGTCAACTACTATAAAGTTCTCACCTAAGACAGTGAAGATACATGACACCGGGTCAAGTTCTGAGAAATTGATGGAGGATGCACTGGTGGAGAACAAGCATAATACTCAAAGCAAGAAAAGTCTGGAAAAAAAATTGTTATTGAGCCTGAAATACCTGCTGAGGAAGTGGTGATTATAAGAGAATCTGAGGAGGAAATTGAGAGTGATGATGAGAGTGATAGCAACTTTATAGCATTTTTTATGATGAGTTCAATGATGAGACTGATGAAGATATGATGCATAGTGTGGCTGCTCAGAGGGACAAAGCAAAGGGTAGTGTGGCTATTTCACCCAAGAAGGGAAAAGCCAAGGGAATTTTGATTAAAAAAAAGCCCACTTCTTCTAGTGGAAAAGGAAGAAAGAGAAGGCAACAAGTTCTAAGAGACCAGGTCCAAATTCTTAAACAACCAGGATTTTAAAAGCTTCTGGAGTCTCAATTAAAGGAACATGTCCCAGTGGAAAGGGATCTACTTTAAAAGAAAAGGGATAAAGATGGCAAGAAAAGAAAGACAAAAAGCTCTCAAAACCCTGGAAGTCTTGAGAGAAAGAGTATTTGATCTAGAAAGTGCTGCCATGCATGGCATGGCATGGCTAATATAATTGAGATGGTTAAATTCCAAAGTTAGTATCTATTTGAGCTACCAGTCCCCACTCGACATGAGAAGGAAGTAAGAATGTTTTACCACAATTTTACTTTCTCAAAGGATGCCCTGTAAATGACAACTCACGTGAATAAAGTGATTATTGATATTGATGAACAAGTGTTAGCAAAGGTTCTAGGAGTGCTCACTGAAGGGACCAGGTCCCTGATGAATGAGAGTGGGTCTAAAAAGTTCTTGAAGATTTGTGGGAAGTTGGACGACTTGAATATTAAGAATGTGAGCAATAAGTCCTTGAAAGAAGACTTTCAGCTCCTAGTTGAGTTGGTTAACAAGGCACTTCTACCCAAGATAGAGAAGTGCACACTTGTTCCTTATGGAGTCCCTTTTAAAGTTCAAGCGTGCAAATCTCCCAACTGTAATCATTGAACACATGCACCTTAGTGTTGAATGTGGGCTTGGGAAAGATAAATTTGTGAAGAAAATATTTACTGTGTCCACCTTGGAGGATAATGAGTGTATTCCCAGCTGCAGTGGTATAAAGTCTGAATCTATGGTTGCTGATTTGATAGTAGTGCAGACCAGGTTGTAAGAAGAATTTGAAAAATTAGCTACTATTGTAGCACGCAAGGATATTGAGATTTCTACCTTAAAGGAATCAAGTATGAAGGGTGGTGCCGAGAGACTAGGTCAGACTGAGAGTCTTTGAGTTGAGAATGAGTTGATGTGTAATAAGGTTAAACAACTGGAAGCCAAGTTTGAGGATTTAACTCGGCAGCTTTTTCAATCATGTGGTTGAGAATTAAAGGATCACTCTGCTCCTTCGTCAGTTGTCCCATGCTCCTTCTGGTCTCTCATCCTAAATCTATGTCCAAGCTAGTCCTTATTATGTGTCCTTTATCCTTAATCCCAGTTGTGTTCATCTCATTAAGCCCCGTTGTTATCAGTTTTTTTACTTTGTTCTCTTGCACTGCTCATAATGTTTTTGTTTATTGGATGATGTATGTTGTTATCCGAATTATTAATGAATGAAATTTGTTTTAGTGCTATCATTCCTCTTACTTCTTCTGATTTTGCTTACTTGTGTTAGTATAGCCTCAATGGCCATGTGTTAATATGTGTGCTTATTTTCACTTGGTTAACTATTTTCATCTCTTTGATGATGTCAAAAGGGGAAAGATGAGGTACAGTATAGTACAGTATGTTGATGTTGATGTTAATGTTGGGACCAGGTCGAGACCAGGTCCTCAAACATAGGGGGAATGTTAGCTGTCATTGGTAGGGGGAACTCATGGGGATGATATCATCGACAGGGGGAATAAATTTGGAAATGCTTAAGGTTGAGTATGGGTTTGTCATCATCAAAAAGGGGGAAATTGTTAAGTCCTTAGTTTTGATGATTGACAAACTATCAACTTGGGACCTGGTTCTTGAAGATCATTTTATGACTAAGCTGCAACTATTTAGGGACTAGGTTGATTTTGTTCACATCACTATCATTTGATCAGTATTATAGGTGGAAAAGTACCATTTTGGCAGTGAGTTAGTGGCAAGGCTGCAACTCTTTTTAGCCCCAAACAATCAGAAACATCCTAGATTTTCTTGTCTCTTATATATGCTCATGTTACAACAAGAAAACCCAAGCTTCTATATTTTCAACAACATCAAATCTCTCTTGAAGCTCTCAGATTCAAAGCCTCACTTGCAACTAGGACCTGTGCAGCCGTTTCTTGTGTCTCAATCTCTTGTTGTATTTGAGTGTTTGTTTATGTTTGTAAATGTTGCTTACTGCTCTTATTCATTAATAGTAGGTGCATTGTTAGTATCTCTTTGTTAAAAGTGTCATCAAGAGTTAGTTGACATAGAAGCTAGAGTTAGCTTGTCATGATTCAGTTAGATATAGTTGGGTCCTAGTGCAATAGAGTTATTGCACTGGAGTTATTGTAATAGAGTTATTACAAGTTGAAGAAGGGTTAAGAGGTTAATCCTTAAGTCATGGAGTCTGTATTCAAGGTTGGTTGAATCTAGTAAAGTCATTGGAAATACTACGTGATAGGTCGTAATTTTTCTTCCTTGAGCACAGATTTTCTACGTAAAACTTGTTGTGTTCATTGTTTATTTACTTTACAAGTTTGTTTCTTTTAGTCTTCTGTTGCATACGTTAGTTTGGGACCAGGTCCCAAAGTGGTGAGCACCTCGTGTAGTTCTTCAGGACTCATTTGTTTCCACTTAGCGGTTATTTGGCTGGGGAATAAGTTATTTCAAAATTCATTATCCCACCCCCAAGAAGGAATAAAAATATACTGCAATTTTGGAATAACTAACCCCAAAATTAGTTATCCCATGCATTTTATTCTTACCAAATATGAAATAAGCTCATTCTAAAATTAATCTCTGAACTAATTATTCTTTATACCTCCTACCAAACGACCCCTTGATGGTGGAGGTCTGAATGTGAACCTTCAGACTTCAGTTCATTAAATGCATTTATTACCACTTAATAGTTGTTAACAAGTCTGATTTGGTTAGATCCAATATGGAGTCCGAAGAGCATTCAGTGGTTTTTGGTTAGTATTCCCTCCATTTGCTTTTACTTATTATATTTTGATTTGACACATTCATTAAGAAAAATAATTAGTAACATAGTTATTTTATCATAGTATTTCTATTAAATGATATTTACATTGTGTTTTGAAATTAATTTTGAAAAAAAAAATAATTAATGCTAAGGATAAAATAGAAAAAAAAAATTGTATTCTATTGATATGTCAAAAATAATAAGTAAAAAAAAAAATTCAATAAAAAAACTAGTGACAAGTAAAAACGAACGAATGGAGTACTTAATAAACTCCTCAATCATCTAGTAGACGGTTCTTTTGCAACACATGCTCTTAAATTAAATTCATTTGATGCAGCATCTTATGTTGCTTCAATATACATATCACTGGATATTACATGTCGTGTTAGTACGGACCCAATAATTTATAATGAATTATGCTTTTAATTTATACAGAATTTGAAAAATTATTCACCCGTAGAAAAACATTAGGTTTATTATTTTTTAATTAAATATCTAAAAAGGAAGTGCATAGGTTTTTAATGTTTTTTAATTGTGTAAAACTCTATTTATTTAAATACTCCCTTTTCTTCATTTTATTTGGTTTTTTTATAGTTATATTCTATTTAAATTTCATAATTCAAATTATTTAGGAGTATATTAAGCATTAGTGAAGGATGTTTTTCAACCTTTTATATGATTTTAGAGGTTCGAGTGGATTTCTAGAAATCGACGTAATGAACCAAATTAAACTAAATCGAACCAACTATTACAAGCCAACAAATAATTAAACACCCAAAGGTTTTGCAAAACCTATTATGTTACTCCTATTATAACATCATTTTAGCATCAATAACTAAACAAAAAAGTATACTTTACTCTACTTAATTAAATATGAGATGATAGGAATTTATTTTTAGTAAATTAACTTTATGACTTATATTTAAAAATTTAAGCTTGAATATTTTAATATTTATATAATACTTAATAATGAAGGTATTATTAGACGAAAATAATAATTTTTTCTTTTTTTGTTAAAATAAATAAGTAAAAAGAAAAATTATTTTTTCTATAAGAGTCAAAATAAAAAATAAAATGTATTTACTTTATATATTTAACTATAATTAATTAATATGAATTATTATCTTTTAAAGTACTTAACTATATTAAATTTAACAATTTAATATAAACCTAAACAAATTAAATGGGAAATATATGAAGTAAAACTTACATAAATTCCTTGAAGTTTACCCCTAATTATATCTTATCACATCTTTTATTAAAATTATAGAAAATCCCTTTTTTGAGTTTTCCAAATACAATTTTTTATAAAGAGATACATAATATCTGATGCATGTTCTATAACTAAACAACCACGATAAATATGAAAAATAACAAATATTTACTTAAATTAGGAGTCAATCACGCTTGTTAATCTTAAATTAATAGTAGATAATCCACATAAATAGGTAATCAGTTATACTTTTTATTTTTAAATCATCCTTCTTCTAAAGCATGTTTCAATAACATTCATATGCTCTCATCTATGTTTTATTTATTTATTTTTCAACAATTGCAATTAATATCTCGATCTTGTTACAATATTTTGGTGTTTTGAGTTACTGATTTCAAGTATGAAGGATATAAGAGTGAAGGTATTGTAATCGGCGAACATATAACATTTGAAAATTAATTTCGAACATTGCTTTAGAACTTGAAATCGATGAAACAAGAAAAAAATTTGAAGCCTAATACATTGTTGATGGAAACTCATTTCCCTTCCTGATCTGTAATGTTATTGTAAAGTTATATATAGAGATAAACAAAAGTGTGTTTGAATTTGAAATGTATTTGTTATGCATCACTATCATTGATAAATATGAACAAAAGATGTTGTTTGAGGGTAAAAGTGGTGTAGTTATGTGTTTGGAGGGTACAAATAAGGACGGACTAGCATTAGCTCTTGTTTGACTTTGATTGACATTAAGGTAAACAACATAATATGCGATTGCAATAATTCAGATGTTAAGGTTGGCCAAATTTATAGGGACAAAAAAATACTTGTATCTATAATGTCAAAGTATGCAATTGAACATTATTTTTTAATATGTATGTCATATCATAGTTGATTGTATTAGTATGTATCTTTAGGTTCTTATAGGTGTATCTCTTTTTTGATAATATATATCTCATATATTGATTGATTGTATTAGTATGTATCTCTTACAAGGTAGTGTAGTATTGCGTAGATTAATTGATAATTTCACAAACATGTATTTGTTATACCATTATGTATGTGTTAAGTAACATCTGTTATTCAAAAATTTAACGTACAAGTAGATACAAGATGAGAAAATATTAATGATGTAAGTCAATATGCCTTTGTCAAATATGTTTATTCGCAATAAACTTGTATTTGATAGGTATAATCATTTACCTGTAGAACACTTTCAATAAAAAACTTCAACTGGTACACGGATTATAGATAAGTAATATATACAACACTTGAAATACTTCTTAAAATAACACTTGAAATATTCAACTGGTATACTTCAACTGGAATACTTCTTTTCGATAATCAATATGTACTATAATTGGAATACTTCTAAAATGAACATACTATTCAAATAAAATATTTCAACTTTAATTCTACTTAAAAATTCATCCACTGAGTTAACTGAAATACGGCCTGAGATGACTATGTCATCAATCATGAAACATAAATTCACATTTTTGTTTCTGGAAAAAACAAATGACTAATTTAAAGTTAAACATAATAAACATAACTACAACTATTCAATACTAACTACGTCTTCTGTGACTGGTGGTTTGAAGTTTGGTTTAGGCCTCGGAGGGTCTTCATTGTCACTAAAATGTTTGTTCTCTGCCTTATCTACTTCATACTTTCATAACGGGGATGTATATCTCAAATGATGATATTCAACAACAATATCAGAACATGGTACTTCAAACTCATCACCGAGATACTCCGCGAATACCGCTACAAATAGTCCACATTCCCTTCATAGTGATTTTTTTTTCAAACAATATAGTTACTTTTTATTGTTTACTAAAAAAAAATTGAAAAAAAATATACGTACAAGCTGTCGTTGTCTTGCTGTACAATTTCAAATACATATTTCACTTTAAATGAATTCTTTTTAGTTTTTTCTTTGTATGAAACAAACGCTAACTAGTCAGTTGAAACCCTTTGTTCTAGAGAATTACTATACTGAAGGTAAGTTATCAACATTATAGCCAACTTTTGGATCTCAATTCTCACTGGATTGGTATCTATTTCTTGATGCTAATATCGAATCGTAGACGCGTATCCGCCGCTCCTTCAAAACAAAGACTGCCAGAATCCAATGAAACTCCCCAAATATTAAAGGATGTGGTGGAATCTCCTTTATAACATAACTCATACCCTGAAAAATGACATACAAAAAAATAGTTAATTTTGAAAGAAATACATACTTCAACTGAAATTATCAAAAATAATACACATAATACTACTCTGTACTCTTGTAAGAGATACATACTCTTATGAAAGTTACATGTAACTACACAAATATATTTTTAAAAATTTGTATGAGATAAATACTATATTATACAATCAAATATTCCTACTAAAAACTCTATAAAAAAGAGACTTGAAAAAAAAGACCTCAAAAATAGGTCACAAAAAAAAAACCTCATGAGGTCGCTTTTATTTTTAATATATTTTTTTAATTCTTCTTTTATAAAAACAAATCTCATGAGATTACTTAAATGAAAAAAAAAAACATCGACAAAATAGTAATGGCAGCCTCATGAGATCGAAACTAAATTTCAAATAAAATAGTTACCTCATAAGGTCGCTAAAGATTTTTAAAAATATTAAAACATATTATTGAAAGTACCACACATCGCTATTGTTTAAACAAAAAATTTAATAGTATTTGATATTCACTCTATTTTTAATAAAATAAAGGGAAAAGGGTCAAAAATTTCCCTCTACTTGCAAAAATTGATCAATTTTACTCTCAATCATACTTTGGGGTCATATATATCCCACCGTTATAAAAGTTTATATATGTACCCTTTTAACTAACAGAATGCCCAAATACCCATTTTTTTCAACAAAAAACATGCCCACCCCGACTCATCAAAAGGACCCAAACAAATACATTGTACACGGTTCTCGCATATCTGACAGCAAAAATTAAGGCTTTTCTCCCTTACTTTTGTGGATTGAGTGTGTTGATTGTGAGAATGTGTAAGAACGAAGTAGCTATTGCTAGTTTTCCGAGAGGTTGACCATTTTTACTTGAATGCAAATCTCATTTAGGACTTTCAGCCACCAAAATGGTTGTCCATTTGGTGTCATATTATAATGTCATCTATACCATTCATTTTTCACTGTTTTTTTCTTTTTTTTTTTCTTTTTTAGTTGAAGAGTGAGAACTGATGGAGGGAAATTCCAGCGGCTGTGGTGGTGGAAATGACGTGGAGTTGCTGTGCAAGACATTACAGGTAGGACACAAGCTTTTTTACTTCGACCTGAAGGAGAATTCACGCAGAAGATACCTAAAAATCTCGAAGAAAACATCGACAACAAGGTCTACGATAAGAGTACCATTCAACGGCATCTCATGGTTCCTCGATCTCTTCAATTACTATGTCAATTCAGACGACCAGGACGTGTTTAGCAAAGAACTCCAACTTGATATCAAGGTGTTTTACTTTGACGTAGGGGAGAATAGGCGAGGGCGCTTTCATAAGGTCTCTGAAGCATCCATAAGCAGGACACGTTGATTTGAGTGTAGAACGGACCATTGATTTTTCAGAGTGAGTATTTGTTTGGGTCCCTTTTGATGAGTCTGGTCGGGTATGGTTTTTTTTTAAAGAAAAATGAGTCATTTAGGATGATTTGGGCAGTATGTTAGTTAAAAGGGTACATATGTAAATTTTTATAATGACGAGAGTATATATATGACCTCAAAGTATGATTGATGGTAAAGTTGATAAATTTTTTAACAGTAGAGGGGGGCATTCTTTGCCCTTTTCCCTAAAATAAAATATATTTTTAGGTTATTTGTTCATCAACCCACGTCTCATTCCCAATATCTCAATCGGACCCTGTCTTTCTCCCTCTCATTGCGTCTTTACACCTTTTGCTAAAGACTAAACAGATTCTGATGCTTCATTGCTGTTCAGGGAGTTTTTTCTTGAAGTAAGTTATTTTTATATTGCTAATACACATATTTTAATTTCATACGATGTCTAGCATAAAATAACACATATTGCATAAAACTTATGCCAAAGTTTAGATTGTATTTATTCGTCCAATCTTTTCTGCCAAACCAACCCTCAATTCTTTTACTTCATATTCCATTTACTTTGTAATCTAAAATAAAATTTCATTTATTGTTATAGACAGATGACCAGTACCTTATGTCATTTATTTTTGCATTTTAATTAATTGGGTGTCAATTTCTTGGTTAAAAATATTGTATAAAGTTGTGATCTTTATTGAATTTGAAAATCAAGAATTGGGTTTTGCTGAGAGTTAGTAACTGGGGTTCTTGATTTTGGTTCATTGACATTGATTTCTTTGTTGGATTTTGAAATTTGGTGTTTAAGGGGTTGTTTTGAATGGACGAGCAAAGAGATTTGTTCAGTCCCTATTTGTTTTGCATTTGTGAAGCCTTTTTCTTTTTCAAATAGTTTTGGCAAGGTGTTAAAAAGTTATGGTACTCTTGCTTGTTTTTTAATCTTAGCCCTTTTGCTTTGATCTTGCGTTTCTTTTCTATGCTCAACTTAGCCTCTTGTTTTGATTTTCTGTTGATTTTTTTTCAACTCTGAACTCTTTTGCTTTGCTTCTCCTAGTTTAGTGTGTTTTATCCTGTCTCTAATTTGCTATGTTTGTTACAATTGATTTAGTTACTTTAATTTATGTTATTCACTGATAATACACTTAAAATCTTTTCAGATTTTGTATCTGGGAGGCATTGTTTTTGAACGAGTTTTTCATTATTTTTCTTGTGCTAGTTGGGAGGTGAAATTCACAGCTAAATATATTCTGGAATATAAGGAGATGCTGAATGTGCATACTATACATTCTGGGATTCTAAGTAGATCTTGAATGTGCATGATAAAGTTTCCTTAAGCGTTTAAAGTTCAGATTTTGTGTCATTTCTTATCCGAGGTTGCAGCTTTTACTAGTTTTTATGTTGCGAAGACAACTTTCGATGTATAGGAATAGAGATTTGTGACTTTGATTCCCTTTCTGTTGATATTTGGATGATTGTTTGAAGGATATATTGTTAAGAAATAAACGTATGAATCGAAGGGAAGCTATGTTGTTACCTGGATCCGCTGCTTACTATATGTAGAGAGGGATGAGTGGGATTGGGAGTAGGAGAGGGACGGGGAATGCCCCTGGTTTATAGGGATTACCAAGAATTAATTCTTAATTAGCTACTGGTAATATTGCCTTTCAATCTAGTAGTAGTGACGCTTCGATTCCACAAACACTAGTAATGGATCCTGCATCAACTATGTCACCTAGAGGTAGTATTGTTGCATCATCATCACTGCCAAAAGGTGAGCTTGTTCGCTGAAAGAGGGGTAGGCCTCTGAAGTATGGAACTCAAGGGGAGATGTGCTTGGATCTAACTCCACCTCCATCTACTCAGGCAATGTCATTAAACCTAACTCATAAGAGGGGCAGAGGAAGGCCACAGGGTCTGGACGAAAGCAGAAATTTACTTTTTCTGGTATTTTTTTTCTTTAGTTTGCATTTTCATATATCTTGGAGAATTGGAGTAGTATAATGGTAGTGACCTAGTATATATTTTTTTACTCTTAGTAGTTGTTTGTCTAATAAAGAACTTAATCTGATTGAGGCAGTTTTACCAACTTGCTTCTTCTTAAGCTGTAACATGTTTCTTTCTTGCGGTTGGCTAATTTCTTCATCACGATTTTGTTTATCATTGTGTATCATCCTCAATACTGGACGGATTTTTCATGCAAGAAAGCTACCTCATATAAGATAGATATGTAGAAAGTATGACAAAGCATATTGTTCTGATAAGTACACTAAGGCATATTGAAGTCATGCAAAGGGTTCAGAGTGGAAGATTTGAACCACCAGATTCAGTATTTTCCTAAAGAAAATAATAGGATGTAAAATATGCTACTATTTCATATATAGCAAAAGGAGATATCAAGAATTTAAACAATGTATGCTAAAGTGATCTATAAAACCCAAGAACTATAAATTTGGGTATTCGTAGTGCCTGCAATTTAGATCACCAGTGTTTTACATGCTAAGATAGTATTGGAGTTATGAACGAAACTTCATTAAAATTGCATTCTTCATACTCATCTTAACTGACAACCAAAACTTGTGAAAGAAAAAAAATGAACCAGCTTGTGTTATCTTTTTGGGGTCAGTTACTTCTTCCCTCTAGTTTAACAAAACTCAATGGACCTCCGTGGCTTGAAAAATATTTTGAGACATCCCCCTTCATCAAGAGTAAAAGATTTGTGTCAAATTTATTACTGTAATATTTTAACTATAATACTCTTCAAAGGACTACTTTATTCCTGTTAAATTATTCTTCTCCTGAAATGTCCTTCCCCTCTGATTCTTAGGGTAGAAGTCAGATGATAACTGTGCAGGCCTAAAGCATCCAATTGTTCTGAATTTAGCTCTTTAAGTTTCTACGTAGTATTCACCTCAAGTATATGGTCAATTCAGAGGTTGAGAGATAAACCCACAAGTGATGAGGATGATGAGATCATGTGACAAACACACCGCTACATTATTGAAATTTAGTGTTGTATTAGATGGACTAAATTATGTACTTTATGATGATTTGTAAGAATTATCAAGCTTTTTATGAATGTATGAAAACTTTGTAGTTTGAAATGGAATTGTATAACTTATGACTTCTATGTAATTTTCATTCAATTTTGCAGTACTTCAAAGCTTATTTTGATGTAGTGTAGATTGGCGGACATTTAATATATAGCTTATAAGATTGTACATATTATTAAATTGAATTAAAATGAAGATGAACAGCTACAAAAGTCAATTTGCTGCCAATTATTCTTTTGCAGAAAAAGGCCTCATAAGGTCTCTAGTTGTTTGCACTTTTATTTTCAGAAAATGTGTAAAAGCGACCTCGTGAAGTCACTATTAATAGAAATAAAAAAAATAGTGACCTCATGAAATCTCGTTGTGTTAAAAAATAAAAAATAAAAACATATTTAGCAATTTCATGAGGTCTCTTTTAAAAAAACTGAAAAATAACTCAACGATCTTGTGAGTTACTTTTTGACAACCTCATGAGGTCTCTTTTTTTAAAATCTGGAAAGCAACTCAGCGACCTCGTGAGGTCACTTTTTGGCGACCTCATAAGATCTCTTACAAAAAGCGACCTATGTTTTGCGACCAACGATTGAGGTCGCTTTTTAAGTCTCTTTTTTGATCTATTTTTACTGCTTTTTAGTTGTGATATGTATCTCTTACATTGATTATATGTATCTTTTGTAAACATATTACAGTTAAATATATCTAATAAGAGATATATAAAAGATGATTGTTACATACATGGAGATACAAAATGAAAAAAAGTATCAGATGCTTTAAATACGTATCTCGGGATCATTTAAAATCACTGGGACCATTTCGATGGATGGATCTATTTTCATGAAAATCATTAGAGTCTTTGTCAAATACACCAGGAACAAAATTAACATCATCTTCATTTTGTTTGGTGATGTCAAGTTGAGAGATTACAAGACTAAAAGATGGTCCTGAATATAGATCCATTAAGTTAACTAAAGCGATAAAGAATGAAAATTACAATAAGTAAGCCTTTTTCGATAATTTTAACGGAATATCCTTAGAAAATTTTACGATGGAGATTAATTTTATTTTTGATATAAATTATTGAACTTGATAAGATGCGAGTGAAGATAAAATTGAGGGGAACTATCTCTTTTTAAAATTTTGAAGAAGTGGAGATAATTGTGGCAAGAAATCACCACTAGAAAATCGGCGTTGATAGATGTTCAAACCGCTAACTTCAATCCGCTAAGTTGAATCCGGAAAAAATGGGCTTCTTTTATAATGTATCTCTAACTTGAATTAAAATATTAAAAATATATTTTTTGTAATTTTAAAAAATTGAACGATTTTTTAGTATTTTTGGTTACTTAAATTGTGCTTTTATAAGTTTATTCATATTTGAATGACGAAGGGCCCACATCTTATGTTATTTATGGCAATTTGAAAAGAAAAATGGGACCCATCTATGGTATACTCTGTAATTAAATTTAAAAATGTGGATTTTTTTTCTAAGGCATGATTTGTAATTTATTGAAAAAGGAGGCTTTTTTTTTTTATAGATTTTTAATGTGGTTCAAATAATAATACTAAAAGGAAAACTTTTCTAAAGAAGTTAATCATGTAAAATTCTTTTTAAATAATTTTAATACCCTTAAACTTTTAATTAATACCTACAAGCTAACATGTTGAAATCTCCCTTTTCTAATATATAGAATTTAAGTAATACAGTTTAGATACATCAACTTGTTATCAACTATATCTCTTATATTTTATTATCTTACTAATTTTATTATGTCATGTCAATATATTTTCAAATATATTATTGATGTATTATTTAATTACTATATTATTTAAATTTTATTTGGTGGGACTATATCTTTCTCTGTTGATGTTTTCTAATGTTTAAATTTTATACTTAATATTTTTTAAAATTCAACAGGTTGAAATGTTAAGAAACAATAATTTCATGTGCAATTATCATTGTTGCTAGCTATTAGTGTTAGTCGCTATACCATCGTCATCATCATAACTATCAACAATCACTATTACTACCCAATAGCACCAACCGCTTCCATCACCATCACTACAAATCATATCATCTTAACTAGTGAACACAAATGTTTTTAAAGTAAAATAATAGTACTTTTATTTTTTAAAACTTATATCTATCTAATATTTGATACTATTTTAATTGAAAATATATTTATTATGTTTACAAATAAATAAATTATTCATATTCAGATGTTGAAAAATGATGAATTTTGTGATCATTTTAATATTATTTGTATAATATATTAGTGTCTCACTTTTTTGCCTTGTCTTTTCCTTATGTTAGTGGATTTTTAGGCATTAAGTGGCATAGTGTGAAGTGTTAATGTCTTGTGCTTTACCAGCACATTACTATTTGGCAATAAGTGGTGGAGTATTAATCCATCAGTAGTTGTAGGAATGCAGTTTGTGCCATTTACCTCTAATCCTTGCACTGTCACAACGTGCAGTAGTTTTATTCCCCATTCATTGTTGGTAATTTATGTCAATTACTCCCATTATATTGGTGATGTATGTACCTATTAATCTCTTTTGTTATTGATAAGAATATGACCATAAGTTCCTTTTAACTTCTATCTATCATTGTTTTACCTCTTTATCTTGTAACACTTGCAACCACTATTTTATTTATCTTCTCATTTATTCTTTCAATTCAAAGCAAGTATGAAAACTTACATCTATAAATAGAGCTGGTCTAGCATATCTTCCTAAGTACAAGATATTATAGAGTTCACAAAAGTTAGTAAAAAAGAGAGTTTATTAGTTGAAGGGAGGTTTTCTTTTTGTGGTATTTTGAACTCAAATGTTGTCCTGAGTTTGTTGAGTTGTATTTTCTGAGAAGGTTGTTGTATCCTGGAGGAGACAAGTCAAAAAGATTATTGCTGGATCGGTGTAAATATTTGCTCAAGTGGGCTTGAATCTCCTTAAAGAGAACGAGATATCTGCGACTCAGCGAAGAAGAATATAACTTTTATTTTCTTTATTTTGTATTTTCCAGTTGTAATTTTCTCCAACATCTTTAAGGAGATTCAATAACAATAATTAAAAAATCTGCAGATGTCAAGATGGAAGATCTTAACAAGCCATTCTAGTTCAACAGTACTTATTTCAAAAGGTGAAAGGGTAAAGTGCTTTTCTGCTTAAGTCGTCTAAATATTTCTTATGTGTTAATTGAAGAATCCAATAAATTAGATAACTCTTTCATGAATGAAATGAACTTATTTCTGTTCAAAAAAAAGTTGAAAAGAATGATGGTGACTCCTATAAGTGTTGGTAGTTTTTACTTAATTGTGTATCTGATAATTTTTATGATTGTTATGATTGAATTTACTCTAGTGCAAAGAAAATTCGAAGAGCATTTCAAACTAAGTATGATACCAAGGAGGCTTGAGCAAAAAAAATATGATGCTAAAAGATTTTTTACTTTTCAAATGGTGACCAGCAAATCAGTGATAGGCCAAGCTCAGGACTTTATAAGGATTGTTGGCGAGCTCAGATCGGAGAAAGCCAAAATTAGAGATAACCTTATTATTTGTGGTATAATAGATAAACTTTCTCCTTCTTGGAAGGAATTTCAAAAAACTATGAGTCACAAATAAAAGAAAACTTCTCTTGAGACTTTAATAATACGAATCTGTATGAAAGAAGAAGCAAGGGACCAAGATACACTTCTGCAAACAAAAGAGAAAAACATCACTCCAAAGGTAAATTAAACTACTTTGAATAGTGTTGTCCTTGATTCTAATAAAAATACTTCATTGAAGCCTAAGAAAAAATTCAAGAAAAATAAAGATAAACCTCCCAAGAACAATAATGGTGAAAATAACCTAATACAAAATCAACAAATTTAAAAAAAGGGTTGTGCTATGTCCGTGGCAAGAATAGGATTATTGTTCGATTTTGCAAATTTCGCAAATATGGGCCTACACCTCAGGCAAACGTTATCGAAGAACTATTTGTGACAGTGATAATAGACATAAACAAGGTGGGAGAATGTTGATGGATGATGGGTTGACTTTGGTGCAAACCTTCATGTCTTCTATGACAATGACTGGTTTAAAAAATATACTCATTTTGAGGAGCCTAAAATCATCAAGATTGACGATTCTCACATCACTCAAGTACTTGAAACGGGAGATATCGAGTTGAGTTTTACTTTTGAAAGGGTATTAATTTTAAAAGATGTACTTTAAACTCCTTTCATGAGAAAATATTTGATGTCTAGTTTTCTTCTTAATAAAGCAGCCTTAAAACAGACTATTGAATAATGTGTAATTATGAAAATATAGTATTTTTATAGGAAAGGAGTATGCTTGTGATGGAATGTTCAAGTTGAATGTTGAAATGAATAAAACTTCTACTTCTGTTTATATGCTTTCTTCTACTAATTTTTGGCATGCTCGTTTGTGTCATATTAATATTGTGGGAATCATGAGTAGTTTATGATTGATTTCAATGATAATTTTTTTAAAAAAAATTGTGAGGCTTGTAATGAAGTAAAAATCATCAAAAGGCCTCATTTTCAAGTTAAATGAAAAAATAATTTATTAGAAATAATTCATATTGATATTTGTAAACTTGGACGAATTATAAATCTTGAGTAAATAAATATTTTGTCACTTTTATAGATGATTTTTCTAAGTTTACATATGTTTACTTAATGAAAAATAAAATTTATTCTTTTGAGAATTTTAAAACTTTTCTCCGTGAAATTGAAAATCAGTTTGAGAGGAAAAGAAAAAGAACTAGAAGTGATAAAGGTCGTGAATATGAGTTGAATGAGATCAATTCTTTTGTTAGATCATTGGGTATAATTCATGAAACTACTCCTTATTCTTCTGCATCTAACGGGGTGGCAGAAAAGAAGAATAGAACTTTGGTTAAGTTGACAAATGTTATGCTAATTGAGTCAAGTGTACCTCTAAATATCTGGGGTGAAGCTCTTTTGATTTCTTGTTATGTGTTGACCGTGTGCCTCATAAAAAAATCAAATCAACACCTTTTGATTTGAGAAAAGGTCATAAGCCAAATTTAAAATATCTAAGAGTTTGGAGTTGTGTCATGATCTGAACCCGAGCCTGACCGTGACGGGAATCTCAAGTCCACATGGGCCAGAGACAACCCCCTTAGCCTTACCTGAAGAGAATAATAAAGACAAATAGCGGAAGCTAACCAAATCAATAAAAAAAATATAAACCAAAAGAAAATTAAAAGAGGCAAAGTAAGATATCAGTGACATCCCAATCCTATCCATAAAGGCCTCTAATACAAGAATTTCAAATTAAGTTGGGACATGTCTCCAACTATGATAAAAGAATCCAAAAGAACTAAGAAAATAAAGGAAACTAATAAAATGACTGGGCCTTCTGAAGGATGGAGGCTCATCACTTCACAGTTGATCAACAAAGTATCAAATCACCTTACACTACACAGGATCATCAGATAAGTCCTTGGGAGCTACATCATAAAACGATGTAGCACTCGGGGATGATCAGTGGGGCAAGAACTGACATGTAACTAAAGAAAAAGGAATAAAATAATGCATGTACCAAAATTTAGTCATAAACCAATTGCACAACATTTATACACACGCACACACATACATATATGATGTAGGGATAGGGACAAGGGTCATGAAACATGATAATTTAAACCATTAGCCTGAATTATGCAACTCATACCAATATTTCAGACACCCACGGGCTATATAGATCCGGCTCCCCCTGCCGGAAGATTCTCAATCCATGTTAGCCATATGTATCGAAGAAAGACTAAAGACACCAAGGTGATGGCCATTCAAAATATAATGTGTGCATCAGACACATGGTCATATAGACCCAAACATCGAAAAACACAGTATTGATCCCTCGGGACTACATATTCTCAGTGAGCCACACAATTCTCTTTTAGCCTAAATTAGAACAATTTGCACATAAACCAAACCAATAACCAATGGGTCTTTCATTAAGGTATTTTACAACATGATATCGTTATACCAATATTCTTGCAAGCTATTCCATTTATGCCAAACCAATTCACATAATCAAATTGACTCTAATTACTGGTTTTAAATTCCAAACCATTGCCACCAAAGGAATCCAAATCCTTTTTATCCAATTATCCTTTAATACAATTTAATATTTCAAAAGACAAGTTAAATTGTGTAAAAACCCATATTCAAAACCAAGATTATAAAGTGGGTTGAGGTTAATGCCAATACCAAGATAAAAATTTATCAATTTGTTGAAAATCATGTCAACTATTTTAATCATTATAACAATACACCAATTCAGTTCCAAAACCACTAATTAAAGCATGAACCACACATTTAAAACATGAGAAAAGTAATTCAAGAAATAATAACCAAAATGCCTTAACCCAATTTCAAATCCATCATTCAAAACATATGAATACTGAAAAAATTGATGTGACAATGTAAAGTACAAGTTAAGAAATAAGAAACAAGCCTGAAATATAGAAAAAATCGAAGAGAATTTGGAGTTTAGAGCCCAAATGATGAAATCCTCGTAAAACCCTTGAATTTTCTTGGCTTGAGAGTTGAAGGGGAAAAGGAAAATGTTTGATCTTGATAACTGAAGGTAATTAGGGTCATTTAGGTTATTTTAAGTCGTTTAAGGGGAAAAGGACAAAAAAAAGACCTTTTCCCCAAGTAAAAAAACAAAACTGGATAAAAATTGCATAACAGCGTGGCATGGCTATCGCGGAGGGTAGCCAACGTTCCACGATCTTATCGCGGTAACTAAGTGTCATGGCACACTACTATCATGGACCCTCATTGCCTTAGGGTCCCAAAATGACCCCAAAATCCTTCCAAAAATTCCAAAACTTTCCCCAAAACACCTTTTAACACCCCTTATCATAATTCAAGTTGAAAATTAACAAAATAAATGCTGGAGGGACAAAAATAAAATGATTAAAATTTTATGGGATCTTATATTATCTCCCTTTTTCTCATTCTTCCCCGAATGAGAAGTTCAAACATTTTTAGCATGATAATAGAGTGAATAAAGTAGAATCCAAGGACAAATTTGAAATGTGACAAGAGGAAAATGAAACTTATACCTTAATCACTTTCTTCTAACCTAGGAAAAAAGAATGGGTACTTGGCTTTCATAGTCTTTTATGACTCCCATGTAGCCTCTTCCACCTTTTGATTTCTCCAAAGAACCTTCACTGAAGTTATGTCCTTTGCCCTTAACCTTCGAACTTGCTTATCCAAAATTTCAACTGGACTAACTTATAGGACAACAAATTCGTCACACCAACATCCACAATAGGCACTATCAAAAAAGGGTCACCCATATACTTTTTTAGCATGGACACATAAAAACGGGATGAATCAAAGCCAAATTCACTGTTAAGTCTAATTCATAAGCGACATTACCAATTCTCCTTAAAATCTAAGTAGTTTAATGACCCTTCAGGTCATTTTTAATATTTATTGTTATTTAACCATTAGTGATTTCCTAAAGCTACCCTAAGTCATTTATGACTTGCTAGGACTGAAAGTATAGTTACTGGGAAGTTCGTTTGGTTTTTAGAGCCAATTTTTTATTTTGAAGTCTTCGTTAGTTTCAAATGGTGTTCGGGAAAAAACTTTAGTTAAATGATCTCTTATGCAAATTCTGACTGTTCCAGCAGCTCTGGAGTATTGATTTTAGGCTAGGTAAACCCTTGGTTTGGGTCCCAAGACACTCAGACTTATTTTGACCTATTGGTCGGAAGGTTATGAAAGTAAAATATGTCCATGGGACCCACTTTTTGTCAAAAATAACCTCATATGGAAATTTTGATTGTATCATTACATCCGAAATGTCAAATATTGTATGGTAGCATAGTCTTTTTGCATATACGGGATTCTGAATGAATTCAAAGGGGTTGGCAGAGACTTGGAACAATTCCAAACCACAACTATACTGGTGCACCCGCGATCTTGGGCCATGGATCGCTAATAGCAATCTGACAGCACCAGCAAGTGTCGTGATCGCGACACTTTCAGTTGCGAAAGGAACTCCTTGGGCAGTTGACCAGTATTGTGATCATGATGGGGAAATGTCATGAATGTGACTTCTTTTCTTGCTGCTAAGTATCACAATAGCGATAGTCAGGTCGCGATTTCAACTCCTGAGAACCTGGTATGGGTAGAAATAGACTCTTTTCAGCCTATTTTGCCCATCTCTTACCTAATCTCTTGAGACTAAACCCTTAAAGGAGAGGAAAATCTTGGGATTGAAGTTTGTGGGTGATTTTGTAGCTTGGCTAACACTTATTTTTGTGATTCCCCTTCGATTTATGGTAAGATTTCACCTTTTTCATGGTATAATTTTCCCTATTTCTTGTTCCAAATTCCTAAACCTTGGAGTCTTGATTTTATCCATAAATTAGTTTGGATTTTACCCATATTTGAGGGTAATTACTCCTTGAGCACACGGTATTATTAAGTTGGTTTTGAAAATGTGATTTTTCAAAAATGGGACCCACGTGAGATTTTTAGGTGGTTTTTAAATCCAGAGAATAATAGTGTAATATGGGTATCATTATTCTCATATTGATGAGTATAATGCAATTTTAATAGCTTGGCATCTTGCGTAAGCTTCTCAAAAGGGAAAGAGGTGATTTAGCGAATCTTTTGAGCTTTTGGCATCCAGGTAGGCTCGATTTTACCACTTGTTGGATTGAGCTACTTCATAGTATGGTTATGATATTGTGTTAGATTTGAGGAGATGTTTTAGGCATTGGTGTGATAAAATATAATATTTTGATTAGTTGGATTATTTAGGGTATTTGGCTACCATTTTTGGGCATAATTAGCCTAGTTAGACATACCTTAGGTGAACTTGACCTTGTGGATCTTATTTAGGATGAAAATACCTTAGTTACTTAACCAATGAGGAGATTTCCTTAGTCAGTTGGGTTTAAGTTGAAACTTACCCTAGTTGTTATTACCTTAGGTGGAATTGACTTAGTCGTTCTATATTGGGAGGCATTGCAATCCTAGGACTAGTTGGCTTGTTTAACATCTAAAAGTGGATTTAGATACCTTATCCTAGTTCAGGTTAGACATTGTTTGGTAAATGATTTTGAGGATTTAAAAGTGGGCTCTTTGACCCACCTTAGGCCAAGACTTATGTTAGTTATTGAAGACCCCTTTTATGTTTGTGTACATCTACGAAATATTCATTGCAATAATATTGAGATGCCTTGGTTCTTAATGGTTATGATGGGTGAAGTTGGAAGAAATTCTTAACGATAATGCTATGAAAAAGCTACTGATTAAGATTATGTTGAGCTATTGAATATGTTATTGATTAAGCTATTGAACATGCTATTGAATAAGCCCTTGATTATGATATTTTATAATCCAATGATTAGGTAATTTATTGGGTCGTTGAATGAGCTATTAACTATGCTAGTGATCATTATTATTGATAAATTAACAATTACGCTATTGTTTATGCTGGAAGTCATGTTTATTGACTACATTATCGATTAAGTTATTAATTATGCTATGATTAAGCCATTGATTATGCTATAAATTAGCTACAGATTATGCCATGGATTAGCTATTGATCAAGCAAATGATAAGTTATCTATTATGCTAACGATAATCCATTGATTAAGCTATATATGAGTTATTGACTATACAATTGATAATACTCATGGATTTTGTTAGCAATCATGCTAATGACTATATTAGTAATCATACTATTAATTATGCTAGTGACCATGTCAATTGACAATACTAGTGATCATGCTATTGGTTATGTTAATGTCCATGCCTATTGACCATATTAGCGATTATGCCATTGATTTTATTAAAGGGTATGCTTATTGATTTTGTTAGCGATTATGCCATTGATCTTATTAAAGGGTATGCTTATTGATTTTGTTAGCGATTATGCTATTGATTGTACTTAAGATCACGCTTATTTACTATACTGACGATTATGCTATGGATTATGCCAGAGATCATAATTTCAATTATACCTATGCTAGTCGTTATGCTATTAAATACTCTAATGATTATACTATTGGTTATGATAATGATGCTATGGTTACCGGTACAAGATTGAATACTATTTATTCTATGAATTATATAAATACCGATTCAAGTCCGGATAATGATGATGAATAGCGATTAGTTGATAAATGATGACTTGATAAATTTTGATTAATTGATAAATGATGGTTAGTGGATAAATAGTGTTTAACTAACAAATAGTAACTAATAGATAAACTATGGATATAGTTGTAAGACCCCTCAAAAATCCTAAGCTCAACTCAATCTTTTAAGCTCGCTAAGGGGTCCTAGACTTAGAAAATTCTAGCTAAGTATTTAGACTTAGTATTATTTTGGCCTTTGTAAGGTGGAAACTCTATTTCAAGACTCGTATGACCTTAAAATATCAATCTTTAGGTTGATTCATGATCAGGAATGTTAGTAGGTATTCCCAGACGAGTTTCGTAATTTTTGAACCTCGTTTGAACCATGTTTGGGAATCCAAAATAGTGAATCGACGCGATCTCGGCACGGCGCGTCGACCATCGCGTTGATTAATATTTTTTATAGGCTCCCAGAGGAATTTTCCAGTGAACCGACGTGGTCTCAACTCAGCGCGTTATCCATCACATCGATGCCAATGACACGGTGCGTCGGTCTGTGCGTCAACAGTCCGGTTTTCAGTAATTAAAAAGTCGCATCCTCAGGGGTATTAGGGTCTTTTTTTCCACCCCTATTCAGCCCTAAAAATGAGATTCAACCCTCATTAAGCAAAATACATTCACTTTCTCTCAAATTTCTCAAGAACAAGAACCCTAGGTGATTTAATTTCAAAGCCAAGGCTTAAGATTTCACCATTTGTTCTTCAAGAATTTAGCAACCGAGGTATGTGAAGTGTTCATCCAAGGGTTCCTTCCACCCTTGGAGTCCAAGAAACTCTTTTAAACTTCAAGTAGCTTGATTTCATGCTTTCCATGATTTGGACTCAAGTATATTCATGATTAATATATTGATTGGATTTTTATTCCATGATTAAGTGCAAGATTAATGTAAAAACAACTATTATGTATGCAGTATCACGTGAATTCATGTTAAAGCCTTGAAATTATGATGCTCATGTGTTGATTAGTACTATGTACTTATACAATGCCTTCCAAGTGTTTGATGAGTTGTTATGAGAATTAAATAATGAAATTATATCATGTTAGCATGTATTCAAGTTCATGTCATGCAAGTGTTTGCTAGAATGTCCCAATGAATGAATGATGATCAAGTAGTTATTTATCATATTTCAAGATTGTTCCATGTCTTATAATTTATGCTATCGAGTCCTGGGGGTATTTAATACCCAATAATTTAGCGATTACCTAGAGCCATGGTCAGCCTCAGGATAGTATCAATCATGTCACGATCAGTAGTACTCTTAGTCAGTTACAAAACTCAGGAAAAACTCAGTAGACTCAGTATCAGTCTAGTCTAATTCAGTATTCAGTTCAGGCCTCAGTAAATTCAGCCAGTTAACTAAATTTAGTAGTATTCCGTCAGTCAATGGAACTCAATAAACTCAGTTCAGTTCAGTTTGATAGTATGATTAGTAATAGTTCAGTCAAGCCTAAAATGAACTAAAAAATAGTTCAGTGTCTATTCAGTTGGGAGTAGGATTCAGCACCGAGTTAACCCATGGATGAGAGCATTCCTGCCAGCAGAGGGTTTGACCCTTAGTAGCAATCCCTGCATTATAGAACTACGTAGCCAACATTGGTTGAGATATCCTCCAGCCAGATTAGGGTTGATACATCTCGTACGAGTTTTCCTGCCAGTGAGGGTTGACGAAAGAGCTTCCTATTAGAGAGGGTTAACTCACAGTTGTATTTACCCATGGCACGATACTAACACCCTTCTAACTGGGGTTATAGGTTGGACCCCAATCTATTCAGAAAGAGGCATGTAGGTTAGATAATTACCTCCTACAGTCTCAGTTTCAGTTTCAGTCTCAGAATAGAACTCAGTTAGTTCTATAGATTTAGGAATATCAGATATAGTCACTCAGTTTAGTAAGAAACTCAGTATAGTTCCACAGGATCAAGACTGTCAGATACATTACCTCAGTTATCAGCTACACAATATCAGTAAACTCAGATGTTAGTAAATCAGCAATTTAAAACTCAGTATTCAGTGTTATCACAACCTCAGATTACAGTATACATATTCATGCATGTACTCCCATTCAGTTATATTCATATCATTCATTCAGTATTGTTCATGCATATAAACCCATGCATTTCAGCTTACCTCACTTTGCATACCAGTACATTTAAAGTACTGACACATACCTTTCTTTTGCGCTATGATATTTTATATCATAGGTTCAGATGCGCGAGTTCCCGATCATACTTAGTAGTTTAGATATTCAGCTGATAGAGTTAGTGGTGAGTCCTCTTAGTTCGAGGACATGGTGATTATTTTAGTAGTTCGGAGTTAGTTGGGGACTTATCCCATCAACTCCATATTTCAGATAGTTTAGAGGCTTTTTCAGACTAGAGTATTTTCAGACAGATGTATCAGATTTGGTATTTGTTATACCGTATTCAGTTTTATTATAGTATTGAACCTTATGGCATATTTTTCACCTAATTTCAGCATATTACAGTACTATTATTCAGTTATTGTAGCAGGTACCAGTCATGGGTTAGCTTGTGGTCCTTTGGGATTATGAGCACCGTGTAGCGTCCAGGGTACAGACTCGGGGCGTTACAAACTTAGTATCAGAGCCTAAGGTTCAAAAGAGTCCTAGGAAGTCAGAAAAATGCATCTAGTAGAGTCTTGTGCAGGGGTGTTTAGCGCGCCACACTTATGGACAAGAGGCTATGATATGTTTTAGGTAAAGTTTCCCTTCTTTCAATACTCATATCATGGGAGTAAGCATGAGCTCTAGTTAAACTCTCTGTCTAATCCTAGTTTCTCTTCTGTTTACAGAATAAGCCTTCGAAGAGGACTAAGGTAAGAGGAATGGGAGATCAGCCAGAACCCCAACCCGTCCAGCCAGATCCTCTGGACAAACATGTCTCCCACGCTGAGTTCAGAGCAAATTTCACCACCCTAGCTCATTTTATGGAAGCCCAGAATGAACGTCCAGCTACTGTTTCGGCCAACCCAGTGGCCAATACTGCTGTTGTCAGGATTTGGTATTTCACTCGATTGAATCCTTCATTTTTTATGGGGTCTAAATCAGATGAGGACCCTCAAGAATTTCTTGATCAGGTGCAGAAAGTTAAAGATATTATGGGAGTGAATGCTGTTGAGATCACTAAGTTGGCCACATATTAGTTATAAGATGTATCACACTCATGGTTTAAATAGTGGAAAATAGAAAGGGCCACAGATGCAGGGCCCATAGAATGGAAGGAGTTTGCTGTTGCTTTTCTGGTTAGGTTCTTCCCACTAAAGTTGAGGACAACATGATGGTAACATGATGGTACAAGAGTATTCTCTTAAGTTTACTCAATTAGCTAGATGTGCTCCTCATGTGGTAGCAGATAGCAGATCTAAGATAAGTAAGTTTGTGTCTGGCGTGTCAAATAGTATGGTCAAGGAGTGTAGGACCACAATGTTGATTAAGGATTTGGACATATCCTGGCTCATGGTCCATGCTCAGTATATAGAGAAGGTTAAGAATAAACAGAAGGAGAAGGATAACAAGAGAGCGAGAATAGGTACTTTCAACTTCGCTCAGCCTAAGTCGGATGGTGGGAATCGTTCTCAGTTCTGCCCAAAATCCTCAATTTTAGCTCTATCTTCAGCCAATACTCCTGTGCCAAAATTTAAAGAAGGCTACAGAGATAAGGCATCAAGCCCTAAACCCCAAGGTAGTGGTAGCAGTGCCTAAACCAATTCCCTTTGTCAGAAGTGTAGCAGAAACTACCAGGGTATCTATAAAGCTGGTAGTGATATGTGTTTAGGATATGGTAAGCTAGGCCACAGGTTCAGACAGTGTCCTCAGGTGGGTTCTCAGAGTCAGCATAACCGTCCCCCAACTCAGTCCAATCTCCCGAATCAGCAGGGTGCCGCATCAGTGCCACTAGTGGGCATCTCCCAAATAGACTCTACACACTTCAATCCTAACAAGATCAGGAGAGTTCTCCTGATGTGATCACTGGTATGTTACAAGTTTATCATTACATGTTTATGCTTTTCTAGACCCAGGAGCTTCTTTGTCCTTTCTTACTCCTTATATAGCTATTGACTTTGGATTCAGTCCCAAAATCCTAGCAGAGTCTTTCTCAGTCTCTACCCCAGTGGGTAAATCTATCATAGCCCGGTGGGTATACAGGAACTGTCCGGTTATGGTATCTCAAAAGTTACTTCAGCAGACTTGGTTGAAATAGAGATGACTTATTTTGATGTCATTCCCGGCATGGATTGGCTTCATTCCTGCTATGCCTCAATCGACTGTAGAAATAGAATTGTCCAATTTTAGTTTCCGAATGAACCCGTCCTTGAGTAGAGGGGTAGTACTTCAGCACTTAGGGGTCAGCTTATTTCTTACCTAAGGGCAAGAAAAATGATATCTAAGGGATGTGTCTACCATCTCGTTCGAGTCCAGGACTCTAGTTTAGAACCCCCTAACCTTGAATCAATGTTAGTAGCATGTGAATTCTATGATGTGTTTCTCGAAGATCTCCCCGGATTACCTCCCAAAAGGGAAATCAACTTTGGAATAAAACTTCTTCCAGATACTCAGCCCATATCTATTCCTCCATACAGAATGGCTCCAGTAGAACTCAGAGAATTAAATGAATAGTTAAAGGATCTCCTAGATAAGGAATGCATCGAACCCAGTGTGTCCCCATAGAGTGCCCCACTTTTATTCGTGTGTAAGAAAGATGGTTCGCTCAGAATGTGTATTGATTACCGTCAGCTAAATAAAGTCACAATCAAGAACAAGTGTCCACTTCCCAGAATCGATGACTTGTTTGACCAACTTCAGGGTGCCAGTTACTTTTCTAAGATAGACCTCAGATCAGGCTATCATCAGCTCAGAGTTAGAGAATGTGACATCCTAAAGACAACTTTCAGAACTCGGTATGGTCACTTTGAATTCTTAGTCATGTCCTTTGGTCTTACCAATGCCCAGCAACTTTCACGGATTTGATGAACTGTGTGTTCAAGCAGTACTTGGACATGTTCATCATATTCTTCATAGATGACATTCTATTCTACTCTCACAGTGAGTATGATCAGTAGACCATCTCAGAATAGAATTACATACTCTCAAAAACCATCAGCTATTCTCCAAATTCAGCAAGTGTAAATTTTGGCTAAGGTTAGTAACCTTCCTTGGCCATATCATTTCTGGTGATAACATTAGAGTTGATCCCCAAAAGACTGAAGCAATGAGAAACTGGCCTAGACCCATCTCTCCATCAGATATTAGGAGTTTCTTGGGCTTGGATGGATATTACCAATGGTTTGTTAAGGGATTTTCATCTATTGCATCCTCTATGTCCAGATTTACTCAGAAGAAAGTCAAATTCCAGTGGTCAGATTCTTGTGAAAAGAGTTTTTAGGAGTTGAAGACTCGACTCACTACAGCTCTAGTTTTGACCCTACCAGATGGTTTAGATGGGTTTGTGGTATATTGTGATGCCTCTTGAGTCGATTTGGGATGTTTTTTAATACAAGAGATAAGGTCATAGCCTACGCCCCTAGACAGCTTAAGCCTCATGAAAAGAACTATCCTACTCATGAACTTGAGTTAGAAGTAGTAGTGTTTGGCTTAAAGATTTGGAGGCACTATTTGTATGGTGTGCACGTTGATGTGTTCACAGACTATAAGATCTTGCAATATGTGTTCTCTCAGAAAGACCTAAACTTCCATCAGAGAAGTTGGTGGGAGTTGTTGAAGGATTATGACATGAGTGTCCGATATTATCCGGGTAAAGATAATATAGTGGTTGATGCTCTCAGAAGGATGTCTATGGGTAGTGTTGCTCATGTGGAGGATGGTAAGAAGAAGTTAGGGCATGAGTTTAATTATCTTGCCTGACTAGGTGTTCGCTTAGTCGATTCAGTAGAAGGTAGTGTATGGGTGCAGAGTAGTTCAGAATCATCCCTAGTTTCTGAGGTGAAGAAAAAACAGGATAGGGATCCCAGTCTTATCAAGTTGAAGGAACCAGTCAGAGATCAGAAGATAGAGGTTTTCTCCCAAGGGGGAGAGAGTGTGTTGCGCTGCCAGGTCTGGCTATGTGTGCCAGGTGTAGATGACTTGAGGCAGTGAATTCTTGCAGAGGCGTATGGTACGCGCTACTCTATTTATCCAGGGGCCACTAAGATGTACTGTGATTTGTGAGAGATCTATTGGTGGAGTAGGATAAAGAGAGATATTACGGAGTTTGTGTCTAGATGCTCAATATGTCAGCAGGTTAAGATTGACTATCAGAAGCCTAGTGGGTCCATGCAGGAGTTCAGCATTCCCATCTGGAAATGGGAAGAAGTGAACATGGACTTTGTGATGGGTTTGCCTCGTACTCATCATCATCATAATTTAGTTTGGGTCATTGTAGATAGGATGACCAAATCATCTCATTTCCTACCAATCCATACCTCTTATTCAGCCGAGGATTACGCCAAACTCTATATTAGGGAGTTGGTCAGATTGTACGGTGTTCCGCTGTCTATTATCTCAGATAGAGGTACCCAGTTCACCTCTCATTTTTGGAAGGAATTCCAAAAGGATCTTGGTACTCGAGTTTATCTCAGTATAGCCTTTCACCCTCAGACATATGGTTAAGTAGAAAGGACCATTCAGACTTTAGAAGATATACTGCGAGCGTGTGCAATAGACTTTAAAGCTAGTTGGGATTACCACTTGCCTTTGATTGAATTCGCATATAACTACAACTATCATTCCAACATTTAGATAGCTCCATTTGAGGCACTTCATGAGAGAAGGTGTAGATCTCCCATTAGCTAGTTTAAAGTGGGTGAGGCCGCAGTGGTAGGGCCTGACTTGGAATTTGATACCTTAGAGAAAGTTCAGTTGATCAGGAAAAGGCTTAAGACATCTCAGAGCCGACAAAAATCATACGCAGATGTACGCAGAAAGGATCTCAAGTTTGAGATTGGTGATTTTATGTATTTGAAAATCTCTCCTATGAAAGGAGTAAAGAGGTTTGGCAAGAAGGAGAAACTCAGTCCCCGATATGTCGGTCCTTATTGAATTCTCAGCTATTTTAGAAAGGTAGCTTACGAGCTAGAGTTACCTTCAAACTTATCTTCAGTACATCCAGTATTCCATGTCTCCTTGCTTAAGAAATGCATAGGTGACCCAACAGTCGTAGTCCCTATAGAGGGCATAGATATTCAGAACAGCCTCTCTTATGAAGAAACTCCTATCGAAATCCTTGATTATCAGATTCGAAGACTGAGGAACAAAGAAGTCCCTCTAGTGAAAATACTTTGGCAGAATTAGTCCATTGAGGGAGCTACTTAGGAATCAGAAGTAGACATGAGGACCAAGTATCCTCACCTTTTTTCCGCAAACTCAAACTCAACCCAAGGTAATAGTTTTTATTTAAATTAACTCAGTCTCATGTTCAGATATAGCTACCAACTTAGTATCAATTAATTTTGCATACTCAGTCATGCATTCATGAATCAGTTCAGTCATGTACTCATGCATCAAACATGCATGTTCAGTATATAAACTCAGCTTATCAGTAATCCCAGTCATGCATTAACAAATCATGTTCATCTATGTACTCATGCATCAGATATGTATGTTTAGTATGACAATTCAGTATATCAATAATTTCAGTCATGAAATCATGCTTCAATTGTGCATGTTCAGTGTCTAAGTCCAATCTATTAGTATTCTAAGTTTAATCAGTCTCATTCGAGGACAAATGTTCCCAAGGGGGGAGATATTGTAAGACCCCACAAAAATCCTAAGGTCAACTCAGTCTTTTAAGCTTTCTAAGGGGTCTCAGGCTTAGAAAGTTCTACCTAAGTATTCAGACTTAGTATTATTTTGGCCTTCGTAAGTTGGCAACTCTATTTCATGACTCGTATGACCTAAAATGTCAATCTTTAGGTTGATTCGTGATCAGGAATGTCAGTAGATATTCCCGAACGAGTTTCATAATTTTCAAAACTCGTTTGAACCATGTTTGGGAATCCAAAATAAAGAATTAACGCGATCTCAGCGCGGAGCGGCGGCCATCGCGTGATAAATATTTTTCCTTGGCTCCTAGTGGAAATTTCTAGTAAACCGAGGTGGACTAGATACGGCACATTGGTCATTGTGTCGATGCCAACAACGTGATGCGTTGGTCTGCGCTTCGATAGTATAATTTTTGGTAATTAAAAATCCGCGTCTTCAGGGGTATTAGTGTCTTTTTCCCACCCCTATTCAGCCCTAAAACATGTGATTCAGCCCTCATTAAGCAAAATACACTCACTTTCTCTCAAATTACTCAAGAACAAAACCCTAGGTGATTTAATTTCAAAGCCATGGCTCAAGATTTCACCATTTGTTCTTCAATAATTTAGCTACCCAGGTATGTGAAGTGTTTATCCAAGGGTTCCCTCCACACTTGGAGTCCAAAAAACTCTTTTAATCTTCAAGTAGCTTGATTTCATGCTTTCCATGATACGGATTAAAGTGTATTCATGATTATAATGTTGATTGGACTTCTATTCCATGATTAAGTGCAATATTTATGTAAAACAACTATTATGTATATAGTATCATGTGAATTCATGTTAAAGCCTTGAAATTGTGATGCTCGTGTGTTGATTAGTAATATGTGCATATACAATGCCTTCCAAGTGTTTGATGAGTTGTTCATGAGAATTAAATAATGAAATTATATCATGTTAGCATGTATTCAAGTTCATGTCATGCAAGTGTTTGCTAGAATGTCCCAATGAATGAATGATGATCAAGTAGTTATTTATCATGTTTCAAGATTACACCATGTCTTATAATTTAAGCTATAGAGCCCTGGGGGTATTTAATACCCAACAATTTAGTTGATTACCTAGAGCCATGATCAGTCTCAGGATAGTATCAGTCATTTCACGATTAATAGTACTCTCATTCAGTTACAGAACTCAGGAAAAACTCAGTAGACTCAGTATTAGTCTAGTCCAGTTCAGTATTAAGTTTAGGCCTCAATAAATTCTTCTAGTTAATAGAATTCAACAGTATTTTGTTAGTCAACAGAACTCAGTGAACTTAGTTTAGTTCAGGTAGACAGTATAATTAGTAACAGTTTATTCAAGCCTAGTATGAACTAGAAATCAGTTTAGTGTCTATTCAGTTGGGAGTAGGATTCAGCGCCGAGTTAACCCAGGGATAAGGGCATTTCTGCCTACTGAGGGTTTGGCCCTTAGTAGCAATCCCTGTATTATAAAACTACGTAGCCAGTGTAGGTTGAGATATCCTTCTGCCAGATTAGGATTGATACATCTCATAGGAGTTTTCCTGCCAGCAAGGGTTGATGAAAGAGCTTCCTGTTAGATATGGTTAACTTACAGTTATCTTTACCCTTGGCACGATACTGACCCTAATCTATTCATAAAGGGGCATGTCGGTTAGATAATTACCTCCCACAGTCTCAGTTTCAGTTCCAGTCTCAGAATAGAACTCAGTTCAGTTCTACAAATTCAGGACTATCAGATACAGTTACTCAGTTTAGTACGGAACTCAGTATAGTTCCACAGGATCAAGACTGTCAGATACAGTCCCTCAGTTATCACCTACATAGTATCCGTAAACTTAGATATCAATAAATTAGTAATTCAGAACTCAGTATTCAGTGTTATCACAACCTCAGATTACAGTATATGTATTTATGTATGTACTGTCATTCAGTTATATTCAGGTCATTCAGTCAGTATTGTTCATGCATATGAACCCATGCATTTCAGCCTACCTCACTTTGCATACCAGTATATTTAAAGTATTGACGCATACCTTTCTTTTGTTCTATGATGTTTTATATCATAGGTTCAGACGCATGGGCTCCCGATCATGCTTAGAAATTCAGATATTCAGCTGGAAGAATTAGTGGTAAGTCTTCTTAGTTCGAGGACATGATGATTATTTCAGTAGTTCAGCTTATTTCAATAGTTCGAAGTTAGTTGGGGACTTGTCCCATCAACTCCATATTTTAGACATTTTAGAGGCTTTTTCAGACTAGAGTATTTTCAGACAGATGTATCAGATTTGGTATTTGTTATACCGTATTCTGTTTTATTACAGTATTGAACCTTATGGAATATTTTCTACATAATTTTTGCATATTACAGTACTATTATTTAGTTATTGCAACAGGTACAAGTCATGGGTTAGATTGTGGTTCTTTGGAATTATGAGCACCATGTAGCATCCGGGATACAGACTCGGGTCATTACAATAGTGTGACATGACATGGATGGATACTAGTTATATTATGAGAGTTGGTAAATATCTGTGGTGGGTTTTTCTATCTTGTTTGTGTCGTGGGTTATTCTATCTTATTTGTACCTTTCAGGCTTATGAGGGCTTGCGATTGATTATTTACTTTTTTACACAAATTGGCCTATGGGGGGAAAATATGTACTTATGATTGCATGTGTTGATGTTGTATGTTATGTTATTATTCCAATTTATATACTTATTTATGCATAATGATGTTGGAGTCAATTCAGGTTTGTCTCTACCTTGACTTAGTTATGTTATCTCGCATTTTATCATACTTACATCATGATTTATATCAATCGACCAATGATGCCTACTAAGTACTCGTGGTTTTGTACACATACTATACTTTTGTACCTTTTTAGTGCAGGTCTGAGTATTAGTTATCATCATTGATTAATGTTCATGCTATGTTTAATTTTGGAGATAGGGTGAGCTCTTAGAATCAGAGTCACCTATTTCTTTCTATATTTTTATGTTTAGTCTTTTATTTTGAGATAGATATTATTGATCTTGAATTCATAGTTTTTATATAGAATCTCTTGTACTGGCTCTACCAGGTCGTTGGATGTTTTCTATGTGTTGGCTATCTTTTATCTATTTCAAATGCCTTATTGATTTACAAGTTATGTTGTTGATTTTCTCCTATGTTGGGTATTTTCTACCAATTTAACGCATTGTATTTAGCTTCGGGTTATGGTTTGTCTTACCTATTGGTGGGATAGAGTAGGTGTCATCATGACTCACAAATCAGGTCATGACAAATTAGTATTACATTTTTGGTTTCACTGATTTTATTGGTGCAAGAGCAAGTGTCTAGTAGAGTCCTGTGAATCGGAATGATGAAGTCTGTTTTCTATCTTTGGGAGACTATGGGACATTCTTAGAAGTTATTCATTTTTTTCACTCATTTTGTGATAATAGTCTTAGTTGGTTTGTAGAACATTCCTTTGATTTCACTCTTTCATAGATGGATAGGACATGTGTTACCGCGATGTGAGATGAGGGTCCCAAGATTGAGCCTAGGTATCTTACCCCTATTAAAGGATGACCTAGATATCGTGGATAGCCGTGAGATATATCCCCATCTAGGGACCAGGAGAGGGGGCCTTCCACAGACCCTATTCCTGCTCTTGTGCCAAAGATTCTTCCACCCCAGCCAATGGTGGGCTAGGGACCAGCCTAGGATCCACCGGGGTTTATTTATTCTTCAGTGCTCAGAGATGATTTGGTTCAAATTTTAGGATTAGTTGGTAGTGCACCATCTGATGGTGCATAATCTATATATCAGAGTGGTACTGAGGTGGGGGCACAAACTGCAGCTGCGGCTTCCAAAGTTGGGGTCCTTCTTGTGTCGACAGTTTCCCAACCAATGGTTTCCCAGCCTACTATCTCTTCTTAGGATTAGAAGATGTTGGGTAGATTCTTGAGATTGGCTTTGCTTAGGTTTTCTGGTGCACCGGGCGAGAATGTTTATGAGTTTCTGAATGCTTGTATGGATAGGCTCGGTAATTTAGGCCTTGTTGAGACTCGTGGTATGGATTACACTATCTTTTAGTTAGACTTGGTTGCTTGACATTGGTGGAGAGGTTATATGGATTCTAGACCAGTTAGATCTTCTCCCTTGTCATGGACTTAGTTCTCCGAGATATTCTTGGAGAATGATATGCCTCACAACATGAGGAATCATTTGAGATATCATTTTTCAAGATTGGAGTAGGGTTTTATGTTTGTCGCAGAGTATGAGGCTCTTTTTCATGAGTTGTCTAGGTATGTTACTTCTATTCTAACTTTTAGTATGAGAGAGTCCATTGCTTTGTTAGAGGGTTTACATTTCCACTCTCCATGTCCAATCAGAATTTGGTTGTTGCAGGTTGGTCTTTTGCTAAGGTATCAGATCACACTCATGCGATGAAGGAGATACATCGTGAGGCCCATGGGGGCAGTGATAAGAATCTTAGACATCAGGGTAGTTTTGGTAGGAGACGTAGTGGTTCTCGATTCAAAGGTAGCTATTTTTATGGTAGATATCCTCCTCAGCCATCGTAACAGCCTCAGACTCAGCCCAGTTAAGCGGTTCAGGTAACTTTTTAGATTATTGATGAAGGTCATTCTAGTGCTAGTGATCACCCTAGTCAGGTCAGTGGTCAATCTTTGAGGGGTTCATCTTTTGGTCATTCTAGATGTAGTGGTTACTTCGGATCAGCCAAACCTATTGGTACTAGTTTGGCTCAGTGTACATGTTATAGTTATACATTTTGTGGTCATTATTCACAAAAGTGCCCTAGTTGTGCGACGATTGTTGCTTTAGCTCAGAGTGTTCCCCCTATTAGAGCAGTTTATCCCTCAGTAAAAGGTGGTTCTCAAGGATGTCGGGTGGTTTCCAGGGTACTCAAAGAGGTCCTCAGGTAGGTAGGACAAGAGGTCGATTAGGAGCCCTGTCAGGTGGTGGGAATGGTTAGTTGTATGCAGTACCTGCTAGGCCCGAGGCTGAGTCTTTGGATGTTGTTATTACAGTTATTATTTTGGCATGCCATTAGGCGGGGTTTACTTTATATTATCTGGGATCCACTTATTTTATTTATCTTCTTATTATGCTCTACTATTAGAGTTATCTTAGGATTTATTATCTGTGCCATTGCGTCTATCTACTCCCATGGATTATTCTTTAGTAGTAGATTGGGTTTTTAGATCATGTGTTGTGACTCTTAGAGATGTTAATACTCATGCTGATCTTATTATTCTGGACATGCCCGATATACCCCTAGTTGTGTGGCAGGAAACAATTAGTCATGAGCCGATGGGGATTATTTATTATGTTTGTTCTAGGAGGCTTATTTTGAGGGTTTGTGAGTCTTATCTCACTTATATTCATGATGTTAGTATGGAGAGTCCGTTACTTGACTTCTTTCCTGTAGTTTGTGAATTTCCTGATATGTTCCCTATCTACCTGCTTGGTAATCCCCCTGCCCATGAAATTGAGTTTGCTATTGACCTTTAGCTAGCACCCGACCTATTTCTATGACACCTTATCGTATGACTCCAACCTAGCTTAAGGAGCTAAATTCCCAGTTTTAGGATCTTCTTGGTAACGGTTTTATTAGACCGAATGTCTCTCCTTAGAAGTTCCTGTGTTGTTTGTAAAAAAGAAAGATGGATCCATACACATATGTATTAATTATAGGTAGCTTAATAAGTTTACGGTGAAGAATTATTATCCTATACCTCTCATTGATGATTTGTTTGACCAGCTTCAAGTAGCGATAATATTTTCTATGTTTTATTTAAGATCTAGTTACCATCAGTTATGGATTTGGGCTAAGGATATCCGAAGACAACTTTTAGTACCCGTTATGGTCATTATGAGTTCTTGGTGATGTCATTTGGCTTGACTAATGTCCCAGTTGCACTCATGTACTTGATGAACCAAGTTTTCAGGACTTTTTCTTCATGATTATGTTCATCGATGACATCCTTATGTATTCGAGGACTAGAGAGAAGTATGCGCAACATTTGAGGATTTTTGTAATACCTCATATTATTCCTAGCTCAGTTCAGCTTCTAGTTGTGTGCATAAGGGGTTTATGGCCTGAAAATTTCACTACGTGTTGGGAACTTAGTCAATTTTAAGTCCTTTAAACTTTGAGGATTTTTAATTTGGTCTTCCCAACACCGAGATGTTGGTTTTTGAGATAATTTATGTCTAGGGGTGTAAGGAGCATGTCACGGAGATGTTTCAGATTTTTTAGATAAGGTTTGGGTCATGTTTGGATCATAAATCCAGCAAGTCATCGCGATAGGCCCGTGTCATGGTGTTGTTCCCTTTGTAATTAATACCACATTGCGGTGAGTGGAATGTACCATCGCGATTAGACCATATCGCGGTAAGATCTTCATGCCCAATTATGAATTTAATTGAGTATGGGGTAATTAAGTCTTTTCCTCTCAACCCAAATCATCCATAACATGAATTGGGACACTATTTAGGGCTTTATTTGCCCTTCTTCTCCAAATTACTTTCAAGAAAATCCTCCTTCTTTCCCCAGATCACAAATTCAATTCCTTTCTCCCCAAGAAATCAACAATTCAAGTTCCCCAAGTTCAAGAACCTTCAAGAAAGCATCAAGATTGGTGTTTTTCTTCTAAATTAAAAGATTTAAGACATGTGGGATGTTCATTCATGGGTTTCATTCACCCGTGGATCCCAAAAACCCTCTTTTCAATTAAAGATTGAATTTTTCTATCATTATTGTGTTTGTATTGATTAAGATGGGTATAATTCATGTTTCCATGGTAATTTAAATGAAATTCAGTCCATGTGTGATCCCATGTAAGATTTTGAATTCCTCATGCTATGAATTTGAGTTTTCCATGCTTTATTCAAGTGAATTTTATGATGAATCCTTACTTTATGATTCTTATCAAGCATTCCCATGTTAAATTCGTGATCCCCACATATTTGATGAAATGTTTATGCGTATAGGCTTTGAACCATGATCCTTTACTACAGTTTTAAGCTTGTTATTACATTCAGTGATTTTTCAGTGTTGGTGGGTTATGAACACTTGTTACCTACGTGTTTTACATGATTTTAGATCTTTCAAGTAATGATTTCCGTAAAACCATGAGTATTACCATTTACTCAGTTGTTATGATTATGTTGAGCAATATCAGTTGTGTTGAGTCAAATTTCAGTCAGTATCAGTGTCAGTTCAGTTGGGCGTAGGATTTAGCACCGAGCGAACCCAGGGATGGAGGCTCACCTGCCAGTAGAGGGTGTGAACTTTAGTAGCAAACCCTGAGTTCCATAACTATGTAGTCAGCGTAGGATAGAGACGTCAACATGCTAGTTAAGGGTTGACAATGTGTTTACCTGCCAATTGAGGGCAACACATATCTCATTAGAGCACCTGGCAGTTGAAGGTGACTCATTTGTCCTTCAGGACATCAGTTTAGTGGATCTATACATCCAGTGTTAGTACCCGTGGCATGGTACTAACACCCTTCCAACAGGGTTTACAGGTTAGACCCAATTAAGGCATGTCGGTTAGATGATACCTCCCACAGTCTCAGTATAGTATGTCAGTGTATTCTCAGTTCAGGTTTACTTGACCAAGTGTACAAACTTTCGATTATTCAGTTATACAGTTTATAGTCTTTTAGATTTTAGACTTATTTTAGATTACAAATTTATGCTTGGTTTTGTATTCTCAGATGTCACAGTTTTTATGCATTCATGTTCAGTTATGCCATGCTATTCAGTTAGTCTTTATTTCATATGCACAGTATCCCATGTATATAAGCCTAACCTCATCTCACATACCAGTACATTCAAAGTACTGACCACACACTCTATTTTTTGCGCTATGATGTCTCAGATCATAGGTTTAGATGCATAGTTTCCTGACCGTGCTTAGACAGTTCAGCATACCTCGCAGCAGTATTGGTGAGTCCTCATCCATCTAGGGAAGGATTTATTATTTCAGTTATTTCAGTAGTTTTGTATTTTCAGTCAGTCGGAGTTAATTAGGGACTTGTCCCATCAACTCCTCAGTCAATTAGAGGTTTTCCAGTAGTTAGCCAGTCAGTTAGTCAGTTTTATCAGTCTTATCAAATGTTTCAGACTTATGAATTCATTCATATTTTTAGTATCCAGACTTTATGGCTTTATTAGTTATTTTCAACATATATCCATTATTATTATTTTATTCAGTGCTCTCAGTAGGTACCAGCACATGGGTTAGCTTGTGGACACCTGTGACCGTAAGCACCGTTGTCACGACTAGGCGGTAGCCTCGGGTTATGACAAAACTTGGTATCAGAGCCTATGGTTTTAAAGTGTCCTAGAAAGTCTGAAAGTTGCATTGAGTAGAGTCTTGTGCATGGGTGTGAAGTGCGCCACACTTATGGAAAAGAGGCTACAAGATGTTTTAGGAAAAGTTACCCTTCTTTCAGTATTCATGTAGTACGAATGAGCATGAGATTTATTTAAACTCTTTATTACTCATACTTTATTCCATTTACAGACTATGCCTCCCAGAAGAAAGAACAGAAGAAGGGATGGGGACCAGCCCGCTCTTCTGGCTATTTAGGAAGATCCCTGAATAAGCATGTCTAATACTGAGTTCAGAGCTACTTTAACTACCTTATCTCATTCAGTAGCAGCTCAGAACAATCAACGAGTTATTGCCCCATCCAATCTAGTGGAAAATACAGTTGCAGCTAGGATTTTGGATTTTACCTAAATGAATCCCCTTCGTTTTCAGGATCCAAGTCTGAAGAGAATCCACATGAGTATCTTGATATGGTTCAGAAGGTGACAAATATTATGGGCATCACTTCTAGTGAGAGTACAATATTGGTTGCATATCAGTTGTAGGATGTAGCTCACACCTGGATTAAGCAGTGAATGGAGGACCATGGTGTTGATGTAGGGTGTGTTGAGAGGGAGGACGTTACTATGGCTTTTCTAAATAGGTTCTTCCCATTCAAGCTAAGGGAGGCTAAAATTTAGAAGTTCATTAATTTGAAACAGGGCAGCATAAGTGTGAAGGAGTACTCGCTTAAGTTTACTTAGTTGGCGAGATATGCTCTTAATATGGTTGCAGACAATAGGTTTAGAATGAGTAAGTTCGTGTCAGGTGTAGCTGATAGTGTAGTTAAGGAGTGTAGGAATGCCATGTTGATTAAGGATACAGACTTATCTAGACTTATAGTTCATGCTCAGTAAATTGAGGAAGATAAGCTTAAGGAGAAAGAGAGAGAGAATAAAAGGGCCAGAATAGGTAGTTTTAACTTATCTCAGCCAAGATCGAAAGGTGGTAACCATTCTCAGTTCCATCTAAAATCCTCATCCCCAACTCTATCTTTAGCTAGTGAGCTAGTGCCTAAGCTCAGGCAAGATAGTCAGGATAGGGTGCCAGGCTCTAAGTCCCAGGGTAATGTGAATAATGGTTGTACTAACCCGCTCTGCGGGAAATATGGCAGGCATCATTAGGGTATGTGTAGAACTGGTAGTGATGTGTGTTTTGGGTGTGGCAATCCAGGCCACAGAGTCAGACATTGCCTAAAAGTTGGTCAGCAGGGTCAGAACAATAATTCTACAGTTCCAGCCGGTCGGCTGACTCAGCAGCGTGCCACTTCCAGCGCAACCAGTGGGCAGTGTCAGAACAAGTTAGATCCTCTCTAGAGCTGGCATGATCAGGAAAGTTCTCCTGATATAATTATGTGTATGTTACATGTCTTTCATCTTCATGTTTATGCTTTATTATTAAAACTCGGAGCTTTACTCTCCTTTGTAACCACCTATATAACAGTCGATTTTGGTGTCAATCCTGAATCTTTAGAATAACCTTTCTCAGTGTATACTCTAGTAGGTAGCTCTATTATAGCCAAGCGGGCATACATGAACTACCCAGTTACAGTGTCCTAGAGAGTTACCTCAGCGGACCTTGTGGAGTTATAGATGACTGATTTTGATGCCATTCTCGGCATGGATTGGCTCCACTCATGTTGTACCTTAGTTAATTGCAGAAATAGAGTCATTCAGTTTTAGTTTCCTAATGAACCAGTCATTGAATGAAGGGGTAGTACCTCTGTGCTTAAGGGTCATATCATTTTCTATCTTAAGGTAAGAAAAATGATATCTAAGAGGTACCTTTATCATCTTGTTTGAGTCAACGACTCTAGTTATGAGACTCCAAGTATCGAGTCAGTTTTAGTAGTAAGGGAATTTTTAGATATGTTCCCTGAAGACCTTCTCGGAGTTTCTCCCGAAAGGGAAATTGACTTCAGAATAGATCTCCTTCCAAATACCCAACCTATCTTTATTTCGTCCTACAGAATAGCTCCAGCTAGGATTGGGAAATTAAAAGGACAGTTGAAAGATCTCTTAGATAAGGGATTCATCAGGCCTAATATTTCCTCATGAGGTTCTCTAGTCTTGTTCGTGCATAAGAAAAATGGTGCTCTCAGAATGTGCATCGATCATCGTCAGTTGAACAAAGTCACAATCAAGAAAAGTTTTCACTCCCCAATATTAATGACTTGTTCGACCAACTTTAGGGTTCCATTGAATTATCTAAGATAGACCTCGGTTTCGTCTATCATCAGCTCAGAGTCTAAGAATGTGACATTTTAAAAATAGCTTTCAAAACTCGGTATGGTCACTTTGAATTCCTAGTTATGTCTTTTGGACTAACGAATGCCCCTTCAGCTTTCATGGACTTGGTCAATAGAGTTTTCAAATAATACTTGGACATGTTCTTCATAGTCTTCATTAATGCTATTCTTGTCTATTCTCGTAGTAAAAATGATCATGCAGGCCATCTCAAAATTATATTGTAGACTATTAAAGCCCATCAATTGTTCGCCAAGTTTAGTAAGTGCAAGTTTTGGATAAGATAAATAGCTTTCCTTAGCCATATTATCTCCGGTGATGGCATTTGAGTTGACCCTCAAAAGTTTGAAGTAGTGAGAAACTGGCCCAGACCCATCTCTCTGTTAGATGTCAGGATTTTCTTAGGTTTGGCTGGCTATTACAAATGGGTTGTTGAAGGGTTGTCTTCTATTTCATCCTTATGTATCGATTGACTCATAAGAAATTCAAATTTCAGTGGTCAGATTCATGTGAGAAAAGCTTTCAGGAGTTGAAGACTCGACTCACTTCAGCCCCAGTCTTGACTTTGCCAGACGGTTCAGATTGGCTTGTAATTTATCGAGATGTTTCCAGAGTTAGTCTTGGTTTTATGTTGATGCAGAGAGGTAAGGTCATAGACTATGCCTATAGACAACTTAAGACCCATGAAAAGAATTATCCTACCTACGAACTTGTGTTGGCAGTTGTTGTTTTTGCTTTGAAAATTTGGAGGCATTATATTTATGGGGTTCATGTTGATGTGTTCACGGATCACAAAAGTTTTTAGTATGTGTTCTCACAGAAATATTTAAATCCTCGTTAGATAAGGTGGCTTGTGTTCTAAAAAGATTAGGATATGAATGTGTTGTATCATCCGGCTAAGACCAATATAGTGGTAGATACCCTTAGTAGATTATCTATGGGTAGTGCTGCTCATGTTGAGGATGATAATTGTAGACACGTAATTTTGTCAACCCAAAAATTAAATTTTTCTCATTTTACCTCTTCGTACCCTACCCTTACCCATCCCTTACCCTACCTAAACCTACCCAATTTCTTATACACCTACCTAACACTCCACTTATTAACTCACTTACCTCACAATTATTTTTGACCAAAAAGAAACATAACACAACACAATATGGGACCCCACTACATTCATATCGACTCCCTCATTTTCCATTTGGTTAAAAACATACATATTCTCTTTAATTTTTATTGATATACACACAAAAAAAACCATGAAATATATACACACAAGAATAGAATTGGGAAAATGAGAGGATATACGCACAAGACTGAGGGAAAAACAATCTCTCCTCATGAATACACAGGGACTTAATTCACCTTTCTTCTCCATGAGATACCCATGACTCCATTCTCATCTCCTAAGCAACAACACACCCAGATATTCGCATACACATACGCTGGTGAAAATGGGGGATCGAAGGAGGAAGATCGAGAAAGGGCAGGAATAAATCCGTTGGATTGACTATGTTTCCAATGAACCTTTTTTTCCAGAATGGGTTTATAGATCTTCTTTTGACCGATTCAAGCTTAAAATTCCAAAATCTCTTTGTTTCCGTTGATTTCAAAGCAAACCCGATTAGAAAACACTGAAATTTTGCCAGATTCCGACTAGTTTTCATCGATATTGTCATCGTCCGATCTCCCCGGAGCTATAGCCACACGGGTGCTTCAGTTTGCTCTTAATTCTTTTTATTTTCTCGGGTTGCTCATGGATTTCTTCTCGGGTTGTATTTCGGGAACATTCCGTGGTTGGAATTCATTTGACAGTCGGTTTGTGGTATTCTTTGAGGTTCTGGGAAGCTTTATTCTATTCATAATTCATTCGAAAATACTCAAAAGGTTCAATTTTATCTTCTCTCTCTTTAATTTTACGTAATCATGAATGATTTGTGTGTTTGGTATGTGTGAATCTTTGTTGTGTATTCTTTGATGTTGGAGTTAGATGTGAAACTTTATTGGTGGATTGCGTATTGAAATTGATTAGTTGATTGAAAAATGGAATTTGGGGTGGAATTGAGAAACTGATAAAAATGGTGAATTTAGAATAATGTTGGTTTGTTATTTTGTTTAATTTGGAATCAATATTAAGTTTGTGAATTTGATAGTATCATGATATGTCAAATTGGATAGGCAAAAATATTTAGGTTCGGGTAGGCAAATTTTAGGAGTGATGTGTTATCGAATGCATTGAATGTATAAACGTGTGTGTTGAATATTTCCCAGTTTATCGTATTTAATTTAGATATATTCATTTGGCTGGGAAATACCCCGAGGTATCTGAGTTTATGTATCGGGGAATGCCCCAAAGTATTTTGTACCCAAAGAACGTTCGTGACGAAGGCCCGAGGCGTCGGGTGGAACTTAGTCTAGGACTAGTATAGAATAGGATTTAGATTTTTTTGCATTTTTCTATTTTGGACTGTATAATTGGACTGGACATTATTATTTTGGTTTTAGATTACCGTTTGATGTGTTTGTTGCTTGATTTAAGTGTTTGATGTAGTTTATACATTATTAGTTTCAAAATTAGCCGATACGCTCTACCAAGCGACCGTGGTCGAATCATGGGATCGAGGGGTGCCTAACACCTTCCCCTCGGTCAACAGAATTCCTTAGCCAGAATCTCTGTTCGCAGATCAGTTTTAAAGAGTCAAAAATAGTTTTGAAAGAGAATTTCTAAAGGTGACTTGGCACACCCGATTATGTCAAGTGGCGACTCTGAGTTAATTGTAAAATGAATCCTTTTTCGAAACAAATTTTCTTTTTGTCACTTAATAATAAAACCTTTTCAAACCTAAAAATCAATTTCTTTTATGGTTAAAAAGAGGTGTGACAATAATAATAAGTTAGTTAGGGAGGTTCATCAGTTTGCTAGATTGGGTGTCCAATTGTTTGATTCAGTGAAGGCAGCATATGGGTTCAGAATGGTTCGAAATCTTTATTGGTTGCCGAAGTAAAAGAAAACCAAGATATGGATCCTAGTTTGGTTAAATTGAAGGATGCAATTAGATATCAGAAAATAAAGGTTTTCTCTCAATGGGGAGATGGTGTGCTTCGTTTTCTGGGCAGGTATATGTTCCATGTGTTGATGGTTTAAGGCAGCGGATTTTAGCAGAGGCACATGGTAGATGATATTCCATTCATCCAGTATCCACTAAGATGTACTGTGACTTACGAGAAATCTATTGGTGGAATGGTATAAAGAAGGATATTATAGAGTTTGTGGCTAAGTGTTCAAATTGTCAGTAGGTTAAAGTTGAGCACTAGAGGCCTAGTGGTGAATCGCAGGAGTTCAGCATCCCCACTTGGAAATGGGAAGTGGTGAACATAGATTTTGTGATGGGTTTGCCTCGTACTCGTCGTGAGTATGATTAGATATGGGTTATTGTGGATAGAATGACTAAATCAGCTTATTTCTTGCTAGTTCATACTTCATATTTAGCTAAGGATTATGCTAGGCTTTATATTAGAGAGTTAGTTTGTAATACCCCGAGACTCTAACAAATAGTGCAACCATGAATCAAGCTCATGAGAAATAAATTATAGTATTTTGGTTGTTTTCTGGTCAAGGGTGATGTGTATTAAGGCTTTAAAGATGTCCTAATGATTAAGCGAATCAAAACATTCTTTACCGATTGAATTCTTGAGAAGGATTTTGGCATAGTCAACTTCAAATAAGCATATCTACCGTTGTACTACGAATTAATGAGCTCATGACCTACCAAAAGATATATAATTGAATTATCTTTCCAACGATACCCATTTTGTCAAAATCCGATATCGGAGCAAAGAGTTATGCTTATTTTACTCCAACGTGTCAGCCTAGAAAATCCGTGACGACCTTTTGTGACGACTTGTCACAAGCCTGACGGCCCGTCACAAAATGTCGTCACCTTAAGGCAGAAAGTCACAAAATCCACCTTTTTTTATGACGACAATTAGTGATGGCCTATCACGGGCCTGGCGGCTTGTCACAGATATCGTCAGTTATTTTTTTCAGCAATTGATGGATGATTTTTGCAAGGGTATTTTGGTCATTTCTCATTTTTGGAGGCCTCTATATATATGAGAATCCTCATCCAAACCCCAATTCCATCATTTTCTCTTTCAATTCTCTTGAGATAATATATCTAGGGTTTTATCAAGAACATAAATCTTCCAAGAATCATCCATAAATCTTCAAAATTTCTTCAAGAACCAAGTTCCTCATAGTGTGGGCTTCAAGAATTATTTATTTCAAGTGAGGATAAAGTCTCAAGCACTAAAGTTCATCCAATTTCAAAGATTAAGGTATGTGGGGTTTTGAACAAGAACACTTCTTTCGTTCTTGTGTCCAAAGATTTAATTTCTATTGAATTTCAAGCTTTTTTTGCAAAGTGGGTTTACACCCAAATTAATTTATCAAGGATTTATGAGATTTGAGCTATACAAGATTGGCATATATGACTATTTCATTGTCTTATTTCTTAAATTAAGAATTTATGCCATGAGTTGTATATTGTTATCATGAAATGATGATTTCTAAGTGATTTATGATAAGTGTCATGATTTATGTTTTTCCATGAGAAGTTTGTCTATTGAATATATAGTGATATTGAGCTTGAGAGTCAAGAACGAGTTCTATGATGTTTTCTTGAAGATTTTGATACTTGATATGATTTGATAAGCAAGTGTACTTGATGATGAGAAAGATTATTTTGAGATTGAGTCGAGTTAAGAATCCACAAGTTGATTATGATTTACAAATGAGATATATATTTATATTTTGGTCTTCATGATAGACCCTTGAGTTGACTAAGGTGGATTTCCTAACGCGTTCTAAGCTTAAGTCTGGGAGTCGTATTTATCACCGAGCGGAAAGTGTGGGTTCAGCGCATCCTACTTCCCCAGAACTACGTGCCACCATAGGATTAAGATTAAGGGCCAAAGGCCAAGACAGTGATCACTAAAGTTAAGGTTCTACTCAGATGGAAAGGATAGAACAGCTCTCCCCAATGTGGGCAAGATGTTGGACTCCATGTAAGCTCACATGGTTTATGTCGGTTATAAGAAACTTCCAAGTCCATAATAGTCCAAGTTCCATGAGTTACTAAGTCACTCAAAGTCATAAGTCAAAGAGTTTGAGTTGAGTCCAATGGTTTATGAGATTTATGAAGCATGTGTTATTATTGATGATTTATGAAAAATATGTTTCGGGTAACTCAAGCGATGAGATTCATTATTATCAGCATGCATGATTTTATTATACATTTATGATATTATTTAAATGTTGCCTGCACCCCCACATACTCAGTACATTCCCAAGTACTGATTCCCATACTCTTCTATGTTCTATATTTTCTCGTAATATAGGTTCAGGTGCTTAGTCTTAGTAGCAACAGTGATCTTTGAGTACCTCCATCTACATTCGTACAGCTGGTGAGTCCTCATGGTTCGAGGACCTATGATCCTGATTTTTGTCTTGATAGTAGATGGTGGTTTATTTCCAGTTCAGTACGAGTCAGTTGGGGATCTGTCCCAATGGCTCCTCAGTCTTATGTAGTAGAGGCTTTGTCAGACTAGAGTACCAGTATGTACAGAACTTCAGTATTTTGATTGTACAAAATCGTATTTCTTCGTATTTCAGTATGTTCATGACATGATTATTCTTTCTTATTACAGCTTGATTATTGTCATAGTGAGTTATAAAAGTGATGATAGGATCAGAGGGTTAGCTTGAGGCCACGTGTGGCCTTAAGCACCGTGTGACATCTTGGGATGGTATCTTGGGGCGTTACATAGTTAAGTTGCATGGAGTTTCATTATCTATCATATCGCATAGAGGTGCTCAGTTTACCTCTCACTTTTGGAAGGTTTTTTAGAAGGGTCTTGGTACCCAAGTTCATCTCAGTACCACTTATCAGTCTCAGACCGATGGTAAGGTAGAGAGGACCATTCAGACCTTAGAGGACATATTGAGAGCTGGTGTTATCGATTTTCAAGGTAGTTGGGATGACCACTTACCCTAGATTGAGTTTGCCTACAATAACAACTATCACTCCAGTATTCAGATGGCTCTGTTTGAGGCTCACTATGGGAGGAGATATAGGTCTTCTATTGGTTAGATTAAAGCAGGTAAGGCTGCTTTAATAGGGCCAGATTCAGTGTTTGAGGCGATGGAGAAATTTTAGTTGATTCTGGAGAGGCTGAAGACAACCCAAAGTTGACAAAATTCTTATGCAGATGTGAGAAGAAGAGACCTTGAGTTTGATGTTGGTGACTTAGTATATTTAAAAATCTCATCCATGAAGGGAATGAAGAGATTTGGTAAGAAGGGAAAGCTCAGTCCCCGCTATGTTGGCCCTTATAGAATCTTGAACCATTTTGGGAAGGCAGCTTATGAGCTTGAGTTGCCAGCAGATTTAGCATCAGTGCATCCAGTGTTTCATGTTTCTTTGCTAATGAAATGTATTGGAGATTCAGTTGTTATTATTCCTTTAGTAAGTTCAGGATGGCCTTTCTTTCGAAGAAGTTTGAGTTGAGGTACTAGATCGTCAGAATCGTAGACTAAGGAACAAATAAGTTCCCTTGATTAATGTTCTATGGCGGAATTAGTCCGTTGAGGGAGCTACTTGGGAAGCAGAAGCAGATATGCGTACCAAGTACCTGCATCTTTTCTCTGCAAGCCCAGACTTAGCTTGAGGGAACAGTTCTCCTTAGATAGTCTCTTTCCCATTATCAATAACAACTATATAATTATTCTCATGTTATTACATGCATTCACAAAATTAGTTCAATTCATGTATCATGTTTCAGACTCGGTTATGTATTCATGTTACTAGTCATGCATGTTCAGTAGGTGATCTTAGTAACCTTAGTTCAGTAATCTCAGTCTAACCAATCTTATTTGAGGACGAGTATTCCCAAGGGAGAGATATTGTAATGCCCAGTATTATTCTTAGCTCAGTTCAGCTTTTAGTTGCATGCATAATAGGCTTAAGGCCTGAAAATTTCACTAAGTGTTTGGGACTTAGTCATTTTTAAGTCCTCTAATCTTAAAGGATTTTTAATTTGGTCGTCCCAACCTTGAGATGTTGTTTTTTGAGTTAATTCATGATCAAGGGTGTAAGGAACATGTCTCAGAGAAGTTTCAGATTTTTCAGGTGAGGTTTGGGTTATGTTTGGATCATGAATCCAGCAAGTCAACACGATAGGTCCGCGTCATGGTGATGTTTCCTTTTTCATGCATACCTTGTCGCGGTGAGTGAAATGCACCATCACAATTAGACCACGTCACAGTAAGCTCGTCATGCCCAATTATGAATTTAATTGAGTGAGGGCCAATTGGGTCCTTTCCCCTCAACCCAAATCTTCCATAACATGAATTGGTACATCATTTAGGGTATTATTTGCCCTTCTTCTCCAAATACCTCTCAATAAAACCCTCCTCTTTTCCCCAAGATCACAAATTCAATTCCTTTCTTCCTAAAAAATAATGAATTCTAGTTCCCCAAGTTCAATACCCTTCAAAAAAGCATCGAGATTGGTGTTTTCTTTTAAGTTAAATGATTTAAGGTATGTGGGATGTTTATTCATGGGTTTCTTTCACACATGGATCCGAAAAACCCTCTTTTAAATTAAATATGGAATTTTTCTAACATTATTGTAGTTTGTATGGCTTAATATGGGTTTAATTCATGTTTCCATGGTAATCAAAATGCAATTCAGTCCATGTGTGATCCCATGCAAGATTTTGAAGTCCTTATGCTATGAATTTGAGTTTCCCATAATTTATTCAAGTGAATTATATGATGAATCCTAACTTTATGATTCTTAGCGAGCATCCCCATGTTAAATACATGATCCCCACATGTTTGATGAAATGTCTATTCATATGAGTTTTAAACCATGATTCTTTACTACAGTTTAAGCTTGTTATTACATTCAATGATTTTTCAGTGCTGGTGAGTTATGAACACCCGCTACCTAAGTGTTTTACATGATTTCAGATCTTTCAACTAGTGATTTCAGTTAAACCATGAATATTTACCATTTACTCAGTAGAGAATGTGACCTTTAGTAGAAGTCCCTGAGTTCCAGAACTACTTAGCCAGCGTAGGTTAGAGATTTCAACCTACCAGTTGAGAGTTGACAAGGTGTTTACTTTCAAGTTAAGGGTAACACATATCTCATTATAGCACCTGCCAGTTGAGGGTGACTCATTAGTACTTTGGGACATCAATATAGTGGATCCACACAACCAGTGTTAGTACCCGTGGAATGGTACTAACGCCATTGTAATTGGGGTTACAGGTTCGACCTCGATTAGATCAGATTAGGACATATTTGTTACATGATACCTCCTAAAGTATCAGTACAGTATGCCAGTGTATTCTCAGTTCAGGTTTGCTTGACCAACTGTACAGACTTTCAGTTATTTAGGTATACAGTTTACAGTCTTTCAGATTGCAGACTTAGTTTAGATTATTGATTTATGGTTGGTCTTGCATTCTCGGATATCACAATTTTCATGCATTCATGTTTAGTTATCTCATGCTATTCGGTTAGTCCTTATTTTATATGCACAACACCCCATGTATATTAGCCTAACCTCATCTCACATACCAGTATATTCAAAGTACTAACTGCTCACTCTTTTTTGTGCTAAATGTCTCATATCATAGGTTCGGACGCACAGTATCCTGACCACGCTTAGATAGTTCAAAGTAGCCAGCAACAATAGTGGTGAGTCCTCATCCATTGAGGATGGGATTGATTATTTCAGTTATTTTAGTAGTTCCATATTTTTAGTCAGTCAGAGTTAATTGGGGGCTTGTCCTATCAACTCCTGAGTCAGTTAAAAGCTTTTTAGATGTTCAAACAGTCAGTTAGACAGTTAGAAAATTTTATCTTTTTTATTGGATATTTCAGACTTATGAATTCATTCGTATTTTCAGTATTCAAACTTTATGGCTATATCAGTTGTTTTTCTTACATATCCATTATTATTATTCTATTTAGTGCTCTCAACAAGTACCAGCACATGGGTTAGATTGTGGTCACCTGTAATCGTAAGTACCGTTGTTGCAACTCGGAGGTAGCCTTGGGTCGTGACAATCGATCTCCAGACTTTAAGAGATTATGTATTTTTCACCAAATTTTCTAAGTGTGAATTTTGTCTTGAGTCGATGACATTCCTTGGACATCTAGTATCTAAGGTTAGTATTATGGTAGAACTAACTAAGATTGAGGCAATTCGTGATTGGGCTAGACCTATATATCTAACTGAGGTCTGTAGCTCTATTTTTTTGGCCAATTATTATATCTAATTTATCGAGGGTTCATTACTATTTCAATGTCTATGATCGGATTGACTCGAAAAAAGGTTCCTTTTCGATGGTCGGATGAGTGTGAGTTGAGCTTTGGAAAGCTTAAAGATTTTCTTACTTCAGCTCTTATTCTAGATCTTTTTGTTGGGGGTGAGGGATTCATCGTGCATTATGATGCTTCTGGTATTAGACCAGGTTATGTTTTGATGCATTAGGGTCTTGTTACCGCCTATGCTTTTTGGAAGATTAAGGTGCACAAGTGAAACTACCTCACTCATGACTTAGAGTTGGCGGCGGTAGTTTTCACACTTAAGATTTGAAAGCATTACCTTTATGGTGTGCATTGTGAGATTTTTATCGATCATCACAGTCTTCAACATTTTATGACCCAGAGAAAGCTTAATGCTCGACAACATAGATGGATAGAGTTGCATAAGGATTATGATATCTTTATTTTGTATTATCAGGGCACGACGAATGTGGTAGTTGATTCCTTAAGTCAAAAGGCAACAAGTATGGGTATCTTGGCTTGTATTTCAGTTTCTTAGAGGCTGTTGGCATGGGATATTCATTCCTTAGCCAACTTGATGGTTCATCTTGATATTTCAGACACTAGGAGGATTCTTGCTAGTTTTGAGGTGAGGTCTTTATTTTTTGAGCAGATTCGGGATCATCAGTTTGAGGATAGTAAGCTTTGCTTCCTTTGTGATCATGTGTTGAGTGGTAAGTCCAAGAGGATTACCATAGATTCTTAGGGTGTTTTGAGATTAGATGGACGCATTTATGTTTCAAGGATCGGTGACTTGATTCAGCTAAATTTGCATGAGGCTCACAACCCTAGATATGATATTCATCCGAGCATAACTAAGATGTACAGAGATTTAAGATTGCACTATTGGTAGAGTGGCATGAAGAAAGATGTGGAAGATTTTGTAGCTCATTGCCTATGTTTTCAACAGGTAAAGGTCGAGCATCAGCGACCTAGTGGATTGATTCAGAGATTGCCTATTCCCGAGTGGAAATGTTTTTGTATTACCATGGATTTTGTTAGTGGTTTTCCTTGTTCGTCTCATGGTTCTGATGGTACTTAAGTCATCGTAGATCGGTTGACCAAGTCAACACATTTCATTCCCATTCAGATGTCATTTAGTATTGAAAGGTTAGCCCGCATCTATGTTCATGATATAGTTCATTTGCAGGGTGTGCCTATATCTATCATTTCTAACCAAAGCTCCATGTTCACTTTTATCTTTTGGAGAGCTTTTTAGGAGGAGTTGGGTACTCAGGTAGATCAGAGTACAACTTTTCATCGTCACATAGATGGTCAATTCGAGCAGACTATTCAGGTGTTTGAGGATTTACTCTGAGCCTGTGTTATGGATTTTGGAGTTCATTGGGAAGAGCACTTATCCTTGGCAGACTTCACTTATAACAATAGTTATTATTCGAGTATTGAGATGGCACCTTTTAAGGCTTTGTATGATATGAGATGTCGTTCTCCGATTGGATAGTTTAAGACTTTTGAGGTTAGACCCCGCGGTACTGATTTGCTTTAGGAGTCGTTGGATAGAGTCAGGGTGATTTAGGAAAGGTTGAGAATAACTCAAACTAGGTAGAAGGCCTATACAGATCGTAGGCTCATTGCTTTAAGATTTGGAGTTGGTGTATTCCTTCGTGTATCGCCCATGATGGGTGTGATGAGGTCCGGGAGGAAGGGTAAGCTCAGTCATAGATACAATGGAACTTTTGAGATTCTTCGGATAGTTGGTGAGGTGGCTTATGAGTTAGATTTACCTCTAAATTTTTTTGTTGATCATTCAGTTTTTTATGTTTCCATGTTGCAACGATACATTCTCGATCCATCTCAGGTGCTTAGATGGGACTCATTCCAGATGGATGAGCGGTTGAAACTCGTGGATGAGCCCGTGCTCATTTTGGATAGTGATGTGAGACGGTTGTGCACTCGGGAGATTCTTGTAGTTAAGGTTCAGTGGGGACACTGTCAAGTGGGCGAGGCCACTTGGGAGATTGAGAGCGACATATAGACACAATATACTTACTTGTTTGAGACTTCAGATACATCCCAATCCTTTAACTTTCACGGATGAAAGTTCCTTTAGTAGTGAATATTGTAATGACCCTTCAGGTTATTGTTGCATCTCAAAAAAAATCTTTTTTAAAATCAAAATTAATATTATAAAAAAACCATGACACCAAGGTTATGAAGAGTGGTGCATGTGAAATTATTCATCCTATTATTGGACGCCAATAGGGATAAAATAATTAAATGATATCTCCATATATATTTTCTATGGTTATTAGTAATAATAAAGGTAGGTGGGGACCATATTTTTTTCTTTTCTTTTTTTAATTTTATTTTATAATAATTCCCTTAAGAAAGGGTTAAATTATAAAAAGGAAAAGGAGAAAGTTCACTGAAGTAATTCCAGGAACAACTCGTCACTTTCTCCTTTGTTTTCCTTTTCGTTCGTGGCATCAACAACAAAGGAAAAATTAGTGAAAGAAAGAAAATATATTAGAGAAGGGATGCCCGTGGACTTAAGGATCATATGAGCGAAGGAATTTTCTGGCAACCTCAGGCGATTTCAAAAAAGTAGATTTGTAAAAGTTATAATTGGAATTGAAGTGTAAGAGGTAAATTCTCTGCCCCTTCTCTCGAATTTAATATGAATAAGTATTTTACGGATGTTTAATTTGAATCTTTGCTCTACTCTTTGAAAGGGGTCATGAGAAATTTTGATAAAATAGGAAATTTAGGGATTCCTATCAATTGGGTGGATTTAGTGTTGAATGACATAAGTAGAAAAAGTTAGAATTTACTCTGGACTTTTGTTAATAAGTTCGATTAATTTTGGCCATAAGTGGGGAGTATTGAAATGAATTGTTAAATATTCCTATGGGTTATTGATGGTCGTGCATGCTATATTTGTAGATAATTAATTAGCTATTGGGTAGCGAAAGTAGGTGGTTGGAAGGATAAAACCTATACTCCCACGGGTTGAATTAATTAGGGCTCAAATTACTAACATAGTTACTAAAGCACTAAGGTATTTTAAGCTAAACCTTTCCTCACCACTAAGGCACCACCCTACGTCATATGATCCTTCCCATTTGATGTCAATAAAATTCTCATAAAATATGAGAGTGGAATCTTTATATTACCATACATATCATTCCCTCGTTCTACTATCAAGTTTATAAGTATCTATCTTCCCTTTTTGTGTTAATTTTCCATGATACTTCCATATTATCATAAGTTTCTATACCTGAAGCCCTTATGCGACAATATGTATATATATATATATGTATATCATACGTTGGGAGTAAAAGTAAATAATAAAAGCATAGTTGTACTTGTATATGTGAAACACCCTGGGTTTTGGCCCTTGAAAATTTCCTGAGCTTTGAGCTCACTATTTTTCTAACGACCAACCATATGGGTCGTATTGTGTGGGTACGGGTCTAGGGACCCTAGTAGTATATTTGTCATTGAGATGTTGTCCAAGTACTATCCTTGGTATGAGAAGACTTTATACGAGTCGTATGTTCAAGTGATGAGAGATAGGATCCAAATCGTATGTTGTCTAGCGTCTAGCCTTTGATGTTTTGCCTAGGGTACGACTGGAATAGTACTAGTCGTATCATGATGATACGATTTAGGCGAGGGAGTCGTATGTTGGACAGAATGTGGTGTCCAACTTTCTGATCAAGTGATGATTTGAGGGTACCACTCGTATGATGTGGTTACGAGTTAAGGGTTCCAATCGTACCCACCTGTTGGGTTTTTACCATTTAAGTTGGGGGTATTCTGGATATTTACCCTCGTAACTTCTTCTGACCTCACAATATAAAATACCTTTGAGGCTTCATTAACCTATGATGCTAAATCAAACACTCTCTAAACTCTCTCAAATCTCTCTCTAGCTCTTTGTTCAAGAAAAAGCTAAAGTTTCTTTAAGTTAATCAATTTTGGGCTTTCAAGAGGGATTCTCTCCTCCCTCATTGTTAGTTCAACTAAAAGCATATTTTAATGAATGATTTTCATAGTACTATTATGGGGTTTGTTTAGGGGTTTGAAATATATGTTGGGGGTTTTGGTTGTTCATGTTGGATAATGTTTTCCCATGTTTTTCTTATGGTTTTTAATATTATAATTATGGTTTAAAGAAGTGGTTTCATGGGAATGGTCAATTGATACTTGTTTTGATTTTGGAAACTATATGCCCTCAATATGTTTGCCATAATGCAAATGAGAATGATTTTGTCACATAGTTTGACTATTCTTGAAACCTTTGCATTTCATATTATGGTAATGGAAATTAAATTGGTTCGGTTGGTTTTAAATGGTTTGGAAAGGCCTTAGTGTCCATTGCTTTGGATAGATTGGAAATCTTGTAGGGTACATGGGAATCCCCTCAGTGTTGGCTAATGACATTGCATGCAAGCTATAGTCGATATGATGATACCACTTCATAATGCCTTGATAATTGACTCCTAGAATTGGTGGTTTAGTTATGTGCTAAATGTTTTAATTGGCCAATAATCGTAGATTGTGATAGCTAACCGAGAAAGTGTAAGTCCTATGGACGAACATTAGCAACTCATGTTTGCCGACATAAGGGTTGGTCTTGGTGACCATATGATTGTGGGCTACATGGGAATCCCCCTAGTTTATACTTATATATATGCATCATGAAGGAAGAAGGGTACACAGGAATCCCCGACCCCTATGACATCTTTGATTCATGCAGCTACATGCATTGGGGAACGTCCAGGGGTAACACTGGACCCATATAACCCGTGGCTGGATGTAACACCCCGTATTTTTGATCCAGAAATCAAACCATTGTTCCTATGTTCGTAAACTCTAATCCCATGATTTATTTTGAATACATGTGTCATGATAATTATCCTAGGGTGTGAAGTGCTCATGAGGATAAAAATATTCATAGAAATCATTTAGAGCCAAGTTGAGCTAAGATCCTTTGATTCGCCCAAAGTTTGGAATTTGATTCTACAAAGGTCATCTTTGAATGAGTATAACTTTTTCTATATACATAATTTGGCAAATTAAGACCCACCAAATTGTATATAATCGAGTTAGCTTTCCAACGATACGAATTTTGAGCAAATTCGTTAATCGAGTGAAAAGTTATGCCATTTTTTGTGTGAGGAAGTAAGGGGTCGCAATAGTCCCACGATGCAAGGGTTGCTTGACCCAAATAGGGGTCGCATAGCGAGGGCTGCTTGACCCAACTAGGGGTCACGATGCGGGGGCTATTCCCTCATATTTTTAGCTTCTTAAGGGTCAAGGTTCACTTTGGCCTTTTCCCCTCAAACCCAAACATCCAAAACACCAAATTTCAGTCCCAAAATAGTACTTTAGCCCCAAATTAATATTCTCCCCAAATTGAAATCATCCTCTCTTTCATAAGAACACAAAAACCCTAAATCCTAAGCCAAGATCTTAAGAAAATATATCAACATTCGGATTTTATCCTTCAAGATAAGAAACTTAAGGTATATGGGACTATTATAAAAACCTTGGGCATAAGTTTAAATATTTTATCAAGATTAAAAATCCCCAATTATGATTTATAATGAAGTATATGATATGATTTTCGAAGATTATGCATCATGGGGTTGTTTTGACGGAAATATATGTTTCCTTAAATTACTTTTCATGAAAATTGTATGGTAACTATATATATATATGAATTTCGTGTATTTTGTACTATTGATTGAGAGCATGAGTATGAATTTCCTCTCCTGTTGCGAACTAAAGTTTATATTTTCATGGTGAATGATTTGAAAAGCATGCCTTAAGATTTGTAAGTGATCTTATCAATTCATGGTGTTTGGCATGGTATATATATAATAAGAGGGATTTTCTTGCTATAACTACATTCTTGCTTTAAAACGGAAAGAATTGCATGTGATTGATTAAATTAACATGACCACCACATGTTTTGACTCTTGCAAAGAGATGATAGATGCCTAAGTTTTCTTGAGATTTCAATATGATGACTCTATTGTGACGTTATGAAATTTTGGGTGGTATTGTGCATGTTTTGAATATGATGGGCTGTGAATTTGATATGATATTGACTTGCAAGTCAGGGTAAGACGATACCCAGTAATGACATGCCCCTCATAAAAAAGTAAGGATTGTTTTGATAGTATGAAGCATGATTTTGAATAATTAAAATTTGGACTTAAGAGAGCTAATTGGTTACCCGAAGAAGGATTTTGAGTGTAAGGGCTCATCGTTGGAAATCGTAGTTGCCAATACGGGTATTATCCCGAAAGGAGGAGAATGTGGGACGTCATGTAAGGGTGATGCCATGGTATACTTGTAAGGGGGTATACCATCTTATTAAAACTTCAATTCTTGCGGCACACTTGGATTGGAGGCTTGTCCTCCGAGTCAATGGCGGATTTCATATAGCTCATGGAATTACAGATTGTAGAGTGTACTGATTAGTTCAGAAGAATAACAAAGACTGAGTCAAGGCTTTCAAGAACTTCTTTGAAATTATTAAATATGCCCATGTATTTTTATTTACATAATGTTCATTGTTGTTACGCTATGCTCTCATCCATTTTGTATAAAAATATGTTATTTTGAGTTGTTTCACATACCAGTACAATTGTATTGACCCCCCTATATTTCAGGGTCTGAGGCTCAATCTAGAGGTCCTACTAAGCCGTAGATTTTTTTTGGACAGAAGTAAAGTGTGCAGTTTAGTGAGCCTTCTCTATTCTGGAAGGCCTATTTCTTTCAGATACTTGTTATTTATCTTGGTTTAGGTCCACTCGGGGTCTTGTCCCAGTTTCAAACAGTTGTTAATTTTGTATGTAGTAGAGATTTTGCAGACCAAAACAAATATTGTTTAGATGTCGATGGATTTTCTTTCATATTGATATACTTAACTCAGGACATGACCATGATTTCGTAATGATTTATTTTCTGCATCTTTTCCTTATTATATGATTATTGTGCATGATTACCAAAAATAGAAGGGTGCCCAGGACTCCACGGTTTGGGATGCTCATTACGATTAGGGCCCCAGCTTGGGTCATGAAAAACTTTGTATCAGAGCATGGTTCATAGTCCCAGGGCATCTGCGAAATCGCGTCGGGTAGAGTCTTGTTTATGGGTGTGTAGCGCGCCACACTTATAAGCAGGAGGCTACTAGACTCTTAGGAATGTCTCCCTTCATTGTGATTTAGTTCATACTGTAGAGTCTGAATGTCCTCTAATCAATGGTCTTTTGTATTTCAAAAAAGCTACCATGCCTCCACGTCGCTCCAACAAACAGAATGCCCAAATTGAAGATGTTCGTCCAACCCATGGGATGAGGACACGTAATAGGGCTTACACTCCTGAAATTGTTGTTGCTCCGGGAGTCCCTCCTGTTCAGATCAGTCCATCAAGGGCACCTAGGGTTCCCCGGTCTAGGACTAACCACACCCAACCTCTCCATAGAGAATTATCAAATGTTAAGTTCAGACAGTCGATGCATATGATCAAACAGTTGATAGATTCACAGACTCAAAAGTCGAAGGATGTTGGGTCTACGTCTGGTACATCCGAAACTACATGGGTGGGACAGTTTATGAGGTTGAAACCGCCTAAGTTTATGGGTATATAACTGGAAGAGGATACACAAGAGTTTGTGGAAGAGATGGAGAAAATTTTCTAGTAATACATGTGGATGATGTGGAAGGGGTTGAAAATGAGTGGGAAGATTCGAGGGGTGAAAATGTTGAGCCTTCCGTATGGGGAAAATTTATGAAAGCTTTCCTAAACCAATTCTTTCCCCAGGGGTTGAGGGAGTCCAAGGCTGAAGAGTTTATGAATTTGAAACAAGGGAAGATAAGCGTCAAGGAGTACACCCTAAAATTCAATCAACTATCCCGTTATGCTCCGAAATTGGTAGGAAACATGAGGGCCCATATGAGAAAGTTTGCATTCGGTATTTCGGATGACTTGGTGTTAGAGTGCAAAAGGGAAATATTGAACAGAGAAATGGACTTCTCCAGATTGTCTGTTTATATGCAGCAGGTTAAGGATCAGAAAAAGAGAGTCGTTGAAGCAAGGGAGAAAGACAGACAGGCCAAGAGGGCCAGACCAGAACTATAGTCAGTATCAAGATGGTAATTGGGGTAACAGGTGGCCGAAGAAAAAGTTCTGGAGTAATGGTCAGCCTACATCCAGCGCCCAGACCTCTAGCGGTCTCAGAATTTCAAGACTTTCCATGGGCCGAGAGTGCAGGGCACTCATTCACAAGGGAGTGTGGCTCATTCATATAGGTAATATCCTCGTTGTAGTATCTATGGGATGAACCATCTGGGAAGGTGTATCTATGGTGAGCACGTATGTTATACTTGTGGTCAGATGGGTCACTTCAAAAGGGATTGCCCGACAGCAGGAAGTAACATTGGGGGTGCTAAGTCCTAAGCTAATTCTTCAGTGCCACCACCACCTCCCAAGGGTACTACTACCGCTACTAGGGGCAGTCTCAATGCATTGTATACCTTGTCTAATCGCCAGGAGGCAAAGGCTTCACCAGATGTTGTCATGCGTACATTATAAATTTTCTCCCGTAATGTTTACGTGTTACTTGATCCTGAGTCTACCTTGTCTTATATGTCCCCATTTGTGGCAGTTAGTTTTGTCTTTAAACCTAAATATATTACAGAACCTTTCTCTGTTTCTACCCCTGTTGGTGACTCCATTATAGCTAAAAGGGTGTATAAAAATTATGTGGTGTCTGTTTGTAATCGTGATACTGTAGAAGACCTTGTAGAGCTTGATATGGCTGATTTTGATGCTATCCTAGGTATGGATTGGCTCCATTCATGCTATGTCATACTAGACTGTAGAACCAGGAAGGTCACATTCTCTTTTTTGAATGAACTAGTAGTGGAGTGGGAGGGGTATTCTTTAGCACCTAAAAGGAAATTCATCTCCTATCTCAGAGCCCGCAAACTTATATCTAAGGGTTGTTTGTATCATCTGATTCGGGTAAGAGATTCTAATATTAAAAGTCCTTCCCTCCAGTTTATACCTATTGTTAATGAACTTCTAGAAGTCTTTCCCGATGATCTTCCAAGAATACCACCTGATAGGGAGATAGATTTTTGTATTGATTTATTGCCTGATACCCGTCCTATCTCTATTCCGCCATACAAAATGGCTCCTGCAAAATTGAAAGAGTTGAAAAAGCAGTTAAAAGATCTTCTTGACAAGGGCTTTATCCGTCCTAGTATTTCTCACTGGGGTGCACCTGTACTTTTCGTGATAAGAAAGATGGTTCCCTCCATATGTGTATAGACTATCATCAGTTAAATAAGGTCACTGTCAAAAACAAATATCTCTTTCCTAGAATTATGATCTGTTTAACCAACTTCAGGGTACTAAGTGTTTTTCAAAGATAGACCTTCGTTTGGGGTATCATCAGTTGAAGGTTAGAGAGGTTAATATTCCCAAAACAACTTTCCAAACCCGATATAGCCATTATGAATTCTTAGTCATGTCCTTCGGATTGACTAATGCTCCTGCAGCCTTCATGGACCTAATGAATAGGGTGTTCTGCCTGTTTCTAGATATGTTTGTCATAGTTTTCATTGATGAATTTTTTTTTATTCTAACATTAAGGAGGATCACGCAGTCACCTCCAAATCATCCTTCAGACCCTCAAGGATCATAGTCTGTATGCAAAATTTTCCAAGTATGAATTCTGGCTTAATGTTATCGCTTTCTTGGGGCATATTATATCTAGTGAGGGAATTAAAGTTGATCCCCAAAAGATTGAGGCAGTGAGAAAATGGTCCAGACCCATGACTCCAACTGACATTCAGAGTTTCTTGGGTTTGGAGGGGTATTACAGAAGGTTCGTAGAGAGTTTTTCTTCCATTGCTTCTCCACTTACCATGTTGAAATAGAAAAAGGTTAAATTTGTGTGGTCTGACTCCCGTGAGAATAGCTTCGACAAGTTGAAAGATAAGTTGACTACTGCACTTATTTTGACCCTACCTGAGGACGCAAAGGGTTTTGTTGTATACTGTGATACATCCCGGGTGGGATTTGGGTGTGTACTTATGCAGCATGGCAAAGTGGTAGCTTATGCATCCAGACAGTTGAAGGTGCATGAGCGAAATTACCCCACTCATGAGTTGGATTTAGCGGTTGTGGTATTTGCACTTAAAATCTGGCAGCACTATCTTTTTGGGGTACATGTTGATATATTAACTGACCACAAAAGTTTACAGTATGTTTTCTCACAGAAAGAATTAAATTTTAGGTATAGGCATTAGTTGGAACTGTTGAAGGATTATGACATGAGCCTGCACTATTATCCGGGCAAGGCAAATGTGGTGGCCGACACCCTCAGCAGATTATATATGGGCAGTCTTTCTTATATTGAGGAAGGATAGGGAGAGATGGTGAAAGATATTCACAGGCTTAAAAATCTAGGGGTACGACTTCTGGATTCTGAAGATGGAGAAGTAGTTGTGCATGAAATAGCTAAATCTTCCCTATGTGTTGAAGTGAAGGAAAAATAGGATATGGACCTCATTTTAATGCAAATTAAGAAAGATGTGGGTTAACAGAAGGTGATGTCTTTTAAAATTGGCGATGATGGTGTATTGAGATATGAAGGTATGTTATGTGTACCAAATATGGATGGGTTACGGGAAAAGATCCTCGATGAAGCTCACACTTCAAGGTATGTTGTTCACCCGGGCTCTACTAAAATGTATCATGACCTTAAGGTAATATATTGGTGGAACAATTTGAAACGTGATGTTGTTGATTTTGTTTCTAAGTGTTTAAATTGTCAACAAGTCAAAGTGAAAGACTTGAGGCCAGGTGGTACTTCTCAAGAGATAACCTTGCCTATGTGGAAGTAGGAGATGATCAATATGAATTTAATCATGGGGCTTTCAAGGTCCCAGAACCAATATGACTCCATTTGGGTAATTGCAGATCGAATGACCAAGTCAGCTCACTTTCTACCTGTGAGTACTAACTATTCAGGAGATGATTACGACAAGCTGTACATTGAGGAATAAGTTTGGTTGCATGGGGAACTGGTATCCATTATATCCGATCGAGGTATGCAAATCTCTTCTCAGTTTTGGCGGTCTTTCCAGAGGGGGTTTAGGTACCCAAGTGAACCTGAGCACTGCATTCCACCCCAGATGGATGGGAAAGATGAACACACTATCCAGACCCTAGAGGATAGGTTGAGGGCCTGTGTAATTAACTTCAAGGGTAGTTTGGTAGATCATTTGCTATTGATAGAGTTCACCTACAATAATAGCTACCATGTCAGCATTAAGATGGCACTTTTTGAAGTACTTTATGGGAGAAGATATAGACCACTTGGGTGGTATGAAGGGGGTGAAATGCAGTTATTTGGGCCTGATCTTGTTCATCAAGCAATGGAGAATGTGAAGATCATTAGAGAATGACTCAAGAAAGCTCAGATCGCCAGAAATCCTATGCCGATGTTCAGAGAAGAGATTTACAGTTTGAGGTGGATGATTTGGTGTTCCTAAAGACCTCTCCTATGAAGGGGGTCATGCAATTTGGGAAGAAAAGAAAGCTTATTCCTCGTTATATAGGACCATACCAGATTTTGAGGAGAATAGGTGGGGTGTCCTATGAATTAGATTTTCCCGCGATTTTGGCTTCCATTCATCCCATTTTTCATGTCTCCATGTTGAAGAAGTGCATTGGAGATCATTCCTTAGTGTTGCTTGTAGAGGATATCAATATGAAAGACTCTTTGTCATATGAAGAAGAACCCATTGCCATTTTGGATCGCCAAGTTCGGAAGCTAAGAAGTAAGGTGATAGCTTCAGTTTAGGTGTTGTGGAAGAATCAAAAAGCTAAGGAAGCTACTTGGGAGTCAGAAAATGACATGCGAAGTAGATACCCAAACCTCTTTGAAACTGTGGATGATGATATGGAAGGTACAAATTTTATACTACTCCTTTCTTTTCATGTAGTTCATGAAATCGTGACTTTTTGCATCCTGAGTCATCATTCGGGAATGAATGATCCCAAGGGGGAGATAATGTAACACCCTGTATTTTTTAGCAAGAAATAAAACCATCGTTCCTACGTTCGTAAACTCTAATCCCATGATTTATTTTGAATACATGTGTCATGATAATTATCCTAGGGTGTGACGTGCTCATGAGGTTAAAAATGTTCATAGAAATCATTTAGAGCTAAGTTGAGCTAAGATCCTTTGATTCGCCTAAAGTTTGGAATTTGATTATACAAGGATCATCTTTGAATGAGTATAACTTTTTGTATATATAGAATTTTGCAGATTAAGACCCACCAAATTGTAGATAATTGAGTTAGCTTTCCAACGATACTAATTTCGTCAAAATCCGTTAATCGAGTAAAAAGTTATGCCATTTTTTGTGTGAGGTAGTAAGGGATCGCGATAGCCCCGCGACGCGAGGGCTGCTTGACCCAAATAGGGGTCGCATCGTGAGGGCTGCTTGACCCAACTAAGGGTCGCGACGCGGGGGCTATTCCCCCACATTTTTAGCTTCTTAAGGGTCAAGGGTCACTTTGGTCTTTTCTCCTCGACCCCAAACGTCCAAAACACCAAATTTCAGCCCCAAAACAGCACTTTAGCCCTATATTCAGATTCTCCGTAAATTGAAATCATCCTCCCTTTCCCAAGAACACAAAAACCCTAACTCCTAAGCCAAGATCTTAAGAAAATAGATCAACATTCGGGTTTCATCCTTCAAGATAAGAAACGTAAGGTATGTGGGACTACTCTAAAAACCTTATGCATAAGTTTAAATGTTTTATCAAGATTAAAAATCCTCAATTATGATTTATAATGAAGTATACGATATGATTTGTGAAGATTATGCATCATGGGACTGTTTTGATGAAAATATATGTTGTCTTGAATTACTTTTCATAAAAATTGAATTATAACTATATATATATATATATATATGAATTTTGTGTATTTTGTAATATTGATTGAGAGCGTGAGTATGAATTCCCTTTCTTGTTGCGAACTAAAGTTTATATTTTCATGGTGAATGATTTGAAAAGCATGTCTTAAGATTTGAAAGTGATCTTCTCAATTTCATGGTGTTTGGCACGGTATATATATGATGAGAGGAAGTTTCTTGCTATAACTACATTCTTTCTTTAAAAGAAAAAGAATTGCATGTGATTGATTAAATTAACATGACCACGAAATGTTTTGAATCTTTCAAAGAGATGATAAATGCCTAAGTTTTCTTGAGATTTCAATGTGATGACTCTATTGTGACGTTATAAAATTTTGGGTGGTCTTGTGTATGTTTTGAATATGATGGGTTGTTAATTTGATATAATATTGACTTACAATTCAGGGTCTGGCGAAATTCGGTGATGACATGCCCCTCATAGAAAAAGTAAGGATTGTTTTGAAAGCATGAAACATGATTTTGAATAATTAAAATTTGGGCTTAAGAGAGCTAATTGGTTACCCAAAGAAGGCATTTGTGTGGAAGGGCTCATCGTTGGAAACTGTAGTTGCTGATACGGATATTATCTCAAAAGGGGGATAATGCGGACGTCATATAATGGTGATGCCACGATATACTTCTAGGGGGTATATTATCTTATTAAAACTCCAATTCTTGCGGCACACTTGGATTAGAGGCTTGGCCGCCGAGTTAATGGCAGATTCCATATAGCCCATGGAATTACAGATTGTAGGGTGTACTGATTAGCTCAGAAGAATAACAAAGAGTGAGTTAAGGCTTTCAAGAACTGCTTTGAAATTATTAAATATTCGTATGTATTTTTATTTACATAATGTTCACTGTTATTACGCTATGCTCTCATCTATTTTGTCTAAAAATATGTTAGTTTGAGTAGTTTCACATATCAGTACAATTGTATTGATCCCCTATATTTTAGGGTTTGAGGCTCAGTCTAGAGTTCCTGCTAAACCATAGAATTTTTTCAAACAAAAGTGAAGTGTGTAGTTTGGTGAGCCTTCTCTATTTTGGAAGGCCTATTTCTTTCAGATACTTGTTATTTATCTTGGTTTAGGTCCACTTGGGGTCTTGTCCCAGTTTTAGACAGTTGTTTAATTCGTATGTAGTAGAGATTTCACAGACAGAAACATATGTTGTTTAGATGTCGATGGATTTTCTGTCATATTGATATACTTAACTCTAGACATGACCATGATTCCTTAATGATTTATTTTCCGCATATTTTCTTTATTATATGAGTATTGTGCATGATTAACAAAAATAGAAGGGCGCCCGAGCCTCCACGGTTCGAGATGCTCGTTATGATCAGGGCCCCGACTTGAGTCGTGACAGTGGATTATGACGGTAAGTCTACACAACCCAGGTTAAAGTTTTTAATGCATTCTAAACCCAGTTCCCTTTCCCGGTATGTTATATATTTATATACGTATGTTATTACATATGGGTATTTACTTTGGTTTTGAATAATGGCATTATTTTATCCTTATTCCTAAGTACATGCTAACGTTCTCTCTGCTAACCATCTTCAGGCGGTGTATCCCCACGTGATGCAGGAACCGACCATACTTCTTCTCCTGCTCATTGACTTGCATTCGGGGATAGCTTTGTATAGACTGAAGTGGTGAGCTTTCATACTCTGAAAGGCTCTATTTCATGATATGGACTTCTTTCATTTATCTTTATTTCTTAGATTTTGGTTTTGGCTATGGTTGGGGCATGTCCCAACCGAATGTTCTTTGATTTTGAATAGAGGCTTCATGGGACTGTTATGGGCATAGGTGGTGTTGGTATTGGTGTCATCCTTGGTATTGTATTGGCATTAGGGTTGACAATAGTTGGACATTTAATTAAGGTTGTTAGATTATGATTATAGACTTTGATTAATGTCTTTGATTTATTATTGTTCTATCTTGTTATATGTTCATAATTTATCCGACATAGGGTGCAAGGTTGTTACGATTAGGTATTGGGGTTGGTCTTCGATCTCAGTTGGACTTAAGGCACCTAATACGACTATGCCCTGGTTTGGGGTGCATCAATATGTTAGCTAAATGATCATTATCGTAACTCATGTGTTATAGGCCTTCAAGGCATTATTTGATAAATATTAATGATGGGAGGGTACATAGGATTATCTTGGCATATCACTTGACGTGATTCTGTGCATAGGGTCGAGACCAGACCAATATAGCGAGCCCAACCATTGGATGTACCCCCATTTGTGACATCATTTATATTTGGAGTCAGTTGGAATGTCATGCACTGGATTTCCTGATTCGAGCCAGTATATGGCATATATGGCCTGCAGACAGACCCTCATAGTGAGCCCTTGGGTGGAGCATACCTGGTTACAGAGTGTTATTACAGTTAAACATATGGGATCATAGCTATGAGTATATGAGCAACATATGTTTTATACTTGCCTTAGATTGCCTTTGGTAGGCTACCTTGTGATCATTTGTAATACTGATATGATAAATACACCACCTAGGAAAATTATAGGCCCTATATCATAAATAACACCCTTCTAAATATTATATAAGATGCTAATAAGATCGTTACATAGGTTACCAATTCATTTCGTATATGTGTTACTTGTTGGCTCATAAGTTTTTCACTTTGATATTTGACTCATATAGGGATCTGTACTTCTCCAGCTGTTATTCTGTCTACTTTCATACCATTACATGTTGTTTATGTACTGACTTCCTGAGGGAACCACATTTTATTAATGCAAGCTTAGATCCTTAGGATAACAGACATCCACGTTAGGCCCTATTGCCATTTTCAATTGATATTTTGGTGAGCTCCTATATATCTCTGGAGCCAATCGATGTCTAGTATTTTGATTATATGTACAGGACTCTAGTTGGGCATGAAGGACCCTATGCCAACTAGTCATTTGTAGTATAGTGTGTTAAATTAAATAGAGGCTTCATGGACATCATGTAGTATTGTATTGTACATTTTTTTAATACAACCCCCTCCCCCCTATATGTATATAGCTTATATTGGGTATCTTGCCTATTAATGTCTCATAATCTTCCGTATGTCACCTAGTGCTGGTAAAGTAAGTGTATACAGCTCTTTTCCGTCATCAATATTTTGGGGCATGACAAACTTGGTATCAAAGTCTTGGTTCACTTGTCCGAGAGAGTCTATGAAGCCATGTTTGGTAGGACCTTACTTATCGATATGTTGCGTGCCATATCTATAATTAAGGAATTACAAACATTTATGAATTTGAACTTTATTTATAATCTTGATCGTGCAATAGAGTGAAGTCATAGGCAGTTACTTTTGACTCATATTCTACTTATTTGTAATACAGACCATGTCTGCTACAGAGAAGGATAAAGCAGCCCAGCAGGCCACTACTAGCACTTCTCAGGAGGCAACCACTACCGGACAATCTCTAGTATTGGTGGATTTGAATAGGACTCAAGAAACTTTATTGGGTTCTATACTTTCAAGTTCTCAAATGCCCAAAATGGAAGGACCCATAGGGTAATATGCACCTCCAATGGTACCAACAGTAGTTCCTATCCTACCATTAAGTGGGTCAGACCTAGATCTCAAAGGAGCAATACAGTTGCTCACATAATTGGTAGCACTCGGGCACATAGACAGAATTTGGATGTACCTGTTACTATTAATGGAGGGGTGGCCAAACCTAGGATCAAAGATTTCCACCATATGAATCCACCAGAAATCGCAGGTTCTAAGCTTACAGAGGACCCTCAACAGTTCATTGATGAGACTTATGAAATTTGTAGGGTAATACGGGTATCATACATAGATACAGTTGAATTTGCTACCTATCGACTGAAAGATGTTGTTATTGATTGGTATGATAGTGGGTCACCTCGAGAGGTCTGATTGACACCAGTTAAGAATTCTTGAAGTAGATATTCCCAAGACATCCTTTCGGACAAGATATAAACACTTTGAGTTTCTTGTCATGTCATTTGGACTAACGAATGCTCCAGCAACCTTCATGGACATGATGAATAGGATTTTCCAACCTTTCCTTATATGTACGTGATTGTATTTATAGATGACATTTTGATATACTCACGTAATGAAGTTGAGCATGCAAATCATTTGAGGTCAGTATTACAGAGACTCAGAGAGCACCAGTTGTATGCTAAGTTCTCCAAGTGTGAGTTTTGGTTGACCTTGGTAGCTTTTCTTAGTCAAGTGATATATGGAGAATGTATCAGAGTAGATTTTTAAAAGATAGAATCTATGAAAAATTGGCCTCGACCAATCATTCCAACAAAAGTACATAGTTTCTTGGGGCTAGCTGATTACTATAGGAGATTTATGGAGAGATTTGCCTCTATTTTGGCCCCATTTACTAGGATGATGTAGAAAGCAGTTAAGTACCAGTGGTTAGATGTTTGTGAAAGAAGTTTCCAAGAACTCAAACATAGATTGAATACGGCGCCGGTATTAGCCTTACTATAGTACATAGAAAGATATGCAGTGTACTGTGATGCTTTCGGTGTTGGTTTGGGTTACATCCAAATGTAGCATGGAAAATTTATAGAGTATGATTCTTGATAATTTAAGAAGCATGAATAGAACTATCCTACACATGACTTAGATCTTATAGTTGTGGTATTCACACTTAAAATATAGCGCCATTATTTATATGGAGTGCATGTTGATATTTTTACAGATCATAAAAGTCTTCAATATCTATTCAAGCCAAAAGAGCTAAACCTAAGGCAGAGGCGCTGGCTAGAGTTACTGAAAGACTATGATGTCAATATTCTCTATCAACCAGGCAAATATAACATTGTAGCTGATGATCTTAGACGACTATCCATGGGTAGTCTAGCACATCTATCACTTGTTGAGTGAGAGTAGCAAGATATGTTCATAAATTAGCAAATCTTAGCATTCACCTTATGGATTCTGAAGATGGTGGCATTGTGGTACTTAATATAGCCGAGTCATCACCCGTGGCATTAGTTAAACAGAGGCAGTATGATGACCCCTTATTGCTCCAATACAAAGAGGGAATTCAACAGCATTGAGTTTCAGCATTTGAAGTAGCAGGCGATGGTACTTTGAGGTATCGAGGTAAACTATGTGTACCAGTTGTAGATGGGTTGAGACAATAGATTATAGCTGAGTCACATTGTTCCTGTTATTCAATCCATCCTAGTTTTACCAAAATGTATTATGATCTTAAAGATATTTACTGGTGGAATGACATAAAGAAAGATATAGCATAATATGTGGCATTGTGCTCCAACTATCAGCAAGTGAAAGCGGAACATCAGACACCTGATGGACTATCTCAAACCTTTAGCATTTCAGTATGGAAATGGGATGCTATTAATATGGATTTTGTTGTACGCCTACCTTCTTCTTATTGGAAACATGACTCTATTTGGGTAATAGTTGATAGGCTGACGAAGTCAACCCATTTTCTTCTTGTTAAGTCTACCAGTACGGCTAAAGATTATGCCATGTTATATGTAAAAGAAACTATTCACCTACATGGGACCTCGATGTCCATTATTTTAGATAGAGGTTCTCCGTTTAAAGCTCAGTTTTCTAAATCATTCCCTAGTATTTTGGGTATACCTATGAACCTTAACACTATATTTCATCCGCAGACAGATGGCCAAGCCGAGCGCACCATTTAGATGCTCGAAGACATATTGAGAGCATGCATGCTGAATTTTAAAGGTAATTGAGATGATCATTTTACTTTAATAGAATTTGCTTATAATAACATTTATCACTCTACCATTGGCATGGCTCCATTCGAAGCCCTATATGGGAGATGATGTAGATCACTTATTGGTTGGTTCGAAGTAGGCGAGACACAGGTATTGGGTCTAGATCTAGTCCATAAAGTTGTCAAAAAGGTTAAGTTGATATGAGAGTGGTTGAAGATGGCCCAATATAGGCAAAAATCATATGCAGATATACAACGTAGAGATTTAGAATTTCAAATTGATGATTTTGTGCTCTTGAAGGTGTTGCCTATGAAAGGCATTATGCGATTTGGTAAGAAGGGTAAGTTGAGTCCCATGTATATTGGACTCTATAGAGTTATTCACAAAATTGGCCAGGTAGCCTATGAGCTAGAATTACCTCCAGAGTTAGCTATAGTGAATCCTATCTTTCATGTGTCTATGCTACGTAATTGCTTAAGAGAGCCATCTCGAGTCATCCCTATAGAGGGTATTGAGTTGTTAGAGACTTATCATTTAAGGAAGTCCCCATGGCTATATTGGATTGGCAGGTCAGAAAGTTGAGAGCTAAATACATAGCTTTGATAAAGGTTCTTTGGAAGAACTAGAATATAGAAGAAGCCACTTGGGAAGCAGAAGCAGATATGAAAGATAAATACCCATATTTATTCCAAAAACTACCAAAAGGTTCTTAAACTACTTGTTGCTTTATATGATGGTCAGTTTCTACTATATTTTATTCTGTTAACATTCAATTCTTACTTGATATATTTAGGTACATTATTTGTTCCTATGAGTCTTAAGATTTATATGGAAAAAACTTGAGGATGCAGAGTATAAGGCATGTTACGTGGTTGGTTATGAATTTTAATTGTGTTTAATGCCAAGAGGAGCCTCGGGTATTATTTCTTGAGTTTAAGTCCAAGAGGAGCGTAGTGTATTACTTGTTGAGCATTATATGTGTTGTGACGCTCTATGAATGGTATTTGGATGTATTTTGTCTAGATGACAGGTACCTGATAGTCCTATTTAAAAAGGAAACTCAGGCAAAAATTTAGAAATTTGAAGAGTTTGTCAAATTTTAAGGCCTTATGATGGGATAAAGTGAGACCGACGTTGGTTAAATGCTCTAGTAGATGTCTTAGATCGTGGTGGGATGGAGAGTAAGATTCAAATATCATTCAAGAGAGAATGACTCTAAGTGGGGGAGATTGTTGCATTTCGGGAAAAAAATCTTTTTTTGAATCTAAGTTAATATTATAGAAAAGTAAATAATAAAAGCATAGTTGCACTTATATATTTTAGCTAAACAATCATTATTGTAACTCACATGTTATAGGCCTTCAAGGCATTATTTGATAAACATTAATGATGGGAGGGTACATAGATTTGGCTTGGCATATCGCTCTACGTGATTCTTTGCACAAGGTCAAGATCAAACCATTATAGTGAGCCTAACCATTGGGCGTACCCGCTTTGGTGGCATCATTTGTAGTTGGAGTCAACTATAACGTTATACACTAGTTTCCCCTAACTCGAGCCAATATATGGCATATATGACCTGTGGACAGAACCTCATAGTGAGCCCCTGGGTGGGGCATACCTAGTTATAGATATCGATTATAGTTATACATATGGGATCATAGCTATGAGTATGTGAGCAATATATGTTTTATACTTACCTCAAATTAACTTCGGTAGGCCACCTTGTGATCATTTGTACTAATGATAGGATAAATATAATACCTAGGCAAATTAGAGGCCCTATATCATAATGAACGCCCGTACAAATATTATATAAGATGCTAATAAGATCGGTGCATAGTTTACCAGTTTATTTCGTATATATGTTACTTGTTGGCTCATACGTTTTTCACTTTGATATTTGACTCATATGACCTTCTGTACTTCTCCAATTGTTATTTTGTCTACTTTAATACTAGTATGTGTTGTTTATGTACTGACTTCCTCGGGGGCACTAAATTTTATTAATATAGGCTCAGATCCTCAGGATAGCAGACGTCCACGTTAGGCCTTATTGCCATTTTCAGCTGTTATTTTGGTGTGCTCCATCTCTCTCTGGCGCCAGTCTATATCTATTATTTTGATTATATGTACAGGTCTCTAGTTGGGCATGATGGGCCATATGTCAACTAGTCACTTGTAGTATAGTGTGTTAAACTGACAAGAGGCTTCATGGACATCATGTAGTATTGTATTATACAATTTTGTTAATACAAACCCCCTTGTGTATGTACATATATTCTATTGGGTATCTTGCTCATTATTGTCCCATAATCTTGCATATATCACCTAGTGATGGTAAAGTGAGTGCATATGGTTCTTGTCCGTCACCATTATTTTGGGATGTGACAGTTCTTTTCAATATTTTTGCTTATTTTTTGCCATTAGATAATTCCTATAGTTGTCCCAAGTCATTTATGACTTTTTGGGACTGGCCGTATGATTACCGGGCAATTCATTTTATTTTTAGAGCTAGTTTTCTATTTTGAAGTCTTCATTGGTTCAAAATATCCACCTGCTAAAAACTTCAGTTAAATGATCTTGTATATAAATTCTTACCATTCCATCAGCTCCAGAATATCTATTTTAGGCTAGGTAGACCTTTTGTTTGGGTCTCAAGACACCCGAGCTCATTTCAACCTATTGGTCGGAAAGGTTAAGAAAATGGAATATGGGTGTGGGACCAATTTTTTGTTGAAATGACATCGGTTAGAAATTTCAAATGCGTCATTGCATCTGTAACATTGAATTTTGTAGAGTCTATTTGCGTCTACGGGATTCTGAATGAATCCTGAGGGGTTGGAGAAGACTTGGAAAAGTCCTAGTTGTACTGGTGCACCCATGATCGCGTACCATGGATCGCTAATAGCGATCTGGAAGCACCAGCAAGTTTCATGATCGTGACACTTTCAATCGCGACAGCAACTCCTTAGGCATTCGACCAGTACCGCGATCGCGATAGGGAAATGTAGCAAACACGACTTCTGCCTCTGCTGTTGTGTATCACGATAGCGATATTCAAATCATGATTGTAACTCCTGAGAATCTGGTATGGGCATAACTAGACCCTGTGCAACCTATTTTGCCCATTTCTCACCCATTCTCTTGAGACTAAAACCCTAAAGGAGAGTAAAAGCTTGGGATTGAAGCTTTCGGGTGAACTAGGAGCTTGACTAACACTTCTTTTCGTGATTCCCCTTTGATTTTTGGTAAGATTTCACCCTTTTCATGGTAGAATTTTTCCCATCTCTAGTTCAAAATCCCTAAACCTTGGAGGCTTAATTTTATCCTTAAATTAGCTCAGATTTCACCCATTTTTATTGATATCACTCCTTAAGCATGAGGGATCATTGGGTTGGTTTCAAAAACCTAATTTTCTTTAAATGGGACCCACATGGGAATTTTTAGGTATTTGGGAATCGAAGAACAATAGTGCAACATGGGTATTATTACTATTCTCGTATTGATGAGTAGAATGTGATTTTAATCACTTGACATCTTGTGAAAGCTTCTCGAAAGGGAAAAACGGTGATTTAGTGGATCTTTTGAGCTTTCTTTGACTCCAGGTAGGCTAGGTTTTACCCCTTGTTAGATTGAGCTACTTCATAGTATGTTTACAATATTGTGTTAGATTTGGGGATGGGTCTTAGGTATTGGTGTGATAAAATGCAATATATTGGTTAGTTGGACTATTTAGGGTATTTTGGATACCCATTTTGGGCATAATTAGCCTAGTTAGACATACCTTAGGTGAAATTGACCTCATGGCTCTTATTTAGGATGGAAATACCTTAGTTACTCAACCAATGAGGAGATTGCCTTAGTCACTTGGGTTTAAGGTGAAACTTACCCTAGTTGCCATTACCTTAGGTGGAACTGACTTAGCCGTTTTATATTGGGAGACATTGTTATCCTTGGGCTAGTTATGGCTTGTTCAACATCTAATAGTGGATTTAGATACCTTAGCCTAGTTTGGGGTAAACATTGCTTGGTAAATGATTTAGAGGATTTAGAAGTAGGCTCTTTGACCCACCTTAGCCCAAGATTTGTGTTAGTTATTGAAAACCCTTTTTAAGCTTGTGTACATCTAGAAAATGTTCATTGCAGTAATATTGAGATGCCTTAGTATTTGATGGTTATGATGGGTGAAGTTGGAATAAATGCTTAACGATTATTCTATGAATAAGTTATTGATTAAGCTTGTGATGAGCTATTGAATATGTTATTGAGTGAGCTATTAAACATGCTATTGAATAAGTCCTTGATTATGATATTGTCTAAGCCAATGATTAGGTAATTTATTGGGTCATTGAATGAGCTATTAACTACACTAGTGATCATTCTTATTGATAAATTAATGATTACGATATTGTTTATGCTAGAAGTCATGTTTATTGACTATATTAGCAATTAAGTTATAAATTATGTTATGATTAAGCCATTGATTATTCTATTAATAAGCTAAAGATTATGCCATGGATTAACGATTGATCAAGCAAATGATAAGCTATCTATTATGCTAACGATAAGCCATTGAATATATGAGTTATTGACTATGTTATTGATAATACTTATGGATTTCGTTAGCCATGATGCTAATGACTATATTAGTGATCACACTATTGATTATGCTAGTAACCATGTCTATTGAAGATACTAATGATCATGTTATTGGTTATGTTAATGACCATGCCTATGGACCATATTAGCAATTATTCCATTGATCTTATTAAAGGGCATGCTTATTGATTTTGTTAGCGATTATGATATTGATCATACTAAAGATCACGCTTATTTACTATATTGACGAGTATTCTATGGATTATGCTAGAGATCATGATTTCAGTTATAATTATTGATCAGGCTAAATATCTATGCTAGCGGTTATGTTATTAAATACTCTATGTATTATGCTATTGGCTATGATAATGATGATATGGTTACCGGTATAAGTACTAATATTGCTTATGATATGAGTTATATAAATACTAGTTCAAGTCCGGATAATGATTATGAATAGTGATTAGTTGATAAATGATGACTAGTTGATGAATGTGGTTAGAGATAAATATTGATTAATTGATAAATAATGCCTAGTCGATAAATAGTGATTAGTTGATAAATAATGATTAGTTGATAAATGATGATTAGTTGATGAATAGTTATTAGTTTATAAATGATGGCTAGTTTATGAATAACAATTAGTTGATAAATGATGACTAGTTGATGAGTGGTGGTTAGTCGATAAATGTTGATTAATTTATAAATAATGGTTAGTGGATAAATGGTGTTTAGTTAATAAATGGTGACTAATGGATAAACGATGGAAATAGTGTGACATGACATAGATGGGTACTATTTGTATTATGAGAGTTGGTAAATGATGGTGGTGGATTATTCTATCTTATTTGTACCTTCTAGGCTTATGGGGGATTGCGATGGATTATTTACTTTTTCGCACTAATTGGCTTATAGGGGACAATTTTGTAGTTATGATTGCATGTTGTGTTGCTTTATGTTATGTTATCATTCTAGTTTATATACTTATTTATGCACAACGATGTTAGAGTCGATTTAGGTTTGTCTCTTCCTTGACTTAGCTATGTTATCTCACATTTTATCATACTTATATCATGATTTGGCTTAGTCGGCTGATGATGCCTAAAGAGTACCCATGGTTTTGGTACTCATACTATACTTCTGTATCTTTTTGGTGCAAATCCAAGTACTAGTTGTCGTTGTTGATCGACGTTCGTGTTGTGTTGAGTTCCGACGATAGGGTAAGCTCTTGGAATCAAAGTCGTCTATTTCCTTCTATATTTCTATGTTCAGTCTTTTGTTCAGAGATAGATGTAATTAACTATTCTAGAATTTTTAGTATTTATATAAAAGCTCTTGTACTGGATCTACCAGGTCATGGGATGGTTTATATTTGTTGACTAGCTTTTATCTATTTCAAATATCTTGTTTATTTACAAGTTGTATTGTTGATTTCCTCCTATGTTGGGCATTTCCACCAAGTCAACCCATTGTATTTAGCTTCGACTTATGGTCTAGATTACCTATTGGCGGGATAGAGTAGGTTCCATTATGACTCATAAATCGGGTCATTTCAAGTTAGTCCTCACAAGCAAGAAATAAGCAAACTTAGTCATTCTATCCACAATGACCCAAATAGAATCATACTGATTCTGAGACCGCGGAAGATCCATAACAAAATCTATATTAATCATCTCCCACTTCGACATGGGTAATTCTATCTCTTGGGACATGCCACCAGGCCTCAAATGTTCAACCTAGACTTGTTGACAAACCATACACTTAGCAAAAAAATTTGACACATCCCTCTTTAAATTATTCCAGCAGTACATTTCTTTAAAATCATGATACATTTTGGTTGAACCTGAATGAACTGTGTATCTGGACTCATGAGCTTTGGTCAAAATCCTTTCCTGCAACACAGGTACATCAGGAATACACAATCTTCCTTGATATCTCAAGATGTCATCTCCCTCAATCTCAAAAGTCGTAACCTTTTGTTGACTCATATCATCTTTGATTTGCATGAATATGGGATCTAAAGCATGTTTCTCCTTCACCTCAGCACCAAGAGAAAATTTAACCACTTTCTGAACAATGACTCATCTATCCTCAGAGTCCAAGAGGAGAACTCCTAAATTTGTTTGTCGTTGAATATCCTTTACATATCTTGTTTTCTCCTCATCAACATTGGACAGATTTCCCATGGACAATCTTCTAAGAGCATCAGCAACGGCATTAACTTTACCTAGATAGTAGTGCAAACTCATGTCGTAATCCATAAGTAATTGAGCCACCGTCTTTTCCTAAGATTCAATTCCTTCTGTGTAAATACATACTGTAAGCTCTTATGGTCTGAATAAATGTCCATATGCACCCCATGGAAATAATGATGCCGGATCTTCAAAACAAAGACCACAGCCGCCAACTCTAAATCGTGAGTCAGGTAAATTCTCTCATGAACCTTAAGCTGCCTGGAAGCATCAGCTACAACCTTACATGCTTCATCAAAACACAACTTCGACCCACACGAGATGTATCATAATACACAACAAACCCCTCAATACCCTCAGGTAGGGTCAAAACAGGCGCAAAAGTCAACTTATCCTTTAACTTCTCAAAGCTACCTTCACAAGTATCGGACTACAAAACTTAATATTTTCTAAATTAGCATCATCAGCGAAGCAATAATAGATAAGAAACTCTCTACAAACCTCCTATAATGCCCAACCAAGCCCAAAAAGCTCCTAATGTAGGTTGGAGTCATGGGTTTAGACCGCTTCTTAACTGCCTCAACATTCTATGGATCCACATTTGTCCCTTCACTAGAAATAACATGCCAAAGAAATGTCACAACACATAGCCAACATTCATACTTAGAAAAATTTTCATACAACTTCTTATCCTTAAGAGTTTGCAACATAATTCGGAGGTGATGATCATGATCCTCCTCACTTTTGGAGTACACTAGGATGTCATCAATAAAGACTATAACAAACAAATTCAAAAATATCCTGAACACCTGATTCATAAGATCAATGAAAATAGTCGGAGCATTAGTCAACCCAAATGAAATAACCAAAACTTATAATGGCCATACTGGGTCCAAAAAGCAGTCTTGTGAATATCAACCTCCCTAATTTTAAACTAGTGATAGCCTGAACGGAGATCAATCTTTGAGAAACATGTAGCACCCTGAAGCTAATCGGTGAGATTATCAACCCTAGGAAAAGGGTACTTATTTTTTAATGTAACCTTATTAAATTGGCAATAATCTATACACATCCGAAGGGACCCATCTTTTTTTATACATGAAGCAGGATCACCCCACAAAGAAACACAAGTACAAATGAAACCCTTATCAATAAGATCTTTTAACTGCTCCTTTAGTTTATTTAGTTCAGTGGGAGCCATCCTATAAGCAGAAATGAAAATAGGATGGGTATCCGGTAGAAGTTCAATCCCAAAATCTTTTATGTTTCGGGAGGAATTCCAAGAATATCATCAAGAAAAACTTCAGGAAATTCATTAACCACAGGGACAGATTGCAAAGAGGAACTCTAAGATATATAATCCTTAACCTGAACTAGGTGATGCAAACACCCTTTGGAAATTGACTTCTAAGCTCTAAGATAAAAAATAAACCTCTCTTTAGGTACTAATGAACTCCACTCTTATTCAATTACGGGTTTATTTAGAAAATAAAAATTGACCTTTCGGGACTTACAATTCAGAGAAGCATAGCATGAATGGAGTCAATCCATCCCCAAGATCATATCAAAATCCACTATATCCAGTTTTATCAAATCCACTAATGTCTTCATATGATGAATGGACACCACACAACCCCTATACATTTTTTGAGCGATAATAAACGCACCCATCGGAGTAGAAATAAAAAAGGGGTCAAAAATATTTTTAGGACCAAAACCAACATGTACAGCCACATAAGGGGTCACATAATATAGTGTAGAACTCAGATCAATCAAACAATAAATAGCACGGGAAAAGAGTTGTAACATACCAGTGACAACATCTGGGGATACCTCATATTCTTAACGAGTAGCAAGTGCAAAGAGGCAATTCTAGCTATTTTCGGTACCTAATGTGGCGCCCTTAGGTGAAAGATATGAAGAAGTGGCAACTGGGACCTTATTATCTCTAGTGGCAACTCTAGCTATAGGACAATTCCGCCATAGATGACCAAGCTGACCATAATTAAAACACAAGTTCCTCCCCTTATCATAATTTCCACGGTGAAGCTGCCCATAAATTGACATAGAGGGTAAGTTGGGACCGACTGAGATCCACTAACTTGAGACTGGGCATCCTGTGCCTTAGGACCACTGCTAACCTGAAAACGATAATCATCTAAAGGCTTAGGATAAGGAGCACTAGCTGATGAATAAGAATTTTTCCAGTTCTTCTTCTTGGTCCACTACCTACTATCCCTTCTACTATTCCACTGATTTGCACCCTGCTCTACATATCTAAATTTCTCTCTCTACCTTTCTCTCATCTCTATGATTTGAGGTGGATTTATGCACCTTAGTGTTGTTATTCGGGCTTATTTATCTTAGAGAAATTCTTGTTCTTAATGAGTCAATATTTGTATAATTAATAATATAAGTGTTAAAATACTTATTTATAATATTTAAGGTGTGTTTCAAACAAGTTTGGAATCAATTTGGACACTTCGAGTTTAGATGAGAAAACTAGTGTTACTAGCTTGAGCTATGTGTTGTTCTAGTTCATCTCGATGCATTATAATGTGTGTAATGAGTTACCAAGGACATAATTGTGTAATTATGTGTGGAATAACTTATTTCTAGTTCTTAATTTTTAATTTAAACAAGCCAATAGACTCAATACTAAGTTAAAGATCAAAAGCACAAAACAAGTACTCTTAGGTTAAGTAACTAGTTAATGGCATGCCACGGACATTAGGCACCGTGTTATTGATGTACCAATCCCTTGGTATAATCCTAAATGACCACTTCCAGTATCTCACTATGATTTGGGTGTGACGCCCCCATATCAAAATCGGTGGCTTGTGTCTAAGTATAAATAGGACACTTAGTTGTTATGTTACACACCTTGGACAACCTTGGGACTTAAAAGGAAAATGGAGAACACTTCAATTAGGGTTTTTATTCCATTAATTCAGACCTATAAGGAGAAAACACAGTAATATGAGATAATATTTGACAAATAATATCATTAACGTTGATTATTTCAAATCTTGTGATAATCTTGCAGATTCATTGACTAAGGCCTTAGCAAGAGAAAAGTTCTGGAGCATATCAAGGGGGATGAGATTGAAGCCTATAAATTCTTGAGTCATATGTGAGGAAATCCAATCTGGGACTAGAGATCCTATAACCATGTTCAATGGGGACAATGAATCACATGATGACTTGTTGTGAAAAATGCACTATATTTTTTCCTTTGTTTGATGTGAGTGCATTTTACTGTAATGATTTGGGAGGTTGAGTTTAAAAAACTCTTATTGAAAATATATAGCTCGTGTGTGTGAAGAGATAAAATTACAAGAGTACTCTAGATAGATTTCACCTATGTGAGTGTAGAAATAGGCCGCTTCTATGAGAACTAGGCCCATTCTTAAAAACATTCATGAAATTAGGACAGCACAAGGTCGTAATGTGCTGGCTATAAATCTCATGTTATCACCTTGTTTACTATGTGTAAGCAGTGATATTTTATTTCTCTTAAGCATTCATAGTTAAAGTCTGAGACCACTACAATTCCGGCTTAAAAATTACTCCCTCTGTTTCAAAAAGAATGACCTAATTTGATTTGGCATGAGGTTTAAGAAAATAAAGAAGACTCTTGAATCTTGTGGTGTTAAATTAAAGATATGTCAAATAGACGAAAATGTCCTTCAATCTTATGGTTTTAAACATGTCATGTGAAAAGTTACAATTAAAAAGTTGTTGAAAGGGGAAGGAATCATTCTTTTTTAAACGGACTAAAAAGATAAGTAGGTCATTCTTTTTTAAACGGAGGAAGTATTATTTTACTAAATAGAGGTTCAATGTAGAGCACACCTTCATTATGTATGATAGCATTCTTAAGCTAGTAGATTATCTTATCTAATAGGCAGAATACATACGCAGGTCCCTCAAGTACGCACCATCTTTCACTTAGGCACCTCAAGTGGACATTGTTCCATTTTGGCACCTCAAGTGGCCTTCAAGTGTGCCACTTTGGCACTTTTTGCTGAGTTGGCAAGGTGCGTGTGACACACGCATTGAAGGCGCGTTTTGGTGACATTTTCGTAATTTTTCAGTGGCATTTTCATAATTTTTATTTTTCTTCTCTTTTCTTCTTCTTCTTCTTCTTTTTCTTTCTTCAATCCATTAACTGACCACCATTTTTTTCCTTAACACATCCTTATGCTAAAATGGTCAAATCAAGAATCTTACTTCTTTTATGAAAGAAGAAATCAAAAAACAAGAATGATTAAATCAAGAAATAAGAATGCTTAATTATAAGAAATAAGAATGCTTAAGAAATAAAGCTAAATCAGTGAAGAAAAATTGAATTCAAACAAAATCAATAAAAAAAAAATTAAAATCGAAGCATAAAAACCAAGAAAAATCAGTGAAGGAAAATTGAAAATCGAAGCAAAATTGATGAAAGAAATTAAAAAATAAAGCTAAATCCGTGAAGAAAAATTAAAATCAAATAAAATTAATTAAAAAAATTAAAAATTGACTGGTGGGGTGGATGGGGTGGCGGGTGGGTGGGGTGGGAGGGGCGGTGGAATGGGTGGACTGGTGGGGTGGGGTAGGGGTGGGTGGGGTGGGGGTAGGTGGGTGGATGGGGTGTTTGAAGAAGAAGGTTGGTGGGGCGGGTAGGTTAGGGAGAGGGGGTACTTTTTATTTAAATTAATTATTTATAAATTATTTGAGTATTTTTTATTTAAAATTAATTATTGGGGAAAGGGGTGATTATTGATTTAAAAAAAAAAAAGATTAATTAATGATTTAAAAATTATTTTTTAGAAAAATGACACGGGTCGGCATATTATTTGTTACTTTCCACATCATCAGACGCGTGTAATACACGTACACAATATAAATTTGTTGATTCAGCAAATGGTACCAAAGTGGCACACTTTATACCTATTTGGAGTGCCAAAATAAAATAATATTCACTTGAGATGCCTAAGTAAAAAATGATGTGTAGTTAAGGGGGCTGCGTATAGATTTTGCCTATCTAATACTCAAATGAGTGGGAGACCGATTAATTTTGTGAGAATTTTAATATTATTGAATAATATATTAGTGTCTCACTTTGCTTGCCTTGTCTTTTCCTATTACGTTAGTGGATTTTTAGGCATTTAGTGGCCCGATGTGTGAAGTGTTAATATATTGTGCTTTACCAGCACATTAATATTTGGCAGTAAGTGGTGTAGTATTACTCCATCAGTTGCAGGCATGTACTTTGTGCCATTTACTTCTAGTTCTTGCATTGCCACAATGTATAACAATTTTATTCCCGTTCATTGTTGACAATTTATGCCAATCACTCCAATTACTTTGGTGACATTATGTACCGATTAATCTCTTTTGTTAGTGGTAAGAACATGACTAAGTTTTTTTGTAACTTTTACTTTTATTCAATCTCTTTATTTTTGTAATTTCTATTTTATTTATCTTCTCATTTATTTTTCCTACTCAATATAAGAATAAATATTTTATGTATAAATAAATGTGGTTTAGCATATCTTTCTAAGTACAAGATAATATAAAATTCACAAAAATGAGTAAAAAGAGAGTTTATTAGTTGAAGGGAGGTGTTCTTTTAGTTGAGTTTTGAACTCAATTTGTGTCTAGAGTTTGTTGAGTTATACTTTGTGAGAAGGTTGTTCTATCCTAGAAGGTAGAAGTCAAAAGATTATTGCTGAATCGGTAAAAACATTTACTACAGTGGGCTTGTATATACTTAAAGAGAACGAGATAACCGAGCCTCAAGAAGAAGATAACTTTTATTTTCTTCATTTTTGTATTTTTCAGTTGTAGCTTTCATCAATAAAAACAAACAATCTTAGTTATTCAGATGTGCATTTAGATTCAGACGTCCTAATCTTAATGAAAATAAATGCAGCCTATCTATATGAGAATAAAATCGAAGTAATTGTGCAAAACTACATCCACAACAACACTATATGGCGCACAAACAAAGTTTCCAAGTTTTCAGTCGCGTAGTCTAAACTCTAATGTTGTACATATTTACAGCACTGTTCAAAATTTGGGCCTACAACATATATAAAACTAGTCTTTTTTTACTTCAATATACAATGTTATACATCCAAGATATAAATATTATATAAAATTATAAGAGATGTTTATAACTATTATTCAGTATTCTACGACATTGTATAATATTAAGCACGAAAGATGATATTGAGGTGTATTTATTTTTTTCGAAATATTAAGTGAGATAAAATTAAGGACGAGGATATTTGGAATAAGGTGGGTGGCTTTCATGGTTGACAAGGTGAAGGAAGCAAGACTAAGATGATTCAGACATGTAAAAGAAAGATGCACAGATGCTTCTGCAAGGAGGCGAGAGGTTGGCTATGATGGGTATGAGGAGAGGTAGCGGTAGGCGAAGAGTATTGAAGAGATATGATTAGATAAGACATGAAAAATTATAACTTGCCGAGAACATCACCCTACATAAGAAGCTATGGAGAGTGAGATTAAGGTATAGTATCTAAGTCGAGTGTTGTCTTTCCTTAGTAGTAGTATTGTTATTGATTATTACTCTCCTACTAGCTTATACTTCAATCTTAGTTTTATTTTTGTTTCTCAGATTCCTTTACTTCGATTATCATATTACTTGTTCCCGGCTATAGTACTCTCCTTCATTATTTGTTTTAATATGGTTTCTTCATTACTGTATTTATTATGCATACTTGATTGACGATATGTGTTACTTAAGTCAGAGAATTTATCTGAAGCAATCTATCTAGTTTCACACGACAGAGATAAAATTGTGTACATAATACCCTCCTAGACTCCACTTGTGGCATTGCAATGAATATGTTGCCGTTGTATTGTTTAAATTATGAAAAAGGTACAAATATATTCTCGAACTATGATAAATGGTACGTATATATCTTCTGTCATACTTTGAGTACACATATACCCCTACCGATAAATAAATAGTACGTATATGCCCCTCATACTAACGGTAAGGGCATATGTGTACCCAAAGTATGAGAGAGGGTATATACGTACCAATTATCATAGTTCGGAGGTATATTTGTTCCTTTTATATTTTAATTTTTTAATCTAAAATAATCAACCCAAACCCACTACCCTACACAATAAACCCACTATCTGATCCGGTCTCAACTAAAACTCAAGAGAAGCCTATCTAACAGACGTGTCTTTCAACCCCTATAATGATATACACATACAATACAATAACACCTACTACTGCCAATTTCAAAAATAAAAATCACTAACCCATAACACTCAATAACAACAAATAAATTGAACCCATCACCTTTTTATTGCAGTGAAATTCTATCGAAAAAACACTACTCGCCACTGGTTAACACTACATAGTCATTGTCTCAGTTTAATCGAAAACACTCCACTGACGAACCATCGTTGCACCTCTAGATCCGGCCATCTCCGATCTAATCTTCACTCCCTCCAATCAAAAACACTAACTAACAGCATCGACCAATCACTGCATTTTAATTGAAATTCACGTTTAAAAGAAAAACAGAGGGAGTATCGGATGTGAAATAAAAATAGAGGTCGGATCGAGTTGATTTGAAATTGGATTCAATGAGTTTATTGGATCGGATAGTGGGTTTGAGTTAATTATTTGAGATATAAATTAAAATGAAAAAGGGACAAATATATTCCCAAACTATGATAAATGATACGTATATATCTTCCGTCATACTTTGGGTACACATATGCCCCTATTATTAATGTGCGGAACATATACGTACTACTTCATTAACGATAAAAGCATATGTGTACTCAAAGTATGATGGAGGATATTTATGTACTATTTATCATAGTTTGCAGGTATATTTGTCCATTTTTCGTTTAAATTATAAAAGCAAAATATTTTGATAGATCCTTATATTTGATCTGATTTATAAAGTGGATATTTTTATTTATATATTTATCATTTAGACTCTTAAACTCATTTAAAATTAATCTTTTTAAACTCTCATTTACTTATGTAGCATTAACTTGATGATTTGACAAAACAGGTGTTAGACGCGCGCATTTCGGCCTGTGAAAGAGACCAAGAATATAACTGACATATTCTTCTCTCTCTCTCTCTTAGCTGTGTTTTCTTGGAAAATCCTTCAGAGAAAAACATTGAAAAAAAATGAATCTTTTTCTTCTCTAAAACCAACCCCCATTTCCTTAAAAATAACAAAAAATTCCATGTAGTCCTCATGGATCTTTCAAGTCCGATACAAAATCCAAGATTTTCTTGATAAAGGGTGTCCAAAAAATTCTGATTTTTTCTCCATTTTGAGTGTTTCTTGAAAAATGGTGTTGAAAAAAACTAATTTTTCATTTTTGAGAGTTTCTTGAAAAAAGGGTGTTGAAAAAAAAATGATTTTTCTATCATTTTTATGTGTTTCTTGAAAAGGGGTATTGAAAAAATCTGTTTTTTCTGTCATTTCAAAGAGTTTTTTTGGAAAAGGGAGTTGAAAAAAAAAAAAAAAAAATTCTGTCATTTTTGAGAGTTTCTTGAAAAGGGATGTTGAAAAACACTTATTTTTCTGTCCTTTTTGTTGGAAAAAAATCTGATTTTTCTACCATTTTTAAGAGTTTCTTGTAAAAGGGTGTCCAAAAAATCTATTTTTCTACCATTTTTAAGAGTTTTTTAAAAAAAAAAAGATGTTGAAAAAATTTGATTTTTCTGCCATTTTGGGTTAAAAAAATTTGATCTATCTGTCATCTTTTTGTGTGAGAAATGGTGGTTAAAATGAAATGGCGACCATGGCTACCTCTTATTTTCAAGAAATTTGAGGTGAAGATTTTGGTGGGCAAACTTGAAAATTTGGTGAATGAGGTGATAGCTTCTGGTGGTGGTGTTGCAGTGGAGATTAGGTGGAAAGGGCCGTCAAAAATAACATTGAATTCATTTAGGAAAACAGTGAACAGGGACTACAGAGTCAATACATAAAAATAATTCTATACTTGACATCAAATTATAATTTTGATCTTAAATTTTGACACATAAATAGTATCTTTAACTATTTAAAATTTGAATAAATATGACCTCCAATTTTGCAACTTTGCAACCTCATGTGTGAGTTTCACTTGCACCTATGTGGAAAGGTAATCTAATCACACGATGTCACGTCGTTAAAAGAGTTGATTTGGAGAGAGGTCATATTTGTGCAATTTTAAATAGTTAAAGGTTATATTTGTGCACTATCAAAATTGTGCACTATCAAAGTTTTGTTTTTATGTTAAAATAATATCGTTTTTATTATTATTATTATTATTATTATTATTTTTTATTTATTTATTTTTATAGTAGCAGCATCTAATTTTTTTAAAATTTTAAAAAAATATTATTATTATTATTTTATTTATTTCTATAGCAGCAACACCTAATTTTTTTAATTACAAAATAAAAGTCACTAGCAGGGATCGAACCCATACAGTAGGCTGAAGGAAGTGCCCAAGAAGAGTAAATAACACCATTGGGCTATCCAAGTGTCTTGTTTCATGTGGTTCAACATTAATATACGTACATAAATATACATTTTCTATCTTATATATATACAAAGTACTTTTTTTATCGAGAGGGTTCGGGTGAACCCCATAGCAACCACGTAGGTCCGTTCGTCGTTAATTTAATAACTTTAATTTAATAACATCGTTTAATTATGTTAATTTGATAACGTTAATTTAATATACCACTACTACTACTATCCTTAATAACATTAATTTAATAACGTTTTATTAAAACTGTAATTTTTTTTATTATTAGTATAGTTTCATCTTTAATTTAATATTTAAATAAATAATATTTAGATATATTATATAACTTAAATTCGTCCTCTGTTTTATAATATATATACATACCCGCTCGATTTTTTCATATGAGGCTGACTCGCCTAATTAATAAATCTTCAATATTACTCTTTTTCCGCAATGACAAAAGAAATTAGATGTCATTTTCATCTTTAAGCCAAAAATAATGAAAAAATAATAGTGAAGAGTCATTTAAAGGTTATACTTGTGCAGTTTTGAATAGTTAAAGGTCATATTTGTGCACTGTCAAAGTTTAAGGTCATATTTATGTATTATGCCCTTAGATTTTAAACTGAACGCACCCGTTTTGCGTGTTGAACATGCATTTTGCCACGTAGGATTGGAGGTCATATTTGTGCACTGTCAAAGTTTAAGGTCAAAGTTATAATTTGGTGTCAAGTTTAGGATCATTTTTATATATTAACTCGAAACTATACTAGAGAAGAATTGGTGAAAAATGAAACAAATGGTTTTGTTTTGGTTGAGTGGGATGAAGAATTGCAGAGTTTGTGTTGTTTGTCTAGTTATAAAGACAATATATTGAACCATGGGAGATTGCCTTCAATAAGGTCAAAAGCCTTTAAACATATCTATAATGAGGTTGTTGATGATGATGAAGAGGTTCGTGAATTAATACCAATAGAGAAAAATGATTTCACACACACACACACACAAAACAAATCAAATTCAAGAATTGCTGCAAATATTGAACAAATTATTGAACTTTATTTTTTTAATTATTAAGGGGGTGGATAACAATTTTTTAAAAAATATTACATATATTATATATATATTTTAAATATTTAATTTCCTACGTATCATTGAAAAATGACATGGCATGCCACGTATCGCTGAATGTATTACTACTAATTTATAAAACATATACACATGTATATCTTAAATATACACGTTTATAGAAGATCTATACACAAATATACAAAATATATGCTACTTAATATAATAAATTAATAATATTTGATAGTAAATTAACAATATATTAGAAATATGTTTTTAATTTAAAGTAGAAAACTAGAATTTCAATTTAAAATTTTAAATCATTAAATGAAAAAATATAAAAAGTAAGGACTAAGGAGTGTATGAATTTGGGGAATTTTATTGATTGCAAAATTATCCAAAATTTACAATTTACATGAATGAAAAATCTACAAATTACGCATCATTTTTTCCAACTCATTCATGTTAATATTAACGGGAACTTGCATAGGATAGTCGAAGTCAACGGGGGCAAAATCATGCGTTGGACTTGATTCTGTTGAGTTCTCTCGTGAAGACATAATTTCTTCAAGTTTCAGCTCGTCGCTTGGCTCCGGTTTCATTCCTTGGTTTCTTCTTTCCGCTCTAATCCAATATCTGAGGCAAACTAGAACATTCATTGCATTGCTTCCTAATGAGTGTCGGTTGTCTCCAAGCTCCTGTCGTCCCTGACTAAAGGCGCTCTCTGATGCAACGGTTGACATTGGAACATTTAAGATATCTCTAGCTAATCTTAAAAGCACATGATATTGTGTTTCATTACTCCTCCACCAATCTAATGTGTTGATCCGTCGTCTGCGATCCTCTGGCGGTGATCGAAGATAATATTTTAGCTCTTCCCGATAAGTTGATGTGTAAGCTCTCTCATCAACACTGTTCCAACAAGTTAAATCATCAAAGGAATCAGGAAAACCACTATGTGCCGACCTTTTAGAAGATGATGGCTCCTCGGGAGTATGAGGAGCGACAGTTGGAGTGATATATGTAGGTACGGCTAAATCAAATAAATCAGCATAGTGGTTATATAATTTTTCTATGTATTCATTTGCATCACCCATAGCCGTCTACAAATCAGGTTGTACTTGTTCAGAATCATTGTTAATATTTATTTCTAAGTTAGTATAAATAATAGTACTAAAGTGGCACATATTATTATATTTCATGCACGGATTTAGCATAGCACCAACCAAGTAAATAGGGGGAATCGGGAAAAAATATTTTTAAAATTTCGTAAACATGGCACCAATAGCTTCTTTATAACCTTCTTTATTTTTATATTCTTTGAGCAAACAAGAAATATCGGCTATATATGCCAAAATATTACAAACAGTAGGATAATAAGCACCGAAAAATTCAACCGTAGCTACATAAATTTTTTCTAAAAACTTAACAAGATCATTAATTACAACCCAATCAGAATCATGTAGCATTCAATCAGCAGAATCAACAAATGAACCGCAATGTTGGTTAAAAGTTAGTGTAATAGGAATTCTATATTTATAACAAGTTTTTAAAAAATCATATGTAGAATTCCATCTAATATCAATTTCCTCAGGCATCAATATCGGTGTAAGTCCATTTTCTTGACATTTAACTTTAAATTCTCTAATTCTCGATCTACGATTATTTTCTTGAATAAAACCAACAGCAAGACGATTTTTTTCAATATAAAGCTCAAAAAACTCAAGACCATCTTTTATAATTAAATTATATATATGACATGCACACTTAATATGAAAAATTTCAGGGAACGGCGGAGATAGCGTAGATTTTAATTTTTTTATAGCGTTCTTGTTGTTAGAAGCATTATCAAAAGCAATACATAAAATTTTATTTTCGATACCATAATATCCGGCAACTTTAATAATAGAATCAGGAATAAAATGTCCAGTATGTTTACGATCTTTATCATATAAAAAAGCAAGAATACGTTTTTGCATCACAAAATTACTATCCATCCAGTGACAAGTAACGGTTAAATAATTATTTTTATTTACAGCACGACCAAGATCAGAAGTTAGGGACAATCTACATTGAATATTGTTTAACAATGTTGATAAATAAAAATAATATTGTGAATGAGATCTAAAAATATCAGACCGACAAGTACTTCTAGGAATACCATTAAACATAGGATTATAAATTGCTTGTATATAATGAATAAAGACATCAGAAGAAGGAAAACTAAAAGGCAAACAACCCACAGCTACCATTTTAGCTATTTCTTCCCGGTCTCTCAATTTATTATACTTCTTCGTTACATGACCGGTTTCTGGGTCCATTCTAGTTTGCGTTGGCCCACCAGCATCCCCACCACCTCGTGCAATATTTAACTCTCTTTCGTGAGCTTCACCTACATGTCTCATTAACGTACCCGTACCCCCTTGCTTGCCTCCGCTTCTATGCTTATATATTTGTTGACAAATATTGCATTGCACCTCAGTATCTGATATACGTTCAAAAAATTGTCATGCAATACTAGTTGTTTTACGAGGTCTTGGGGCACGGGGAGAACGAGGAGGGAGATTAACCGATTCAAATCTAACGTTAGCATTTCCTACTGCAGGTGTCTCACCAATATTTTTACTATCTTCGTCTAAATTAACTTCATCTACTTCAATTTCTTCTTCTATATCGTAATTTTCCTGAGCTTCTACATAATTCATATCGTGAGCACCGACACCTATTTCTTCCTCAAAAGGTGTACCAAGCGGTACCAGAGGCGAAGGCACACAGGTATATCTACTACTTGAACTACCTCTAACGCTAGTAATTCATTTTTTACTACCACTACCGCTTCCGGGACGAAAAAATTTAACACCTTTAGTAGCGAGATTTCTTAATTTATCCATAGTATAAATTAAATTAAACTAAAAAAATTCAAAATACACAAATATAATAAAATTAAATATTAAACAATTAATACAATAAATAAAAATTAAACGTAAGAGATGGAACGACAATACCAAATTTTGGAAGTATTCGAAGGTTGCGACTTTAGAAACTTCCGCTCGTACTTAGTAAACGAAAAATTAAAAAATTAAAGTGAACACTTTAAGAAATTAAATATATTGAATATTTGAGAATTGAGAATTGAGATTTAAGAGAGAATGAGATTTGAGAGAGTGAAAAATAGTGTGAAAAATGATTTGAAGGTGCAGAGTATTTATAAATTTTTTTTGGGAATTAAAAAATAATTTTTAATGTAAATTTTTCTTTTTAAAAGAAATGGGCCCAAACTAGCCGTTTGGACCCAAAAACGGCTATATAGCCATTGGGCCAACGACTAGTTTGGCCTAAAACCCTAAAATAAAAAAAATAAAAAAGCATTTCGGGCCTGGCCGGGCCGGTTAACCGGCAGGCTTGGACCGAGCTTGGTCCGGGCCGGGTTAACCGGGCCCAAATTAAAAAAATAACGAGCCTAAAATTCGAAACCCTAAGGCCCTAGGGCTTATTGGGTCGGGTCCAACCAGGCGGGATCCTTTAAGTGACCCGGCCCACTTGACAGACTTGTCCTAAATTGGAGAAACACGTATCCAAATATTTGATGATTGATATTGAACATTTTTATATTAAAATAATTGCCTTATTCCATGGCATTTAGTAGCAATAATAAGACAAGAGTGTGATGGTTTCATTTGTTGCACATTAGTGGCAGAATGTGGCTACCTTCCCCTTTACTTGGAGTTACAATATGCCCTTACTGTGACGCCCCAAATTTTTGGGGCCTGTCACCCGCCAGGATTGTGCGTGCCAACTAGGCCGCAACCTTGTCAACTATGCAGGCAGCATGTGCTGAGGGAATATGCTGAAGTCGAAGATGAGGCAAAGGGGCATAACATGAGGCAACAAGTACATATATATGTTGCATGACATGTCCTAAGAATGCCAAGGTGAGTTGGAGAGGTCTTGGTGTGAGCCCAAGGGGGCGGAGGCATGGTGAGGATCGTGTGCGGTGTTCGATGTCAGCGCCGTGCCATTTTTAACTACAAGTGGAATCTAAGGATTCTGGTTTAGAGTGTTGATATTAAGGGTACCTTATATATTCTTACCAAATTTGGGGTCGTTTGGAGTCCGTTTGGATAGGGGCTTGACTTAGCCAAAGTCCAGTGGCATTATCGTAATTTGATGATTGGTCCGAAGGCCATAACTCGTTACATGTGTATGGGAATGGGTTGAAACTTCATGGAGGTGTGAAGGAAGTCAAGAGAAAGGAGTAGGAACAAACGACACCTAATTTGAAGGTCGGATGAATGATCTAAGCCCCAGTATGATTCTCGGGCAAAATGATGTCTAGTGGCGGACATTGGGATTATTTATTTGAAGCATATATAAGGGGGGTATACATGGTGACAGCCTACCAGCCTCCCCCGGGTATGTCGACAGATGGCCACCCCAAGTTTGCTGCCTTGAGGGACAACCTCAAGGGCCTGCCTTGGCATGTCAAAGGAATGCGCAAGGTACTCATAGGGCTCGGGAACTCTATGGGCAACGCAGGATCGGGTGGACTAGCGTTGGGTGCCCCGACAAGGCTATAGGTTGTCTATATGAATTGACATGCCCCACGGGCTGTCTAAATGATGGAAGGATGCCTCCAAGCCGATAGAGCAATCGAGATACTCTCCCCAAGAGACTCGTAAGCTAACTTGTGAGCTTGGCCAAGGTTCAGCCAAACGAGCAAGGGTCCGTTGGCCTAGACGCGCAGTTGTGGGGCGACACTGTGCTACGGAAGTTGGATAGAAGTTGTGTGGGCTATGTGTGGCTATGCCATAAGACATGAGAGGGCATGACTAAGGAAGACGCTTGAGACAAAGGCCAAGGATGGAAGGTTGCCCTACTCGGGCGAAGCAAAGGCCAAGTGCACATGCACAAGGCGATGTCAAGCTTGAGGATAGGACTGTGCACGCTATAACGATGCCCAGGTCTAGCCGAGTGACGAGTATGTCCGTAGCCATCCCCAGGAGCGCATATGGATGAGATCCAAGGATTAAAGGTGCGCCATAAGAGTTGCTTATACATTGGCCATGTCAGCGGACATGTTGATAGAGCGGCACCAAAGGGAGAAAACCTCTAAGGCAAGCTTCCCACAGGCACAGGATCATGCTAAAGACCTGGGAAATGAGGAAGGTTGGCTCATAGTTGGGGGAACCATGGGCTTCGCACGAGCAAAATTGTGTGCCGCTGACACAGTGAAATATGAGCCCGTGACAAGTGGTATCAGAGCAAGACCATTTGCTACGCAAGTGGTATCAGAACGTAGAATTGAGAGCAGATAGTGGATGTCATTGCAGCGATCACGTCAAAGCATAGATTGACATTCTTTGTGCTCATGAAGATTGTTTGAGATGTTGCTACCTTGTGAAGGGAATTGGTTGTATTTTGAGACGCTTGAGTTAGCTATGTCAACCAAGGCCCATCATTTCAGAATCACGACATGTCACAACCGTTGATTCCGCCTTCGTCTGTGTGGGCTGATTCATCTTCAAAGCATCCGAGAGTGATTGAGAAACCTTCAAGGGATGACTTCAAATCAGTGGGTACCGTATGCAGAGGGATTCTATGAAGGCGCGTTGGACCAACAGGTATTGTCATCATGCGATGCTGTTTGAGTGGAACCACAAAGTTGGACAATCGGATAGCTGGTGCTCAAATATCCTTGATTGTGGGGAACCGTCAGTTCGTCAAAAACTCTGTTAGCGGTATGTTGGCAACTATGGTCAGAAGAGAGCATGGAATTGACAAGGACGTCAAGCAAGGTTGGTGAAGTGCATCAGAAGCTTGTCAGTCAAATATCTTGTTCATGCAAAACGACGAGCTAGGGTTGTCAGCTATGAAAGAGTCTAGGCTGAGCTAAAGAAGAGGATATGCCGATAATTCGGGTGGTCAAGAGGATGAGCCATGTCTTCCAGGTCGTGCATCCATGTTCCAAGAGACTTGAAGCCGTAGACTATAAACATTGGGCTTGAAAATGCTTAGATCTCGCCATGGATACAATTAAGGCATCAAGTTGAGTGTCCACCAAGAAGGTTGGACATGAGCTTGCCGAAAGGCATATGAAGAGGTCCGTCTAATGAAGTCAGACTTAAGGTTGGACCTAAACCTAGCCACCTAATAGGTTACGAAGAGTGGCAGGAGAGTCCCTAAACCTAGCCATCCAATGGGTTGCGAGGGGTAGTAGGAGAGTCCCTACCGAAGAGAGCCATGCAGGATGAGTGGGCAGTGAAACCTACGGCATGGGGAAGCGGAGCATGCAGTTGGAGAGAGTGCTATGAAAGGCAAGAACTAGGCTAGCACCAAGCAGACCATTGGGCCGCGACAAACGTAAAGAAGGACCTGAGTGCAGGCTTCTTTGCGGGAAGATGGGCGTTAAAGTCAGGTGGAGGTAAAGCCATCAAGTGTGTGAGCGGCACGCATAAACCAAACCATTTCATGGAGAGGTGTTGTACCAAAGTACTATGGGTAAGGAAAGTTATCAAAGTGGGATTAGCTAAAGCGCTGAAAATGAATTGGGTTCCAAATTCGAGGATGGGTTCTTCTCAAAGAGTAAAAGAGCGGGTTGGAGGCCGCAGATGGGTGAACCAAGGGAGTTCTCACCGTAGGCCATAGGTACGAGGGTACCCCGGACACGTCTTGAGACTGCAGAAAGAAGAGAGAGTTTCAGATAAAGTCTCTTGTTCAAGAGTAGTGCGCAAGATGCCAACACTTTGAGATAGGAAGTACTTGCCAAAGGTACGTCCCAAAGAAGTGCAAGGTGCCTACAGGCACGGAGCACATGGAATGCCAAATGGTGCCATGGTGAAGCATGGGTTCCCAAAGGCTGTTGTGAATGATGATTGGGACAAAGTTCATAATTTGGGCTACCGCCAGTAACGTCGCTCGAGGAAAGAAGATAAAGACCATAAGGGCATAGTTGGCAAAGATGCCACATCGAGGGATGCCTACCTAGCTATGTTGTTCTTAAAAGGTAAAAGTCCAGGAGGGAAGATAGTTGTCTACCAGAGGCAAATGATCGAAGGTCTAGACATGCCAGGTATGGATGGGCTAGTAGGATCTCCAGGGTGGAAACAGATTCCCGGACAAGATGAAGACCGTGAGGAGCATGGTGCGGATATGACTTAAGGTCACCGCAAAGTTAGTCACCAGAGGGTGGAGGTGTGGAGACACCGTCCGAGCAGAAGTACGGAGTGCACACTTGGATTAAACTTGGGGGAGAAGGGAAAGGGGCCTGACTCCATTTTTAAGAAGGATCTCGCAAGAGTTCCCACACATAAGGATTTGGGGACCGCGATATAAATCCCCAAGGGTGCAGACTTCGGGTTGTCGTCGGTGTTGCATGTCATTGAGGACAATGACTACTTCAGGTGTGTGAGGGTGTGACACCCCAAAGTTTTGGGGCCTGTCACCCGCCAGGATTGTGCGTGCCAACTAGGCCGCAACCTTGTCAGCTATGCAGGCGGCATGTGCTGAGAGAATATGCTGAAGTTGAAGATGAGGCAAAGGGGCATAACATGAGTCAACAAGCATTTATATATTTTGAATGACATATCCTAAGAGTTCCAATATGAGTTGGAGAGGTCGTGGTGTAAGCCCAAGGGGGCGGAGGCATGGTGAGGATCGTGTGCGGTGTTCGATGTCAGCGCCGTGCCATTTTGAGCTACAAGTGGAATCTAAGGATTCCGATTTAGATTATTGATATTAAGGGTACCTTATGTATGCTTACCAAATTTGGGGTCGTTTGGAGTCCGTTTGGATAGGGGCTTGACATGGCTAAAGTCCAGTGGCATTGTCGTAATTTGCAGATTGGTCCGAAGGCCATAACTCGTTCCATGTGTATGGGAATGGAGTGAAACTTTATGAAGGTGTGAAAAAAGTCAAGAGAAATGATTAGGAACAAACGGCACCCAATTTGAAGGTCGGATGAATGATCTAAGCCCCAGTATGATTATCGGGCAAAATGATATCTAGTGGAGGACATTGAGATTATTTATTTGAAGCATATATAAGAGGGTATACATGGTGACAGCCTACCAGCCTCCCCCGGGTGTGTCGACGGATGGCCACCCTAAGTGTGTTTCCTTGAGGGACAACCTCAAGGGCTTGCCTTGGCATGTCAAAGGAATGCGCAAGGTACTCATAGGGCTCGGGAACCCTATGGGCAACGCAGGGTCGGGTGGACTAGTGTTGGGTGCCCCGACAAGGCTAGAGGTTGGCTATATGAATCGACATGCCCCGCGGGCTGTCTAAATGATGGAAGGATGCCTCCAAGCCGATAGAGCAATCGAGATACTCTCCCCAAGAGACTCGTAAGCTAACTTGTGAGCTTGGTCAAGGTTCAGCCAAGCGAGCAAGGGTCCGTTGGCCTAGACGCGCAGTTGTGGGGAGATACTGTGCTACGGAAGTAGGATACAAGTTGGGTGGGCTATGTGTTGCTATGCCATAAGACATGAGAGGGCATGACCAAGGAAGACGCTTGAGACAAAGGCCAAGGATTGAAGGTTGCCCTACTCGGGCGAAGCAAAGGCCAAGTGCACATGCACAAGGCGATGTCAAGCTTGAGGATAGGACTGTGCACGCTATAGAGATGCCCAGGTCCAGGCGAGGGATGAGTATGTCCGTATCCATCCCCAGGAGCGCATATGGATGATATCCAAGGATTAAAGGTGTGCCATAAGAGTTGCTTATACGTTGGTCATGTCAGCCGACATGTTGATAGAGCGGCACCAAAGGGAGAAAACCTCTGAGGCAAGCTTCCCACATGCACAGGATCGTGCTAAAGACCTGGGAAATGAGGAAGGTTGGCCCATAGTTGGGGGAACCATGGGCGTCGCACGGGTGTGCCGCTGACACAGTGAAATATGAGCCCGTAACACTTACTCCTTGTTGTGTGGCTGCAGTTTTAGCTAGGAACTCATCCCTTTGGTGTCATTATATTCCAATTGCTCCCCTTCGTTAACGATAAGAATGTGGTCATAATTTTTTTTAACCTTTATAACTTTTAGGTCATTCATCTATTTTATTTATTTTTTCTATTCGTACAATGATGAATACATCGTTTAAAATAGATGTAGTCTTGCATACTTCTCTAAAAGATAAAGTGCATAAAAGAGAGTAATTATATTAGTGAAAGAGAGAGTTGAGACAAATAAAGACAAACAAAAATATTCTAAGTCTTTAACTATATTTACTATACAAAAGAAAGTAATTATGAAGGAATTGAGACTAAAAACATATTTTAAATCTTTAACTATATTCATTATACAAAAGAGATTAATTATATGTTGACGAAAGATGTTCTTTTGGTGGAGCTTTGAACTCTTCAACTAATTCAGAATTGATTTAGTTGTACATCGTGATGGATTATTATATCCTGGAGGGGACAAGTCAAGATATTTTAGACACCTAATTTTGTTCCTCTCAAAAACCTAATTTATTCATTTTCACCTCACCTTATCACACACTCTCACCCATTTAATAATTTACCCCACAAAAATTTAAATAACTAAATTCTCAACTAATAACGACCTCCCCAATTAAAAACGGACACCTCAATATTCTACCCAACCCCCTACGCCTACCTCACCCCCTATCATGTGCACCCCACCTAAGGTCACATTTTTTTCCTTCTCTTTATAACAGAACACTCCATTTTTTTCCCATGGATAAAGACAATACATATACACGCCATCACTGGAATATATGGACACACAATTCATACACACAAACACACAGAATTCCATGCCAAAACTTCACAATCTACACCCAATACATACACTACAATAACAATATATCACACACACACTGAACACGATACACACATACTAAAAACCAGTGAGGGAAAACACCCAAAGAAAAAGTCCCAACTTTGTCTATTTTTCATAGTAATAAACACACACCACAATCCGATATACAAATTCACGCACAGAAACACCTTTAGAGTGATTGTTAATCGGATATCGGAAGTAGAAGAGTTGAACTGAGGAAAGTTGGGTCATTTGAATTTTTCGGTGATTCCTCGCCGAAAACTCGCTGGACACACCGACCAGCTACCTCTCATCCCTGCTTCTAGCCTCAACCATCAACTCTAGCCACAAATGCCGCTATCACCAAAAAATCCAACCCGTTCTCTATTTTTCGTTCACCGCCTAACCTTGTCGGAGGTCCGGTGAGACGAAATCAACCCCTCAGACCACAAATACTTCAGATTACGACCCAAAATCCACTTGAGCATGATTGAAATAGTAATGGGTGCACATGATTCGGGTAGGGTCTTTTGTTGCTTCGCAATTATTAGCTCGTATAGGTAGGTGTGTGCAAAAACTGAACCGAATCATAAATCGAACCGATTAAAATGTTATTGGTTTATTGTTATTGGGTTATTGGTTCGGTTCGATTTTTTCTTATAGGGTTTTGGGTAAACCGATAACCCAATAAGAATATATATTTATATATGACTTATTATATATTTTTCTTAATTTCTGTTTAATTTCTATCAATTAACAAACCTATTATTTCAATTATACAAACTCTTAGTTTCTCCTAACAATATTTAGTTCAAACTTGAAGATTCTTGTAAATTAAAACACATTATGTAGGATTTTTTTATTACAAATAAGATTCAATTATTTTTTTTCATGTTAGTTACTACTATTTCTATTTTATGAGTATTTTTTTATCGGTTAAATCGAAAATTGAACCGTTAAGGACTAAAAATCGATAAAAAAAATTTTATCTTATCGGTTTGGTTATTGGTTTAGCATATTTAAAAATTGAAAATCGATAATATATAAAATCGAACTAAATCGATCGATGCACACCCCTAAGTATAGGTAATAAACACTAAAGGATATATCAAAATTGGATTTGTTTCGTGTCGAGGTTCGAATCATGATTTTTCAGATGCGTTTCTATCTTGGATATATTAAAATCGACAATTGAGTTCAATTCTATTTTCCTTCTTTTATTTCACTACTTGTGATCATTGGTGTGTTGGATTGAATATTGTGTGTTATTTGATCCTTGTTGGTGGTGAATAGTTGCTTGGTGTTGATTCATTGTTGGTTCTGTTGGTTATGTTTTGTGTGATGAAGCGATATCTCGTTTAAGATTTGAAATTGGTAATTCGAGAATAAAAGAGGAGTGGGAATTAAAATTAACAAAGGTGAATATTGATTAGTTTGATTCATTGATGGTTATCCGATTTGAAATGAACACTGATTATGTTGTTGAACCCGATAGTGTCATGTTTTATGCTGAAATCGATAGACAAATTTTAGGTTTCAGGGTAGGCAACTCGTAGGATTCTATATCATTAAATGTATGAATGTCTGTGTTGAATGATTTCTCTACTTTTATTATATTTCATCAAATGTATTCATTCGCCGGAGAATGCCTTGAGGTCACATTATACTTATTCAATGGGGAATGCCTCGACGTATCATGTACGCAAAGGAGGTTCGTGATAAAGGCTCAAAGCATCGGGTAAAGCATTGGACATTGGTCTAGGATTAGTTTAGAATAGGATTTATATTTTTGTATTTTTTTATTTTTGGGACTTTATAACTCGAACTGGACTTTATTTTGAATCTGAATTTTTGTTTGATTTGTTTGATTGATTTTTTTGTGTGTTTTGTGTGGTTTACACATTCATGATGTCAAATTAGCCGATATGCTCCACCAAATGACCGTGGTCGAACCACGGGATCGAGGGGTGCCTAACACCTTCCCCTCGATCAATAGAATTTCTTAACCGGAATCTCTGTTTGTGGATCAGTTTTAAAGAGTCAAAACCGTTTTAAAAAGAATATCCAAGGGTGACTTGGTACACCCAATTTATGCCAAGTGGCGACTCTGAGTTTTGAATGTAAATGGTCCTTTTCAAAATAAATCTTTATTTTTTGTCACTTAATAATAAAAATCTTTTCAAACTGTAAAATTTAATCTAATTTTTTTAGGTTAAAAGAGGGGTGTGACAGCTCTGGTGACTCTGCTGGGGATCTTTTTAGAATTCGAGCTTATTTTTTGAGTTGTATCGTCTTAGTTTGACAATATGGGTGTATAGACGTTGTTTGTGTTATTGTTTGTATTTGTTTTATCATTGTTGAGTGTCTATGTGCTACGTGTTTACAATTTTTCTCTTATCTGTTACCGCTTTATATCTGACATCATGTGCATTTCCCTGAGTCATTCTTTCCACAACAAGTCCTGGAGTACACGTCGTGTACAGGAACTCTGGTTGAGTCACCCTTATTTTAAAAAAAGGAGCCATTGGATGTATGGAGTAGGTAGAAAGCAATCACAACCACTATCGACCATATGCTCCCTCGAACAACCTTGTTTGTGAATCTCAACCTAGGTCAGCCTTTAGGTCATGCTTATCCGTATCATATTGAGACTTAGCGGGGCCTACTTAGTCCTTTGTAGGAGACTCACCCCTAAAGCATCCTTACGTGTTAATTGTTGCATCTTTGAGGATAACAGGGTCATTTGACGAATTGATTTGGAGAAAGCATGTGCTAGAATTGAAGGAGCGCGTGTTTAGGCAAGGAAAGAGAAAAGAAAAAAAAGAGTTTCGCAGTTGTTTAGAGTCTTTATGGCTTTTATTTTTCATAATACAAAAAATCTAAAAGAGTTTTACCTTTTTCACTCATTTTTTTTTTCAAAAAAACAAAAACATCAAAAAGATTTATCTTTTGTTTCTTTAGTAAGCATTCGCAATTCGAAAACTCCAAACATATTTTTTTTAATGGGACCTTTTTATAAAAGGAAAACTCAAAAAAGATGGTTGAAGTTTCGTACATTTCATATGATGAAAATACCAAAAAGATTTTTCTTTTATGGTTGTTGGTGTCAGTTTTATGTGAAGTGTCAAATTGGAAAAACCTAAAAAATATTTTATTGATGTTTTTCATCGTCTGTCTTTGTCGTGTCTCTCAAGTTGTGGTTTAGTCTGTATGTTATTGTTTAATAGTCCAATTCGAACGAACTATGCACACCTGATTCTCCTCTCTCGAAAGTGAGATACATAGGCAATCCTTCTAGGGTTCGGTGATCTTATTTAAAAAATTCAAAAAAAAAATTCACTCTTCATTTAGAGTAGGTGTTTCATATACATCTTTAGAAGAAAACTACAAAAAAAAAATTCTTTAATAGTTTCAAGTTTCATTTTCATACGAAAACCCAAAAAGATTTTTCTTTGGTAATCATAGGTTTCATTTTGTAAAGGGAGTTTAAAATTGAAAAAATCTAAAAAAAAAAGAAAAAAAAAATTTCGTCAATTCTTGTGACAATTTGTTATTTTCTTTTCTTCTTAAAGTTTCAAGAAAAAGAGAGTTGATCGGTCATTTTGTGGCCAAGCTTCACGAACTACGCACACTTGATTCTCCTCCTTCGGGAGTGAGATACGTAGGCGCCCTTCTTGGGTTTGGTGATCTTTTCAAAAGAAAAGAAGAAAAAGAGTTTTGAAAAATTGTTGGACTCTAACGCATTTGCTATCTTTTGTTCAGTTAGTTTAAGATGGTTGGTTTGTAGCATTATGGTTGGTCCTCCATATCGCACCAAGTCGAAGAGAAAGTTATGGCCAACAAGAATACTGAGATTGTTGTCACTAATTAGATAGAGAGTTCGGAGAATGAGAATTTAGGAGCTAATGAAGAGATTCGGAAATTAAGGCAGCAAATGATAGAAATGCATCGAGCTTGGGCTAATGGGTTGAGACCTCCTCCATTTCCCACTGATAATCTAGAATATCTTTCTAACTTGCCTTTAGTGTTACATGCACAGTTTCCTATTTTTGTTGACACGCTACAACATGCATCAGGATCTACTCCGAGACAACACTATCCAAACACTTCAAATATTCATTTCCTCACTCCTCAACACAAAACTACCACATACTCAGCTCTACCTATTGTTCATGATTTTGCAGCGCCACCCTCGCCTGAAGCTCCTGCTTTTAATGTCCATCCAATAGTTGTGATTCCTCACTCTGCAAGTGGGCCTATATTGAATATTTCTGGTGATTAGCATCATGCTATTGAGCCCACATTTAAGTTGACTGGTCCTTATGGCTACACTCAACCGCCTGAATTTCCTCTTAACACTAAGAAGCCTATTGTGACAGAAGAACAAGAGAAAATGACCAGAAAATTGAGCAGTGTGGAACTGGCTATGAAGAACTTCGAAGGACTCGGGGGTTACAAAAGTGGCTCGTATAAAGATTTATGCATGTTTCTAGGAATTAATCTCCCTTTTGGCTTTAAAATGCCAAAGTTTGAGAAATATGATAGGCACGGTGACCCAGTGGCCCATTTGAGACGTTATTCCAACCAACTAATGGGTGGTGGAGGGAAGGAAGAATTACTCATGGCTTATTTCGGTGAGATTCTTTCAAGTCTTGCTTTAGAATGGTTTGTTGACCAAGACATCGACAAGTGGAATAGTTGGGTTGACCTAGCTAATGAATTCGTGCAACAATTCTAATTCAATGTGGAATTGATTTCTGATGAGAAATTCCTAACTAATATGGAGAAGAAGAACACCGAAAGTTTCGGAGAGTATGCAATTCGATGGCGTGAACAAGCTGATAGGGTGAAACCATTAATGAAAGAAAGCAAAATAGTGGAGGTGTTTATTCAAGAGCAGGATAAAACATATTGAGGTTCTCAAAATGGGGGAGATGATAGATGATGAAATTAAGACCGGTCGCATTGTGACTTTTGCAATATTGAAAGCAACTACTCAAGCAATTCAAAAGAGTTCAGGAAGTGTTGGAGGAAACAGGAATGAGGAAGATGTATCTGCTATTATAGTTGGACAGCGGGCACAATTAAGAAGACCACGTCGTCGTTACCCTCAAGCTCAAACCCAAGTTCATGCCCAAGCTCTTCAAAATCACTCCCAAAATCCATTATACTTTATTCCTCCACCTCCATATCTAGTATACTGCGCACAACCATATGTTCAACTCCCTTCTTACTCACAATGGCGCTCACCAATGCCTTAGAGTCACCCTCCAACTCCACAAATATATCAAATCCCTTCTAGGCTCAATGTTCGATCCAAGTCAAATAATGAGAAGAGATAAAAACCTAAGGATAGTTTCACGCCAATTCGAGAATCATATGCTAGTCTGTTCTGGAGATTACTACAATGGGGCATGATCACTCCTCTCCTTGGGTATACTCCTGACCTGCATTTAAGAAATTTTGATCCTTATGTATGATGTACATGTCATTCTGATGTTCAGGGTCACAGTATTAAAGATTGTCGTGCTTTAAAAAGAGAAATAGAAAAGATGATTCAAGATAAATTGATTGTGGTGCAGAACATTGACAGTGGTGAAAGTTCTAGTCATGATGATATGCAACTCAGTGGCTAAGATGTCAAGATCAATAATTAAGAAGTCACTCCTCTCCTTACCAGAAAGGATTGTTGGTAGTTTGTTTTATTTTCTTTTCTGTTATTCGAATTATTTCAGGGTTCTAGTTTAAGATCTATATTGTTTTGTCCCTTTGTCATTTATGTTCAAACCCTTCTATCTTTTATTTCAACTAACTAAAGTGTCTCTTTCCATTTGTATTTTAAATATGTATTTTTTGTTTGTTTTCTTTACACAGTACATTGTGTTGATTCTAGTGATATGACATACTAGTGGAATTCTCAGCTAGATCTTAAAATTTAGTTTAATCATGAAACTTTGAGTCAAAGGGTTAAAGTTAGAAAAGAGAACATCTGAGAAAATAGATAGAGTGTTGAGGCATTGATGATCAAATTGAAGTCTTCTTTAAAAATAAAGGCAATTATTTTGAACAAAGTGCAAAAGTAGTGATGCACAAATTTAGTTAAAGTTAGTGTTGTGAAAATGTCACGAATGATCTCCATCTTTTACTTTCACATTGCATGATATGTACTTGCATTTTCAAGGATTGATATGATAGAGGCATTTCATTCTGCTATCCAAACATTGTGTCATCCTTTGTGAACCCCATTTGAGCTTTAGTTCAATTTTCTTTCATACCCCTCTTTATAAATCAAGATAGAATCAGCAAAGTTCGAAAGAAAAGGTGTCGAGCAAAATAATAGAGTCGGAAAAGTTTCAAAAAGAAAAAAAGAGAAAAAAATATGTCCAAAAAGAAAGAAAAAGAAGAGTGTCAAGAAAAATAGATGCAAAGAAAGTCCTAAAGAGAAAAAAAGTCAATAAAATAAAAGAGAGAAGAAATCGAAATCAAGCAAAAGAACAAGTTGTCGGAACTACGTGGGACCTGATTTATCCTCTTTCGGGGGTGAGATACGTACGTTGCCCTACTCGTGACTCGATCTATAAAGTCACTCATCCAAAAGAAACTGGGGCATGAGTTAATCCTCATTGTTTCAGTTGACTTCAAAAGTTATATGTCCTACCTCACTTTAAGTGTCGTTTGTCCTCATGTCATCCTTTCTTTCTAACCTTATCCAAAAGACAAGTTACATCCAAAGAAAGACCTTCAAATTAATTTTTGAGAGTGGTAAGGCTAAGCATGCAATGCATTGATAATGCATTTTGGGAACTACTAGTCTTCTTCGGCATAAGGAATCAGGAGAGAAATAAAAATGAGATTCTTATTGGTGAAAACCCTTTCGGACACCGTAAGACGATGGTAAGTTGAGAGAAATAAAAAAAATGCGAGAGCGTTATTGGTGAAAACTCTCACAGGTACCATAACGCGATGGTGAGCTGAGAGAAAGGAAAATGACAGTCTCATTAATGAAAACCCTCACGAACACCATATGGAAATGGTGGAAGAAAATAAATGAGAGAAGCTTGTTGGAAAAAACCCTTTAAGGCGCCACTAGCCTAATGAAGTCTTCGAATGCAATTAGCCCAAGGAAGTAACTCTGTCTCAGGGCCGTTAACTCAAGAAAAAATAGTAGAAATTTTGGATGGAAAGATCAGGCAGCTTAATCCAAAATGCATGGCATAATCATTAGGGTTGACTGTCATTCTTAGATAAGTTTTTCTTTTCTCTTTTTCAAATAGGGACATTTATTTTCTTCTCTTTATTTTTATTTTATTGAGTCAGTTATCCAAATAAAAAATCATTGTCATTTTTCTCTTGTCTTTGAGTCAAGTCCATGTCAAAACAAGTGAGAAGATATTTTAAAACTAGCTACAAAGCAAGACAAAAAGTCAGCACATGAAAAAGACATGATTGTGAGTCAAAATAAGGCATGCAGGAAATGTTGTCACAAGTTTGGGAACTCATGAAAATACCAAGGTCAAAGGGTTTATCTTAGAAGCATGGCAAAGCAGAGATACTGTGTTTGTTTCAGAGTCACTCTTAATATTCTTAGTTTGGACCAATGATGCATCAAGTCAATGACCTATTCTAATGGTTGGAAGCAAGGTTAAATGTGACAGGGGAAAGAGCGATTGCCGCGAAAGCTAAAGACACAAATCAACTGCCCTATTTTAAACTCACAAGTTTTCTTTGTATGAAACAGGAACACATGTTACATTCAAATCAAGGATTTCAAAGCCTAAACATCAAAGACCGTAATATTCTCACTTCTACAAATACAAGAGACAATGTTATTGCACAGGTTTGGCAATAAAAACTATGGTAAAACTCATAATCCAATATCTCTAGGAGACACAGTTTCTTGCCCGGATAATTCAAGTTCATTTATTAGGTGACCTGAATCTTCACTCCTAGAAGTCACACTTTCTAGTTGAGTCCTTCCACTTAACCCTTAGTAGATACACTTCCTTGATAGGGTAGTTCAAGTTTTGGCTTGATAGGTGACTTACTTCCTAACTTAAGTCTTTACTCCTAGAAGATACACTTTCTGGTCGAGTCCATCCATGCAACCCCTAGGAGATGCACCTCTTTATCTGAGTAATTCAAGTTTTATTTATTAGGTGATGCATTTCCTTAATTGAACCTTTGCTCCTAGAAGTCATATTTTCTAGTCAAGTTATATCAGTTCACCCTTAGGAGACACACTTCCTTGGTGGATATTAAGTTACGTTTGTTAGGTGGTTCACTTCCTAACTTAAGCCTTTACTCCTAGAAAATGTACTTTCTATTTGAGTAGTTAACCCCTAGGAGACGCATTTCCTTGTTTGGGTAATTCAAGTGGCATTTGTAAGGAGATGCATTTCCTTGTTTGTGTAATTCAAGTGGTATTTGTAAGGAGACACATTCCTTGGTTGGGTTATTCAAGAGGCATTTGTAAGGAGACGCATTTCCTTGGATGATTCAAGCAACATTTGTAAGGAGACGCACTTCCTTGTTTGGGTAATTCAAGCGGCATTTGTAAGAAGATGCACTTCCTTATTTGGGTAATTCAAGCGGTATTTGTAAGAAGACGCACTTCCTTGTTTGGGTAATTCAAGCGGCATTTGTAAGGAGACGCACTTCCTTTTTTGGGCAATTCAAGCGGCATTGGTAAGGGGATGGACTTTCTTGTTTTGGCAATTCAGGCGGCATTGGTAAGGAGACGCACTTCCTTGATTGGGTAATTTGAATTTTACTTGTTAGGTGATGCACTTCCTAACTTAAGTCTTGACTCCTAGAAGATGTTCTTCCTAGTCGAGTTAGTCACCTTGATTCCTAGAAGATGTACTTCCTGGTCGAATCAGTCCCCTTGATTCCTAAAAGATGTACTTCCTGGTCGGGTCATTCCTCTTGATTCCTAGAAGATGTACTTCCTGGTCAAGTCATTCCCCTTGATTCCTAGAAGATGTACTTCCTAGTCGAGTTATTGCACTTAACCTTTAGGAGATGCACTTCCTTGTCAGTTTTCATTTGTCAGGTGGTACACTTTCTAACCTAAACATTTATCTCTAGAAGACGCATTTTCTAGTTGGAATTCCTCACTTTAATTTTTAGGAGACGCACTTCCTAGTCGTGGTCATTTAATTTTACTCTCAAGAGATGCATTTCTTGGTCAGAATCTTGATTCATCATTGCAACATGCAAGTAGTTATGACTATATGACATTCGCAAAAGTTTTTTGATGATAAACTGGGGAAAAAATTTAATTTTTGTTGTTTGGAACTTTACTTTTCTGGCAAATGCAATCTCTCTTTATCGTAAATATTGTTTGAAATAATTTTTTTCTAGTTTTGATGTGATTTCAGGAGCTCGTTTGAAGAAAAGGGCGAATAAATGGAAAGTCAAGCAACAAGGTGAATAAATTAAAAGTCAACAGATTAAAAATAGCAAGTCAGGAGCCCGCCTAGAGAACAGGGTGAAGAAATTGAAAGGCAATCAACGAGTTGAAGAAATTGCAAGTGAGGAGCCCGCCTGAAGAATAGGGTGATGAAACTCAAGTCAAGAATCCAAAAATAGTTGGATAGATAGGATTTTTATAATTTTATTTAAGTTTTAACTTGTAATTTTCATTTTTAATGTAATGACAGAGCCGCGATCGAAACCTCGACAGGACCTTACTCGACTCTCCAACTCGGTATAGTCCTTATCCTCCCAACCCCTCGATATATCTGTGACTTGACTCCCACACAACTTGGGGTAGGTAGGATGTCCTAAATTAAGACTCGGTGGTACTCTATCCTTCTTTTTCTCTATTCGAATAATGGTCGGATCAAAATTCAGTCTCATTGTCTACTTTTGTTTTTTCTAAAAACATTTTTTGTTTACACCCAAAAATCGCATGATGTAGAAACCTAATTTTGTCTCTTTCAAAAACCCAATTTATTCATTTTTACCTCACTTTATAATACACCCTCACCCATTTAATAATTTACCCCACAAGAATCTAAAGAACTAAATTCTCAACAAATAACAACCTCTCCAATTAAAAATGGACACCTCAATACCCTACCCAACCCACTACCCCTACCTCAACCCCTACCCATGTGCACCCCACCTAAGATCACGTTTTTTTTCCTTCTCTTCATAACAGAACACTACATTTTTTTCCCATGGATAAAGACATAGTACATATACACACTATCATTGGAATATATGGACACACAATTCATACACACAAACACACAGAATCCCACACCAAAACCTCACAATCTACACCAAATACATACACCATAATAATAATATATCACACACACACTGAACACGATATACACACAAAACCAGTGAGGGAAAACACCAAAAAAAACTCCCAATTTTATTTGTTTTTCATAGTAATAAACACACACCACAATTCGATATACAAATTCACGCATAAAAACACCTTTAGAGTGATTGTTAATCAGAGATCGAAAGTAAAAGAGTTGAATGAAGGAGAGTTGGGTCGTTTGAATTTTTCGGCGAGTCCTCGCCGAACACACTGAACAGCTACCTCCCATCCCCACTTCCAGCCTCAACCATCAACTCCAACCACAAACACCACTATCACCGAAAAATCCAACCCGTTCTCTATTTTTTGTTATCGCCTAACCTTCTCGGAGTTCCGATGAAACGAAATCAACCCCTCAGACCACAAATGCTTCAGATTACGACCCAAAATCCACTTGAGCACGATTGAAACAGTAACAGGTGCACATGATTCGGGTATGGGTCTTTTATTGCTTCACAATTATTAGCTCGTATAGGTGTTAAACACTAAAGGATATATCAAAATTGGATTTCGTTTGTGTCGAGGTTCGAATCGTGGTTTTTCGGATGCGGTTCTATCTTAGATATATTGAAATTGACAATTGAGATCCAATTTTATTCCCCTTCTTTTATTTCACTATTTGTGATATTTGATATATTGGATTGAATATCGTGTGTTGTTTGATCCTTGTTGGTGGTGAATAGTTGCTTGCTGTTGATTCATTACTGGTTCCATTGGTTATGTATTATGTGATGAAATGATATCTTGTTTGAGATTTGAAATTGGTAATTCAAGAATAAAAGAGGGGTGGGAATTGAAAATTAACAAAGGTGAATATTGATTAGTTTGATTCATTGATGGTTATTCGATTTGAAAAGAACACAGATTATGTTGTTGAACCCGATAGTGTCATGTTTTAGGCTGAAATTGATAGGCAAATTTTAGGTTTCGAGATAGGCAACTCGTAGGATTCTATATCATTGAATGTGTGAATGTCTGTGTTGAATGATTTTTCTACTTGTATTATATTTCATCAAATGTATTCATTCGCCGAGGAATGTCTCGAGGTCATATTGTACTTATTCACCGGGGAATGCCCCAACGTATCATGTATGCAAAAGAGGTTCGTGATGAAGGCCTGAAGCATTGGAGCTTAGTCTATGATTAGTTTAGAATAGAATTTACATTTTCGTATTTTTTTATTATTGGAACTGTATAACTCGGACTAGACATTATTTTAGTTCTGAATTTTTGTTTGATCTGTTTGATTGATTATTTTTTGTGTTTTATGTGGTTTATACATTCATAATGTCAAATTAGACGATATGCACCACCAAGTGACCATGGCCGAACCACGGGATCGAGGGGTGCCTAACACCTTCCCCTCGGTCAACAGAATTTCTTAATCGAAATCTCTAATCGTGGATCAGTTTTAGAGAGTCAAAACCATTTTGAAAGAGGATATCCAAGGTTGACTTGGCACACTCGGTTAATGCCAAATGGCGACTCTGAGTTTTGAATATAAAAGGTCCTTTTTGAAATAAATCGTCATTTTTGTCACTTAATAATAAAAATCTTTTCAAACTTTAAAATTTAATTTAATTTATTTTGGTTAAAAAGGTGTGTGACAGATATATTGTTGGATCGGTGTAGATTTTTCCGCAGTGGGCTTGAATCTCTATAAAGAGAGCGAAAGATCAGTACCTCAATCTGAGTTTTATTTACTCAATTTTTTGTTTATTTTATTTTTAATCATAATTTATTAATTTGTGGTATATTACCCAACATTTAATATGATGCAACAAGAAGATTTTTACTATCCTCTTCTGCATATTCGATAGAATAATGGGACAATTTGCGCAAGATTTTAAAATATTGAACAATTTTTATAGCACTATTATTTCAGTTTTGTTTGGATGTAATTATTATTAGTCTCTGAGTTAGTTTGAATTTGTTTTGATGATGAGAATTAATCCAAAGAACCATTGCAGGCAAGGCCAGAAAAAAAAAGCAGCGGAAAGAATATCTAATACAAGATTATTCACAGTCTTAAAATTATGCTGCAAAATATGTCAAAATCTAGGACGATCACTTATCAGGAAAGGAGAAAATTAATCCAATCTACTCAATACATGTTAAGGTTTTTGTCATGATTTTCTTACCAAATTTAAGTTTTACTTTTTTTTAGAAGGAAAAGTAATACCATAATTACTTTGATTTTTACTAAAAGGAAAAATATAAAACTTTTCCATATTTGGCTAACCTCTTTCCTGGAGAAAAGGTTTTAAAACTCTATATATAGAACACCTCTCTTCTCATACCATAACACAATATCATCCACAATGTAGTATTTAAAGAGTTTGGTTTAGAGGAGATTTCTCTCAATAAGTTTTAGGTTTTTGAATTTTATTTTTAATATGTAGGCCATTTGGCCAAACCATATTAATAATATGTCTTTTAATAGTATGTTTTTCTTTGTCATCTAAATTATCATCTTCGGGATTTACAATTTGACGTTCTCTCAATTTCGAATCCAACAAGTGGTATCAGAGCCAACAGTTTAAAGATCTAGTGGTTTGATAAAACGATGTTGAAGACAAGTTTAAGGCGGTTCAAATTAATTTGCAACCAATTTGATGATAATGAAGATCTATAGCTAGCTACATGTGGAGAAGGAGTTTAGAACATATTTTCAACATTCCTGCTGGTTTATCTTTAAAAATAAAAATAAGATATTTTTTAAATTAATTTTTAAATCATAATATTTTAAACTTTATTTTTCACCATGGCAAGTGATAGTAATGAAGATTATGTGAAGAACCAAAATTATGCATATGACATAAAGAAGACGGATCAAGTAAAGAAAATAAAAAAGAAAAAGAAAATTTGTTAGGGTTTTTGTCATGATTTTCTTATCAAATTTAAGTTTTACTTTTCTTAGAAGGAAAATAAAAGTAATACCATAATTACTTTGACTTTTACTAAAACAAAAATATAAAACTTTTTCATATTTGGCTAATCTCTTTTTTGAAAGAAAAGATTTGGAACTCTATATATAGAAGACCCCTCTTCTCATACCATAACACCATAGCATTCATAATGTAGTCATTAAACAGTTTTATTTAGGGAGAGATTTTCTCCCAACAGTTTTTATGTTTTATTTAATATTAGTTTTCATATGTTGGTCGTTTCACCAAATCATATTAATAAAACATATTTTATTATTATTATTTTATTTGTCATCTGATTTATCATCTCTATAATTTGAAAATCTAAGCTTCCGCATCAAGTCCTCTAGATTTCAAACCCAATAACACCAACTAAAAATAAAAAAAATCAATCAAAGATCAAAAACTAAATCAAAGATCAAGGACCGACTCAATCCAATCTAGGACTACATAATCAACATACAAATAAGGAATGACTCAAAATCACTTATCCAGCAAACAAACGAAGAAAAGAAATAACCTCATTCATATGGACGAATATGATATGCACGTGTGTAGATATGTACACTCAATCAAAGAATTCATAGAAATCAGTGATTGAATGAGACGTCATTGGATTTTGCTTTTAGGTTTAAAGCAGATCTACCGAAGAGACTATAAAAGCCAGCAAGACAAACAACAGGAGATGCACAACTTCACTTGAACTAATATACTATCTTGCTTTAATCTCTTATAAAGCTTTGTACTTTGTTGAGTTCATAACTTATTTTCACCGTCAGTGGAAATTTTATTTATACAAGCAGTCATTTTAATAGGTAACAGATAATCAGAACATTAAGTTCATTGAATCATTTTCTTAATTACTTGATTTTTTCTCTCTCTATTTCTTAATTTTAGAATTTACTAATTCCTCTTGTACACGTTTTCTCCTTAAATTTTTTATTTATTTAAAAAAAAAAATTGTTGTATCCATTTTTGTCTCAAAAAATTCTTCTACCGGTAATTTTACAATGAATTAAATTCATGCTTATAAATTTTTTAGTCTTGATTTATTTATTAATATTTAGATATTGAGAGTTAAACGAGTTAACTTTTTATTATAATTTTTTTTACAAGTCTTTTAAAAAGTGTTATATTGTACCGTCAAAACTAAACTAGTTTACTTTTTATTACAACTTTTACAATCTAGAATATACGATCAATATTAAGAAATTTGAATCTCAAAAAGTGAAAAGTCTCATAAAATTTGAAGATTAAAGCTACTAATTAAACCAAATTAAATGGTGATTGCTTTGAAGGTTGATGCTACTAATTGATCCAAATTAGATGGTGTTGGATAACAATAAAATAGAAATTAACGATTAATGAGAATAAGACACGATTGATCCTTCATAATTTTAACGAAAAAATCATAGTGCTATAATAAAAATTGATAGAGTAAATATAGAGTCCAAGCTGCCTTCTACAACTACTTTCCTTATTCATAATTTTAAGATTAAAAAGTTAAAAATAATTGAAACTTATCTATAATAGGCTTTAAAATACTTTCTTGGAAAGAATCACCTTGTAATCTCAAGATCTTCAAGAAGCTCTAAAGGAAATCCTTATAACTCATCGAGACTGAAATAGGTACCGCACCATTGATTCGAATCAATATAAAAATTCTTTATCACACTTTATTTTTATATCTCTGGATCGAAATTTTAATTCACTCATCTCCCTCCTTGACTTTTAATTACTCCTAACTTTTTAGAGAAAAATGTGTGGGTATATTCACATTTTAGTTTATGCTTAGTCTCCTCTCGCTCATTCTACCTTTTTCTTTCTTTCTCCTCTTCTTTGCACAGACAAAAATGAAAGTGATTGCACGGACAATGTTTTAGGGTGTGTTTTCTATGAAGAGAATGTTTCACTTAAAGCATATATTTTTTTTAAAAAAAATAAGTGAGCATTTTATCTATTTTTAATGTTTGGTAAGTAAATAATAAAATATTATCTAAAAAAAATATTTGTATATAATCTAGCACTTATGGGAGGGGTCTTGGTGGTGTATATCAGAGCGATTAAGGATATGTATGAGGGGGCGAAGACTCGGGTAAGGACAGTGGGAGGAGATTCTGGGAATTTTCCGGTCTTGACAGGGTTGTATCAGGGATCTACTCTTAGTCCTTTTTGGTTCGCTTTGGTGATGGATGTGTTGACGTGGAATATACAAGGCGAGGTACCTTGGTGTATTCTTTTCGCGGATGATATAGTTTTGATTGATGAGTCGCAACAAGGGGTTAATTATAAACTGGAGGTTTAGAGACAAACCCTGGAGTCTAAAGGTTTCCGATTGAGTAGGACCAAGACGGAGTACTTGGAGTGCAAGTTTAGTGACTCGAGGCAAGAGGAGAAGGTGGTAATAAAGTTGGATTCTTAGGCGGTTTGCAAGAGGGATAGTTTTAAGTACCTCGGGTCTACCATTCAGGGTAATGGAGAGATAGATGAGGATGTCTCTCACCGTATTGGGGCAGGTCGGATGAAATGGAGGCTCGCTTCGGTAATTTTATGCGATAAGAAGGTGCCCCCCAAGCTAAAAGACAAATTCTATAGAGTTGCAGTCCGACCTGCTATATTGTATGGAGAGGAGTGTTGTTGGTTAAGAATTCTCATATTTAAAGGTTGAAGGTGGCGGAAATGAGAATGTTGCGTTGGATGTGTGGATTCACAAGGGCTGACAGGGTTAGCAATAAAATATTACGGGAGAAGATGGGAGTGGTTTCGGCGGAGGATAAGATACGGGAAGTGCGGTTGAGATAGTTTGGTCATGTGATAAGGAGGGGCACGGATGCCCCAGTTCATAGGTGTGATAGGTTGGCCTTGGAAGGTTTCAAGAGGGGTAGGGGTAAACCGAAGAAATACTGGAGAGAAGTGATAAACGTGACATGGAGCAGTTACAGCTGACTGAGGACATGACTCTGGATAGAAAGATATGGAGGAAAAATATTAGATTAGAGGGCTAAGGGTGTGGTTGAGTCGTAGTCAGTAATTAGGTGGATCTTGGTGTCCTTTGTTTGGTAATGTACATTATTTTTGTGGATGTCATTTCTATGTTATCTTATCGTGTTCTATGCTTTTGATGCATTTGCATACTGCATTTTATCTTGAGCCGGGGGTCTATCTTATCGTGGTATGGACTGCGTACACACTACCCTCCTCAGACCCCACTATGTTGGAATATACTGGGTTTGTTGTTGTTGTTGTTGAATCTAGCACTTATGGGGGTGAGATTTGATAGAGAGTGGGAGTTTATGAATAAAAAGGGTGGAATGGTCGAGGGGTGAGGATCGGGAGCGTTGAGTGGATAGGAGAAGATAATGAACTTAGAATGACACTATAAAACTTGTTTTCCTACTCTATTAGGAAAATCATTTTTCTCAATTTTTAAGGAACTTATTTTTTTTCTTAAAGATAAAATTTTACAAAATATTTTGACCAATCAAGAATTAAAAAATTTGAAAATATTCTATAATGGAACACCCTAAATCTCCAACTAAGCTCCAAGTACTTTCTACTTCTGGACAATTCAAACTTGTACGAAACTCATCGCTAGCAGCTTAAGTCCCAACCGAAATCATACCAACAAATCCCAAAACACTATACATATCTATCCAAGGTATTTTGTCATGACCCAATCCATCGCGAGTGGCACCAACACTAATCCTTTGGTGGAAAAATCGTCTAACCCAAAATTATCAAACATAACACTTAGTCAAAATAAGGCAACTAACTGTTTTTTATTAATTAAATCAAGATCTCAAACATTCTAATAGAAATACTAAATGCGGAATATAAACGAATTCTTAAACAACCTTTAGAAATTGAAAGTCACTATACTAAAATGCCATAATTTTTAATAAAATGGTTGCAACCCAAAACTAGGAAAACATTCAAGTTTGAAACAACTGGATAGGAACAAATGAAGAACTTGTGGCAATTCAAAAGATGTAGCTCACTCTTAAGTTTGAATGTGATACAACTGATGCCTTGATGTAATCACCAAAAATATTTTACATTCAACAAAAGAAAAACATATGTAGTATCAGTAAACATAAAACAACGGTGTACTTGTAGGATCATCCGCCAACCCAAAATAAGAGATGTGAGCAAGCAGCCATAACTTAGTAAAACAAGAACAAACATGAACACTTATCAAGTAAATTTACCTCAAGTATGTGACTTTTAACCTTGTTCAACAACATCATAGAATTTAGTCAAGTATAATTCAAATAACAACAACTCAAATCAAGACCATGACTAGCAGAAAGAATCCAAGTCAACAAAACATGACTCAATAATAATATGCTAACCATGTCTCAAATGGATAAGTAGACAAACTATTACAGAGATATGTTAATTATTTATAAATTTATCACAAACCACTCAAGGATATATTCCAACAATAATAATGATAATAATTATAAATCATTGTTCACTCAAGGAATCAAATATAATAAGTTAACGCATAAATCTGATTTTACTCAAGGAACCAAATATAAATAAATCAACACAACTCGATTCACTCAAGGAATCATCACACTGATCAAACCCTTATAGACATATGCTAAGGATCTTATGGTGGCTCACTAACCATGACCTTCAGGGAAAGATCTCTTGTTCATGTACCAAAACTCCAGACATCTAATGTTTGCCAACTTTATAACACCAATTTTATGAAGGTGTCCGAATACCGGTAAATTTTACAATAATAATATTAATTTTGTGAGATATCTAACTACTGGTACATCCCACAATAATCAACAGATATCAGAACAATCACTACCATAATGAAAACAACAATCACACTTGTTGAACAAATAAGTTTTTACATTACCACATTACATGTGATTTACACTTAGGATATGTAACACCCCAAAAGTTCCTACGACTCTATTTCACACTTAGCATGGAAAACCAGTTAGCTTTTCAAAAAATTCTTCACAAAACGACTTAGACAACAAGTCATCGTCAAAGCCAATGACTCATTGGGTAACCCATCCTGAGTGTTATCCAAATATTTTTGGAGATTGGAATTCCTTCCAGTGGCAATGAGTAGAGTCCACGAGTTGTGGCATCCATTACGAGTCGCCGTGTGACACCTATTCTACCTATTTAATTCAACAATCATTTATAAAAGTTTATTCATAAATTCTATGACATGTCAAGTACCAAGAACTATTACATAATCATGACATGAGTATTAGATGAGATTTAAGATCATAACAGGTCCCTAACCCAAAGCTGAGTTGAAAACTCCTTTTGTGACTAAATTCTAATGTAAGATTCTTCTTAGGCCAAATTCAAATAACCATTTCTCTCAGTATATAAAGTGTTAGGTGGAATAATACCCACCAAATTAAAGGTGTTTGAATTATCTTTTCATTATCATCGATCATTCATATACTTGGTATTGGAGTAAAATGTTATAGCCATTATATAAAGCACTTCCAAAGTTCTCAATGGCGATGACTCAAACCCTATGAATTATCGGGTGACCCTACAAGTCTTATCTTAACTCATTTGGAAGGAGATATAACACCCTAAATATTCAAGTAAATATTATAATCATGCTCCAAGTTCATATAGAATCAAACTTTATGTTTTAGTGGTATAAGAAGTGATTTAGACATGTATTAAGGCCACAAGTAACTCCTATCTCATAGTTACGTTGAAACCTTCCTTACCAATTGAGTTTTTGTGAAAAAACTTTCTATAGTCAACTTCAAATAAGCATAACTCCTACATTATAAAGTTTTTTTTTAGATCAAGACTCATCAAATGAATCTTTGATTCTCCTTTCATGCATCCAATTTCTCATTAATCTAGTTTTGGAGCTAAGAGTTATAACTATTTTAGTGAAGCACTGTCAAATAGTGAGATATTATGAATAAAGTCACAAACATGGTTAGATTGTATGGCCATAAAATTCTTGCATATGCATGAAACAACCCCAAAAAACTAAAAATTAACAAATATTTCTCCTAACCATGGAAGAATCCCATGATCTTTGTTAGAAAACACGATCTTAGGTTTAATCTAGGTTTCTAAAGTTCATTCATATAATACCTTGTATTAATCTTAGCTCGATTTAGCTCACAGTTGCATGTTAAAGGGGTCTAAGCCTTGGAATTTTCACTAAGTGTTGAGGACTTAGTCATTTTCAAGACCCCTAAACTTTTATGATTTTACTTTTAAACTTTCCAACCTTGGGACGTCGATTTTTGAGTTGATTCATGATCGGGGTTGTTCAAAGTATGTATCAGGTGAGTTTTGAAATTTTTGAACGAGCGTAGGGGCATGTTTGGAAAACTAAACCAATAGCACCAATGGGATAAGCAGGCGCCGCCCCCTCCAGTCCACCGGGGTAAAGCGGGCATCGCCCCTCTCCAGTCCACTAGGGTAAGGCGGGTGTCACCCAACTTAGTCCACCACTCCAGAGCCCACGTCGCCCCCTCTCTATTCTATCCAGCTTTTTTTTCTTGGACTTTTAAGGTTATTTGGGTCATTTTCCTTCACTTAATTCATCCATAACACGAAATTGAGGCTTCCAAGGGGCATTGTTTGCCCTTTTATTCACAAATTGCTCTCAAGAAACCTCCATTTCCCTAAGAATAAATTCCAAACCCCAAACTAAGAAATAAAGGAATTCAAACTTCAAGTTTAAGAAATCCCTAAGGAATCTTTAAGAATACATCTAGTGAGGTATGTGGGATGTTCATCCATAGGTTTCTTTCACCCATGGAGCCCAAAAACCATCTTTTGTTTTAATTTATGAGTTTATAGTCGTTCAAGATGAAATAAATCTGTGAATTTCTTGTTAATCCAATTACAAGTTATGTTTAAGTGTTTTCAAGTGGAATGAGCCATATCATGTTTTGAGTGTTGCAATTCCCATGTCATGTTCAAGTGTATTTCATGTTAAACCCCTAATTTATGAATTTAACCATGTAAGCATATTGTTTCCTCATGTTCAAGACACTCTCATGTTTAAGTTCTTGATTTTCACATGTTTGATGAAATTCTATGCTTTTGGGTTTGAACCATTATCCCATATTATCGTTTTAAAATCTTATTGTTGGAATTTATGGTCAGTCGGTGTTGGCAGATTATGAACACCCGATACCTATGAGTTTTAGATGATTTCAGATTTTCAAGTAATAACTCAGTGAAACCATGAGCCTTGTTATTTACTCAGATATGTATATCATGCTGAGCACTATCAATTATCAAAAATAATATTTGGTTAAACATAGTTCTGTTCAGTACCAGTGTTAGTTAAATTGGGAGTAGGATTTAGCGTTGAGTTGATGTAGGGATGGCGACTTCCCCATCAGTTAGGCAGAGTCGTTAGTAGCAGTCCATGTATTCCAGAACTACATAGTCAGAGTAGTATATGAGGGGTCACCCATCAGTTTAGGCTTGACTTTCTCTCAGGGGTCACCCAACAGTTTAGGCTTGAAACCCTGGTCCTTCGGGACATCATATTAGTGAATCCACTCAACCAGTGTTAGTACCCGTGGCACAGTACTGACACCCTTCCAACTGGGGTTACAGGTTGGACCCCAATTAGCGCAGATTGGGGCATGTCAGTTATATGATACCTCCCACATCTTCTATCATTATTTCAGTATATCTTAGTTCGAGTTTGCTTGACCAAGTGTACAACTTAGATCTATATTTATTCAATTATACAAATTGTAGTCTCTCGGTTTACAAATTATTTTAGATATACGTTTATGCTTGGTCTTGCATTCATAGATATTACATGTTGATTCATTTATGCTCAGTTATCCCATGTATTTTAGTCAGTCATTATCTCACGTACCAGTATATTCAAAGTACTGATCGCATACTTTTCTTTGTGTTATGTCATCTTATAACATAGTTCGGACGCTCAGTTTTCCATTCATTCTTAGACATCTTAACGTAACTCAGCAATAGTAGTAGTGAGTCCTCATCCATTGAGGACAGGATTTACTTATCTCAGTTATTTCAGTATTTTCTTATGTTCAGACAGTCAGAGTTAGATGGGGGCTTGTCCCATCAACTCCTCAATCAGTTTAGAGGCTTTTAGACAATCAGTAAGATAGTCAGTTAATCAGTTTAGTATTATATGTTGTTACAGACATTTTAGACTTGTCATTTACATATATTATACATTCATATTTTTAGTACTTTATTAGCTTATCTTTGGCATATGTTATATTAGTACCATTTTATTCAGTTCTTACAGCAGGTACCAGCTCATGGGTTAACTTGTGGTCACTTGTGATCTTGAGCACCATTGTCGCGACTAGGGGGTAGCCTCGGGTCGTCAAAAACCTTTGTATCAGAGCCTAAGGTTTTAAAATATCCAAGGGAGTCTGAATGTCGCGTTTAGTAGAGTCTTATGCATGGGTGTGAAGTGCGCCACACTTATGGGAAAGAGGATACGAGACATTTTTTGGAAAGTTTTCCCTTTTTCAGTGTTCATGTCGGGCATGCTAAACTCTCTTTCTAACTTACCATTCATTTTGTTTACAGACTATGTCTCCCAAAATAAATAATAAAAGAGAAAATAGGGATCAACCTGCACCGCTTATTTAGGAAGATTCCCTGAATGATCATGTCTCCCGTGCCGAATATGGACATTGATGATATGGACATATCAAACGGCTACATTCCTCAATCAAGGAATCAATTTAAATCCTTAATTGAGAAGATATATCTAAGGTTTCCTTATAAAGAGTAGCAGCCGAAGACTATGAAAGAAGAATACCGAAGACAAACACTTCTTACGCAACTTCAAAGAAAAAATTCAAAGTTTCTCATTCTTAGTCTTACAAAGCTCTGTAACTTTAGTTTACAATTTTTATATAAAGAGTAGGATTGAGTCAGCTTTGAAATATCAACTAAAGTTGTTTCATAAGATCTGAAGAGCAAAATCAGTCTTCAGAACTTTTTTTCTATCATTGTACTCGAGCCAAACTTTCAACAATATAAGAAAACATTGAAACCCAAGGGGACTAGACGTAGGCACTACATTGGTGGTCCAAACAAGGATAAAATCCTTATGTTTTTGCTTTACTTTTCGTTACTTTTTTGCTTAGCTATTTTGAATTTAATCTGTTCATAAAGTGTTCTGATCGACAGGCGAGTCGACTGTGAAGGGTCAGTAGTCGACTCATAGAAGAAAAATTTCAATTCACACCCCTCTTGAATTTTAATTGGTATCACCAAAAGTGAGCAAAGATCAGATGGCCCAGTATCAAATTCCTGGTGCTCTTCTCTGGGATGGTCACTGTTTCACAAGACCACCATACTTTAAAGGACAACCTTAATCTTACTGGAAGAACAGGTTCAGAATCTTTGTTCAATTAAATGACTTCCAAGCCTGGGTTGTCATCAAGAATGGTCCAAAACCAATTCCAGGACTCAATAAGAATTCAAAGGACAAAGATAAAGAATCTAACAGTTCTTATATAGAGACCTTGAAAGTTGTGTGGTCATCAAAGAAAAGCAAGAGGTAATTCAAACTAATGCACGTGCTATAAGTTTGCTTTTGTATACAGTTAGTGAAGAAGAATACGACAAGATTTCAACATGTGGAACAACAAAAGAAATGCTGGACAAACTGGAGGTAACCTATAAAGGAACCACGAAAGTCAAGAAGTCAAAAATTATTGTTCTTGTTAATGAATACGAGTTATTCAAAATGAAGGAAAATGAGGACACTGAAATAATGTTTGCCAGATTCAGTAGAGTCATGTGCGAACTGAAATCATTGGGGATGATCTATCCCCACAGACTACAAGTCCAGAAGCTGGTTCGAAGTCTCCCAAAGATTTGGGAAACCATGGCTGCCATTTTGGAAGACGGAGATCTCCACAACATGACATATGATGAACTACGAGGTAACCTTATCGTTTATGAGAAAAATTATATCAATTGATTTCTCAAGTATGAAAAAAAAAGAAATCAATAGCCTTCAATATTCCTCCAACCAGAGAGAAGGATATTCTGAACGATGCTAATAGAGAAGGAATGGCCTTCATCAACCATGTGGTAAGGCAGATCATGAGACAAAGATAACAAAGATCCCAAAGAGGCAAAAATGATGATCTCATCAGAAATGATGAATGCTACTACTTCTGTGGAAAGCCTTTCCACATCAAACAGAACTCTCCAGAATTAAAAATAAGAACATCCAGGAAAAATTAAAATTTTGGGGCCTAGAGTGATGAAAATAAAACTGAAGAAGAAGTAGAAGTCACAAATATGTGCTTCATGGCAATAAGTGAATCTAGTGAGGTAAGACTAGACGATTGTTATAATTGTAACACTCTTAAATCCAACATAGATATGATTATTGATGAGCTTCAAAAGGTTATAGATAAATATAACAAACTCGCTCAAGAGAAGAAAAGTTATGAAGCTCGATTTAAACTAAAACTCAAAGAGGAACGACGAAACTGGAAAATATAAATTGAGGCATGTCAAATTGAGATTGACTTAAAAAATAAAGAGCTTGATGATGCCAAAATAAGATTAAAAAATTTCAAGGCATCCCCAATCCATAGTTTTGTAAGATCAAACTCTTTCAAAAACTATTCGAGTTCCTCATCAGGATCATTTAATTCAGCTAAGAACTATTTCTCATATCGAGAGTCTATTCGTTTCATTTGTGAATAGAGAGGGCACAAATCCTACAGTTGCATGCATAAGCCTAAAAACGTGTGGGTTTGTAAGTCCAAAGAGAGTACATCTAACTCGCAAGGACCCAAGACCGCTTCGGTACCTAAGTAGAATTAATCTTCTTATTTTGTAGGAGCATGTTCACAAAGTCTATAAAAGAGAGGGATTGATAGCGGATGTTCCAGAAGTATAACTAGAAAGAAAAAGGTCTTATCTATTTGTACAAAATATAGATGAAAGATCATCAGATTTAGTGATAATGTCAGAGATCACCAGAGTCGACTATATCCCCTTCAGAGTCGACTTTTGAATTAGAAATAAAGCCAGAATCCCTGACGAGGTTAGAATTAAATACGAATTGTCCTTATCTATTGATACTCTCAAATGTTTTAATCTGCCTTATTTTTAAAAGAGATTTTCGTGAAACAATCTCCAAAATTTAAAAATCTGTTTTAAAACCTTCTTAAAAGAGAGGCAAGTTCTTTATGTTTTAAATCTATTCTTATTTTTGCTACAAGTTTTTCTTGATAAATCTGTCATTTTCCTGTGAGATTTTTTTATGAAAGCTTCGGCTCACGAGTAATATCCTAAACTCATGGCTTAGCAAGGAACAAACTGTAGTTGACTCTTCAACAACCGGAGCAGTATGCACAACTCTTGAAAGCTGTTGTACTTATATTCTCTAAATTCTACATCAACTACTTTATATATCTTGAGATTGTTCCCACAACGTGTGATAATGCTATTTAAGTGTTCTTTTAAAATAATAATGTTGTGCTGATGATCTAAGTATTTTCTGACCCTTATCCAAAAAAATTGATGTTAATATTTTGTGATTCATATATTTGGGAAACAAATTATTTTACTCAGTCCAATTTTATTCTTACAAAAAGAATAGATCTTTAGAAGGATTTAGCATTAATGACTTATGAGTCATATTTTTTTCTCTTTTTGACTTGGTCCAGTTTTACCCATTTTGCCAAAAATTATATTTTATATATTGTTGAGGATTTTTATTATAGAAAAAGTCGGTGCCATATATTTTACCAAATCCCTAAAAGATGTCTAAAGACTTATTTTTGGCACAAAAATCATCAACTATCTTCTGACCCCCTGTCATTTCCTTTCAAAACCCCCCCTCACATGCCACTTTTTTTTCTTCCTTCATTATTACCTTCTCTTCCCTTCTCACTTCCCAACACTCCTCCGCCCTTTCATATTCAAGCTCAACCCTTGGTTCTCTTCTTTTAATATATCTCTTCCCCTTCTTTTTTCTCTTTATACTTATTCATACCCATTGTCCCTACTATGACCAAAACACGATCAATGGTTAACCTCACCAAAACATCCCCCAACCTATATTCCTCCAACGTTAACCCTGTTTTTCTCTCTGAATCCTCTAAAGAAGCCTCTTCTCACTCTATCCAGTCAACTGTGTCTAGGAAACGCACCGCTCCTTATCCCATGTCATCCTCTGATAAAAAGAAATCCTCTCCTCTGGAGGACATGCATAAGTTATAGACTCTTACTCTCAAGGAAAAGTTTCTCACCTTCAAGAATCACTCTATTGTTCCTGGTAGAGTCATCAATCTCTCTCTCCTAAAGGAATCTCACTGTTATATCGATCACTTTCTCAAAGATCAAGACTTGTCAATGATGTTTTTCCTATGTGGCCTAGAGGTCTTTGAATATCCTATCATCATATTTCCGCTGACAGCGGGGAACTGGAAACCTTGGTTCTTGGCACTCGTATTATTCTGAATGACTTCTTATTTGAGAAAGTATTTGACACCAAATTCTCGGGTGTAATCACATTCATGAATGGCGCCTAGCCGGAGAATTTTGTAGTCAGTTTTGATGAATTAAAAAAGGTCATCTCAGATCCTGACTCAAATTGCACCTTCTTTGGACCTCTGTCCCTCAGCTTCTGCAATAGGATTTTGGCTCATACCATTGCAACCACCTTGATTCCTCAAAAAGGATATCTTAGTATTGTGACTTATAGAGATGTATTTATTCTCTACTGCCTGACCAAAAAGTACAAAATCAACTGGAGTGCCTAGATTCATGAATACATGATAGAAAGTGCAGCTGACTTCCATGCCTCGACAAGTCTACCCTACGGTTTGCTCATCACTTAGATTCTTCTTCATTATGGAATAAACCTTATAGTCTCTCTAGTGATAGAGGTCTTTTCCACCTATGATTCAAAAACCTTTGCAAGCTTGGGCTATGTTCTGATTGAAAAAGAATGGTGTAAAAGAAAGATTGTCAAAGGTCGGCCTGACACATCAAAGGTAAGTATACCTGTGCCTAACTCCATATCCTGTGTAGATAAAGAGTCTGAATAAATCAAGAAAAGGCTCACTACCATTGAGTAGGGAATAGGCAGCATCAAGAAATCGACTGCCAAGCTGCTACAGCAGGGCAAAGAGGCAGGTACTGACATAGGAAAAATGCTACTTTCTCTTGACGACTTTAAACAGGAGGGAGTAAGATTATTTAACAGGATGTTTCCCAAGTTGAGGACATCAACACAGAATCCTCCTCCTTAAATGAACTTTACATCTCTGTTCAGAACTCTTACTCCAACTTCACCAAGAGTGTGGGGAAATCTTATGATCGTTTCTACTCTAACATGGATAACACTTACTTATTTCCTTGCCAAAAAGAGATGAACACTTTTATTCAAAAGGGATATGTCCCTTCTCATACTTCATACTATATAAGAAACCCATATACTCCTACTCTAACGTATTTTTGTTGCCACCGTAACTGTGCATACTTAGTACTCCATGTTTTTGGGTTGTTATTCTGCTATGATGTGTTTTTTGATCTATTTTTTTCTTGTTTTATGGATGGGTATATTTCACTTGCTATGGTTGCTCTATATTTTTTGTATATCCATGATTATCTACCACCCCTATCTATATGGATTATGTGATTCTTTATCTAGGTGTGCTATTTTCTTACTATTTCTTGCTATTCTTTTTCATTATTACAAAAGGGATAGATATGTAAGAAGGATTCCCACCTATCAGTCAGGAGAATTTTGACTTTCGACCTTCAAGGTCGACTGGCAAACAATATTAATCAAAGAATGCTTACAAAGTCAGGAGAAGCAAAGTTGACTGATGCTTACAAAGTCAGGGAGAGCAAGCCGATAGACAAAGAAGTTAACTGATGTTTACTCGTCTTTGTCATTAGCAAAAAGGAGGAGATTATTAGCCTCAAAAGTCTATATTTTAATAATGACAAATTAACAAGTGGTTCCTTACAGGATATTGAAGACCACTGATAAAGAAAGCCGACTCGAGAAATGGAAGGACATCCAATCATAAGAAGATCACGCCACTCAAACAGGCATGGCAAGAGAATTATTCAAATATCTTTAAAATGGAAGGACAATCACCATCCCAGAAACACGACAGATTAGATCAATCAGGAAATCAATCAAAATCTAAATGAAAGAAAAAAGGACACAACTGTCACATGGGCAGTAAGACTAAAAGGAAAGATAAATCATAGACATATCTGATATGGAAGTGATCCAAAGTCGTACATGGACATATCAAACAACTACATTTCTCAATCAAGGAATTAATTTAAATCCTTGATTGTGAAGAAATCTCTTGGGTTTCCATATGAAGAGTAGCATCCAAATACTATAAAAGAAGAAGACTGAAGACAAACACTTCTTACGTAACGTCAAGGAGAAAATTCAAACTATCTCATTCTTAGTCTTACAAAGCTCTGTAACTTTAGTTTACAATTGTTATATAAAGAGTAGGATCGAGTAAACTTTGTAACATCAATTGAAGCTGTATCACAAGATTTGAAGAGCAAAATAAGTGTTCAGAACTTGTTTCTTATCATTGTACTTAAGCCAAACTTTCATCGATCTAACGAAACTTTGAAACCCAAGGGGACTGGACATAGGCACTACATTAGTGTGCCGAACTAGGATAAATCTTTGTGTTGTTACTTTACTTCTTGTTACTTTCTTGCTTAACTATTTTGAATTTAATCTGTTTGTAACGTGTTCTGATCTACAGGCGAGTCGACTATAAAGGGTCAATAGTCGACTCATAAATAAAAATTTCAATTCACCCTCGCCCCCTCTTAAATTTCAATAAGTCCCAGGGTAGTATGAACAATGGTCGAACTAATCCACTCTATAGGAAGTGTAGTTGGAATAATTAGTGTGTGTGTAAGGATGGTGGTGATGTGTTTTTTAGATGTAGCAAACCAGGCCACCGGATCCGAGAGTGTATGGTGGTTGTGCAAAGGGGCAGAGTGATTTCCAGCAGGTCCAGACTACTTCTTCAGTAGCTCCGGCTGGTCGCCCAACTCAGCAAGGTGCTACTTCCAGTGCCACTACTGGGAAACACCAGAACAGACTTATGCTCTCCAGACTCGGCATGATCAGGAGAGTTCTCTTGATGTGTTTACGGGTACGTTACAAATTTTTCATCTTCATGTGTATGTTTTATTAGACCTCGAAGATTTAGTTTTTTTATGACTTCTAATAAAGCAGCCAATTTTAGTGTCAGTCCCAAATCTTTAGCAAAACCTTTCTCAGTGTCTGACCCGTTGGGTAAATCTATCATAGCCAGATGGGTATACAAAAATTTCTCGGTCACTATATCTCAGAAACTTATCTCAATTGATCTTGTAGAGTTAAAGATGGCTGATTTTGATTCCATTCTCAACATGGATTGGCTACACTCATGCTATACCTTTGTTAATTATAGAAATAGAGTTATTCAATTCTAATTTCCCAATGAACCAGTTATTGAATGGAGGGGTAGTACTTCAGTGCTTAGGGGTCAGATTATTTCTTATCTTATGGCAAGAAAATGATATCTAAGGGGTGCATGTACCATCTTATTTGAGTAAAGGACTCTAGTTCTACAACTCCAAGCCTCGAGTCAATTTCAATAGTAAGGAAATTCAAATGTGTTCCCTGAAGATCTTCCCAGAGTTCCTCTCGAGAAGAAAATTAACTTTGGAATAGATCTAATTCTAGATACCCAACTTATCTCTATTACACCCTATAGAATGGCTCTAGCTATGCTTAGGGAATTGAAAGAATAGTTAAAACATCTCTTAGATAAGGGTTTTATCAGGCTCAATTTTTCTCCATGAGGCACTCTAGTTTTGTTCGTGCATAAGAAAGACGGTTCTCTCAGAATGTACATCGATTACCATCAATTGAAAAAAGTCACCATTAAGAATAAGTATACGCTTTCCAGAATTATTGACTTGTTTGACCAACTTCAGGGTGCCATTTATCTCTATTAGATAGACCTCAGATCCGGCTATCATCAGCTTAGAGTCAGAGAATGTAACATTTCAAAGAAAGCTTTCAGAACTCGATATGATCACTTCAAATTCCTAGTTATGTCTTTTGGACTAACGAATATCTCTGCAGCTTTCATGGACTTGATGGACAGGGTGTTCAAATAGTACTTGGAGATGTTCATCATAGTCTTCATTGATGATATCCTTGTTTATTCACGTAGTGACCATCTGAGAATTGTGTTGCAGACGCTTAGAGCTTATCATTTGTTCTCCAAGTTTAGTAAGTGAAAATTTTGGCTAAGATCAATAGCTTTCCTTGTCCATATTGTTTTCGACGATGGCATTAGAGTTGACCCTCAAAAGACTGAAGTAGTGAAAAACTGGCCTAGACCCCCTCTGCATTAGATATTTAGAGTTTCTTGGGTTTGGCTAGCTATTACAGACGGTTTTTTAAAGGGTTTTCTTCTATTGCATCCCCCATGTCTCGATTGACTCAAGAGAAAGTCAAATATTAGTGGTGAAATTCTTGCAAGAAGAGTTTTCAGGAGTTGAAGAATCGACTTACTTCCGCTCCAGTCTTGACTTTGCCTGATGACACAAATGGGTTTGTTTTTTATTATGACTTTTCCAGAGTAGGTCTTGATTGTTTTTTGATGCAAAGAGGCAAGGTCATATCCTATGCCTCTAGACATCTTAAACCCTATGAAAAGAATTATCCTACCCATGATCTTGAGTTGGCAGTAGTTGTTCTTGCCTTAAAACTTTGGAGGCATTATCTTTATGGGGTTCGTGTCTATGTGTTCACTAACCATAATAGTTAACAGTACACGTTCACGTAGAAAGATCTGAATCTTTGTTAAAGAAGATGGCTTGAGTTATTAAAAAATTATGATATGAGTGTGTTATATCATCTGGTCAAGGCCAATGTAGTGGCGGATGCCCTTAGCAGGTTGTTTATGGGTAGTGTTGCTCATGTTGATGAGGATAACAATAAGTTAGTTCATAATATTCATCATCTTTCTAGATTAGGTGTTCGATTGGTTGATTTAGATGAAGGTAGTGCATGGGTTCAGAATGGTTCAGAGTCTTCATTGGTTGTTAAAATTAAAGAAAATCAAGATAGGGATCCTAGTTTGGTTAAGTTGAAGAAGGCAGTTAGAGATAAGAAAGTAGAGGTTTTATCCCAAGGAGGAGATGGTGTACTTCGTTGTCAAGGCATTTTATATGTTTCGTGTGTTGATGGTTTGAGATATCGAATACTTATGGAAATGCATGGTGTACAATACTCAATCAATCTAGGAGCCACTAAGATGTATCATGATTTGTAGGAAATCTATTGGTGGAATGGTATGAAGAGGGATATTGCAGTATTTGTGGCTAGGTTCCCAAATTGTCAACAGGTTAAAGTTGAGCATCAAAGGCCTAGTGGTTCATTGCAGGATTTTAGCATCCCCACGTGGAAGTGGGAAGTTGTAAAGATGGATTTTATGATAAGGTTGCCTCGTATGCAATGTCAGCATGATTCGATTTGGGTGATTGCTGATGCAATGACCAAGTCAGCCTATTTTTTGCCAGTTCATACATCATATTCAGCCATGGGTTATGCTAGACTCTATCTCAGAGAGTTAGTTAAATTGTATGAGATTTTGTTGTTTATCATTTTAGATAGAGGTACTCAGTTTACCTCTTAGTTTTGGAAGGCTTTTCAGGAGGGTCTTGGTACCCAAGTTCATCTCAGTATAGCTTTTTATCCTCAGATAGATGGGCAGGCAGAGAGGACTATTCAGACCTTAGAGGATTTGTCGAGAGCATGTGTTATTGACTTTAAAGGTAGTTGGGATGACCCCTTACCTTTGATTGAGTTTGCTTAAAACAACAGTTATCACTCCAGTGTTCAGATGTCTTTATTTGAGGATCTCTATGGAAGGATACATAGATATCCTATTAGTTAGTTTTAAGTAGGTGAGGCTGCAGTGATAGGGATAGATTCAGAGTTTGAGGCGATAGAGAAGGTTTAGTTGATTCAGGAGAGGCTGAAGATAGCCCAAATCCATTAAAAATCTTATGCAGATGTGAGGAGAAGAGATATCTAGTTTGAGGTTGGTGATTTAGACTATTTGAAAAGTTTGCCTATGAAAGGAGTGAAGAGATTTGGCAAGAAGGGGAAACTCAGTCCCCAATAAGTTGATCCTTATAGAATCTTGAACCATTTTGGAAAGGTGTTTCATGTTTCTTTGTTAAAGAAGTGTATTGGTGATTCTGTTGTAGTTGTTCCTTTAGAAGATATTGGCGCTAAGAATAGATTTTCCTATAAAAAAAGTCCAAGTTGAGATCTTTTATCATCAGGTTTGCAGGATAAGGAGTAAAGAAGTTCCCTTGGTTAAGGTCCTTTGGCAAAATCAGTCTGTTGAGGGAGCCACTTAGGAAGTAAAAGCAGATATGCGAACCAGGTACCCTCATCTTTTCTCCGTAAACTCAAATTCAGCTTGAGGTAATGATTCTTACTTATATTGACTCTTTTTTTTACTCAATTTTATCTATGTAACCATTCCCATGTCATTACATGCATTAAAAAAATCAGTTCAATTCATGTATCATGTTTTAGACTCAGTTGTGTAATTATGTTCCAAGTCATGAATGATTAGTATGCAATCTTAGTTACCTTAGTACAGTACTCTCAGTCTAACCAGTCTCATTCGAGGACGAATGTTCCCAGAGGGAGATATTGTAACACCTCGTATTAATCTTAGCTCGATTTAGCTCACACTTGCATATTAAATTTGTCCAAGCCATGGAATTTTCATGAAGTGTTGAGGACTTAGTCGTTTTCAAGACCCCTAAATTTTGATGATTTTTTTTTAACCTTCTCAACCTCGGGACATTGATTTTTGAGTTGATTCATAATCAAAGTATGTCTCAGGTGAGTTTCAAAATTTTTGGACGAGTGTAGAGGGGTGTTTAGAAAACCAAACCAGTAGCACCACCGGGATAAGCAAGTGCTACCCCCTTCAGTCCACCGGGGTAAATAGGGTGTCACCCTCTCCAGTCGATCGGGGTAAGGCAGGTTCTGCCCGGCTTAGTTCACCACTTCAGAGCCCGTGTTGCCCCCTTCCTATTCCGTCCAGGTTTTGTTCTTTGTATTCTAAGGGTATTTGGGTCATTTCACTTCACCTAATTCGTCCATAACACGAAATTGGGTCTTCCAAGGGGTATTATTTGCCTTTTTATTCAAATATTTCTCTCAAGAAACCCTCTTTTCCCCCAAGAACAAATTCCATTCCAAATCCAAGAAATCAAGGAATTCAAGCTTCAAGTTAAAGAAATTCCCAAGGAATCTTTAAGAATTCATCCAGTGAGGTATGTGGGATATTCATCCATGGGTCCTTTTCACCCATGGAGCCCAAAAACCCTCTTTTGATTTAATTTTTGTGTTTATACATGTTCAAGATAAAATAAATCCATGAATCTTTTGTTAATCCAATTACAAGTTATGTTTTAGAGTGGAATAAGTCATATCATATTTTGAGTGTTGCAATTCCCATGTCATATTCATGTGAATTTTATGTTAAACCCCTAATTTATGAATTTAGCCATGTAAGCCTATTGTTTCCTCATGCTTAAGACATTTCATGTTCAAGTTTATGATTTTCACATATTTGATGAAATGTCTATGCTTTTGGGTTTGAACCATGATCCTATATTATCATTTTAAAATCTTATTATCATAATTTATGGTCACTCAATGCTGGATGGTTTTGAACACCCGATACCTACGTGTTTTACATGATTTTAGATTTTCAAGTAATAACTTAATGAAACCATGAGTCTTTTTATTTACTCGAATATTTATGATCATGATGAGAACTATCAGTTATCAGAAATAATGTTTAGTTAAACATAGTTCAGTTCAGTACCAGTGTTAGTTTAGTTGGGAGTAGGATTTAGCACCGTGCGAATGCAGGGATGACGGCTTCCCCATAAGTTAGGTAGATTCGTTGGTAGCAGTCCTTGTATTCCAAAACTACATAGCCAACATAGGATATAAGGGGTCACCCATCAGTTTAGGCTTGACTTCCTCTCAGGGATCACCCGTCAGTTTTGGATTGACACCCTGGTCCTTCGGAACATCAGATTAGTGAATCCTCATAGCCAGTGTTAGTACCGGTGTCATGGTACTGACACCCTTCCAACTGGGGTTACAGATTGGACCCTAATTAGCTCAAATTGGGGCATGTCGATTGTATGATACCTCTCACAGTTTTCGTCAGTATTTCAATATATCTCAATACAGGTTTGCTTGACCAAGTGTACAGATCAGATCTGCAATTATTCAGTTATACAGATTGCATTCTCTCAGTTTATAGATTATTTCAGAAATATGTTTATGCTTGGTCTTGCATTCTCAGTTATTACATATTTATGCATTTATGCTCAGTTATCTCATGCATTTCAGTCAGTCATTATCTCACGTACCAGCGTATTCAAAGTACTAATCACGTACTCTTCTTTGTGCTATGTTGTCTAATAAAATAGGTTCGGACACTCAGTTTACCGACTATTATTAGAAAGCTCTGCATAACTCAGCAGTAGAAGTGGTGAGTCCTCATCCATCAAGGACATAATTTACTTATCTTAGTTATTTTAGTATTTTATTATGTTCAGACAGTCGGAGTTAGTTGGGGGCTTGTCCCATCAACTTCTCAGTCAGTTTAAAGGCTTTCAGACAATCAGTTAGATAGTCAGTTGGTTAGTTCAGTATTATTAGTTGTTACAGATATTTCAGACTTATCATTTACATATATTCAGCATTTAGATTTTTAATACTTTATTAGCTTATCTTTTATATGTGTTATATCAGTTCCATTTTATTCAATGCTCGCAGCAGGTACCAGCTCATGGGTTAGCTTATGGTCACTTGCAAACGTAAGCACCATTGTGCGACTAGGGGGTAGCCTCGAGTCGTGATAGTTCAACTTGGATTTTCAATAATGGACCAAGGTAGGATTATGATAGGGTCCCATGAATCATACCATGGCTCGTCTATTGAAGTCGGAAGAATCGACAAGTCCTTATATCAACCACGAGCACCACCCACGATCATAGGAGGGTTCCACTATATTAGGATGGTTTGTACATCATTTTCTACAAGGGCTATTCTAGTCTTCTCCATAACTTAAATCCTTGAACTACGTTGTTTAAGTTATTCCAAGGCTAGATAAATGTAATATTACCCTAAGTCCTTCATTCCTCAAATTCTACTTGATGCTTAGCATAAACTATGGTTCACCTTCTTCAAGATCTAAAATTAAAAAATTCACCAAGGTTTACATCTCTAGGTATGTGGTATTTCATCATTGGTTTTTGTTTCATCCATTGAGTCCCGAAGTAATTTGAAAAAATCAAGTTAATTCACTATTCAAGCTTAGGATTTTCATAAAAAGTGTGAGTTCCATTATCTTTTAAGTTATTGTGTTAACTAAACTAGGAGTATACGTTTTCCCACAAAATTGAGCATCTTTATACACTCATGACCATGAAATCTCATCATATTGATAAATTATTGATTTTGTACTTGAGTTATGAAATTTCTTATTGCATTCAAATTATAGAATTGTCATTTATAGTTGCATTCTTCAAACATTGTGGGTTATGAACACCCGATGACCTAGGATTTTATGCATACATTAATGAATATCCAATCCTCCATATTTACATGATATAGAATGTTTTTTAGATAAAGTGTCTACAATCTCAGACTCAGATATCAGTATTATGAGCTTGTTAGTTATTTCTCCTAAATAAACTATCGAGCTAGCAGTTAGTATTCAGTTAAAAGTAGTATTTAGCACCGAGTAGATACAGGTATGAAGGGCCATCCATTATATAGGCTAAGAACTTTAGTAGAAGTCCCTAAATTCTAGAACTACAGTGCGACTATTGGTTCTAAAGGGTCATTATTTAGACCAGGCTTGACATCTTAGTCTTGTTGGACATCAGTATAATGGATCCACGTAAGTCAATCTTCGTATATTTGGTAAGGTACAGAGTACCCTTCCAGTTGGGGTTATAGGTTGGGCCCTAATTAGCTCAAATTTAGGTATGTTAGTTAATTGAAGATCCTACATTTCAAAGTTCAGATTCAGATATTTACATGATCTTGTATTTAGTTTGTTCATCTTATTATACCACTACATGTTCACTACTTGGTCATTGTATTAGTTTGCATATTTTAGTTTCATGTTCAGTCTACTATGTTACATTCAGCATATTCAGCTTATATTAGAAAATGCATATCTCACATGCTTAGTACATTTAAAGTACTGATCGCATACTTTCCTTGATCTATATTGTTGTATAATATAGGTTTTGATATTCAACACCCCACTAATGGCTAGTACGATTAAACATCATATCAATAGTAGTGTTTTGTTACGTCCTTATTATTTAGGAACCAATTATCAGTGTTTTTCTTTATTTTGGATAGTTAGAGTAAGTTGGGGCCTTGTCCTAACAACTCATCTATTTAGAGGCTTTACAGATAGACAGTTGAATTTTTAGCATGTTGGTTATGTCAGACAGTGTTAGACTTGAATTCCAGTGATGGTTTTATTTATGATTATATCATTTAAATTTAGCTCCTTCTTAGTATTTCATTAGTTATTTCAATATCTTAGTGTCATGGCAGGCCATGGGTTAGCTTGGGGTTACATTTGACTCTAAGCACCATTTTATGACTGGGAGGTAGCCTCGGATTATGACAAACATGGTATTAGAGCATTAAATTAAAAGACTCCTAGGGTGTCTAACAGTCGTGTTAAGTAGAGTCTTGTTCATGGGTGTGACACATGCCACACTTATGAGTAAAAGCATATGAAATTTTCTTGGAAAAATCTCACTTCTTTCATGCTCATATCATGTGATAGAGTATGAACTCTATTGAAACCTTTTATAATTGTGCTCTATGAATTTACATAAATTCCTCTCAAATGAGACAAATAAATGAGAAATAAGAACAAAAATTATAACAGGAATGGGAACCAGCAAGCACCACAAGCTCTAATAGACCCTTTGAATGAGTAAGTTTCCCATGCTGAGTTCAGGTTACTTTCACAGTGCTAGCTCAAGCCATGACCACTCAGGTAAATCAACAGGCAGTATCACCAATCAATCTGACAATTAGTACAACAATAACTTGAATTCAAGACTGCACCTAGATAGAGTTTCATGGTTCTAAGACTAAGTAAGATTTGTAAGAGTGGTTTAAAGATATTTATAAGGTTATTGAAATTATGGGTGTCACTTCATTTGAGAGTGCTGACTTGGTTGTTTATGAATTAAAAGGAGTAGCTCACACTTGGTGTAAGTAGTAGATTGAGAATAAGGGTCAGGTGCAGGATCGATAGAATGGGGTGAGTTTGTTGTCGCTTTTATAGAAGGGTTCTTCCCACTTAAGCTAAGGGTGGCCAAGGTTCACGAGTTCATAAATTTTAGGTAAGGTGATATGAGTGTGAAAGAGTATTCTCTTAAGTTTACTCAACTGACAAAGTATGCTCCATCAATGGTTGCTAACTCCAGAGACTGCATAAGTAAGTTCATGACAGGTGTATCTGAGGATATGGTTAAGTAGTGTAGAACAGTGAAGTTAGTCAAGAAAATAGACATCTCTATCCTGAAGGTTCATGCTTAATAGATTGAGAAGAAAAAAGTTAAGGAGGGAGAAACGGAGAGTAAGAGGGTCAGAATTGGTAGTTTTAACTTCTCTAAGTAGTGGTTAGATGGTGGTAATAGTTTTTAATTCAGGCAAAAATATTTAGCTCCACCCCATTATTTGTTAGTGCTCCAGTTCCCAAGTTCAGGTTAGACAATTGGGATAGGGCACCGAAATCTAAGTCAAAAGGTAATGTTACTAGTATTCATACTCACTCGATATGCTAGAAGTGTGAAGGAACCATCAAGGTGAGTGTTTGGACGATAATGGAAATTGTTTGGGTATAGTAAGTCAGGTCATAGATTGAGAAAATATCTAGTGGCATCACAGATAGATAGGGATTCACATAAGCAGAATCAAAATAACTCTTTAGCAGCATTAGTAGGTCGCCTAACTCAATAGGGCACCTCATAAAGTTCAGTTGGCAGACAATTTCAGAACAGGTTCTATGACCTTCAAACTCAATATGATCAGAAGGGTTCTCCTAATGTATTCACTGGTATATTACAAGTCTTTCATATTCATGTTTATACATTATTAGATCCTAGAGCCATTTTTTTTATGAATCTCTATATAGAAGTAGACTTTAGTGTCAGTCCTAAAATTTTCTCTAAATGGTTCTCAATTTCGACTCCAGTAAGTGATTTTGGTCATGGATAGAAAGGTATACAGAAATTTCTCAGTCATAGTTTCATAGAAAGCCATCTTAGCTGATCTCGAAGAGTTAGACATGATAGATTTTGATGCTACTTTTGGCGTAGATTGGCTTCTCTCATGATATGCCTCAATTGATTGTAGAAATAGAATAGTCCAATTTTAATTTCCAAATGAGCCATCCATAGAGTAAAAGGGTAGTACCTTAATACCAATAGGTTGATTGTCTGATAGAAAAATGATTCCTAAAACATATGTCTATCATTTTATTTGGGTTAAGGATTCACAGTCTAAGACCCTAACTAACTCTTGAGTTAGTTTAGTGGTTAATGAATTTCTAAAAGTGTTTCCCTAAGATTTACCCAGAGTTTCTCCTGAGTGAGAACTTGACTTTGGAATAGATCTCCTTCCAGATATCTGACTTATTTCAATTCTACCCTATAGAATGGCCTTTGCTGAGCTTAAAAAATTAAAAAAATAGTTGAAAATCTCTTATACAAGGGTTTCATCAGGACCAAAATCTTGTTATAGAGTGCTCCAATCCTTTTCGTGCACAAGGAAGACAGTTCTCTCAAAATATGCATCAACTACCATCAACTGAACAAAGTCACAATCAAGAATAAGTATTCAATTCCCAAGATTGATGACTTTTTTTATCAGCTCTGAATACCAATTGCTTTTTTAATATATACCTTAAATCTAGCTATCATCCTCTTAGAGTCAGAGAAGGTGTCATTCCAAAGACAGCCTTCAGAACTTGCAATGGTGACTTTGTATTTGTTGTTATGTCTTTTGGACTAACAAATACTCCTGCAGATTTTACGGACATGATGAATGGGTGTTCAAGAAGTACTTGGACATGTTCGTCATTATCTTAATTGATGATATTCTCATTTATCCTTAGAGTGAGAGTGAACATGCAGACCATTTAGGATTTTTTACAGATTCTCAAAGATCACCAGTTATTCGCTAAGTTTAGCAAGTAATAATTCTAGTTGAAATCAATAGCATTCCTTGTTCATATCATATTTGATGAAGGTATTCAGGTTGATTCTCAAATGACCAAATCAATAAGAAATTGGTCAAGACCCATATCTCTATAGATATCAGGAGTTTCTTAGATTTAGCTATCGCTTGTTATAGATGATTTGTTTAAGTATTTTCCTCTATTGCTTTCTCTATGTCTATATTGACTAAGAAAAAAGTCAATTTCCAGTGGTTTAATTTTTGTGAAAAGTGTTATCTGGAGTTAAAGACTCAACTTACCTCCTCTCTAATTTTAACTCTGCTAGAGGGTTCATATGGGTTTGCAGTTTATTTTGATGCTTACAGAGTTTTTTGGATGTATGTCGATGCAGTATAGCAAGGTTATAGCATATGCCTCTCGAAAGCTCAAGCCTCATGAGAAGAATTACTCAAATTATGATTTCAAATTGGCCACAGTGGTTTTCACCTTAAATATTTAGAGGCATTATCTTTATGGGTTCATGTAGATATATTCAGGAATCATAAAGCATTCAATATATATTTGGTTTAAGAAATCTTAATCTTTGTCAGAGGAGTTGGTTTGAGTTGCTGAAGGACTATGATATAAGAGTCTTGTACCATCCGAGTAAAGAAAATATTATGATTGATGCTCTTAGTAGGTTGTCTATGGGAATTGTTGCTCAAATAGGGATGAGAAGAAGAGTTAGTTCATGAGGTTCACCAATTTGCTAGATTAGGACTTCAGTTGGCTAATTCGGCCAAAGGTAATACCTTGGTTCAAAATAGTTTAGAACTTTCCTTGGTAGCTGAGGTGAAATAAAATCAAGATAATAATTCTATTTTGCTTATGTTGAAAGAAGCGGTCTAGAGTCAGAAGGTTAAGATTTTCTCCTAAGGGGACAGACTATGTGTTCCAGATGTAGATGACTTGAGATAACCCATGCTAAAAGAAGCCCATAGTTCTTGGAATTCTATTTATCCAAGAGCCACTAAGATGTACCATGATCTATGAAAAGTTTATTGGTAGAATAGCATGAAGAAGGATATTGCAAAATTTTTGGTTAAGTGTCCAAATTGTCAGGATGTCAAGGTTAAGCATCAGAGACCTGGTAATATGATTTAGGATATTATTATTCCACTTGGAAGTGGGATGTGATGAATGTGGACTTCATTATAGGGTTGCCTCGTACTCATAGACAAAATGATTCTATTTGGGTTATCGTATATTGAATGACTAAGTCATCCTATTTATTGCCGGTTAATACTTTGTATTCAGCTGAGGATTATGCTAGACTCTAACCTCAGGAGTTGGTGAAATTACATGGAGTCCTTTTGACATCATTTTATATAAGGCTACTCAATTTACCTATCAATTCTAGAAGACCTTCCAGAAGGGTCTTGGTACCCAAGTTCATCTCAATATGACTTTTCATCCATGGACAGATGCTTAGGCTGAGTGGACCACTCAATATTTAGAGGACATGTTGAGAGTGTGTGTGATCAATTTTAAGGGTAGTTAGATTTGCCTTTGATCGAATTTACTTATGATAATAGCTATCGCTCAAGTATTCAAATGGCCCTATTTAAAGCAATTTATGATGGGAGGTGTAGATCTCTTAATGGTTAGTTTGAGGTTGGTAAAGCTAACTTGATAGGGACAAATTTAGTTCATGAGGCGATGGAGAAAGTTCATTTGATTAGAGAAAAAGATGAAAATAGATCACTGTCATCATAAATCCCATGCATATATGCGGACAAGGAAACACGAGTTTATAAATGGTGATTTTGTCTACCTAAGAGTTTTAACCATGAAAGGGGTGAAGAGATTTGGCAAGAAGGGAAAACTCAGTCCCCTCTATGTTAGTCCTTACAATATTTTGGGTCACTTTGAAAACATAGCATAGGAGTTAGATCAACATGAAAACTTAACAATAGTGCATCCGACTTTTGTGTGTCTTATTAAAGAAATACATTAGTGATCCTACATTGATTGTGCTTTTAGAGAGTGTGGATGTAAAAAATAGTCTCTTTTAAGAGTAGGTCCTAGTTGAGTTACTTGACCAACAGGCTCATAAGTTGAGGAATAAGGAGCCCATTTTAGTAAGGGTTCTTTGGTGGAATCATCTAGTTGAGGAGCTACTTGGAAAACAAAGGTGGATATGATTACTAAGTAACACCATCTTTTTTCCTCGAACTCAGTTCAAGCTCAAGGTAATATTTTCCCCTACATTAATTATTTTTCTTTCATGTAACTCTGTTATTCTTATGTTATAGCATGAAGTTGTGAGTTTAATTCAACCCTTGTTTCATTACAGATTCAGTTATTATGTCAGTAATTAGCTCTTAGATTTTCAACGTTAAAATTGCAGCTCTTTTCCTAACTTTTCAGCTTAGTTAGTTTGGGAGATATTTAACACTCCAAAAATTCAAGCCAAGATTAGAACCACGCTTCAAGTACATATACAATCAAACTTCATTTTTGGTAGTATGAGAGGTGATTTATACATGTATTAAGGTCACAAGTAAATCCTATCTCATCTAAGTTAAAACCTTCCTCATCGGTTGATTTCTTGTGAAGAATATTTCTATAGCCAACTTGTAATAAGCGTAACTCCTAGACTATGGAGTATTTTTTAGCTTAAAACCCACCAAAGAAAAGGTCATTGAGTCTCTTTTCCAAAGCATCTAATTTCTAATAAATGTAGTTTTTGAGCTAAGAGTTATCACAATTTTAGTGAAGCACTACCAAATAGTGAGATAGTGCGAATAAAACTACAATCGTGGTTAGATTATACGACTGTAAATTGATTTCATATGCATGAGAAAAAAACTTAAAGTTGACAAATATAACTCCCAACCACAAATGTATCCTATGATTTTGGATAAAAATGATGATCTTCAGTACGATATTGGTTTCTAAAGGTTGTTCGGCTTGGATATCCAACAACGGACCGAAGTAAGATCTTAGGAGGATACCACAAGTCATACCATGCCTCATATAATAAAGTCTAGAGAAACCACAAGTCCATCCATCAATCCACGAGTACCACCCATGATTGTAGGTGAGTCCCACCATCATTGAATGGTTCGTATGTCGTATTTGTAGCTTTTTCATTTACGTTTTATGAGGGTCATTCCACTACTTAGACCCCTAAATTAGATCGTTTAAATTATTTCAAGGCTGGTTATTAAGTGTAATATTATCCTAAGTCCCTTATTATTGAAAATTCACTCGATGCTTAGAAAAAATAAGAGAGAAGAGGCGATTTTTTCCTCCAAAGTACAAGGGTTCATTTTCTTCAATCTCAAAATTCAAATAATTCACTAAGGTTTCAATCTCCAGGCATGCGGGATTTCTTCATTGTGTTTACTTTCACCATTGAGTCCCAAAGTTACTCTAAAATCTCAAATTAATTTACTATTCAAGCTTAGGGTTATCATAAAGTGTGAATTTTATTTTCTTTCAGTTTCTTGCCTTGACTAAACCAGGATTAGATATTTTCCCACAAAATTGAGCATATTTACATACTCATGATTATGAACTCTCATCATATTGATAAATTACTGATTTTGGACTTGAAGTATGAAATTCCTTATTACGTTCAACTTATGGAATTGCCATTTGTAGTTGCATTTTAAGATATGGTGGCTTATGAATACCTGATGACTTAGGATTTCATGCATATGTTAATGAATACTCAATCCTCTATGTTTACATGTTGTAGATGTTTTTTAGATATATTTTCTACTACCTTAGACTTAGATATCAGTATTATGAGCTTGTCAGTTATTCATTCTAAATGAATTATCCAACAATTAGTTAGTATTCAGTTGGGAATAGTACTTAGTATTGAGAGAACGCAGGGATAAATGCTAACCCAACAGTTAAGTTGAGATCTTTAGTAGAAGTACCTAAGCCCAGAACTGCAGCGCCACCATAGGTTTAAAGGATCACCCTTTAGACCAGGCTTGACACTCTAGTCCTATTGGACATCAGTTTAGTGGATCCATGTCAGTTAATGTTCAAAGCCTTGGCAAGCTACAAATCACCCTTTTGATTGGATTTATAGCTTGGTCCCCAAAAAACTCAGATTGGGTTATGTTAGTTAATGTAAAACCCCAAATTTTTTAACATCGAGACCTCTTAGAAGATAGTCCATGAAGTTTGCTTTACAACGCTTCAAGCCTTGTCTTAATCTGATGTCATGGAAAGAAGTTATGGAAGATTTCACTTAATGCGTTGATTTACGATTATGGCTACGACCCAAGGTAACGAGTTGTAACCACTCATGATGACTCATCACAATTGAGTTGTAGTCACTCTAGTGGACCCCTCAGCTGTAGCCAAGTAAATACGACTCCTCACTATGACCCGTAATTAGTGGCTACGAGTGGTATGGAAGTATTCATAGTCACAATTGTATGCAATCCAAAAACTCAACCCAGTGTCTACGAGCCCAGCATACGACTCGTATCCAGACATTACAAGTCATTATGAAGACTCATATCTTTACCAGTAAAGGATCCTAGAATTAAGCCTCATGTTTTGGTAGTTTTACAAGTGACTTAGACAAATATTAAGACCTCAAATAGCTCGTGATTTATAGACAAGTTGAAACATCCCTTAGCGATTCAATTCATATGAATAATATAACTATGGTCGGATTCAAATGAGTATAACTTTTGGTATACAAAGAATTTCTGAGCTCAATATATACCAACAGATAGATAATTTAATTATCTTTCCAATGATACCAATTTTGCCTTAATCCAATATCAGGGTAAGAAATTATGTCCAACTTACTGAAGCACTATCAAAGCTGCCAGTGACTACGGCTCCTGATGATGACTCGTAGTCAGACCCTATGAGTAGCCAGGAGGAGTCATCATCATGGAAGTAGGGGTCAAAATTTAGGTTTCTGATGACTACTCAAGCCACTACTCGTATACAAACCTTACAACCCATGGCCAAACTCGTCGGGATGGCTTCCATACGTTTTCCAGATGATTCCTAAGGGTTTTTTTGGTCTTTTCCTACTCTTTTAACCCAAAACTATGTCATTTCACCATCCAAATAGCAGTTATCATGCGTAAATATTACCCTAAACTATCATAACTCACAAATAATTCATTACAAAAAAAAGGTGATTCCTTTCTTCCCAAAGCCAATTAAGGTTCTTCAAGTTCAAGATCAATTCCAAGAAAATCATCCAAGACTTCAACAATCAGGTATGTGGGGTATTCATCAATGGGTTCATTCCATCCATTAAGTCTCAAAAATCTCCTTTTTGTTCAAGTATGGAATTTTAATCTTCTTTTGTTAAATTATCTATGTAAATCATGAATTTAATCCATATCTTCTTGAAAACTTGAATTCAAGTATGTCAACATATTTTCCCATGTAAATTAGGTTATTTCATGTTTTAAATTTCAATTGCCCATGTCATGATTAACTGATTTCATGCTAAATCATCAAGTTATGAATTAAAACATGTAAATTGTTATCCTCTCAAGTTTGACACACTCTCATGTCAAATTCTAGTATTTTAGTAGTTAACTGGAATGTTTTTATTTTAAAGTTACAAGTCAGATAGGTCATAATTTTTATTACTATATTCAGACTATCATGTTCATCATTTATAAGGACGGTACTATTTCATGTTAAACCATTAATAACACCATTTTCGTTCAGTTGGGAGTAGGATTTAGTATCGACAAGAAAGTATGGGTTCAGCGCATCCTATTTCCCAAAAACAAATTGCCACCATAGGTTTAGAGGCCTCTCTAGAGAGTGTTTCTCCCTGTCCAATACGGGCTCAGTTTAGTGATCACTCCACCACCACCTGTTCAGGAAGATCCCCTAATAGCCATGTTTCTCACGTTGAGTTCTGGATCACTTTCAGAGACTTGGCCCATTTTTTAGCTACTAAAAACAATCAGAAGGCTATTTCCCCAGCCAAACCAGTGATAAATATGGCTACAGCTAGAATCTGAGACTTCACTTGAATGAATCCCCCTTTATTTTTTAGATCAAAGTCTGAGGAGGATCCGTAGGAGTTTCTAGATGGGTGCAAAAAGTGTCAGACAGCATGGGTGTCACTTTGAGTGAGAGTGCATACTTGGATGCTTACCAGTTGTATTGAGTAGCTCACACCTGGTTCAAGCAGTGGAAGGATGACAAAGGTATTGATACAGGACCTATAAAGTGGGAGGAGTTCGCCATGGCTTTCATAGACAGGTTCTTCCCACTAGAGCTGCGGGAAGCTAAGGTTCAGAAGTTTATAAATTTAAAGCACAGTAGCATGAGTGTAAGGGAGTACTCGCTCAAGTTCACTCAGTTGACAAGGTATGCTCCGACTATAGTGGTTGACTCTAGGTCCAAGATGAGCAAGTTTGTGTCTGGTGTATCTGATAGTGTAGTTAATGAGTGTAGGACTGCCAGCTGATTAAGGAAATGGCCTTTCTGACCGATGGTTTATGCTCAGAAAATTGAGGAGCAAAAGCTTAAAGAGAAGGAAAGAGAGAATAAGAGAGCTAGAATGGGTAGTTTCAACTTTTCTCAGCTAAAGTTGGAAAGCGGTAACCATTATCTATTCCACCAGAGATTTTTAGCCCCAGATCCATCTTCATTCAGCGCGCCAGTGCCTAAGTTCAGGTAGGATAGTCAGGATAAAGCGCTAGGCTCTAATTCCTAGGGTAGTGTGAACAGTGGTCGTACCAATCTACTATGCAGAAAGTGTGGTAAGAATCATTAAGGTGGGTGTAAAGTAGGTAGTGATATATGTTTTGGGAGTGGAAATCTAGGCCATAGGATCAAAGAGTGTCTAATGGTTTCTCCGATGGGAAAGTACCCACTCCAATAGGGTCAGTCTAACTTTTTATCAGCTCCAGCAGGCCGCCCGATTCAGTAGGGTGCTACTTCCAGTTCCACCAGTAGGCAGTTCTAGAATAGGCTGTATTCTCTCCAGACTTAGCATGATTAGGAAATTTCTCCTGGTTCGGTTACGGGTACGTTACAGGTCTTTCATCTCCATGTTTATGTATTGTTATACCCCAGAGATTCATTTTTCTTTGTGACTACTTATATTGCTGTAGACTTTGGTATCAGTCCTATAACATTAGTAGAGAGTTTCTCAGTGTCTACTCCAGTAGGTGAGTTGATTATAGCCTGATAGGTATACAGAAATTGCCTGGTCACAGTGTCTCAAAAAGTTACTTTAGTTGATCTTGTGGAGTTAGAGATGACTGATTTTGATATCATTCTCGACATGGATTGGATCCACTCATGCAATGCCTCAGTTTACTACACAAATAAAATTGTTCAGTTCCAATTTCTTAATGAACCAGTTATTGAATAGAGGGGTAGTACTTCAGTTCGAAAGGGTCAGTTTATTTCATATCTTAAGACAAGAAAGATGATATCCAAGGGGTGAATTTACCATCTTGTTTGAGTCAAGGACTCAAATTTTGAAACTTTGAGTCTTGAGTCAGTTTCGATGGTAAATGAATTTTCAAATGTGTTTCCTAAAGATCTTCCCAAAGTTCCTCCCGAGAGGGGAGTCGACTTTGAAATAAACCTCCTTCCAGACACCCAGCCTAGCTCTATTCCACCTTACAAAATGGCTCCAGATGAGTATAAGAAATTAAAAAAAGTAGTTGAAGGATCTCTTTGATAATCATTTAATCAGGCCTAGTGTCTCCTCATGGGGTGCTCCAGTTCTATTCGTACGTAAGAAAGACGGTTCTCTCAGAATGTGCACCAACTATCTCCAGTTCAACAAAGTCACAATCAATAATAAGTACTTTCTCCAGGGGGTTAGTAAAGTTGTATGGGATCACTTGTGGCTTTAAGCACCATGTTGCGACTAGGGGGTAGCCTCAGGTCATGACAGTTAATGATAACTCCTACAGACCATAGTTCAGATTCAGATATTTGCATGATCTTGTATTTAATTTTTTAGCCTATTATACCACTACATGTTCACTATTTTGCCATTGTATAAGTTTGCAAATTTTAGTTTTATGTTCAGTCTACAATGTTATATTCAACATATTCAGCTTATATTAGATCATGCATAGCTCACATAATCAGTATATTTAAAGTACTAACCGCATACTTTTCTTTGTGTTATATTATCTTATAATATGGGGTCCAACATTCAGCACCCCACTCGAGGTTAGTACGATTCAACATCATATTAGCAGCAGTGTTTTGGTGAATCCTCATCATTCGGGGACTAATCAGTATTTCTCTTTAGTATTTTTCTTAGTTTCATACATCTAGATTTAGTTAGGGGGTTTTCGCAACAGCTCATCTTGTAGCAACTTTTTAGACAGATAGTTAGATTTTTTGCTTGTTGGTTATGTCAAACAGTGTTGAACTTTACTTTTAGTGATGATTTTGTTTATGATTATATCATTTCACTTCAGTTTCCACTCAGTTTTATCACTTATTTAAGTATTCTTAGTTTCATGCCAGGCTATGGATTAGCTAGGGTCACTTGTGACTTTAAGCATTGCATTACGACTAGGGGGTATCCTCGGGTCATAACATTAAAGGAAAGTGGAAATTGAGTCCTAGGCAAGGACTCATTACCTGACCCTAAGGGTCGTCATGTGAGTCCTTGGTACTGTTACCATCAGCTATTCATATGATTTTAAAAGGGTTATTTGGTATTTTTTCACTTTTTAACACCAAAACAACATTATTTCACTTGTTTAAAGAGGGGTAAGTTGATTTAACTGCCCCAAACCCCTCACAACCTCAAAATTCAATCGACACTTAGAAATGTTTTAGCAAACAAGTGATTATTTTCTCTCCAAGGCAAGAACTAGAGTTCATCATTTCCATGCTCAAATTCAAAGATACTGGCAAGGTTTCCATTCTAAGGTATTGTGGGATTTCATCAATGGGTATCCTTTCACCCATTGAGACTATAAGTGAACACAAATTCCTTCAGTAAATCCATTCTTCAGAGAGGGTTTCATGAAAAGTATGAATTTCCTTATGTTTCAGTTCCTTATTGTGATTAAGCCATAAATACATGTTTTTTCATAAATTTTAGTTTATTTATATATTTATAATTATGAAACCTCGGTATATTGATAAATTCATGATTTTGGACTTATAGTGTGTAATTTTATATTTAGAGATGGTGGGTTATGAACACCCGATGACTTAATTTCTTATGCATCAACAGTTGAAAGTTTAGTTCTCAATTTTGCATGTCTTAGGATACTTTCAAATGAAGTGTCTATCACTCAGTTATCAGTATGATCAGTATTATAGACCTATAGAGTGTTTTTAGATAAAGTTTATTCTAAATAGTTTTTTCAAATAATACTTACTATTTGACTATTAGTATCTTCATAAATCATGATTTTGGGTTCAGGTCTAGTCTCTTAGATTCCTTTCAAATCTCAATCTTTATATGTTTCTTTTATGCTTTTTTACTCCAGTCATTATATGTCTCCCAAGAACTTACAAGTTTCACTATTCAAAAATACATGATTCATATAGGCGCACTCATATCATAAAGAGGAGTTTCGGCTTATAATATTAAGGTGCATGACATGCATGACATCCAGATATGCAATCAATTCTTTTGAGTACTTTTCCCAAATCTAAGTTTCACAATTAACATGGTACACAAAATACCATCAATAATCGTGAATTGGTTTTCTTATAAAATCTTAGTTTATTAGTAGTATGGCAGTCAGATATAGCATCCATGATTATGGATAGTTTGACATACAGATGTGTCATCATCAGTATTCTTATAAGCTATTAGTTATATTCAGTTAAGAGAGGTACTTATCACTGAGCGGATACAGGGATGATGGCTCACCTATCTAACATACAAAGGCCTTAAGCAGAAGTCCCTATGTCATAGAACTACTTTCCATCGTAGGTTTATTTAGCCCCCTCAGTGGGAATTGTTTTAGTTTAGTAGTACCATGTCAAATTTGATCAGCCTTTATATCCTGGCAAGGTATATTGGTCCTCTTTCAATAGGGATTATAAATCAAACTCCATGTTTAGGTCACACGGTTATATATCAGTTAATAGTATCTCCCACAGTTCAGACTTCAACATTTGCATGATCCTCAATTCAGCCTAGATCGCAGTATTTTAGTTATCTTAGAGTGTTCAAGTATTTTAGATTATCTGAACGGACCCTTACATCTTAGTATACACCAGTATTATTTTTAATTTAAATTGTTTATAATTAGCATGATTAGCTATATATATTGCGTATATTACATGCTCAGTACATTCAAAGTAGTCACCGCAAACTTCTTTTGTGCTATATAGTGTTATAATATAGGTTTAGATGCCCAGTATCTAGCTTGTGTTTAGTACAATTCTGTATCATCTCAGTCGAGTTTAGTGAGTCCTTATCCTTCAAGGACAAGACATATGTTTATTTTCTTTATTTCATTCATTCTATTTTCAGAAAGTTAGGAGTTTGTTAGGGGCTTGTAACCCAACTTATCTTAGTAGAGGCTTTCAGACAAATAGATAGTAGTTTCCAGCTTTATGGTTTTGTTTAGATGATTTTTGTTTTAATTATTAAGTTTTGGATTTACTTATATTATTCAAATTTAGCTTTCTCTTAGTGATTATCAGTTTTATACGGTATTCTTAATGTCATGTCAGGCCATGGGTCAGCTTAGAGTTACTTGTGACTCTAAGCACCATGTTACAACTAGGGAGTAGTCTTGGGTAAGGACATTATATCAATTAACCATTTACTTTCATTGAACATGCATATAGTTAACATGTATACATAAGTCAAATTGGGTTTCAACTATATTAAACCATCACCTACCTCATTCCAAGGCCCGCAATGCGCTAATAAACTTGACTCTTGCCTTTTCTTGCGACCTCAACTTGATTGTGGTCTAAAAACATCAATACAAGACTTAATAAACCAAATGACCTAGTAATATCAAGTATTATAGCGTAATCCCAAAACTTTAAGTCTAAATTATAATCATTCCTCCCATTATTGGGTTTTCCATCATCAGTCTGCCTTAATCATACCAATTTCATAGTTATAATGGTGAATTATAGTCATGAAAGGGTAACTTGAACGCTTTTAATCAAAACCCAAGGGTTTCTACCAAATTCACCTAATCACACCAAAAAAATTAGTTAGATAAAGTTAAATCCTCTCCAAAACCCTAAAAATAATGATTTTATGAGTTAATAATCCAAAAACTAGTTAAGAGAAGGGATTAACATACCTTTACAAAGAGTTTTAATGAAAAATAGTAAAAATTTGCCCTCAATCACCAAAATTATCTCCAAAATAAAGGTGGAATAAAAGAATGTTTTAGGGTATTTTCTGTATTAATCAGTGCAATCCCACTGTAGCGGCACTATTCCACTATAGTAGCCTCGCTATAAAGGGATCCACCCTCTATGGCGGGATTGACCAAGACTGACTCCTACAATAAGGGAAAAAATCTTACTATAATGGCCCAGAAGTAGCGGCCTGCCACTCGCTATAATGGGTTAGGTGAGGCAAAAACTTGGGACTGCTCCCAATTTTACTTTTTTGCGACACACTCTCGGATTTACATATTCCAAACTAATTCATTTACATCAAGTTTGATATTGGGAGTTCTACTTATATGGATTTACTTCTGAAAGACCCTACAGATTCTTTATCATATTAACTGCCATTTAAAAACTTTAAATTATATAACCTTTAACTAATCCATTCTCAAATTATCCTAGACCATACCATGCTTGAATTTCATCAAAGATTAGTCTAGCCTAAAATTTCTAACTCACAATTTGGGGAAAACCCTAACCCAAATTTTGGCACACTAGACTTACCTGTAAATATGGAAAGATTCATTATAATATATATCAATTTACCCATTGTTTGTCCCTAAAAGATCAAACAAAAAAAGCAAGTAAGAAGAAAGAGAGTGTTTGTATCCTCAAAAACAAGTGAAGATACGTGTCTCAAATTTCGCTCTCAATTTCCCAAGTAGCTTCCTCAATGGGATAATACTTCCATTGGACCTTTAGTGACTAAATCTCCTTTATTCTAAGTTTCTAAATACCCCGGTCAAGAATTGCAACTAGCTCACCCTTATATGAAATATTCTTATCAAGGAAATTTGAGTGCCACTTAATAATGTACTCCCCATCTCCACGATCTCTCTTAAGCATTGATATATTGAATATTAGATGGACCCCTTACAGGATTGGTGGAAATGCCTACCCTTAAGCTATCAATCCCAAAACATCAAGATCCTTAAAAAAACCAATATATCAAGGGCTAAGTTTACCCTTCTTACCAAACCACATAACTCTCTTTGGCCTACTCTAGGCTGCCAATAACTTGATTTGAATGAAACTCATTTTTTCCTGATCTTCCTTCATATAGTTCATGCCTAAAGGGTTCACATCACCAACTTTGAACCATCCTATGGGTGATCTATACCTCTTTCCCAGGAGTTCTTCGAATGGAGCCATATCGATGCTAGAATAGTAACTATTGTTGTATGAAAACTCACACAATGGAAAAAACTTATCCCAATAACCACCAAAGTCATTAACATAGTCCCTTAACATATCCTCAAGCACTTGAATAGTCCTCTCTGACTACCCGTCATTCAAAGGATGGAAAAAAGTATTGAACTACTGAAGTCAAGCTTAGTACCCAAATCATCATGTATCCTATCCTAAAACTTAGAGGCGAATTGCATACCTCTAAAAGAAATTATGGAAATTGACCCTCATTCATCCTTAATATCTCATTGATATAAATTTTAGCTAACTACCTAGAGCTATAATCCACTCTAACTGGGAAGAAATGAGTTGAATTGGTCAACCTGTCTACTTTGAACCAAACTAAGTCATGCTTCCCCAAGGTCTTCGAAAGACCTACTATAAAATCCATGGCTATCCACTTTCATTTTTTAGTCGAAAACATGTATTCTTTGAAGTGAACCTACATGCCTTTGATGCTCGTATTTTACCTACTAATAATTATAGAATTTAGACACATACTCAATTATATATTTATTTATTCTAGGCCACCAATAGAGTTGTCTCAAGTCACAGTACATCTTGGTTGCACCTGAATGAATAAAGTATTGAGAATCATGAACTTCTGCAATAAAACTTGGAATCAAACCACCAACTCGAGGAACGGACACATGCCCCACACTATCAAAACTCCACACGCCTCAAGTTTGGAGTCAGAAGGCTTGCCATACACTACCTTGTTTCAAAGTTTCTTCAACTTCCCATCTTTAAACTATCTGGCCTTGATTTAACCAAGGAATATTGACCTTACCTACAGACTAGCAAATACTCTGCCCCTTTCAGAAATCCCAAGCTATATAAATTATGATGCTAGTGTCTGAATTTATCTAGCTAAGGGTCTCCATGACACCCTCAATCAAGACAGACTACCCATACTCATAGATTTTTGACTCAATGTGTCTGCCACCACATTGACCTTACCCCAGTGGCATTAGATGGTTACATCATAATCCTTAAACAATTCCATCCACCTTTTCTACCTCAAATTCAAATCCTTTTAGGTGAAAATATGTTGCAAACTTTGATGGAATGTGAATACTTCACACTTGACACCCTAGAAATGGTGTCTCCAAATCTTAAGCGGAAAACCATTGTTTTCAACTTTAAATCATGGGTTGGGTAATTTTTCTCATAAGGCTTCAATACCCTTGAAGCATAGGCAATCACATTTTTGTCCTGCATTAATACAGCACCCAAACTAGAGCGTGAAGCATCACAAAATATAATAAAAATCTTACCTGCAATTGGCAATGTAAGAATGGGTAGTAAAAGTGTCTTGAACTTTTGAAAGATCTCCTCACACTTCTCTAACCATATAAATAGAACCAACTTCTGAGCAACCTTATCAAGTGAGTAGTAATAGAGATAAAATTCTTGACAACAAGCGATAGTATCTAAAAGGATCCATACAATTCTTAACCTTAGTCACTGAGCTAGGACAGACCCTTAGTCACTGAACTAGGACAGACCCAAGTCTTGATAGCCTCAATGTTTTAGGGATCTACCATCACTCCTTTTTCTAAAATCCATGCCCTAAAATGGCAAAATAAATGACTAAAATTTATATTTAGAGAACTTAGCATACAACTGTTTCTCGTTTAAGATCTCCAAAACAATGTGATGACCTGCATGTCATCAATAAAAACAAACAATAAAAAATCCAAAATATACTTACAGATACCATTCATTAAGCTCAAGAAAGTTGTAAGCACATTAGTCAACCTAAATGACATTATCAAGAATTCGTAATGCCCATAGCAAGACCTAAATGCCATTTGGGATATATACTCAAGCTAAATATTTTTAACTAGTCATAACCCAACCTTAAGTCTATCTTGGAGAAAATTGAAGCATTTTATAACTGGACAAAAAGATTATCTATCCAGTATAAGGATACTTATTCTTGATGGTAACCTTATTCAACACCCTCTAGTCAATACATCTTCTCACGCTAAGGGTTGGGCATTCAGTTTATTTGGTTTGATAGTTTAATATCGGTTCGGTTATTGACAGAAATGACAATCATAATCAAACCAAAATAAAGTCGGTTCAGTTTAGTTTCTACAAATTCGATTTGGTTATTTCAGATTTTTATTTCAGTTTTGAAGATTAAAGTAGTGAACCTCTCTTTGTTATGACAGGATATTTAAAATTAATAATTTTAAAAAAAAAAAATTCAAACCTATTTTTCATTCCCAAAAATAAATTACTCAACATGGATGAAACTAAATGATATAACCATAAGTTTAACACAATATATAACTTAATTATGCATAAGTTTGCATAAACAGTCAAAACTCGAAAGAATGGTCGCTGTCAGAAAGACCAGAGTCGGCACTGCGGGCTACAGCCCACAGTGGTCATCTGGTCGTCGGCTCTGGTGTTGTTGTACAGACGATGATCTCGTCGGCTGTCTATGGTTCGATCGATTGTTCGACTATTGGACTGATGTATGTTGTTAGTTGTATGTGGCGTGCTATTACTTATTAGTTATTAGGGTTGCTATTATATATTAAATATTATATATATATATATAATAAATATATATATTATTAATTATTTATAGAATTTCGGTTAATTGGTTTATCCGAATTATTTTTTTGAAAAACAGAAAACCAAACCGTTTAACCGAATTTCAAAAATTAAAAATCGAAATCGATCCAAAAAATCAAAAAACCAAACTGAAATTAAAATTTAGGTTTGATTTTTTGATTTTTTCGGTTTAAACCAAACTATGTCCAGCCCTACTCACGCTATCATTTTTTTCTTAACGAATAACACTGGAGCACTCCAAGGCAAAGAACTGGGATGAATGAATCCCTTATCAAGTAACTCCTATAATTGATTCTTGGGTTTTCTCAACTCAACCAGATCCATTGGACATGCAGGATTAGAAATGGGACGGGTGCCCAAATTCAGACACCACAAGAACTGACTCAACAGAAAAAGACTATGCATTAACATCTTGGAGACATACTAGAAAGGCTGAATACCCTCTCCCAACTAACTTCTTATCCATAATAAAATATTAAATTTTCACATGCTTCAGCTTATACACACCTTCCCACTCTAATGTATCTATCTCAGGTTACTATCTTAGCATTATAGTTTAGACATTCATGATATGGACATAGCCAAGTCATACCCAAGATGATGTCAAATCAATTATATCAAATATTATCAAATCTACCCAAGACGAGAACCCCATAAACAAAATAGAACAATTATGATACACATGGGTCACTTCCATAGAGTCTCCAACCAAAGTAGACACATATACAGAAGAGTAAAGTATATCACAAATCAAGTCTAATCCCAAGTCAAATCTAATAGATACATAAGGATAAATGAAACTCAGATCAAACAAAACAGTAGTTATTCGATCACAGACGAGAATAGTATCGATAATGAAGACATCGAAAGCCTCGACCTTGGTCTTATTTGGAAAGACATAACAGTAAGCTATATCATTAACATAGGAAATCTCTATAATAGGTTACACCCTACCTCTCTCTATATTACCACTACCATAGTTTCCACAATGGCCTCCTTGATAATTACCCCACCCATCCTGTGAATAGCCCTTATCGTTACTATTACTATTACCTCAACTACCACTACCAACAAAAACCAAATCTCTAGCCTATTGCTACTCTAACAAACCAGCTTATCTCTGATGAAACTCTCTCTTAAAGTACCCCTTACCACTACAAGTATAATAACCTTGATCTACAGAAGGCTTATCAGTCAGAGAATAAGAAGCCCATCGGTTTTTAGCAACTGGAGGCATCTGAATGGTACCTAATTGACCCTTTGTAGAAGCTTGCGAATCTGATAAAATAAGGTGATTTGGATAGGCCTTATGGCTATGATCATTGAAATAAGAACTATCAAAGTTTTCAGTATTCAGGGACTTCTTTTCTCAAACTTTTCCTGAAAACTTGCTTGACCGCTTCTACCTTTTTCATAAACTCAGCAGCCTTACCAAAGATCTTCCTGACAAAAGTCATATGAACAAACAAAACCTACAAGTTAGTGTCCATTCCCTTCACAAAAAAAACTGAAGCCTATCATCCTCTATACTAAGTAACTCACTAAATCATGAGAAAAGGCATGAAATTTATCCTCCTAGGATATAATAGACATATTTCCCTACTCAAAGGCCAGAAACTCATCTTTTTTGTAATCATAGAGAGCACGGGTGTTGCGTCCAAGTGCAAAAGTAAGTATACGTGGCCAAATAAGTAGTAAAGTGACTCTTACAAGACAGTTATCGATCCCATGGGGAATTGGTTTTTCAGCAAACTATCATCCAATTTAAACGTTACAATTGAAGTTAAACAAATACAATTTGTAACCAACAAGAATTTTGAGTTTTGATTGTATAAACTAAATTATCAAAATAACAATGATATAAATCTTTGATTGTGAATTATATATGGAGAATTCTAGGGTTAATGCATTTACATTACATTCATATATAACTATGATTTCTAGACAGTGTTATTATTTATCGTGATTATTAATTTATGAGGTTGATGATATAACTTGAGGATGATTACCCTCTAACTCATATACTCAAATTAGTCTCACAACTACATTTTTGAGTGGGGATGTAAGTCTCTAATTCAGATGCACTAAGTTATCTTCCCGTTTTATTAACCAAGTAGGGCGTTTAGGTATATCTCTATCCTAACCGCAAATCAACCTTTAATAATCTGTATTAAACTAATTAAATACATGATACATACATCCTATGTTCTTCATTATGTTTCTCCTATCCTATGGTCAATTCATTTTGGGTTTTCGATTTATAATAATGTTCATGACGCTTTAGAATAGTAAAACAAAAATGCGTGAATAATCAGTTACTTGATAAACACATTAACCAACTAAAAACCCATAATTTCACAATTGTGTTGTGTACTCAACCCTATAAAGAGGGTGTTTATCCAATCATAGTCATACCAAAAATTATCATAAATGAATTCATAAGTAAAAACTACAAGAAAACTAAGGTTGAAGAACAAACAACCCTAGTTTGGAGTCCTTTATGCTTTCTTCTCTCTCCAATTGTGTATTGATCTAAAGATGATATGTAGATGTATATAAATACTCATTATATAGTGTTTTAGGTCAATAATAGGCTGACCATAAACAACATATGCATTTAGAACTTTACCCCTACTTAAATAATGTAAAAAACAATTTTTAAATGTCCTTGGGGGCTTGCTTTGCATGGACAAGGTAGGTGTGGTGCAGGACCATAGCATGGGTGAGGTAGTTTGACTTCACCATAGGGGGTGCAGTGCAATACCCCCTCCTATTCTATGGAGTGTGCGGCGCAAGGTCCCCTCCAAAGGGTGAGGTTCGCTCTTTCATTACTCTTTTCTCCTTGTGCACTTGTTCCTTGTTTCCTCTCTTTATAAAGCTTGTTTGAAGACTTTATTTATATTTAATAGAACCTCCAAAGGTTTCCTACATCATCATATAACAATAAATAGTTCATACAACACAATAGATCTTATCAGAGTACACTAGAACAAACACATCTCAAGCTAGCATCACTAGTTTTCTCGTCTAACCTCTATTGACTCTTGACTTGTTTTAAATGAACCTTAAACACTATAAACATGTAAATTAGGACAAAAATACACAAATTCACTCTTTATACTTCATTAAGAACATCAGGTTATCCTTATAACTAAGTTAAACACGCATAGATAATGAAACTTATATGCCTAAAATCACCACCCCACACTTAAATCCTTGTTCTCCCTCGAACAAATCTTTACATGAAGCACCATCAGGGAAGACACTAACATCACTCCTAAAACTGAGACACTCAAGCTAGAACTACGATGAGTATATGAATATCAAGGTCTAAATAAGGCACGTCATATTGGAATTGCAACACATGAAAACTACTTTAAGACTTTCTAACCTCGAGAATTGACTCTAACAACTTGACAAACTCATGCACGTTACTCAACAAAGAGATCATATAAGTTACCTATCCATAATCAAACATGCATTTTCACCACAAGAGAGTCACCCATATTCACTCATAAAGATGTAATTTATCACAAAAATGTGTGTAAGAGTAAAAGTTTGCTTACTTTTACAAGAATTCACATGTCACATAAGATGAACTATAATCTTGAACTTAGTGTAGTACTCCACTCATATCAGAATATCAAAGTTCAAGATCAAGTAAGACTTAAAAGGTGGTAATGTAGGCTACGGGACGGATAGAAACTATTCTGGATAGTAATAGTGACTATCTTTCTTAAATGTTTTAATACACTACACATTCTATTAAAACTCAACTCCAACCAACCCATTTAGAGACTATAAAAGAGTATCAAGTTAATGCTTACCCTCAAATCACTTAGAGATTGAAAAGCACCACGTTCATCAATTTGTATGGGAAGGGTAAAACTTCCAGGGTCCTTGAGGTTTTTGGGGTAAATTTCTTAGAACAACAGAACTTTAATCTTTAATAAGTGCTATAGTCTCAATATCATCCAGCCTCATTTTGTTTGTCACCACATCCTTCAAGTACTTAGCATACTTAGGCCTTTCATACAGGACATCAAACAAAGGAAGGTTAATGTGAAGTTCTCTCAAAGTTAAAAGAACTTCTTAAACTAAGCATATTTTTTGGATTTTTTAAGATTTTGAAGAAACGTGGTGGTGGACACAATTGAGATTTCTCAATTGACTTTTTATTTGGGTACTTAGGCTTCTCTTTTTTATCGGCTTCTTTGGCTGACCTTGCTTTTTCGTTTGCTTTGGTGACTTTTCCTACACCTCATTATTTTTCTTTAACGGCAAATCAGCCAGGTCTCTACCACTCCTCAAGGTGATTGTCATCACTTCATTTGGATTTTTTGTATCACTAGGAAAACCCCCTTAAGGTATTGCCTGAGCTAACTGGCCCAACTATGTATCTAGATTTTTCTAAGCTAGTTGCTAATTTTTTATTTCTATAGTCTTTGTTCTTGGTTGTCCAGAATCTTTTATAAGGGACCCTCCTATATTGTTGGCCTGAGTATTGTTTTGAATAACTTGTTGTTGCAAAAAATATTGAGGTTGAGCCTAATCATTACGATATGAGTAGTTGGGTTGATTTTTCCAATTGGTATTTAGGCATTACCATAGTTTTGAGTGCCTTTTTATGTATTTCCTAAAAAATTCACTGACTCTAAATTTTCTCCATATAGATCTTTAGAGTGACCACTGCTACCACAAATTTAACACTATGTCTAACCCTACTAAATTGCATTAACTTGGGGAGGTTGGGTCAAACCCAATTTATTGAATTGCATCATCACCTAGTTCTGAAAAAAGGCTAACTGTGTAGTCAATCTAGTAATACTATCTACCTCGATCATACCTATAGGATTTTTCATCATACTTCTGGATACATCACCATGCCATTCTGGATACCTTGTGCAATTTGGTTAAGGAGAGTATAAAACTCATCATAGATTTTCTTCAAAGTTGGACCATCTGCAGCTGAATCTAGAAAAAAATTTGGGTTCTAGTCAAGTCCTTCAATAAAAGTGTGAGCTAATACCTTATTTATCTGTTGGTGATGCATGTAGTCTCTAACAAGGGACTTGAATATATCTCATGCATAATAGAGATTTTCATCTGACTTCTGCTTGAAACTTAGGATCTCACTCCTCAACCTTGCAGTTTTGCCAGAGGGAAAGAATCGAAAAAGGAACTTCTTTAGCAAATCATCCCAAGTTGTAATTTATATTAAAGGTTCTACCTTTAACCATTTCTTTGGTTTCCCCAATAATGAGAATGGAAAAAGAGTGAGCCTCACGTAGTCTATGGAGACTCCAGCAGGAATAAACGTGTCACTGATCTCCAAGAAATTCTGTAAGTGGACCTGTGGATCCTTATGTGACAATCTTGTAAACTTATCGCTATACAACAATTGCTCCATGTTTTGCTTAAGCTCAAATCAACCTCCTACAAGTGATTTCCAAATACAGGAGGTAACATTTGTTGAGAGTGGGATTGCCACTTCATGCATTGTCCTACAGGTTGGTTGTTCATCACCCATTGTTATAGGAATGGTCTCTTCTTATTGTTTCACTCCTTAAGTGGTGCAAACATCGCTCAGATCTAGGATATGGTTCAAGAAAATCCCTTGTCCTTGCCAAATTACTTAAGATTCAAACCTGTACCTACAAATTCAGTAGCTAAGACCAAGTTGTCAACACTTATCAAACAAAATAGTAAAACTAAGAATTAAAAAGTAGCTAACTAAAAATTAAAAAGTAGCTAACTTTTTAAGTCTCTGGCAACGGCGCCAAAAACTTATTAAGACTAAGTACACACGCAAGTGTACGTGGACAAACAAGTAGTAAAGTGACTCTTATGAGCCGGTTATTGATCCCACAAGAACTTAATTTTTTAGCAAACAATCCAATTTAAGTGTTACTATTAAAGTTAATCAAATGCAATTTGTAACCAATAAGAGTTTTGAGTTTTGATTTTATAAACCAAATAATCAAGATAGCAACGATATGAAACTTTTATTGCGAACAATATATAGAGAATTATAGGGTTGAGGAATTTACATCACATTCATGCGTAACTACAATTTCTAGCCAGCATTAGTGTTTATTGTGATTATTGATTTACGAGGTTGATAACATAACTTGGGGATGGTCACCCCTAAGTAATATACCTAAATTAGTCTCAATTTAATTTAATACATAGGAATTTTGAAATTGGTACTACTACTGGCACTAAGAAGAGGAGCGTATGGGTATTGGGTTCCCTTTGCTTTTTTGAAAATCAAATGAAGTGTATCTTTGTATGAGACTGTAGTATTATATCTATTCTTTCAAAAAAGTAGTAGAGAATTGTGTAGTTTTGTACAGTAAGGAAGTAAGAAGAGACGATTTAGAGTGATCTGATTAGGAAGAGTTAAGATTGATGATCTTCATGATCTTGAATATTGAAGAACAAGAGTGGTTGAGAGTGTAAGGAAAGAGATGAATTAGTATTGATCAAATTAACTTCCCAATAGGTAGAGTACATGTATATATATTTAGTTGGTAACTAACTCAGCTTAGGAGCTAACAACCTAACTAACTAACTAACTTTTGAATAAGACTGAATTTACAGAATTATCCTTCTTATCAACTAACTCTCATATCTCCTATATTAACACTCCCCCTCAAGCTAGAAAGTGCAAAAATATTCTGAACTCCTAGCTTGGAATTGAGTAGTTGATGTTGTACCTTGGTTAAACCCTTAGTCAACATGTATGTTGGCTGCTCTTGAGTAGGGATATAGGTTGTGCAGATCAGTCCTTACACAATCTTCTCTCTTATAAAGTGACAGTCAATCTCTATATGTTTGGTTCTTTCATGATAACAGGATTTTTTTCTAGTTGAATAGCTATTTTTCTATCAGTAAAGATGGCTACTGGTTTCTGCACTTTAATATTTAGTTCCTTCATGAGTCCTAGTAACCAGATTATCTCGGTTACAGTAGTGGTTATTCCTCTATATTCAGCTTTAGCTGAGCTCCTGGAGACAGTAGATTGTTTCTTTGATTTCCATGAGACTACAGAATTTCCAACCTTGATAAAGTAACCAGTCACCGACTTTCTTGTGTTAGGACATGCAGCCCAATCTGCATCACAGAAGGCTATGACTGTAGTGTCTGGTACACTTGACAGTAGGATGTCTTGACCTGGTGTCCCCTTAATATATCTGACCACCCTTAATGCAGCTTCCATATGGGACCTTTTTGGTTGCTGAAGAAACTGACTTAAGGTTTGTAGTCCAAATAAAATATCAGGTCTAGTCATGGTTAAGTAGAGCAACTTTCCAACCAATATTTGATAAGCTCCTTGATCAACCAAAGGGTCATCTTTGAGTGTATCAATATTTGTGAAGTCATCATACAATTTTGTAGTTAGCTTGCAGTTAGTGTCAATTGGTGTTACTGCAGGTTTTGCATTTCCTAAACCTGTTTCAGAAATCAGTTCCAGTGAGTACTTCCTCTGGTGCATGAGTATTCCTTTACTTGATCTATAGTGAGTAATCATGCTCACTTTGCTTGAATTGGAACCTTAACAGAGCTCCAGACAACTTTGTATTCCATTGTCTTGGTGCCTGTTTTAGTCCATATAGGGATTTATTGAGCCTGCATACTTGATTCTCCCTCTGTCTCTTAAATACCTGAGGTAGTTGCATATAGATCTCATCATGTAAATCTCCTTGGAGAAAGGCATTGACCACATCCTTCTGGTGGATATGCCACTTTTTTTGTGCAGCAATAGCTAAGACAGTCCTAACTGTCTTCATCTTGACCGCAGGACTAAAGGTTTCCTGATAATTAATACCTTCCTTTTTTCTATAACCCTTAGCCACTAGTCTTTCCTTGAACATCTCAATGTCCCCATTAGACTTGTATTTGACCTTATATATCCACTTGCAGCCTATAGGTATTTTCCCTGCAGGTAATGTCACAATATCCCATGTGTTGTTGTCCTGCAAAACTCTTATTTCAGTACTCATTGCTTCTATCCATCTTGGATCAGTTGTAGCTTCACTGTAAGACTGAGGTTCTGTGACAGTGGACATTTTTTATAAGTAAACTTGGTATGCTGGTGCAATATTCTCATAAGAGACATATTTGTCCAGGATATATGGCCCTTCATAAATGTTTAAGGACACAAAATCCTTCATCCACAAGGGTGGTTTGACACCTCTGCCTGATATTCTAACAAGTTCAGGAGCAACTTGTTGAGGTGGCGAAGGATGCATAGATTGAGCTATTTCTGGAACATGAATATCAACTTCAGCAGGTGTTGTAGTCTGTGGTTCCATGTGATGCTGGACATCTATGCTTCCAAGATTGACATAACTATTGCCTTGAGTAGACTCTGAGTAAGAAGGAACATAGTTTGTGCTAGTATAAGTGAATATTGGTGAAGATTCCTTGGGATATGTCTTGAAAGAAAACACACTCTCTTTAAAAATGACATCTCTGTTGACAAAAAAGGTGTTGTTAGTAAGATCATACAAAAGATATCCTTTTTGTGATTCAGCATTCCCCATAAGAACAGCAGTAATAGATCTTGAGTTTAGTTTTTCTGATTCATGCAAATTTTTAGTAAAACATAGACAACCAATTACTCTTAAGAGATGTAAGGATGGAAACTTTCCATATAATCTTTCATATGGAGACACATTACCAAGAGTAGTACTAGGTAATCTATTAATAATGTAAATAGCAGTTTGAACACACAATCCCCAAAACTTAATAGGAATAGATGTTTGCAGCCTAATAGATCTAATGACTTCAAGAATGTGCCTATGTTTTCTCTCAGCCACCCCATTTTGTTGGGGTGTGTAAGGACATGATGCCTGATGTACTATTCCTAGATGTGCAAACAAATTCTTACAATTTGAGTTAACAAACTCAGTACCATTGTCACTCTTTATAGTCTTAACAGTCTTGTTAAACTAAGTTCTTATTAGGATAAGAAAGTTTTTCAAAATCTCATACACATCAGACTTTAATCTTATTAAAAATACCCAAGTCATTTTAGAATAGTCATCTACAATAGTTATGAAGTACTTGTATCCATCAAATATAGACATTTTATAAGGGCCCTATAAGTCCATATCCATCAAATATAGACATTTTATAAGGTCCCCATAAGTCTATATACACCAGATCAAAACTGTGAAGAGTAACAGAAGAACTATTAAGAAATTGTAATCTTGTTTGCTTGGCACAAGGGCATACTATGCACTTGTTTAAAGTACTATTGATATCATCTAGTTTTATGTTCATCAATCTCTTAAGTACAGAACTAGATACATGACCAAGTCTCTGATGTACTAGACTAATATCTAAGTTGCTAGATACTGCAGTAGTAGGATCAACCTGAGTGTGTCTAGCTGTCAAACTGATTTCTTCTTTATTTATGTTGCTTGATAGGATGTATAATCCACCATCTTATTTACCAATCATCTTCACCTTCCCACTGAAGAGTTCCTGAAATAAACAAAAGTCAAGGAAGAAGGAAGTTGAACAATTTAATTCTTTTGTTAATTTTGCTACAGATAACAAATTGAATTTGAATTCAGGTATATAAAACACTCCAGACACTGTATCTGCTTTAGTTAAGTGGCTTGAACCCGTGTGAGATACCAAGGCTACACCTCTATTTGGGAGATGTACCTTCTTTGGTGTATTAACTCTGGACAGTGACTGTCTATCTAATAGACTCAGATCAGCCACCATATGATTGGTAGCCCCTGTGTCTACTATCCATTCTACTTTGCCCTCATAGGCTGTTAAAGAAACATCTATACCAGCAATATTTGCACAATGTGGTACTTTTGAGTTCTTGTTTAGGAACAATAGCATTTGATAATATTGATCTCTTTGTAAAGTACATGGCTGGTCCATTTGAGGCTCTTGATAAATTTGAGTTCCTGAGTACTGGCTTGGATCAAACATCATTTGTCCTCTGTTTTGAGAACCAAAGTCTTGTGTTATTTGACATTTTTGCTCCTAATTCTGCAAGTTATCATCTTTCTTAGCCACAACATTATGAGCAGCACCATTTCCACCCTTTCTTTTGTACTTAGGGTCTTGTGGATATCCCACTAGTTTATAGCATACTTCTTTAGTGTGACCCCTCATTTTACAAAAGTCACAGAACACATTATAGTTTTTCTTGAATTTTTGGGATGTCTCATTGTTCCTTGAATACATCACAACATCAAAAGGTCCATTCAAACTTGTTGTATGTGCAGGGCTTGTCCCTAACACACCTTCATGTGCTACTACAACCTTTAGGCTTTCATCACTGAGGATCATAGAATATGCCTGATTAACCCCAGGAGCTGGATTCATCATGAGTATTTGACTCCTGGCTTGCAAGTATGAATCACTTAAGCCCATAAGGAACTGGTACAACTTCAATCTTTGTAGGTACTGGACAAAATCTTTAGAGGTTACACAAGAATAGGTAGGAGCAGGAACTAGGGCCTTAAATTCTTCCCACAAACTCTTGAGTTTAGAGTAGTAAACAGATACTAAACGTGATCCTTGACTTAGGGTTGCAATTTCCTTGTGCAAATTAAAAGTTCTTGACCCATATACCTTATTAAACCTTTCATATAGACCATCCCATATATTTTTGGCATTTGAGGCATACATTATACCACCTAAAAGACTCTTGGACACAGAATTCATTATCCAAGATAACACCACAGCATTAACACGTTCCCAATTTCCTTCTAAGACTGGGAAATCTTCCTTGTTACAAGAACCATCAACCATACTCCACTTGTTTCTACCTAATAAGGCAATTCTCATGGATCTATTCCAGGCAGAGTAATTTTTGACTCCAGTCAATTGAAAGGAAATAATCTGAACTCCACTAACATCAGAAGCATGTAAAAACAAGGGATGATTATGATCAATACCGAAAGTGGATCCACTATTAAGAGTAGTGATGTGAGGCTGGGAATCATCTGTGGCAATACCAGTCATTGTGTGCAGATCTCCAGATTCTCTGTATTACTTCTTGAATTAAGTAATTTGTTTGCAGAATTTCCAGAATCGAGCAGAGTATCTCTAGCTCAAGGCTCTGATACCATGTAGTTTTGTACAGTAAGGAAGTAAGAAGAGGGTTTAGAGTGATCTGATTAGGAAGAGTTAAGATTGATGATCTTCGTGATCTTGAATATTGAAGAACAAGAGTGATTGAGAGAGTAAGGAAAGAGATGAATTAGTATTGATCAACTTAACTTCCCAATAGGTAGAGTACATGTATATATATATATATATATATATATATATATAGTTGGTAACTAACTCAGCTTAGGAGCTAACAACCTAACTAACTTTTGAATAAAACTGAATTTACAGAATTGTCCTTCTTATCAACTAACTCTCATATCCCCTATATTAACAAATTGATATGCAACCATTATTGAAGTTCGAAACTTTAAAATTTAAAAATCAAATTTCTGCAAATAAACTCTATTTAAAGTGGATATTGTTACAAAAGATCTAATAAATATTAAGGAGTTCAAGTCTAAAATTTTGGGTGATTTGGTGTAGTTTTGATGTGTTTTTCGATGACGTTGGTGCTTGCATTCAATGAAGAATACGAAGTTCATTTTTTTGTATAATTGTGTATAAACTTGTATATTATTGTATATGGGTGTATACATTACTCTTATAATTTTGTATGATACTATATATTGGTTGTATAATATTGTATATCAATTTTTAAAAATATTTTGTAAAAAATACATGCGAAAGTTTTGTATATTGTTGCATACCGGATTGAGTTTTGGCTACAAATTTGTAATGTAAGTCTTGAGTTATAGTTTCGCAATGTAAGTTAAGTAATTGTGTATTAGTGAAATTATCCATTTAATTTTCGTATATTTTCTCGAATAGTCAAGCCTAATATTCAATGCGAAACTTCACTTCAGGATTTGCTAGACTAGCAATAGATTTCAAAAGGACCTTTCATCTGATTAGGAGTTGGAAAAATTTGAGAAGTAGCAATTCTGTAGTCTTAATTATAACTTTTATAGCAACAGTAAAAATAGCAAATAGTATTTTGTATTTAAGTAAAATATTGTTATATAAATACATATACAAATTCAATAGTAGTTCCTATTTTAACTCCCTCGGTTATAGGTAAATAAGGGAAGTAACCGTCTTTAATTCATGCTACATTTAATTATAAAGATTCTTTTTCCTAATATAACTCTTTTTTTTTCTCTTCTTTTTTTTATCCTTTTCCGTTTGTTTTTTCTTTGTTTTCTAATTTTCTATTTTCTTATTTTTTTTCCTTTCTCATATTTTTCTCTTTTTTCCTATTTTCGTTTCTTTTTTTATCATTTTATTTTTTTATTTTGATTTCTTTTTTTTTCTTTTCATTTTATTTTGACTCTTCTATTTCTCTTCTTTTTTATCCTTTTTCATTTTTTTTTCTTTATTTTTTTCTTTTCCGTTTTCTTATTTTTCTTCCTTTCTCATATTTTTTTTCTTTTCCTATTTTCGTTTTCTTCTTCTTTTTTTCTCTTTTTATTTTTTATTTCTTTTCTTTTTTATTTTATTTTTACACTTATATTTCTAACTTTTATTTCTTTTTTTTTTCGATTTTCACTTTTTTTCTTTGGATTTTTTTTTTCTTTTTCTATTTTTATTTTTTTTGATTTTTTACTTTTATATTTCTTGTTTTTATTTTTAGAAGACACATATCTATATCACATATACATATTCAAAAAATATACAAATACATAGACATACAGATCTGCATATGTATTTATAGACAAAACATACATATATATTTGCATATGTATTTACAGAAATACATATCTGACTCATATGTATGTATAAACATATAGGACACAAAATTTCTATAACAAAAAATAACATAATACATTTGCCTAATTGCGCTGGAACTACATATTTCTTCTTCATGATGTAGACATCAAAAATATTATTATGACGAAAAATATGCATCATCCATAAATACATATGCATTAATCATAAATACATATGTGTTATTCATAAATAGATATGCATAATTGAAAATATACATATGCATTAGTTATAAATACATATGCTCACTGAAAAAGTACATATGTATTATTCATAAATACATATGCATCTATAAAAACCTAAGCAGAACTAAAAATATATTTCCAAATCAATAAATATAGCATGTAGCCCCATAAAAACGTATGAATAACTAAAAAATACATATGTATTATTCAAAAATACATATGCATATCTGAAAAAATACATATACATTAGTCATAAATACATATACAATCTGGTAAAATACATATGTATTATTCATAAATATATATGCATAACTGAAAAATAACATATACATTACTCATAAATACATATGCACAACTGGAAAAATACATATTTTTTCTTTTCGTTTGACTTCCTCTTTTTCACATATTTTTGCACTTTTGGGAATTTCGGAGATGAAAGTTTTCGTTTCATGATTTTCCCAATATTTTTTGGCTCGTCACAATGCTTCGATCTCACCTCTTCTATGTCAACTTCTCTGTTCAACTGAATAGGAGTAGAAATCAACTTAACACAAAACCCCACAATCTTTCAACCAAAAAAATCACAAAAGTCTATCAAACAACGTAGAAAAAATTATAACAGACCTCCATCAAATAACGTATCCCTCCATTATAGCAGACCTCAACAATCTTTCAACAAAAAAAAAATCACAAAACCCTCCAGAAAAAAAATGAAGAAGACGAATGAAGAAAAAAATACTAGAAAATAAAAAAATAAAAATTATATGAAAAGATAACATGCAAATATTGTAAATATCAACTTACCTTATTTGATGGATCACAATTTTGAAAAAAAGGGAAAGGAATTGAAAAAAGTGAAGTAAATATGGGTGGGAATTGAAAAAAGTGGAGTGAAAATAGAAAATGATAAAAAAGTGGGCGAAACCCGCTTTTCAATATAATGGTTAAAATATTGTTACTTTTGTTATAATTTATAATTTTGAGAAAGTGTTGATATTTATTGTAATTAAGGTATTAAGGGGTCGTTTGGTGTGAAGTATTAGTAATCCAAGGAATAAGTTATCCCGGGATAAAATAAAAGATCACTTAAATCCTTTGGTTGGTTGGAGGGAGGGAGTAATCCATGGTGAGATAACTTATCCCACCATTTTTCCCATAGTGATGGGATAACTTATCCCATATACATGATGGGATAAGTTATCCCGAGTAATTTCAGGATAATTAATCTCGGTATTAGTTATCCCGGGATAACAATTTCCCAACTAAACGACCCCTAAGTATGTTAGTTTCTGTAAGTGTTCTAAACAGACAAAGCCCAGTTGACTTCTAGTTAAAATGTTATGGAAGGTGATAGTGTGTGGTACAGACCAAGTTGGCCTGTCAGGACGAACAAAATTGGACATTTGAACAATGTGGTCCAAGTTACATAATGTCAAATCTTAAATGCTATGAACTTAAAATCTTCAATTCATCTCTGATGGAAGAACACATTTAAACACTTTTTTTCCTTTAGAAGATAATGTTATTAGCACGACGACTTATGAATCATATTGTATGATAAAACTTTTCTTGATTATTAGTGGAGGTTTGAATTGACTTATTTTTAGGTGTTTTTAGCTTTTAAGCACTTTTTAAATTTTAGTGATATTTGACAAAGTTAAAATGTGTTTTTAAGCACTTATTTTTCAGTCAAAATAAATCAAAAGTCAGTCAATCCAAACACCCCCTTAGTCATTTAAGTTAACAAAAAATACTATATAAAAGTAATAAAATACTTCATCTAAATTAATCTTCACTTGGATGGAGTAACTCTTGCTATGGGAATACAAATGGCGATTTTCCAACAAAAACATATATGTATGCCAAATGTTAAAGTAAGTATTTTGTAGAACAAAAAAAAATGATTTGAATTTTGAATTTTGAATTTTGCATTGTTAGTCTTTCTACAAGCATCTTAAAGACAAACCTTAGAAAAAATGTCATATCATAAAGTGAAAACAAGAAAAAGAAAGAGCATATGTACATTCTACATTGGGTAAGATTTTGGAGTTTGGAGGGATGCTATTCAAATACAAAGGTATAGGTTATAAAGTGAAGAGTATCTTTACCTTTACATAAATTGTCTTTAACCTATGGTAGGTTATAACTTTACTAAACGGTCAGAAATATGAATAGTAGTTGTTCAAATTCAACTATCAACTTTCTCATTCATATGAACAACAAACATTTATAAATAGCCGTTGAGAGGAGCTTTTCTTAGATCTCTGCATTCCCATTCTTTTTACTTCTTTTTTTTTTTTAGGGGGGTGGGGGGGAGATTTTGGGTGTGTGTTGTTTGGTGTCGATATCTGTATTGACGTCATCCGAATTCACATAAAAAAAATTCATATTAACAGAGTAAAACACATTCTAACAAAAACGACTTGTCAATCAGAGGCATATTTAGCGTCATAGTTATAGGTTCAATTAAATCCATAACTTTTGATACAAAGCATAAACTTATTAAAAGCATAATAAATATTTCCTCCGTTTCAAAAAGAATGACTTACTTTGACTTGACACAAAGTTTAAAAAAATAAAAAAAGACTTTTGAATCTTGTGACATTAAATTAAAGTTGTGTTAAATGTACCAAAATGTCCTTTAATCTTGTGGTCCTAAGCATTTCACGTGAAAAATTGAAATTAAAGTATTGTCAAAAAAAAAAAGGAGGCATTCTTTTTTAAACGGACTAAAGAGGAAAGTAGGTCATTCTTCTTTAAACGGAGAGAGTAGTAATTTTAAAGGTATAATAGGTTTAATGCCAATAATGTTAAATTTAAATCTATAGAGCTTAAATCTTGTATCTTTCTCTGTCCATAATGGAAAATTTATTCTATTTTCTAATATAACTTCTTTCTGTCTTTGTTATTTTCAGTTGGAACAACCAGCACTATGAACAAAAAAGTATCATTGGCATGGAGAACTTTAAATCCTTACAAGGAAAGCGATAAAATAAAATTAATAATAATTAAAAACAAATGCAAAGTGGCGATATACACACACTATCATTATTTGTGGCCCAAATCGTAAATATCTTATATAAATAAATTTAAGGAAACACGATGCAATTCATGATGAGAAAGTACCATCATTCTCAATAATGGCCTCTGTAGATCTTGAATGGGATGATCCCAAATTTGGATTATTTTTTTATTTGGTTAATAATTTTAGATATAATTTCTAAGCATGCTATTAGGGAGTACTTCCCTTTCCCAGAGGCGGACCCACATGGTGCCTCGAGGGTGCACGTGCATCCGATAATCTTTTTAAAAAAATTATATATATACGTATATATATCCTACTAAAGTGTTAATATATTTAATTGTGCACCCTTAGTAATAGAACTTGTGTGGATGCAATAGTTTGGAACTCAAATGTTGACGCCCTTCTAGCCCAACGTCGCGTGTTCGATTCCTGATCGAGTCGCTTGATTTTTTCATTTTACTTCTCCTTTATATATATTTAAATGAAAAGGAAAAAGACTCAAATGTGTCACTGAACTATCAGAAATGGTTCATTTATGTCATCCGTTAAAAGTTGGGCTCATTTATGCCATCGCCGTTACAAAACTGGCTCATCCATGCCATTACTTTTTAACAGTCGGTTTTAAAAAACAGCCTTGCCACATGGCAGCTTATTAGAGGGCCACGTCATTTTTTATTTTATATTTTATTTTTAAAAAAAAATTAATATTCTTTTTTAAAAAAAAAATTGATCCATTAAAAAGATCCACCCAATTTTTTGATCCATTAAAAATTAATTTGATCTATACTTTTAAAATTTGATTAATTTTTCATGATCAAACAAATATTTAAAGAATTTTTTTTTTTTGAAATCTACTACTAAAATTTATAACCAAACGCTATTCTAATTAAGCATATAGTATGTCTTAGCATACATGAAATTTTTTGTCAGCCGAATGTAAGTAACTTTTTATTTTTTTATTTTTTTATTAAGCATAGAATGGCATCATCAGCATCAGGGGCGACTGAAACAAATTTATGGCCTAAGGCAAAAATCAAACGGAGGCCTTGCATTTTATTTTTTTATATAAAATTTTTCTTTTTTCTATAAATAGTATTTAATATATTTCTTAAAATTTGTAATTTATTGTTACTAAACAAAAATAGGCCCCTCAAATTTTGGGGTCTTAGGCGGACGCCTTTTCTCTTAAAGGGTTGAGCCGCCCCTGATCAGCATTCAACATTTGTACGTAACACTTTATGCATCATCATTTATCATTGCAAAAACAGGAAGGCGACAACATGCCGACATATATAGTATGCGTAGAGTTGGCAAATGAGAAGCTAACTATTAATAATATAATAATAATATTTGATGTTTATATATCCCTTCAGTTTCAACTGAAAAATGACAAATTTTTTAGTTAACGTGAATCTTTAAAAAAGAAAAAAAAAAGTGATAAAAAGCGTGGAGTGTATACTCTCTCCGTTCCCTTTTAGTTACTCACCCGTCAATTAAAATAGCTATTTTATTATAATATATTTATTAAATGATGTTTACTATTGTATTTGAATTTAATTTGAAGAAAAAATAATTAATATTAAAGGTAAAATATGAAAACAATCTTAATATGTCAAAAATGACAAAAAAACGAATCGAACGAGAATGTTTTAAGAATATATTCATGAAAAATTAATCAAATTTTAAAAGCATAGATCAAACTAATTTTCAATGGATCAAAAAGTTGCGTGGATTCTTTTTAATGGATCAAAAAAAAAAAAAATGATGTGGCCCTCTAATAAGCTGTCACGTGGCAAGACTGTTTTTAAAAACCATCTGTTAAAAAGTAATGGCATGGATGGCCCGGTTTTGTAACGGCGATGGCATGAATGAGCCCAACTTTTAACGGATGACATAAATGAGTCATTTTTGATTGTTCTGTGACATATTTGAGCCTTTTCCCAAATGAAAAAAGACTTTCCCCAATCCCAAGCCCCATATTTCCTCCCAAATTTCAATTTTCAACCCGTATTTTCCCAATTCCAAATTCCCTGGACTGCTGGACACTACAATTTACAAATTAATAGTACCCAAACAAAGAGAAAGAAGCAATTTTCTATTTGATGCTAATAGGTACACATTTCTTCCTTTCATTTTTTTATTTTTTTATTCAAATTTGGGTAATGTTAATTGCTTTTAATATTTACTTGTTGCTTGAAAGTTAGTGCGTAAAATTTATTTATTTCTTGCTTCTATTTAAGTTCATGAGATTTGATTAAAAATAAATAAATAATTATTTTTACTTATATTCTTGATGAATTTTTTATTTTGTAGGAATTTGTTATTGATTCTTGTGAATTGAAATGGATAGATATTATTCTCCTCAATCAAGTTCTAATTTTAAAGACAATTCTCATCGCCTTAGAAAAAGCAAAAAAGGGCAAAAAAAGCTTCAAGGTCCATTATATTTAAGCACAAAGTACAAATAAAGCGTAAGATTTAACAAAAAAAAGGCATAAAGGAGAAAAAATATAAACATATGTCTAGTTCAAGAATAATAATATAAGCATGAATGACAAATATATGAACACAAATTTTTTTATTATTATTAAGTGAAATATCAATAGTTTAGTATTCGTATCTCCAGAAAAGCCTCATTGACAATGGGCGATGGATCAACACAAATTTGAGTCTTTATTCAGAACTTATGCGCACCTTTGATAATACTGGTGCACCCCCAAACTTCAAATCCTGGGTTCGCCCTTTCCTTTCCTGCTGTTGATTCCTATTCTGGTCTATTATATTAACCATTTTCTATACGTAGTTGTTATCTTATTTATTATGGAGTCAAAAGATATGTACTGCATCTTTTTAATTAAAAAATAAATAAACAAATTAAGCAGTAAACAAACACTTTCAAAAAAAATAAAAAATTAGAGGCTGACAAATTCCATTGATTAAAAAGAATTGTACTAATAGATTAGCTATGAAGTTCGTAGCTAATTCTATTTTTATTTTTTTTAGTGGAAACACAAAATAATTATTTCTTATCAACATCTGTTTCTTTTTAAAAAAAATAAATTGATACAGATTTTGGATATTCATTTTCGTCAGGTGAAAGCTTAATGGAGGAGCTAAAGGACATGAACATCGCAAGACACTAGGACAGCGAAATAAGCGAAGCGAAAATGAAAACATGAGAGAAAAAATTAAAATTGTTATTAACTAATAAAGAATAAAGAAGTTTGATTAAAAAGAATAAAGAATAAAAAAGAAGAGTAGAGAGAATAGATAGTAGTAATTCTTATTTTTCTTGAGGAATGAATTACAATGAAGGAAAACTTTTTTATTTATAGGAAAAAACTAACCTTGGGGTTTGTAACTTTTTCATAAATAGACATACACAATATATGGTAAAGTAGGTATTCACTGTATATGGTAAAGTAGACATTCACTATAAATGGTACATTTATAACACTCTCCCTTGAATGTCTAATTGATAGATAATGTGTCTCGTTAAAACCTTACTAGAAAAAATCCAGTGAAAAAAAATCTAGTGAAGGAAAAAGAGTATACATCTCTAACAATACGCATATAGGTTGCCTCGTTAAAAACCTTACAAAGAAAATCCAGTGGGACAAAACCTCGTAAGGAAAAAAGAGTACAACGCGTATTAACTCCCCCTAATGAAAACATCCTTGAACCTTTGCATCTCGATCTTGTGCATCATCTTCTAAGTTGTAATTGAAGGAGACTTGGTGAATAAATCAGTCACATTGTCACTTGAACGAATCTGTTGCATGTTAATATCATCATTCTTTTGGAGCTCATATATGTAGAAAAGTTTTGATGAAGTGTGTTTCGTTCTATCTCCTTTTATGAATCTTCCATTAAGATGTGTTATGCATGTTGCATTATCTCTTGCTAACAAATTGACTAAAAAGACTATATCAGGTCTTATAGTATTTGCAAGATACATAAGTGCACCACTTGCACTAAGATATGGTACTTCATAACCAATCTAATTCGGTATATTTCTCATTTTAGCAAATAATCTATTGCTTTCAAAAACTCTTCAAGAGTTCCAATAATTTTCAAGCTATAAGCTTATACAATATAAGGATTCTAAAAAAATTTCCCAAAAACTTCAAACATTTTGAATCCTTAGAAAGTTTCATATAAATTTTGTCAAGTGACAATATTCAACATTTCATATGTGACATCTTCAAGTGTCCGGACTGCAAATCAAATAAGTTTTATACTTACCAAGATGCATCCTTTCATGTCACTTGATAAATGTTTCTACGTCAGCATGTTTAGAATTCAGATCTTCATAATCTTTCACAATATTGCGCTAATATTGTATGAAAGATATTGATGATGTATCATTTTGTATCGGTTCACAATGTGACATAACATTTTGAGATCTCATCACTTCATTATTTTCAGGTACCGGAACCTCTCATAAGGTTTCATAAAGTGTTATGTCGTAGGCTCTTCAAGAGCACATTGTTTTCTTATTATGATTATTTGCTCATTATCCTTTTCAAGGATTATTTTATTTAGAACCGATTGATCTACCACGCTTCACGCATGCATAGACTTTGTCATTTATGAACACAAAATAGGAGCACTTGCAGCTTAAATATGATATGCGTTCGGCATTTGACTTGAATTATCTTTTGAAAGAGGATCTGATGATAATTCCTAACATATTTCATAGCTGCTTATAATCTCCGCATCTTATGTTAGGAAAACTAACATACATCCTCCATCGTCTTTGAGGAATCCATCTTTGTGCATCATGGTATATTCATTAATTGTATACCGCACATCAAATTATTAGATGGAATAGTTGGTTTCTGACCTTGAACCAATTGAGAGGGAATAAATAATCATAATTTATTGATCTAATCCATACAAGTGTTATTGTTTACAACATATCATATTTCAGACCAACACATGAAGTTTTGTTCTCATTAGTAATGGTTTAGGTATTTATCGAAGGCATTTAATACTAAACCATCATCATTAAGATGAATTGTCTTGATTACACAGTCTCAAAGTTATGCTCTTAACTCAATTTTATTGAGCAAGCAACTTTATGAGTCAAACACAAGTTGGTAATGAATGTACATGTGATCATCTTATTGATGCATCTTTTTAACATATCACATAATAGGTGAACGGACCCTTTTTTACCTTTTATACTTTTCAGATTTTAAGGGATTCAATCCCAAAATTAGTTGGTCCAACCAACTTATCATGAGAACAAGCAACATTAAAAGTAATGAATAATTTTCTAATTCTTCAATATATGCTCAACATTCAGTATGCACATCTTTGAATGTCGCAATTATTCATGTCAATTTATGAACTTTTATTCTAGCAAACTCCAAGTTTAACATGACATATACTTTTTTTTCTTTAGTAAATTTTAGATTTACTATTATATGAATAAATTTCAGATTTTACTATTTTTGAAGTAGATTTCAAAATAATTTTTCTCAGTTATTCAACCTCTTTCGGAGGTGAGTTATGATATCATCACAATCAAGTGCACGTTTGCATCTATATACAGTCATATTCACCCCTAGGGTATAGATCTGTATTTATAATAATTAAAATTCTCATTCTCCAAGAATGAAATATAATCGTGCATTAAGCGTATCAAATTATGATAGCTTATAATCTCTTTACATCATATATTGCTGCAACATTCACTTCAAGAATAGAGCAATTTGTCATCTTTCAGACTTATTATATATTGCTACCACATTCACTTCTTGGAATGGAGCATATTCAATGGGACATGTTTTCATGACTTTTCATAAAAACCACATTATTTTGCCATAGCCATGATTATTTCATCAATATGGTGCTTTGAGATTCAAACTCAACGTTTTATCCATATAAAGACGTTTTAGGCATAAATCAATGGACTTGAACCCAACATATTATCATCCCTTTTGATAATATTGTTCTTGAGAAATAAATTTAAAACATAAATGGTTTCAAACCAATTATTTTTCCTCAAATCCAACAATAATTATATTATTAGTAGCAAAAGATGCATAACATAAGGAATTACTAACCTTGAAATTACTTTAGATTTATAATCTCACCTTGTTTGGCAGAGTCTCGTGCTGATAACGTGTTATAAACTAATAAAGAATAAAGAGTAGAGAGAGAATAGATAGTTATTCTTATTTCTCTTGGGATGAATTACAATGAAGGAAAACCCTTTATTTATAGGGAAAAACTAACATTGGGTTTTGTAACTTTTTCAGACATACACAATATATGGTAAAGTAGGTATTCACTATACATGGTAAATTAGACATTCATTATATATGGTACATTTATAACAAAAATAAGAAACTCTAAGAAGCACATATTCATGTAAGAACAATCTTGGAAAATCAAAATGGAAACTCTTTAATTTGACATCAAGTATTGTTGGATATTGTATCGATTAGCCACTGTTTCTTGAAAAATTAGTTGTTTAACTGAAGAAAAATCTTAGTAGATATCATACTAGTTTCTTAGTTTTAGGTGGAGTTTAATATTTTAATTTTAGGAGAAGCCTAGTCCTTATTTAATTTGACACAAAGTATTGTTAGGTATCGTATCGGTTACTGCTATAGTGATCTAGAAAATTAGTTGTTTTGTTATCGAAGATGTTTAATAGAACATTTAATATTTTAATTTTAGGAGAAGTCTACTACTTATTCTATATAAAAGTCTAAGTAATGAAATCTATAAGAGACTGCTAAATTAGGTCTAGGCGTAACTCATACCTCATAAGTTGGATCAAAGAGAGGAAATTTGTCATGTCTTATCACTACTAGAAAAAACAGAAAAAAACAACTACAAAAAGCGACCACAAGGTGTGGTCTCAAAAACAGTGGTTCCTTTTTTAAAACCGAACACATGTGGTCGCTTTTTAAAAAAAAAATATTTACAATTCAATATTAATTCTTTAAAAAAAAAGATTATCAATTTTTTTAATTAAAAAAAAAAAACCACCAGCGGTCACTTTTATAAATTTAATAAAATAGATTCTTAAAAAAAAGTGACCACTTGTATATATTTAATTTATTAATTTAAATAAAAGCGACCACATGTGGTCGCTTTTGTAAATTAATTAATATATACAAAAGCGATCGCATGTGGTCGCTTTTGTATTTAAAAACATTAAAATAATTAGTTTTATTAAAATTTAATTAATTAAATAAAAGAGATCACATGTGCTCGCTTTTATTTATTTAATATTTTTTTCAATACAATCATTTGTAAGAAATAATTAATTAATTACAGGTGGTCGCTTTTTAAAAAAATTTCAGATTACCGGCCATATGTGGTCGGTTTTTCTGATAAATTTTTTTAAAAAACAACCACATGTGGTCGCTTTTCTAAGAATTTTCAGATTACCGACCACATGTGATTGGTTTTTCTGGTAAATTTTTTTAGAGTAAATACATAATTACCCCACTGATGTTGGCCGAAATTTTCAAAAAGACACCTAAACTTTGAAGTCGATCCATTACTCCACGATTCTTACTTAATCCGTTGCAAACATATCATTTTTCGCTGAATCTCAGTCACAACAAAGAGAGTGAAATACACGCGCCAATCAGGTGCTGCCACGTGTCAAATACGTTTAATTTATATTTTTTTTTTAATAAAATTTTACTTTTTATTTAATTTAACAACCCACCCCACCCCCTCTTTCCCCACCCCACCCCATCTAGCAACTCCCCCCAGCAGCTCTCCTCCACTCCCCACCCCCATTCAGCACCCTCACCCCCCGTCCAACACCCCCACCCCATCAGCATCTTCCTCAAACACCCCAACCCCTCCCCCTCCGTCACCATTCTCTCTCCCCGTCCATTTTTTTTCAAATCAATTCAAAAAATAATTTTATGATTGAATTGAGTTTTAAAGATAGTTAAATGATATGATTTAACTGAAAAATTGAACTTTAAAGATATGATTTTTTTTAAAAAAAAAGCTTCAATGGAGGAGCTTTAATGGTGACATTGTGTTGAAAAGCTTTAATGGTGTTGAAGAAGATATTGTGTTGAAGAAGAAAAGGTGGGTTGTTAAATAATATGATTTAATTGTAAAATGGAGCTTTAATGAGTGATTTTTTTTTTTTTTAAAAAAGCTTCAATGGAAGCTTTAATGGTGAATTGAGTTGAAGAAGAAAGAGTGGATGGGTTGTGGGGGAGGGGGGGGGGGGAGGGGGGGAAAATTTTAAAAAATAAATAAATATTACTTTTTTTTAAAATAATTTATATATTAAATTATTTTACACGTGACAACTTTTAATTGGTCAAAAAAGTCAAATTCAAGCCCTTTCACGCGCCTGTGGCGCGTGTATACACGCAGAGGGTCAAAATGGTGTGTTTGCAATGAAATAAAGAAGAATCGTGGGGTAATAGGTCGAAGTTAAAGTTTAGGTTTCTTTTTGCAAATCTCGGACAAGATCAGGGGGTAATTATGTATTTACTCATTTTTTTAAAAGCGATCATTTTTGGTCAATTTTTCTGGTTATAATCCCTAAAATCGATCACAAGCGGTCGATTTTTCTGGTAATTTTGTAAAAAAAATATTACAGCATATATATATGCTACATTCCATCAAACCTGCTATACAATACAACCCATCAATCAAATTTAATATGAAATCAACCATCGTAAGAATACAAACATTAAAATCAAATTATTAACACAAAATTTATCAATGTTTCAAAAGTAAACTACAAAACATACAAAAGACTACAAAACTACAACTCGTCATGCTCATCCTCATCCCCATCCTCAGCCATAGAATCTGAATCCTCTGTGGTGTAATAATCATCCAGTGGGCTTAGGCCTTTCGCAGCCCGAGGAGCATCACCAAAACAAGGAGGAAGATCCGTGCAAATTGAAGAAAACAATTGATCTTCTCCTACATCATTCTCATTTGTGATGATGTTTCCTTCCCTTTCTTCTTCGCCCTCTCAATCTGTTCAGCAAGCTCTTTAGTGAGTTGAGAAAACGTATTTTGTAGTCCAAGCGTATTATAATAAGTACTAATAATATTCAAAATTTACCGAGGTTAGCATTATTTTATCCCAAATATCCATTGTCTCAGCATTTTCCATTTGCAGAGCAAAATCTGATTCTCAAATTCCTCCTTCCTGCTCATTTCTTCTAACTTCCCCATTTTTCCCACTTCAATTCCTTCGATTTCAAACTAACAGGGGTATTTTTGGGGATTATACTTGCTCAATCTGAAAAATCTAATTTCTTCACTCATAAATATACAGAGAACACAATAAAAAGCATTACCTTTATGGGTGATACTCAAATTCTTGGGAAAATTAGAGGCAGTCATTGAGTGTCGACTGTACGGAGATTTGGGGAAGAAATAACGGCGGTAACCACTGAACTAAAGTTCCGTCGACGGAATGATGGAATTGAATTGATCTGCAGCTTTGAAGGGCCGACTTAAGGTGGAGCACGGTGGCCGGAGACAGATGTCGGTGAATACTGGTATGGAGAACTTTGCGACAGTCGTCGGTGAATTCTATTTAAGTGAACTTTAAGAATACTGACCTGACTATCGGCGTAGACACGAGCTGAGGCCGATGACCTGAGTGTCGTCGCCGGTGAGATGTTGTCGGGTCGGTGAGCTAAGTGTTGGGTCGTTGAGTGCAAGTATTGTGGTCGCGAGTGAAGTGAAGATTTCTCAATTGAGACATTAGGGTAATTACAAAGGGTAAAGGGGCAATTAAGATGGGTTGGGTCGGGTCATTATCAGATATTACAATTTTTTTGAGAAAATCAATCATAAGTTTCGATTTATTTTTTAAAAAAATTACCATTCAAAAAACGACCACTTGTGGTCGATTTTTATTACAAAAATTAAAATTTTAATAAATTATAAAATATTTATAATAATATCCAAATAATTTAATGCATTATATATATATATATATATATATATAAAAAATCAAATAATTAGTTATTTTATCATCACATTAACACGAGTAGTATATTTCCTCAATCGTATAATAATATCAATGCATTTCATAAATTAGGATGAATTTTTGGTTAATTAGCTTTTAAATACGATATTATATACCTCGTAATACAACGTGTTAATCAAATAAATTATCGGTTAATTAGCTTACGTTATTACAACTTCAACAATATACCCTTGTCAAAATTGACACAAGTAGTGTATTTTCTCAATAGTATGATATCAACATATTATTCAAAATATTTTGATATATAGATTTAGTTATCTAAATTTTGATTACTGCGTACGTCAGTACACGAGACATACGTATATATATACATATATTCGATTGGCTATTAGCTTTCAAATACGTACTATATAGATCACATACACGATTTTACTACCCCATAATAATGCAACGTATTTCACATATACTCAGATGAATTATCAATTAGTTTATCTTATGCTATTATACCTTCAACAGTATACTATAACTCGATCGATCGTATGATATCAGCGTATTCAACATAAAACTGGATATATTTGGTTAGCTTTAATTTTGATTATGTACTACGTACATCACTATACATGAGATATACATTCATATATATAAATGTAAGCTTTAGACTATGTACATCACTACATAATATCTACTATATATATACCTATACACACACACACTATCGGTTATCAGGTTCTAAATACGTACTATATACATTACATACACGAGTATATTACCCCGTAAAATAATGTGATGTATTTCATATACATATTTTGATGACTTATCGATTAATTTGATTAGATTACATTAATATAACTTCAACGTACAGTATATTATTACTTCGATTGTTTCAAATCAAGGTATTCAATATATGTTTGGATAGATTCTACTGTATTTTGACTACATCGTTCATCGATCACTACATCATTTATCTCTCTCTCTCTCTCTCTCTCTCTCTCTATATATATATATATATATATATATATATATATATATATACTATTTTTGGGTCTCAATTTATGTGACACAAATACAATTTAGAAGTTATTAACTGTTGCAAGTTATAATAATTTTTATGTAATTTTCAATTAATAAATGGTTTTTCCTTGTTCAAACTTTTGTTGTATTGATAGTCAATTATATTTTAAAAATAATTTAAGTTTTAAATTATTGAGATTTATAATATCTTTTTTCTTTTTCAATTTAAGTGGCACTGATATGATTTCGAGAATCAATCAAATATTTTATATATTTAAAAAATTTTAGGTTGTTAATTATTATAATTTATAGTATTTTTCTACGTATTTTTTAAAAATATATGACATATTAAACTTTTTTTCTTTATATTTTAAGTTGTTACCTATTGTAATTTATATTACTTTTTATGTAATTTTCAAATAATACATATTACTCTTATTGTCCAAACTTTTGTGTCATTGATAGTCAATTATATTTTTAACTATTCCAATTTGAGCGGAGCTGATAATTTTGAGAGTCAACCAAATGTTTTGTATTTTAATTTTTTTTAAAGTTGTTACTTATTGTAATCTATAGTATTATTTATGTATTTTTTTTGAAATATATAACAGGTTGTTTTTTTAAAGATATTTTAAGTTGTTAAATATTGTAATTCAATTTAAGCGCATTGATATAATTTCGACAGTCAGATAAATATTTTATATATTTTATATTTTTTATGTTATTAATTATTATTATTTACAAGATTTTTTTTTTGAAATATATAACAAATTTAAAAAATAAGACAAACAAATTAAAATGGATGAAAAAATGAACGCAAGGGAAAAAACCAATGAAGTTGTGTCAAAACAAATAGATTGACCTTTAAATTTTTAAAGTTGTTAATTATTATGATTTTAATATTTTTGTATGTATTTTTTAAAAAATATATAACAAATTAAATTATTTGTTAAATATTTTAAGTTGTTAACTATTGTAACTTATAATACTTTTTATGTAATTTTTAAATAATACTATATATTACTCTCCTTATTCAAAATTTTGTGGCATTGATAGTCAATTATATTTTAAAAATAATTTAATATTTTAATTATTGTGATTTATAATACTTTTTCTTCTACCCCAATTTAAGTAGCACAATTGTTAGATGACATAATAATTAATTAGGAGTGATATAATAAAATCATGATTGAAGCAACGAAACAAATATGTCTTAAATGATTCATAATAACTAAATAGAAGTAATCTAGCAAATTTATTATAAGAAAATATTTGTGGGAAAAAAACTAAGTAGGCCTCATATAAGACGTCAAGTTAATTTAACAATAAATATTATTAATTTTTTAATTCTTAGATGACTTTATAATAATTTATTATAAAAAAAGTATTTGTGAAAAAAAAATTAAGTGGACTCATATAAGACGTCAAGTTAATTTAATGATAAATATTATTAATTGTTTTATACTTGGATGAATTTATAATAATTTTTTAATATTATTTTTAATACTTAAATGACTTATAATAATTGATTAGGAGTGATATTATAAAATTATGATTGAAGCAGCCAAAGCAGACATGTCATAAATGTCTATTTTGTTTTTTTCATTAAATATTATTAATTTCTTAATATTTAAATGACATATAATAATTATTTAGGAGTGATATAGTAAAATCACGGAGCAAGCAGTTGAACGCTCGACAAGCAACACGACCCTAAAATGCTCTCCCATTCACTCTTATATTATAGAGTAATATATATATATATATCAACTCTTGAATACGTATTATATACATTACATCCACAAATATATTACCTCATAATACAACACATTCATTATATTGTAATGAACTATCGGTTATATATGTACGTTATATTATTATAACTCCAATAGCATAATATTATTACTTCAACTGTATGATATAGACATATTCATTTTGCAAAGATTATATTTAACGTAACTTAGCATATATGCAATGAAAAATATATTTATTTTATATATTGAAACATAAGTAAAAGATAAAGATTATGTTTAATGTAATTTATTTATTTTATTTAATATATTTCTTTAGTTTATTTTTTAGTATATGTTTTTACATAATTTAAGTTTAATTGATTTTTATTATTATTATTTAGGTTATCGACTAAATGATGTCAGTGTAATTAAAAAAATAATATATTTAATTTTACATATAATAATTAAAATATATTTTTTAATCAAAGTATGACCATAAGTGGTTGTTTTTCATAGTATTTTATTTTATTATATTTTAACGAAAAATGACCGCAAGTGATCTCTTTTTTAAAATATTTTTTTCTTTTTTTTAATCAAAAAACGACCACTTATGGGCGCTTTTATATAGATATTTTAGTTTTATTCTTATAGAAAAGTAACCACAAGTGGTCGCTTTCAAAAAAAAATTAATTTAATTTTTTAAATAAAAGCAACCACAAGTAGTCGCTTTTTATAAATAATTTTCTTTTTCAGTTTCTAAAATCAAAATATGACCACAAGAGGTCGTTTTTTTCAAAATATTTTTAATTTTTTTTTTTTAAAGAAAAGCGACCACTTGTGGTCGTTTTTTTTAAAATATTTTCCTTTTTTTAAATCCAAAACCGATCACTTATGGTCATTTTTTCTGTAAAATAATTTTTTTATTTTTTTATCAAAAACGACCAAAAGTGATCGGTTTTTGAAAAATATTTTTTATTTTTAATTAAAAGTGACCACAATGGTCGCTTTTACAAAAATAATATTTTTTATCGAAAATAGACCACTTGTGGTCGCTTTTAATTTTTAAAAAATGTTATAATTAATATAAAAATTTTAAAATGATTATTTGATAATTTTAAAATATAATAGCGACCACATGTGGTTGTTTTTTTATTATTTTATTTTATTTTTAGAAAAAAAAAACGACCACATTTGATCGCTTTTATTGCGACACTGGCCGCTTTTTTGTGGTCGCAAAAACTATTTTTTAGTAGTGTATAAAACTCAAGGTTTTTTATCATAATCTAATACGGCTCAAGGGTTTATCATAATCTAATATGGAACACTTTCGTTCAACATTAATTATCATACTCGAATTTGAACATTTATTATCTTGTTAAAATTTTTGTCTTGATTTTTTTATCAAATTTGAGTATTAATTTTCTATTGAATGAAAATAAAAGTAGTATCATAATTAATTTTGTTTTTCTTCAAAGAAAAATATAAAACTCTTTCATATTTGTCTAACAGAAAGGTTTTGGATTTCTATAAATAGAAGACCCCTCTTCTCATACTATAACATAATAACATCCATAATATAGTCGTTTAAGAGTCTTTTTAGGAGGAGATTTCTCCCAACAGTTTTATGTTTTCTTTAATATCAGTTTTTATATATAGGCCAATGGGGCAAATCATAAATAATATTTTTCTTTTTTAGTTTAGTTTTATGTCATCTGAATTATCATTTCTATGGTTTGCAAACTATTAGCTTCCACATGATGCCCTCTCGTTTTGAACCAAATAAGTGGTATTAGAGCCTACGGTTCAAAGGTTCAATAGTTTGGTGAAACGAGGTTGAAGGCAAGTTAAGGCAGTTCAAATCAATTTGCAACCAAATTGATGATAATGAGAATTTTTGTCCAACTGCATGTGAAAAAGAAGTTTCAACCATATTTTCAATATTTTTGTTGCTGCAACTTTAAAAATAAAATATTAATTTTTAACCCACTTTTAACCATAATATTTAAAATCTTTTTGTTAACCATGACAAGCAACAACAATGAAGATTATGTGAAAAACGAAGTTCATGCATGTGAAGAAGGCGGATAAGTGAAGAAAATCAAACCAAAAAGGAAAGATTTGTTAAGATATTTGCCCTGTTTTTCTTACTAAATTCGAGTATTAGTTTTATATTGAAAGAAAATAAAAATAGTACCATAATTACTTTTATTTTTCTTAAAAGGGAAAATATAAAACTCTTCCATATTTGGCTAGCTTCTTTCTAAGAGGAAAGATTTTCTATAAATAGAAGACCCTTCTTCTCATACCATAACAGAATAACATCCACAATGTAGTTGTTTAAGAGTCTTGTTTAGGAAAGATTTTCTCCCAACGATTTTATATTTTCTTAATATTAGTTTTTATATGTAGCTCAATTGACCAAATCATAAATTATATTATGTTTTTTAAGTTTAGTTTTGTGTCATCTGAATTATCGTCTTTATGATTTGCAAACTATTAGCTTCCGCATGAGCCCTCTCGCTTTCAAACCCAATAATTTCGTTATCGAAGATGTTTAATAGTAGATTTAATATTTCAATTTTAGTAGAATTCTACTACTTATTCTATATAAAACTCTAAATAATGAAATCTACAAGAGATTTCAAATTAGGTCTAGACGTAACTCACCTCATAAGTTAGATCAAAGAGAGGAAAATTGTCACGCTTTATATAAAACTTAAGAGTTTTGTCATAATCTAATATGGAACACTTTCGTTCAACATTAATTCTCACGCTCAAATTCAAATATTTATTACCCTGACTCTGATACCATTTTAAGGATAAAGCAAAATTTATATCATATCGAGTGAAAGAAATTGGCAGAATTAATTGTTATTACACGGATCAAAATATATTAATAGACAAGATTAGTAAAAGAAGAATCGTAGATGTAGAAGATTTTGCATTTATTATTGTGTAACTAATTATCGATTCTGAGGGTTAACCCCTAACAGTTGTAGTAGTAGGTGCTCGTTAGGTGTTGCCTTTTTTGTTATCAATGATAACATTCACAGTTGTTATCGAAAAAAGAAATAGATAATGATAATTCATGCATTATAATCAGTATTTTAATTTGTAAGAAAACATATATAAAGATATCAATGAGTTACAAATAGAGAAAAGTCATAAAATCACCCCTGAACTTATCCGCTCAACTTACTTTAACCTTTTGACTTCACTAACAATTATTTACCCCCCTTAACAATTTTATAATGAATTAAATACAAGCCTAAAAATGTAATATCATTCTCACAACTGAGAGAGTATTACACCGCTCACACATCACTGCCACGTCGGAGCCACGCAAATGCAATATTTTTTAAATATATATAAAATATATATCTTCTTCTTCAAACCACCCTTCCTTCTCCCCACCCCCCCTATTTCTTTCTCTCGCCACCCCCATCCACCCCCATCCACCCCCACCCTTGCAAACACCTTTTTTCTTTCTTTCTTTGGCTCCCCCCACGCAAACATGCAAACACCTAAAAAAGAAAATTAATTTAATATTCGAAATTCAAATAAGTCAAACTCGATTAAAATCATAATATTTGATTCAAGTGTTCCATCAAACATCTTGAAGGCATCTCTAAAAAGGCCATAGTAAGTTGATAATATCGTATTTCAAGATTGACAATTTTTGTTCGTCACTTCTGAAAATTCTTAATTTTAGTGTCTAACAACTATTGAATTACTATTTTCTAAGTTAATACTAAAAATGTATAATTAATTAATGGAGGAGAAAGAGAATTGGGGTAGAAATGGTGATGAGGCAGTAAGAAAAAGGAACAACAGTGCAGGGGTGATGGGTGGGAGGCATTGAAGAAGAAAGAGTGTTTTTTTTTAATATATATATATATAGTAATAATAATAATAATAATAATAATAATAATAATAATAATAAGTGGGATCATCTCATTTTTTTTAATAAATATGTGTATTTTTTTTACAAAATTCACGTCAGCGTTAGGGGTGATATTAATTCACTTTAAAATTATTATATGGATAAATAAACATGTGTTAAGTTAAAGGTCTAAAATATATTATGCAAATAAGTTTGGGAGTGAAATGACGTCTTTACTCTTACAAATAAGAGACATCCTAAATATAGTTTGTTTCTCTTTTATTAGAAAAAAAAAAAAGTGCAGCCACCGTCTTACTAGTTTTCGAAAGATCAATAGTTAAAAATCTTTTGAAATTAATAATTTTTATACGAGTCATACATTACCTTTTACTTTGTTACTAAATGAATAAGGAAGGTCATCACTTTGATGACGAGAAAATGAAATTACATATTTATACTAGCCATTGAAGGCCCGTACTCAATACGAGCTCAATAAATATTATTTTTTATCTTAATTTATGTGACACAAATATAATTTAGATAATTAATTATTAAAAGAATTTTAATTTTTAATTTTTGTGATTTATAATATTTTTTCTTTTATTTCAATTTATGTGACACTAATATAAACTCGAGTGTTAATTGAATATTTTATATCTTTTACATTTAAGTTGTTAAATATATGATTTATAATGCTTCTAACACAATTTTTAAATAAAATATTAATACTCTCTCAGTTTACGTGTTTTCTCATTTTTAAATAATATATGTTACTTTATGTCTTCCTCTATTCCATCGTAATTTCTGTGGCACTAATATAATTTTTATAGTCAAATAAATATTCTATGTTGACATATCATTTTGTGTGTGTTTTATCTTTTTTATGAAACGTTATTATATTAGGGTGATATAATAAAATTACGATTGAAACAACAAAGCAAACATGTCTTAAATAACTTATAACAATTAATTAAAAGTGATAGGACAAAATTATTATAAAAAATACTTGTGAATAAAATTTAAATGAGTCTCATATAAGACATCAAATTAATTTAAAATATCAAGAGTTAATTTATCATTTTATGTTTAATTTTTTTATTAAATATTATTAATTTATTAATACTTCAATGACTTATAATAATTAATTAGGGGTGATATAGTAAAATTACGATTTAAATAGCTGAAGAAGGTAGCACAAACATCAAGAGTTAATTTATTATTTTATTTTTTAATTTATTATTTTATTTCTATTTTTTATTAAATATTATCAATTTTTTAATACTTAAATAACTTATAATAATTAATTAGGGATGAAATATTAAAATTACGGTTGAAGCAGCTGAAGCAGGTAGCACAAACAGGCATGTCGAACAGCTGCCTGCTTATCCCCTTTATTATTAAGAGTGAAGTAATTAAATTTACAAATAAGGAAATATTATATGTTTTTTCACTTAGTAATTTTGTTTAATCTTATTGTTACAATATTTTTTTTTAAAAGTGACATTTTCAATCAAATAAATTAATAATCTATAATTTATAATCTATAATATATTAAAAGTATGAAGATCCTTAGAAAAGTGATTTGAACTTTATACCCTTCATTAAAAAACTCTTCTTTAGATAAAACTATTTTTTCACTATTTTTAAAATTTATTATTTATTTATTTTTTATTATATTAACTAGACTTTCTAAAATATATGGAACTCCTAAATATGGTAGGTGAATTAATTAATACTTTGCTTTCTATTAGACTTCCTAAAATATATGAGACTCCTAAATTAATATTTTTCTTTCTACTAGACTTCCTAAAATATATGAGACTCCTAAAATATATTGTAAAAGAATTAATTAATATTTTTCTTTCCACTATTCAATTAGAAAAATACTCCTAAAATAGGATTCTATTAGGGAAATACTTCTATAAATATTGAAATGTATGTTAAACTATAGAACAAACTGATTTGCCTATTGGGAGAATATGATTGATGCCCATCTAACTTGATTCGATTGCATGTCTAGATTGGTGGATGTTTGATTTTGTAACCCTCAACTTCTTCACTGTTTTTGTCAGCATAATAAAATTCAACACGTGTGTATATATATATATCTTCTTTGTTTTCATTCAAAATCATTCTTTAGGGTCAAAATTTTCGCTCAGACAAGAATTAGTTGGATCAAAATCGAAACTTTGTGATTACTATTATTTTTTTATATAGTCTACAGGTCGTAGATGAATGTCGGTTAGCTTTGAAGATTTTCTTGTGTAAAGGTTAGGTTTAATTGTATTGTTTTGATATCTTTATTATCTTGTTGTTTTATTTTAATTTACAGATGTTAGATGAATGTGGGTCGGCTTTGATTTTTTTTTTAGATAAATGTTAGGTTTAATTGTATTATCGTAATACCTCTATTAGTTTATTATTTTGTGGTAGTTTACAGTTCATAAATGAATCTCGATCGGCTTTGAGAAAATTTTGTGTGTAAAATTTACGTTTAATTGCATTGTTTTAATATCAATTTTATCGTATTATGTTGTTGCAGTTTATAGGTAATAGATAAATGTTGGTCGACTTTGAAGAATTTTTTTATGCAAAAGTTAGGTTTAGTTGTATTATTTTGATATCTCTATTATCATATTATTTTGTTATTGTAGTAGTAGATGAGTGTAGGACGATTTTGAGAAAAATTTTGTATGTACAGATTAGATTGAATGTCGATCGACTTTTAAAAATATTCTTGGTAAAAATTAGGTTTAATAAATAAATTCTCCATCTTTACATATTCAAAAGATATTAAATTTAATTATTATATTCATCTTTATTATTTAAATAAATATTCTATTTCATATAATATTTAAACTCATTAAAACAAGATACACACGATGCGTACACCTAAACAAGTATATGAAATAAAATAGAAGGAGAAATAGCTTTCAAGTTCATAGAATCCTACCATCCGAAACAAACAAAATACAAACACGTGGATTGCCAAATTAGTACATACTTCCCATTGTTATTTAATGCCGATCGATGAAGACAACGAAATGTGGGAACTATATTAAAGGGAAAATAAGATTTCTGTATAAAACAAATATAAATCGAAATTTAAAAAAGGAGAGGGGTAGGGGTCGTTGACTCGTAGGAAGATTTATTCACCCACATAATTGGAAATAGACCATTATAGCTTCAAAAGATTTATTCAATCACATAATTGGAAATAGACCATTATAGCTTCTTCTTTCGATTTTAATATTATATTATATTTGTGCCTTGGTTTTCTTACATGGATAATCCAGCCAAAGTTAAGTTTGGATCAAGTTTTAAACCTTAGTATTAATAACCAAACAAGATAATGATAATGACAAAAAACTTTAATCTTGTCAACGTAGCTTATAATTTGGGTCGACACAATTGTCGAGGCGAAAACGATGATCAACCTTTTTTTCCTTTTTCTTTCAATAATTTTATGAAGTATATATACTTGGTTGAATTTATATATATTAATTTATTTTTAACTAATCATTTCATTAATCACTAAGTATTCTCTACAAAACAATAGCTTAGCTAGTAAATCTCAAGACAATTGACACAAAACTGAACTACCATTTCCTAAATAATCTTGGATCAAAATATACAGATTGCACTTGACAAATAAATAATTCTTGAACTTAACTCAATCTCAAAGCAAGTTTATAAGAGGAGAATTAATCAAGATCATAAATGGAGATCACGGACTTTTTAACCTATCGTTGTGGGACTTCCACACTACCCAATACGCCATGATAGAATATCTAAAGCGTTGGCAACATAAGACGGCGGGGGGTTGCAACATTGGACACAATGAATTGGATGGATCTTGCTATAATATCATGATTCATGACAAAGAAATAGATACTGAACCTAACTCGACATCAAAAATGCATTAGCTAATGAAGAGACGATTGTCACGACCATAAAAAGAATTAAGGGCCTTTGAATCCACGGGTCGATGTGAAACTCCAGCAACTCTTACATTAGATATCTAGGCAATTTTCCTGCAAATACTATCAGGCCATTTAGCTATTTTCATATGGAGTATTGTACATATTATCTTCATAACGTATCGTATTTTATTGTATTAATTTGATAAATACATACAACACTAGAATAGATTATATTATTTTCTGTCATTACAATGTCGTACACCAATAATTTGAAGAATAAACTTACAAAAAAAAAAGTAAGATATTTGGTAAAGCTGCTATGAAAGGTATGTGGATAAATGACAAAATAGGATTATTAGATAAAATAAGTAAAGACAATGAGAAGAAAATAAAAGATAATGATGCAATTACATCAAATTAATCATTACATAAAATGAACTTTATCATTATATAACAGTAATTTAATAATACGATAAAATAAAATTTAAATGATAATCAAAATAAATATAATACTTAAATTAACAACCCAGTGCAGTAGGTAATAACCATTCAAACGAGTTGTAAATTGCGGGTACAAGTTTAGGTATATTTGAACTTTAAATTGCAGTTCCTCATTAATTAATTTTTAATATACTTCTTATTGAAGTCAAAGTATATGACATAATCTGTCAGGTTCAAATTTCTTTGTCCTACCTGCCAAAGCCCCAAACAAACAAAATACAGGTACATAGATTCCACTCAATATCCTTTGCTCTGAGCCTGTGACAGATCTTTAATTTGTAAGCTACTGCCGAAGACAAAAATAAAAAACACTAAAGAAATAAATAAAGATTACACTAAAAATATATAATAAAAGATTACACTTTTTGGTATATAATAAAAATTAGGTATATTTTTATTTATTATATTATATAGAAAAGCCAAGGAAGGACGACCATAACTATGAAAAATTGTACAATATGCAATACAAATTGTACTACGTACTTTACCTTATCTTATTTCATCACCAATTATCTTCAATCACGTGTAATACTAGGGTCCATTCTTTTTAGTATTGAACAAATTTATTCAAATCTATTATTTATTGTAAAAAAATCAAAATACTCAACTACCATCAACTTTCTTTCATGTTCTATTTTTTTTCACGTTTTTTTTTTTTTTGAAAATTTTATTTGTCATTATTTAGTACTTTGTTCGGTTCAATTTGTTTGGTTTATTTCTTTTTTATTTTGTTTTAATTTCTTTTTTCATTTTTTAGCAATATTTATAATTTTAACTTTCCACGTGTCACATTTAAGATTATAAAATTAAAGAATATTACAAATTGTACTATGTACTTTACCTTATCTTATCTTATTTTTCATCACCAATTATCTTCAAGCACATGTAATACTAGAGCCATTCTCTTTATTACTACACAAATTTATTCAAATCTATTATTTATTGTAAAAATATCAAAATACTCAACTATCATCAACTTTCTTTCATGTTATATTTTTTTTATTTTTTGTGGAAGTTTTGTTTGTCATTATTTAGTACTTTCTGATGTTCAATTTGTTTGGTTTATTTCTTTTTTATTTTGTTTTTATTTTTTTTTATTTTTAGCAACATTTGTAATTTTAACTTTCCACACGATACATTTAAGATTATAAAATTAACAAATATTTTGATATATTTGACATATCTTTTATTTAATATATCATAATATTTTTAAAAAATATTTTTACTTTAAAATTTCGTATCAAATTAAAATAGACCAAACAAACTAGAACATATAGAGTATTAACAGAATAGTGCCTTTCTATAAGAATTTTTTTTTACAGAACTTGTAGATGTTAAATTGTGCTTCTGAGTATGTATATATATATATTTTCAAAATTCAAAGCTTCTAAAATTATGTTTTAGTCAAAGGTTATTTTCATAAACTTCTAATAATTATAACAAACTTATAAAATTCATTGAAATTAATTTATAAACCATTATGGATATTATGTCATACCAAAGTTGAATTCCTTATTTAAAATTTAGTCCATTAAATAATATAAGATTATTGATGAGTAACGTTTTAAACTGTGACTTGATATTACTTTTAATCAAGATATTGCAATGAAATAATAAATTACAATGGGATTGAACTGACATAGATACAATTGACACGTTTAGTTCATACTAAGAGAAAATAGTTTAATTAGTTAGTGTTATTTATTTGTCAGATTTTGATTTGATATTGAATTTTAACAAATTAAAAAAAGATTTTTGAATTTTATATTAATAGGCTAAAGATATGTATAATGTATCAAAATACTCTTTAATTTTACAGATTTAATTAAAAATTATCAAAAATAAAGAGACGTTCTTCTTTTAAATGGATCAAAATGGATGGAGTACTATATTAATATTAAAATAATAAAAAAAGATACTAATAAATGATGAAAAAGTATTCATTTAATTTTAAAACTATATATATGAAAGATAATTCTAAAACTGTAATTTATTTAATTTAATTGGTACGTTTGTTCATATTATATCAAGATGTTATAGTTTGTACACTTAACTATATATATCTTTTTACAATACATTTATAATCTTCAAAATAAAATATATTATTTTGAGGTAGTATATTCTCTCATCAGGTACATAAATCACTTTTCTTTTAAAAAGAAATACTAAATTATTCTCTTGAGTTTATAATTTATAAAACAAGATGTGAAATCATAACTTTTTTTATTCTTGTCACTTTGTAAAGAATGATATGATTAATTTTAACTTTCATCAAATAGGTTGAATTTCATTCGCTAAGCCCCAATAAAATGAATTTAGGTGCATTCAAAATAAATTTACAGATGGATCATTTTTTATTTTTTGGTTGTTTTGTATGATTCTATAAAAAAAATATTAATGTATCTGACACTTTATTATAACGTGTATTTTTATCATCATTTTTGATTGTGCTAATTTAAAAATATTGATGATCATTTAAAAATAATAATTAAATACCTATAAATATATTTAAAATATTAATATTGGGCCCGTAAAACGGGCCCTTCATTATCTCGTAATCTTACAAAGATTACATTTGTAAGCTTAGGGGTCGTTTGGTGTGAGGTATAAGGAATAAATGGTCCCAGGACAAAAGGAAGGATTATTTTATCCCATGTATAGTTTGAAGTATTTGTTAGTGTATATTGGGATTACTTATCCACCATTTACTCCGAATAAGTTATCCCACATCATAATGCGATAACTAATTTCGAAATTAATCATGTCAGGATAACTCTTTCCCAACCAAACAATCCCTATACTAAGTTTTAAACCTTATTAACCAAAAAATGATAATAATGACAAAATTACACTTTAATCTTTCTTGTTAATTAGGTATTTAGATTTTAGGCTTGTCTGCTTCGACGACCTAGAGAGATGATAAACTTTTTCATTCTTTTTATTATTTTGATTTAATAGTTCCCCTTATATCTTTATTTTTCTCAACTGACTCAAATAGAGCACTAGACTAATTTTATGTGATATTATTTGACAAAATATAATGTCTAAGTTATTTATTTTTTTAAATTTATAATCTAAAAAATTCGGAAATATTTGTAAAAACAAAAAGGAAATGTTATTGTTAAATAGTTTCTAAATTATTGTAAAATGACATTCTTTTTATTGGAACTAAAAAAACAAAATGTAACATAAAATAAAACAGAAAGAGTATATAAAGCGGAATTGGCATAATAAGAATTGAATTGGCTAAAAGTAAACGAATGATTTAAAAAATATTAAAATGATCCACATAAAAGGTCAACAATGGTTCTTGACGAAGGGTGTGTTTGGCATGAAGCAAAATATTCCTAGAAAATTTTTCCTCGAAAATAAGTTGATTTCTTACTTGTTTTTTTATGTTTGGTTGGTGGATGAAAAATATTTTCCGGAAAATATTTTCTAGTATTTGGTTGGTGAATGAAAAATATTTTTCAAAAAATACATTTTAGTGTTTAGCTAAAGCGTAAAAATATATTTTAGAATCCTCTTTTATAAAATAAATTTTAAAAAATTAAATCTTTTTTTGGGAAGGAGGTTGGTAGGCAGGTGAGTGGGGGTGTCAGAATAGGTAGTAGGGGGTGGGGTAAGAAAAAATTTTGAATTCTTTTTATTAAAAAAATAATTTAAACATTGCCGGGGGGGGGGGGGGAGGAGGGTTAGTAGGAGCTGGGTGTTAGGGTAGGGGAGTGAGGGGGAAGGGGGAAGAAAAAAATTGAATTTTTTTTTAAATTTCTTTTTTTTTTTAGGTTGCGGGGGGGGGGGGGAGGGGATGTGAGAGGGGGCTGGTAAGGGGAGGGAGGGTGGGGGGGGGTAAGAGAAAAGTTTAAATTTTTTAATAAAATGTAGCTATTATTTTTTAAAAGGGGGCTGGTAGATGTAGGGTGTGGGGTGGAGATAGGGGGTGGACTAAGAAAATTTTTTGAAATACTTTTTAAAATAATTAAATTTTGAGGGTGGGGGTGGGGGTAGGGGTAGGGGTAGGAGTGGTGTCGAGGTGATAGGGTATTGGGGACGGGGGGCGGGGTAGATGATTTTGAGAATTGTATGAACATTTCAACTTTAAAGTGAGGTTGAAAGAGAGTTTTGAAAAATGTTTTCCTTTTTTTTGAAGGGAAGTCATTTTCTTTAGATTTAAGGAAAATAAGTTGATTTGGAAAATATTTTCCAAAACATATAAGCCAACCAAACACAAGAAAACTGAAAAACATTTTCTGAAAAATGTTTTTCTTCATACCAAACACACCCAAAGGTGTTTTTCATTTTCTTTAACAGATGCAATATGTTGATGTTATTATGCATTTTAATATTAAAAACTTAATTTGTATGATAATTTATGGATATAAAGTTAAAAATGGTGTCATTAAATTTTGATAACTCTTGTAACTTCTAACACTTTATTTGTCCATAATCTACCTCATTATGTCTTGTAACTCATATGATCATTAGTTGTTGTAACTCCATGATCATTAGTTGCATGTAACAACAAGACTATTTATCTACCACATTATTCTTATTGTCAGTGGTGCTAGAACGTGACCTTTAGTAATTTGTAACTTCTCTTATTATTTTGTTGTAACTCTCATGACTATTAGTGCCATTAGTTTCTTGTAACTCTTGTAACCTAAAGACTATTGATCTTTTCGCTTTACCACCCCTATTTATTCTTCCTATTCAATACAAGGATGAATACCCCACCTATAAATAGAGGTGGTCTTACATGTTATTGGATGTACAAGAAAATATGATAAGTGTGAATAAAAGCTTATAATGTATAGTAGTGAAAGAGAGAGTTGAGACAAAGAAAATATTCTAAGTCTATAACCATATTCAATATATAAAAGAGAGTAATTATATTAGTGAAAGAAAGAGTTGAAACAAAGAAAATATTCTAAGTCTTTAACTATATTCACTGTACAAAGAGAGTAAATATACGTTAAAGGAAGGTGTTCTTGTGGTGGAGCTTTTGACTCTTCAACTAATCCGGAATTACTTGAGTTGTAGATCGTAGATTGATACAAGTGCAACTAGTTCAAGACCATTCACACGTAGCCAAGCTCGGAAGTTACAAAAACTCCAAGCCATGATCATGCAAATGGCCGTGTGTGAGTGTGTAATTAATTCATCTAAGGGATTTCATGTTTTGAAGTGTGAAGAGGGGTTTTGAAGTGTAAGTTTATTACACTCCAAAAAAAGTGTAGTAACACTTTTTTTAATTACACTCCAAATCCACTCAAGACCAAGACTAGAATGATCATTTTCCCTTCATTTTGTGGAGTACTATAAATAGACAATAATAGGGCTATTTCTTGGACTTAGTTCATTCCTATTATTGAAGAAACACAAATCTTGTAATATTTTGAGAACTTCTCTCTCTTGTTCTTGAGAGTGAACCCAAAACTAGACAATAAAGTGTAGTAACACTTTTGTTATTCTTTGGCTAGAAACTTGGGGGTCTTGAGGTTCATGAGTTCATCTTGATTTAAGTAAGAATTTGGTGTAAATATCTTTTAGTCTTAGGGTCCTAATTTTCATGTTAGGGTTCTTAGATTCTAGGATATTTTGTGTCAAGTTATTATCCATTATTTTGTAATCTTGTTGTTTGTATCTTGATATAGTGAAACCGTGTGGGGCTCTTTCGATTGACTATAGTTATTACAATCTTGTGTTATTTATCTATCTTGTTGAATATTATCGTTGTTGCCTTGAAAACTTAGAGAAACCGAGTGAGGCCTTTGATTCTCTAGTAATGTTATTCTTGTTGTTCTCTTGATTCTTTGTTGTAAGTTTGATCTTTTGTATCATTTGGTATCAAAGCTCAAGGCTTGGTTTTGTTCTTACAAAACCAATCTTGGGAAGCTCTTACCAAAAAGTGTGTTCTTGAATATTTTGGTCGAAAATTGGTTGTAGATCTACAAAAGATTTTGCTTGTTTAGTTTTTTTTTTGTTGGTCTCTTCCTCACCAACACAAAAAAAGTGTCTAAATCTAAAGTTGAGCTTACTAAGAAGAGACTTGTTGTGAAAACATAAAGTGGCCTTGAGTTTGACTTGTGTTGGATGTTGAAGTGCCATTGTGGTGTATTGTTGTTTTGTTCTTGAAGGTGTTGATGTTGTGTTCATCTTAAAAGTTTCTCTTCATCCTATGTCTTAAAAGAGCAATAGATCCAAAAAGGTTGCAAGACAAAATTGAAAAAGTTATTTGTGAGAACACTTGCCAACATTTGACAACCACTTTTCCCTTAAAACAAGGAACCTTGTCTTGTGGAACTAGTAAGGTCAAACATCACCTTTTGAGTTTGAAAAAATTAAAAAAAAAAGTTACAAAACTTTATGTTTCCTTCCCACTAACATGTCATCCATTACACATGATATAAAGGGACCAAAGCTTCAAGTTGATGAACAACGTATGTGGACCCGTGGCCAATGAAATGCTACCACGTCACCTTAGTTACTTTTCACATGATAATTAAGCTTAAATTTAGATGTTCTAGTTTCTAATTGATTCCTAGTTTCATCTAATTGACTTGAGAACTAATTAACAAACTAGTACATTCCTACTAGCTTGTCAATTAGTCCTTTGAAGCTTTGTGTTCGTGTCAACGTTTGTTTGTGTGCTTTTATCATTTGAATACGTTGTAACTCTTGAATCTAGTCCGACGAGAATTCTTTGAGCTTCAAACAAGAATCCATTCCAGACAAGAGCATACTCATACCTTAAGGATTCATGGGTTACTAGCCAATCTACAACACTTGTGGATCTTGAGTGTGAGTGAACCTAGAGAGTGTGAGTGAGGAGAGGTTTTAAACTAACTTGTTTGTTGCTTGTGTAGGCGATACCTTGATAATGGAGGGAACCACGTCTCAAACCGTGGATTCTAATGAAATGAAGAATATGAGGGTCACTCTTGAGGCTATGACCCGAACTCTTGAAAGGTTGAGTACGAAAGTGGGAGCCATAAGGGGAGAAGTAATGACTATTAGTGGGAGGTTAGAACAAGTGGAGAGTCAAAGAAACTCTCACCCTTCTACCCTTCGACATGTTTCCTCAAGTGGACATGATAGAAATTCCTACGCCACCGTTACTCTCGAAACATGGACACAATTGCCAAATCCTTCACTAGCTCCACTAAATGCCACAAGCCAAATGACCCATAACCCCGTAACCCGAGACTCCAATAGACCAACCCATTCCCAAACTCCTCAAGTTTTGTAAGAAGGACTTGGGCGTCCAATACCTACACTAAATCCAAACCCTCCCTTTCGAGCTCCACTAAACCAAATACCACCACCTTCACAAAATACAATTCCTCCAAATCAAGTCCCAAACGTCCAAAACCGTCCCGTCCACTTTGAGGAATATGGTAGAGCGGATTATGAAGGGTATGGAGCCTTTGATGAGGCTTACATGATGAAAGAAGAGATGAGAGGGGGACGTGTGGATCCGAGAAGATACCGAGGGTATGGAGAAAGGGGAAACCAACACCAAGAGAGAGACGTAGGCATCAATACCATCAAATTGAGCCTACCTATCTTTAAGGGTGAAAGTGACCCCGAGGTTTATCTTGCTTGGGAATCAGCGTGCGATAAAGTGTTTCAAGTGAATGATATCTCGGAAGAGAAGAAGAGTTGTTACGCCATAGCTCACTTTGAAGGTTATGCTAACCCATGGTGGGAATACGTCAAACGGTTTGGTAATGAGTTGATTGATGGACAACCACCACCATGGTTTTGGTTGAGGTATCTAATGAGACAACGGTATCTTCCCGAAAGTTATCATCATTTGTTACTTGCTAGGTTGTACAATTTGCGATAAGGGAATCGAAGTGTGATGACATATTATGATGAGTTTCAACAACTCATGTTGAAGCTTGATCATCGTGAAGAACAAATTAGTCATGACATCATTCGGTTCAACTGTGGGTTGAACAAAAAGATCTCCACTCATTTGATACTTTATAAGTTTGATACCGTCGAAGGTATTTTTCAAGCGGCTCTTAAGATGGAAAGGGAACTTAAAGAGAGGTCGTCGTTCAAAGCAAAGGGAAAATTGACCTCAGGTTGGCCAAGGGGAAAGGATATGGTTCAATCCTCTTTGGGTTGGCCCAAAAATAAGGACCAACCTTCCATTACTGGCTGCCCGAGCCCAAAATAGTCCCCAAAATTCCTCCGAGGCAAGAAGTTCACAAGTATCCTAATCCTAAAGGGTTCCAATGCTTTAAGTGCCAAGGTTGGGGGCATAAAGCCAACGAATACCCTAACTGAAGCAATGTTATCCTAAGGAAAGGTAGATTGTATTTCCTTGGTGAAGAAGTGGGTGTTGAAAGAGAGGAAAATGAGGCCGAGCCTCAAGATGGAGAGGAAACTGAGGGTGAGCCACATGATGATGATGATGGGGAAGATGTTTATCCACAAGAAGGAGAGTGTGTTGTTCTGAACTTTGTAGTGAGGCGTGACATGATTAGTAAGGCAATAGATGATCCTAGCCAAAGGGAGAATCTATTCCATACTAAGTGCCTTGTGAAGGGTAGTGTGTGCACTTTGGTGATAGATAGTGGTAGTTGTGCAAATGTTGTTAGTGTTGCTATGGTGAACTTCTTGAAATTGTCCACTACACTTCATACTATCCCTTATAAGTTGCAATGGTTGAATGAATGTGGTGAATTGAAAGTCATGAGGCAATGTGTGATACGGTTTAAGGTAGGAAACTACCATGACGAAGTGCTTTGTGACGTAATACCAATGAAAGCGTGTCACTTGTTGTTAGGTAGACCTTGGCAATATGATAGATCTACCAAACATGATGGGAGGTCTAATCAATATACACTTTAGAGAGATATCCAAAAGGTCACACTTCATCCACTTTTGCCTTCACAAGTAAACGAGTTGTATCAAAGGATGAGGGAATTGAAAGAAAAGGGGAAGAAATCCAAAAATAAAGAAAAGGAGGGGGAACCCGTAGTTAGGGTAGTGGGGGTATCCGGGGCTGCCTCAACATCAAATGGAAAAGAAAATATAGTGATGTTGGTTAGAAAGAAGGAGCTCTTCGTGGATCATGATGAGGACACACCCATGCTTCTTTTGGCACATTGTTTTAACATTAACCCTACTAATTCTTCTATTTCTCCTTTGATTTCTCTTGTGTTGCAGGATTATGAAGATGTTTTTTCCAAAGAACTTCCGCAAGGGTCGCCCCCACTTCAGGGTATTGAGCATAAAATTGACTTTGTGCCGGGCTCACAATTGCCAAACAAACCGGCTTATAGAAGCAACCCTACGGACACCAAAGAACTACAACGACAAGTTAAAGAACTTCTCAACAAAAGGTACATCAAAGAGAGCACGAGTCCATGTGCAGTTCCGGTATTATTAGTGCCAAAGAAGGACGGAAGTTGGCGTATGTGTGTGGACTGTCGAGCTATCAACAAGATTACGGTAAAATATCGTCACCCTATTCCTAGATTAGATGACATGTTTGATGAGTTGAATGTTTTTGTATATTTTCCAAGATAGAACTTCGGAGTGGTTATCACCAAATTCGTATGCAGCCCGGTGATGAATGAAAAACCGCCTTCAAGACCAAATTTGGTCTCTATGAATGGATAGTTATGCCATTCGGCCTAACCAATGCTTTAAGTACTTTCATGCGGCTAATAAATCATGTGATGAATCCTTTTATTGGAATGTTTGTTGTTGTTTATTTTGATGATGTCTTGGTATATAGCAAGTCCATAGATGAGCATGTATTGCATTTACAACGTGTCTTTGATGTGCTTAGAAAAGAGAAGTTGTATGCCAATCTTGAAAAGTGTTCCTTTGGTGTTAATGAAGTTGTTTTCTTGAGTTTTGTTGTTAGTTAAAGAGGGGTCGAAGTGGATAAATCCAAGATAGACACTATAAAAAATTGGCCAATCCCACAAACCGTTGGTGAAGTAAGAAGCTTCCACGGGTTGGCTAGTTTTTATAGAAGGTTTGTCAAAGGATTTAGCACCATAGCCGCCCCCTTGACCGAGGTCATTCGGAAAGACCAACCCTTCAAGTGGGGTGAAGATCAAGCTAAGGCTTTTGAAGCTTTGAAAACTATGCTCATTTCCGCGCCTTTGTTACAATTACCCAACTTTGATAAGACGTTCGAAGTTGAATGCGATGCTAGTAAAGTAGGCATAGGGGCTGTTTTGATGCAAGACTTAAAACCCGTTGCTTATTTTAGTGAAAAGCTCAAGGGTGCTACTCTAAACTACTCCACACATGATTTAAAGTTGTATGCCTTGATTAGAGCATTAAGCAATTGGCAACACTACTTGTGGCCCAAGGAATTTGTGATCCGGACGGACCATGAATCCTTGAAACACTACGGGCACAAGACAAGCTTAACAAACAGCACGCCAAATGGATTGAGTTTCTAGAAACCTTCTATTATGTTATTCAATATAATAAGGGTAAGGACAATGTGGTTGTCGATGCCTTGTCTAGAAAATATGTACTTGTGTCCACTTTGTCTTCAAAGTTAATGGGTTTTGAGAGCCTAAAGGTATTGTATCCCGAGGATCCTCACTTTGCTTCTATCTTTAGGGAATACGAAGAATTGGGTAGGGATAAGTGGGTTTTGGATAAGGGTTCAAATCCCTATGCCAAGTTTGATGGTTACTTGTTTAAAGGTAGACGATTGTGTGTACCTTCTAGCTCTTGGAGAGAGTTGTTTGTGAGGGAAGCACACGATAATGGTCTAATGGGTCATTTTGGGATTGACAAGACACTCGGGATATTGGAGGAGCAATTCTATTGGCCTAGAATGGACAAGGATGTGGCTAGGATTTGCGGCCAATGTATAGATTGTAAGGGAGCCAAGTCTCGGCTCCTCCCTCACGGGTTATATACCCCGCTTCCCACTCCTTTACGTCTTTGGCTTGATATATCTATGAATTTTATGCTAGGATTGCCGAGGACTAGACGAGGTAGGGATAACATTTTTGTTGTAGTTGATCGGTTTTCTAAGATGGCACACTTCATTCCTTGTTCAAAAAGTGAAGATGCGTCAAGTGTGGCTTCTTTATTTGTTGAAAATGTTGTCAAATTGCATGGTGTTCCGAGGACTATTGTAAGTAATAGGTACTCTAAGTTCCTTCGTCACTTTTGGAAGTCAATGTGGGGTAGGCTTGGCACTAGATTGCTATTCTCTACATCTTGCCACCCACAAACCGATGGCCAAACCGAGGTTATAAATAGGACTGTGGGTTCTATGTTACGATCAATGGTTAAAGACAAAATGACTTCAGGGGAGGACCACCTACCTTTGGTGAAATTTGCATACAATCGGGTTATACACTCAAGTATGAGAATGACTCCCTTTGAGTGTGTATACGACATCAACCCCCTCACCTCTTTGGATTTAAATCCTTTGCCAAGTGATCTTATGATTAGCTTAGATGGAAGCAAGAAGGACGAAGCCATGAAGAAATTGCATGAGAAAGTGAGGCAAAAGTTTGAGAAGAAAAATCAAGAGATTGCTAAGAAAATAAACAAGGGGAGAAGAAAGCTTATGTTTGAACCAGGTGATTGGGTTTGGGCGCACCTTAGAAAAGACCGGTTTTCTTCACAAAGGAAAACCAAGTTGATGCCGAGGGGTGATGGTCTCTTTCAAGTACTTGAAAGAATCAATGATAATGCCTACAAAATTGACCTTCCTCCGGAATATCAAGTGCACAACACCTTCAACATATGTGACCTCTCTCCTATTGCCACGGTTGAGGATGAACATCTACCGAATTTGAGGACAAATTCCTTTCAAGATGGAGAAGATGATACAAGTGCAACTAGTTCAAGACCATTCACACGTAGCCAAGCTCGGGAGTTACAAAAACTCCAAGCCATGTTCATGCAAATGACCGTGTGTGAGTGTATAATTAATTCATCTAAGGGATTTCATGTTTTGAAGTGTAAGTTTATTACACTCCAAAAAAAGTGTAGTAACACTTTTTTTTAATTACACTCCAAAGCCACTCAAGACCAAGGCTAGAATGGTCATCTTTCTTTCATTTTGTGGAGTACTATAAATAGACAATAATAAGGCTATTTCTTGGACTTAGTTCATTCCTATTATTGAAGAAACATAAATCTTGTAATATTTTGAGAACTTCTCTCTCTTGTTCTTGAGAGTAAACCCAAAACTAGACAACAAAGTGTAGTAACACTTTTGTTGTTCTTTGGCTAGAAACTTGGGGGTCTTGAGGTCCATGAGTTCCTCTTGATTCAAGTAAGAATGTGGTGTAAATATCTTTTAGTCTTAGGGTCCTAATCTTCATGTTAGGGTTCTTAGATTCTAGGATATTTTGTGTCAAGTTACTATCCATTATTTTGTAATCTTGTTGTTTGTATCTTGATATAGTGAAGCCGTGTGGGGCTCTTTCGATTGACTATAGTTATTGCAATCTTGTGTTATTTATCTATCTTGTTGAATATTGTCGTTGTTGCCTCGAAAACCTAGAGAAGCCGAGTGGGGCTTTTGATTCTCTAGTGATGTTGTTCTTGTTGTTCTCTTGACTCTTTGTTGTAAGTTTGATCTTTTGTATCATAGATGGACTGTTGTATCTTGGAGGGGACAAGTCAAGAGATATACTGTTGGATCGATGTAAATTATGCCGCAGTGAGTTTGAATCTCCTTAAAGAAAACGAAATATCCACGCCTCAACCAAGAAGAAGATTATTTTATTTTCTTCACTTTTATTTATTTTATTTTCAACTGTAATAATTTATTATAATTTTGATATATTACACCAGCACAATATGATAACTTAAACTAATTATACATATAGCTGAAATCTTGAATATCAGTCTTACAGGTAGCAACTCTTTAATTTTAATATTTTTTATGATTTATTTACTATCACATGATATAGATTATATTTTGTATATACATAATTATAATAGTAATAATAAATTCAATGTATTTCCAATAATAGGATAAGGAGATTTCTATATACACATATTTTAAACTTAAAGTCATGAAATTTCAAAACAAAAATATCCTTTTCAAGTTCCATATCCAACTGCATAAAGTAACATTAATATTAGTACGTGTTTATATTAAATTTAATATCTACAGTACTCTTCCGCCACAAGATCGTTGAAGTCATATTTCAGATTTATTCATTTAAAATTCTAAATTTTAAATTTGCACTCATTTGCTCGTGACAGATTTAAACATAGTATCTGACATCATCGGAGAAAACTTACACGTATCCATAATTACACTAGAGTTCACGTTTCTGCAGTGCTATTTAGTGTAATAAAAAAATATATTATTGAGTCATTTAAGAGGTAATTGCACAAAATCCTATTTAGTAAGAATCAAAAGCAACATGTTATAATGTGTAAAATTAAACTAATATGACTGAATCATAATCACAGTGAATTAATGTGTTGTAATTTTAGTTCATGTTTTCACTTTATCATAAAAATTAATATAAGTTAGGATAAACACTGCCCAAATTTTTTTTTTTTCCTTAAATCAATTCAACCTTATCATAGAAAAGACAAAAAAAAAAAAGAAGTAAAAAAAAGTGTACTACTGTACATATTATTGGTTGATCCGTCAATTATACGCTTTCTACTACCAACTACCAAGTAATCCACACCAACAATCACTTTTAATAATGTCACACAAAAGAAGCTTCAAAATGTAACTCCTCCGTCCCAATTACTTTTTGGTGAATATCTAATAATATAATTGAAATTTTGATAGTTAATTAATTTTTTTTTTTTTAACTAAAATTTCTTTATAAATATTTTAAATTATTAAATATTATAATTTATAGTAGTAATTTTTTATGATCAAAAGTCTAGAATTTGAATTTCAAAATTTTAACAGTACCATATAAACAGACACGGAGTAATATCTCTTTGCTATTACACCAACGTAATAAGCAATAATTATTAAATAGCTCTTGTTTACGCAAAATCCCAACAAAACAACACGGGTGTTCACAGAAGCGCCTCATTTAAGCTACTTATATAGTCTACTACTATTGTTTTTTCTTTAAGGAAGTTTATTCTTTTTTCTTTTTATTTTGTATTCTTTGTTCAATTTTAAAATATACATCATTTACCGTCGAATATCATAATTAAAGTTATAAGCATAAAAACTTTCAACTATATTTATCATACCATGTTATTGCTAACGTGAGACATAAATTGAAAGACAGAACACTACTATTAAAGCCCACCAAAATCTCATCTCTTTCTTCATCATTGCTTTTTCTTGAAGGAAGTTTCTTTTTTCTTGTTTTCTGTATTCTTTTTTCAGTTTTAACAGACATGATTCAGTTTGAAATCTTATGGAAAGAGAGTTTCCTCCTCTACAATTTCAGCCACAGCTCAAGCATTTTATTCCTATAAACACTTGTACAAATTCCAAGAATCATACCCCTTTTTCTGCATTTTGCAAATCATTCAAGAATCTGTACAAAAAAGCAAAAGAGTCAAACAAGTTTGGCAGTAAAAGGTTTGATTTTGATGAGGTTGTAGTGGAAAACTCAAGTTTTCTTGATGATAAAATGGATGTTTTGACTATGAAAAGTGATGGAACAGAAAGGAAAATTGAGTCTTTTGTGTATGAGAGTAGTTTAAGTTCTGATTTCTTGGTATCTGAGGGTACTGTGAATGATGAAGAACAGAGTAGTTCCGAGGATTCTTGTTCAACCCCTTCAATTGTTTGGCATATTAAGAAGAATGAAGTGCAGCATTGTGATGTTTCTGAACAAGTTGAGAGATCCCATGTGGATAATAGGAAGTTGGAGAAACAAGGATCTTGTTTATCGGGTATATTTCTATATGTCCATATTAGTAGTCGTAGTATGACTTTTTTAGTTTCTTTGTCCTTTGATTTCTGTAAATATTTATTGTTTGCGTGTAATTTTGACTATAGTATTATTTTGTTATTACTGATCAGATACTATCTGTTGTTTTTGTTAGTATCTGTTGTTTCTTGTATTTCTTATACTTGTTGGACTGTTTTCTTTTTGAACCGAGTTTCTACTAGAAACAACCTCTCTACTTCTGAGGTAGAATAAGACACTCTACTACATCGGACCTCACTTTGTGGGACTACACTGACTATGTTGTTGTTGGAAAATTAGATTGTGTGATTTGAATATTTGGGGTTTCTGTAGAGGTTGAGATGATGAAGGAAAGATTTTCAAAGTTGCTGCTGGGTGAAGACATGTCTGGTTGTGGAAATGGGGTTTGCACAGCACTTGCAATTTCAAATGCTATAACTAATTTATGTGGTATGTTTCCTTGTTATTTCTTGATATTTAGGGGACGTTTTGCCATGAAAATTGTGAATTTTGCAAAAAAAAAGTAGTTTTTATTTTCAAAGTAAAAAATGACATTTGAAAATTGGACTCCGTGTTTGGCCATACGAGTAATTTGGAGTGAGAAAAGTGAACAACCTTTAGTGTGTGAAATTTTATGGCCAAATGTGTAAAACTAAAAAAATTCCATGGCCAAAAGCCTGCTTAGTTTCATTTGATGGTGTTGCTTTGTTTGGGTGTTTTTGTTTTGCTAATTGTAAGGATGTGCCTTGTGTTCCCTATTTTTTTTTTTTCCTTTTTTGACCTTAGCTACACTTTTTGGACAAATTTGGAGATTGGAACCTTTACCTACAGAGAAGAGGTTAATGTGGAGGAGAGAAATGGAATGGCTTCTCTGTGTTAGTGATTACATTGTAGAATTGACACCCTCTTGGCAGACATTTCCAGATGGTACTAAGCTTGAGGTAAATATGTTTTATCAAATATTCGGAGTTTGGACAAACACTTGGTTTGTTGCTAGTAAGTTTGATTTGGTCATTAAGGCAAATTGGGTAGGGGTGACAAATTCTTAAAGCTACATTTGTTCTTCCTATGTTTTGTTATAGGTAATGACTTCTACGCCGCGGTTGGACCTTTATGTCAACCTTCCAGCACTCCGAAAACTAGACAATATGCTTCTTGTAAGATGCACATCCCTTTTTCCTGAGATTTCGTTCTTAGCTGTTGAATGAGATTTGCTAAATGTTCTGCCTCTTTTACAGGAGATTTTGAACAGTTTTAGAAACACAGAATTCTGGTATGTCGACCAGGGGGTCTTAGCTGAAGAAACTGATGGATCATCCTCATTTCGAAATCCTCTCCCTCGTCAAGAGGAGAAATGGTGGCTTCCAGTTCCTAGAGTTCCTATCGATGGTCTCAGCGAAAATGCCAAAAAGCAGTTGCAGCACAAACGCGACTGCACAAACCAAATCTTGAAAGCTGCAATGGCAATTAACAGCAACACCTTAGCTGAAATGGAGGTGCCTGAATCATTTCTTGAGAATCTTCCAAAGGTACAATTGACTGTTGCGTTAATGTAACATAAGCCATCAGATTGGTGCTGATTTTACATTGGATTTTATTCCCCTGCAGAACGGAAAAGCTAGCTTAGGTGATCTTATCCACCGATATATCACCTCTGATCAATTTTCACCTGAATGTTTGCTCGAGTGCCTTGATTTGTCGTCTGAGCATCAAGCATTAGAAATAGCTAACCGAGTAGAGGCCTCAATTTACGTGTGGCGCAGAAGACCTCAGGCGAAATCCTCATATAGTCTGCTCCGATCCAATTCAAAGACCTCATGGGAAATGGTTAAAGATTTGATGATTGATGTTGATAAGAGGGACCTGCTTGCAGATAGAGCTGAAAGCCTTTTGCTTTGCTTAAGACAACGGTTTCCTGGTCTTCCTCAGACCACCTTAGACATGAGCAAGATCCAACATAACAAGGTTTTCACTTGAAATCTTTTTTTTGTCATTTTCTCTCTCGACCAATTATAATACATCAGTACTACGATAATTGTCTTGTTTCGCACTATCAAGTTTGACAATTGCTGTTCGATGATGTCCTTAGGATGTCGGCAAATCAATCCTGGAGAGCTACTCAAGAGTTCTTGAGAGCCTAGCGTTCAATATTGTGGCTCGTATCGACGACCTTATGTACGTGGATAATTTAACCAAGCACTCAGACCAATTTGTTCCAATCTCCAAAGTAGGCATCATTTCTCATAAAACCATTGGAACTCCAATCTCAGTACACGTCTCGGGTAGTAAGATCAAAGCTCCTTTCACGACACCAATCTCGGATTCCCAGCATATTAGTCAAGCAAAGGGAGACAGATCACAATTCCTTGACAACAGCAAGAATTCTCAGTTTGGTTTTGGCGTGAAAAAGATGTTGACTGATTATTGGACCGTTGATTCAAAAGGGAAGGACATGAACAATGAACTTAAGAGATCAGATTCATTTTCGAGCACAACTCAAGAAGTTTCAACAACAGCATCAGTCAGTCCATCAACACATGACTCACTCGAGGAAGCATAAGTTTTTATGGATAAAGTTAACTCTATCGTGCATATCCAGTGTGATATAGGTTCAATTTGATATTATTTAAAACGTTCATTCAGCAATTTCTTGATAATATAGTTAATTTTCTCTATTCTCGGAACATTTTTTCTGTTGTGCAGCTTTTTCATCTATCTTAGAGGCTTAATTTGATGGCAATGAAGAACATTGGAATGTATAAAACTATACTGATCGTCTTTAAATAGTAGTGTGTAACGTTTGCTTCGAAGCAAAAATTTAAACAAATTAATTTGGGGAAATTCCGAGAATTGAACTCGGCACCTCTCGCACCCTAAGCCAAAATCATACCACTAGACCAAATGCCCTTGCTGGTACTGATGCATTTAGCAATAATACAAACGAAACAATAAGAGTGTTATATTCCAATAATTTCAAAAAACAAATGCTAGAAAGTCAGCATGCAGAATGGGCAGTAGAACGACAAGTTAGTGCAGGCTCTATGAAAAGTAGGCAACCGCTTTAGCCCCAAATTTGAGGGCTTCTTTTATTAGGAGAAATTTGGTTTATTTATAATAAAGAAAGATTAAACATAGGAAAAAATTACAACTGTACTTTCTTTTATTACACAATATTTCAAATCTTCAAATTAATTATAAATATCTCATATTTACAATTTATCTCTCTAATTTATATCCATAACTTTACCTTTCCCTTCTCACGCTTTTATTTCCTTAAAAGTTGCCTACAATTAAGGAAATTCAATTTTTCAAATTTTAAATTTAATGTTCTTTTCGAATCCCTATTTCTAATTCATAAAATCCTACAAATAACAACCTTAAACCCTACTTCTTTTCAGCAATCAACCCCAGAAGAAAAATATAAAATGGATGGAGAATTCGAGAACACAAGAAGAAACCAAGAATATTATTTATGTAACCTGTTGTGCTGCTCTTTTTACTAAATTGGGTGCTCAAAATGTCTGGTTACAAGAAAACTACAAACCCATTTCGTTCTTCAAATTCATACAAGTTCCTTTATGATAATTCCTTGAATAATGAATTCTCACAAACTCGTAGCAGCAGCAAGGAAAGCAGCACTATTGATGAAGCAATTGGTGTTCATTAGCTTCAAATCAACTAGTTATATCTAATAACAAAGAGAATGTTGCACCAAATAGACCTTGCCGAGAGTTTGGATCGATATTGGTGATATCATTTTGTTAATACATAACATTATTATGTATATGAGCCCATAAATTTTAAATTTTGTTATGTACATGTGGTGAAATAAATACTGATGGGTTGTTTATTTCAAAACGTATACATAATGCATTAACAGTTTTATACATAACACAGTTATATATATCGACCCATATACATAATTTTGTTATGTATATATGTTGAAACAAAAACTTTTGGACTGTTGTATTTTCAGAACATATACATTACAAAGTTATGTATATGTTATGCATTAACAATGTTATACGTAACACAGTTATGTATATGGCTTTGTTAGACAAGTTGAAGTGTGTTTATTTCAGCCTATATACATAGCATTGTTATGTATATGAAAGAATATTAGGCATGAATATTAAGCATTGTTTTATATTTTCAAATTTTAAAAAATTTTGTTTAAGTTTTGTTACATTTTAAACTAATATTGGTTTGTAATGTATATTATTACAGGGGATGCAATTTGGATGCAATTGTTGAAATCAACCCAAAATTTCTCAATCTCTAGTTCTATCGTTGAAATTGATTTGGTGTTTTAAATTTTTGAAATTGAAAAGTTGTTACTGAATTTAAGGAATTCATTAATCACAATTCCATAAATATAGAGTTAATTGATTTATGTATTTAATGCAGATATTTTATTTACTTAATTATAGTTAAATTAATTAGTTCAGTTACATAAGTAGTAATGTATATGAACGACAATTTATATATAAAAATAGAAATAGAGAAACTTTTAATTAAATAAAGGAAGAGAAGATAATTATATTTCAAAATTGTGGGATTTCTGTTATTTACCCTTAAAAATATTAGTTATATTAATTGAAAAGAAATTATTAGAAGAAATTGATTATTAAATACTAACAATTTTGCATCTCAAAAAATTTTAAAAATAGAATTTACAAAAAAAATATATATTGATTTTTTTTATAAAAGTTTTAGGCCTCCGTTTAATTTTTGCCTTAGGCCACTTATGCAGTTGAATCGCCTAAGTTTCTGTTTTGATATAAATGTAACATGAGAAATTGAAGAAAATGTGTCTTTTAAGTCTTGAATGAATGATTGGTGACATTAACCAACTTAAAGGGTCAAACATAATTAGAAAATTTGATTAAGTTAATTGTGGACTTGATTAATATTTTCTAAATCTTTTCATCTTTTCAAAAATACAAATCAACCCACACCCCCTCTCCAAATCAACTATCTCTCTCCTCTCTCTCGATGGTTTCTCTCAAACTTCTCCCAACCAACAGTTTTACAAATTTCTCCCTTCAATCTCCAGCGACTTCAACTCCGACTACAAATAGTTGGACTTCAAGTTCCTTTCGACTTTCAACCATCAATCGACGTGATAACATTGTTCTCTGACGACAACAGCTTCGAGTTCTTTATCGTCCCCTTTCTCCTTTCACCGATAATAAATTATGGCTTTTTAGTTATGAAGAAAAAGAAGAATTTGATCCAACTTCTCTTATAGTATTGGTTAACAATTTTAATATTTGTTGCTTAACTTTGAAATGGGGATTGAAAAAACTCTAATTTCTGGTATTTATTTTCTTCTCTTTATGGAGTGAAATATAATTTTTTATTGTTATTGTAGTTCTTGTTATCGAACTGTTGATTCGATTTGTTGATGTTGTTGTATTTTTTGAAGCTTGATTTTTGTTATTTGTGTTTGTACAAATTTTCCAATAATATTGGTGTTTTTGGTCATTATTGATGTTCTTGGTGTGTGTGTGTTGTGTTGGTGTTACTAGGTTGATTTATTGTTGTTCTTGGTAAAAGTGGTGTATTTTATATTAAATGGTGATATTGTTGTTGTTCTATTGAACAAAATCTTGCTACTAATTTTATTTCTGCAATGGATTAATCATCTGTTGCAATAGATTAACCATCTGATGCAACAGATGAACCATCTGATGCAACATATGAACCATCTGTTGGATAAAGTTCTATCCACTATTTCAACAGGACGACATGTTCAAGATTTTGATTTCTTCGAATAGATCATTCATCTGTTGCGATAGATGACCCTTCTGTTGGAAGAAATCTAAACAATATTGACAGTTGATAATAGTTCTAACAGATCACTCATATGTTGTAACTATGAATGATCTGTTGCACAGACCAATCATCTGTTTTAAAATATGAGTGATCTGTTGGAAGAAATCACAATAGTATTAAACTATTTTTATTGTTTCCAATAGATTACTCATCCGTTGCAACAGGTTAGTTATTTGTTGCAATAGAAAACCCACATGTTACAACAGATGAGTGATCTATTGAAACTGTTATTTTACTGTGTTGTACATGTTAGATTTACTGTTAGCCTTTTTTTAATGATGCATTAATCAATTATAATCTTTTTTAATTTTTTTTATTATTTTTATATAATATAGCTCCCCCAAAAAACGAAATCAAGTTCAAGTAAAGGAACAAGTGAAGCAACTAGGCTACATCCATCACTCTATGAGCTTACTTTACAAGTGATATCTTAATCAGAAGCAGGAGATAATGAACATGGGGATGAGGAATATTTCAAAAGAGATTATCCAAATGTTAATAGCCCTTCCATTGAAGAGTTGGTCAAAACCTTCAGCGTTGATAATTATCCTGTGAGAATTTAGTGTGATGGTGCCAGAGATTTAACTGGTGATTTCGTGGTTAAATCATCCATAGAAAAATCTTTTGACACCTTCAAAAAAATACTTCATGATAAAAAAATGGATGTTTATTTTAGGAACATTTACTTTTGGCAATATCTTGATTTATCGAAGGACAACAATGCTCATTTTCAAATAACCATGGTATATGATATTCTTAAGCGTAGGTTTATGTATAAAAATAAAGATAAGATGGATGAGGTGTGGATAAATTATTGTGGCATGCCCGTTTGTTTTGGTTGGAAGGAGTTTGCCATAGTTACTGGACTAAGATGTTATCCTCTTTCTCCTTCTTAACTTATGCCTATTCTAACCCAAAAAAGAATCCCGCACATCCAAAAAAAGCATAGGCAAGTCAAGTGATGGTGATGACTTGGTGTCTCTTGTTGGTCCAAGTTTCAAAAATAAAAATTTGATAGAAGCGTTGAATGATAAAATACTTTCAAAGAAGCACAAGCAATTATTGTGCTTGGTTTGGTTTGTACCTAATATTCTTTGGGCGAGAGACGTTAACAACAACATACCACTTGATTTAATAAAGCTCTCCAAGGATTTTGAGGCATTTAACAACTATCCATGGGGTTATGAAAGCTTCAAAATGACTATCAAATATTGGTTGACTCCATTAACGCCAAAGACAGTCAACTTATATGGCTTTCCATGGGCTTTCATGGTAAATATATCTTTTATTATGATTCATTTATTTTTTATTGAATAATGCCTTTGATTTTTTGGCGTTATTTTATACACTTAGTCATTTGAAGCCATTCCTTATTTGAGACAACAAGTGAACTGCCAGGAAGAAGTTTCATGTCCAAGAATCCTGAGATGGTTGTCGGCCAAAACTGTTAAAAAATAAAATTTTTTGATCTCTTCAATCCCCCGAATGAAGTAGTAAATCTAATTCTAATTAAATTTTATTTTAATTAATAATTTTTTAAAATAATTTAATCATCATTCTAATATATGTACTAATTTATTTTAGATTGTGCATTCGTATTTTGTTCCGATCAATCGAGAGTTGAAGATGCCATTTTTCTTACGTTACAGTCTGTGCAAACTTTATCGAACCCTAAGGTCATTGATAGAATAAAAAAGAAATTATTTGGAGCAACAACCATCACAAGAAAAATTATTTTAGAGGGTGGGTTTGTTGTTGTTGATGGTGTTAGTGGCGATAGAACTGTTGGTGGTGGTAGTGGTGTTGCTATTGGGGCTAATTATGCTCCTCTTGCAGATTTTGAAACAACAAACCATTATGATTATGATCATATTAGTTTTACAGATTTTGCCCCTCCTAGAGAATGTTCTGCTTGGAAATGTCAAAACTGTAACGCAAATCATGATGGAGTGATTAATGCAATTAGTGAATTAATTGCTTTTGTAAAGGAATTGACATCTAAGAGGAGTATCATTTCATCAAAGAGGATTTCATATTCATCCACTCCATTAGAGATTAAGGCTAAGAGGTGAAGGAAAGGAATGTCCAAGGCATTATCAAGCATCCAAAAAAGCAAAATTACAACTCCTCTGTCTTTGTGTTGCACTATTGAGCAATGTACAAGGTCCACAAGAGAGCAGGATGAGCTGGAAAAGGTGAATATTTATCATCTGTTCCAACAAACAAAATAGACTACACATCTATTTCAACAGATGACATATCTGTTAAAAATTATCAAACAGATATAGACATCTATTGAAACAGATCCTAACCTACTGCAAGTGATATATATCTCATCTGTTAGAGGACATCAAATAGGTTACCAAATGTTTAATTTATCCCAACAGATAACTTAACTGTTGTAACAGATGGGTAATCTATTAGGATAAATTACATCAAGACTTCCCTTCTGTTTTAGTTTGTTCCAACATTTAAGTCATCTATTTCAACAGATGGGTCATCTGTAAAAAAATATCATGCAGGTCTTCCTCCTATTTTAATTTATCCCAACAGATGATCTATATGTTGCAACAGATATCATCTGTTGGGACAAATTAAACTAGTAGGAAGACCTGTTTGATTTCCTCCAACTGATGAGTTATCTTTTTCCTTTTTTTGTATCTCTGTTATTAGCACTGACAATTCTGGCTTTTCAGGTGGATGTCACAGTAGAAGCTACTGCTGAATAGCATACCATAGTTAATAATCCATCAACTGTATCCAAAGAGGAAGAAAAAGTGAAGCCTGTCAGTCCAGAAAAATAGAAGAATTATCCATTTGAAGGGTTCAAAATCTCGGACGAGGTTCCCAAAGAACTAACAAAGTTGATCAATAACTATTCAGAATGGATTTTTGATGGGCTAGTAAAGAAGATTCATGCCAACAGATAGATAAATCATTTTTAAAAATATTGATTTATACAATTCTTGTTGTAGAAACACAACATTCACACATATAAATCATACAGAAAAGATGAATACTACAAAGTGAATCAACCGGGTCTTGGTTTTGATATGTTTGGCTTTGTTGTTGTACATTTCAAAATGAAAAATTGATTCTATTTGATGTCACAGCCCCAAACTTGCTGGAATGATGAGGTTTAAATATCATTTATATCATATTGTTAACACTATATTTAATTATATCTTTTTATTGATTTTATTATTACATAATCTGAAATGTGCAGCACATCGATGTCATTTTTTACTACCTCCAAAAGAAGGCCAAGTTACAAACACAAAAACAATATAGATACACGACAAACAATTGTTTGTTCAAAGTTTACATCAATAAGGCCTACGATCTTTGTCAACAACAGTTTGAAGTTCCCTAAAATGAGTAATGTTTAATCAACATTATCAAAGGTTTTAGCATTCCAGCTGGCTAACCTTGGCACTTGGTCGACAAACCGTATATTCTAATAAATTATGGTGATGAGTTCTATTAGGTGCTGGCAGTCGTTGTTCTAAAAGAGAGGCGCATCCATTTATGAATCAATGTCGCGAAGGAGACGTTCTGGTCCGTCGTCTGAGATACAAAAGCTGGCCAAAATATTTCATACTTACCTTGATTTAAGTCGCTTTTTAAATCAAAAGATTCGTTCTGATTGATCGATGATTGAAGCATACCGGGATAAAATTGGTAATCAATTTGATGTAGAATATGTTGAAGGAATTGCTCAACAATCCAGTGGTAGCCTGTAAGTATCACGATTTAGTTTCATTTCATAAATTTCACAATTCTTACATTAATTGCAAGATATGGATTATCTGATTTTTACAAATGCGGGAATTGCGGTCTTCTTATTTCTTCTTACGCCGAATATTTGAGCGATGGATTACAAGTTTCAAATGATGGACTTGATGTCGGATTACTCCATAAAATATATGCTACTATTTTATGGAAATATGGAGAAACGAAGGCTCAAAAATCATATGCAAACGACATTAAAGATCCACGACGACCAAAGTCAAATTCCATAGCACCGGATGAAAAACAACTAGTCAATATTGAGTAGATCTTTATAGATTGAGTCTGTCAAATTTATAACAATTTGTTACATTTCATTAATATGTTGATTTATTTAATTTAATGTAACTTGTGAAGGCTTTGATTTATTTTATCCTTAGATTTGAACTTATTAATTGAAATGGAATAGTAGATTCAAATATTGCAACAAATAATTAATATGTTGCAACAGATGTCACATCTGTTGAAAATTATCACACGGGTCTTCCTACAAGTTTGAAGTGTTCCAACAGACAGACTATCTGTTGCAACAGATGGTTCATCTGTTGAAACTAATTAAAACAACATTACTATTGCAACAGATAAATCATCTGTTGCAACAAATAGTCTATCTGTTGGAATAATTCAAATAAGTAGGAAGACCTGTTTGATATTTTACAACAAATGTGACATCTGTTGCAATACATCCATCATCTATTGCATTATTTTTTGTACTAATTCATAAGTTTACAAATTTAATAAAATCATACAATTTTCATCAATCATGAAAAAAAATTTGAGATTACTAAAACAATATATAATTAATTGTCTATGAATTTATTTTATCCTTAAATTGACATTATTTTATCTATGAATTTTATTTTATCCTTAGATTTGAACTTATTGATTGAAATGGAATACCAGATTCAAATATTGCAATAGATAATGGATTGTTGCAACAGATGGCATATCTTCTTACTGCTTTGATTTGTTCCAATAGATGACTTATCTGTTGGAAATTGTCACTACATGTATACTTAAAATAAAAATTATCATGATGTTTCTACATCTTCTTTTTCATACACAGGCTCCAACTATTTATTTAGTAACCTATTAGCCTAGACCTCTTGCATCCTTGCCACAGTATTGTCATTCAATAAGGTCCTTGTATTTGATGTTTCTGTGTCGGTTAGCAAATATTTGATGTATGTAAGCGCATATGACCCACACGTGAAACCAGTTAAATTTATTTCAAGGTCCTTGTCCTTGTTTCGACCTTCAAAAATCCCATTTTTCATTCAACACTTTCGCTAACAAATGATTCATCAGGTCACTTTGCTTCAACAATCTGGGGAACAACTCCAATAGTGGTTGTATCTTGGTAAAAAGTAATTTTTCTTGTAAACAGGTAAGTTACAGTCATAAACCTCCATCTTTCCATCCTCGAGTAGTATCTCAAGAGCTATAAAATATTTTACGTTCAGGTTCATGACTGCAAGATTTCTCTTTGCCCTGATCCAGTACTTGTCGTGTGGATATGGCCTCTTCTCTCTAACATAGTCAATTATATCGTGATTCTATTTGAACGTAGAAACTAACAAATTAAATCTCAGGCCACCGGGTATTGTCGCTAGGGTTATGAGATCATCGTACCTATTCTTGAAATTATTGTAGTAGTTGAGGTCCATTATCCTATCGCCAGCATCATAAGCATCTGAGTACGCTAATTGCCTGCCCCTCATGAGGCAGAGAATTTTATCAACATACTGTGATGTAAGAAGACAATTTTTAAATAGGTTAGTAATTTTAAAAAAGAAAAACAAAGTGGAAAGATGCCACTGATGGTCCCTCTGTTGCATAGGTTCTCTGAATCTGTTAACAAATTACCCATCTAATATAACTTATCCAACAGATGGATAATTTGTTGCAATAGAGAACCACCAATTTCACCAGAATACCCAATTGTTGCAACAGATGACACATCTATTGCGTATCTTCTCTGAACCTATGTTAACAGATAATCCAATCTGCTGCAACTTATGCAGCAATTGGGTAATCTGTTAAAAAGATGACTTAGAATGTAAGACATGAAGTAGGTTAGAAGGTTAGGTTAGAAAAGTAAACTTATCATGCCCACATACCAATACCTCATATTTGTCATATTCTTGAAGTCTTGGGGGGAAGGGGATTCATGGTGAAGCCATTTGCACGATACTTGGATTTTATGTACTTTCTCAGATCAACCTTCAATTTGGCGTCAAGTTCCATATATACGTACACCTTCATCAATGGTCCCCGAACTTCATCCACTTTTGGAGGAGGAAGAGTTATAATTTTTTTTATTTTCTATTTGAGAGTATATGTCTAATTTTTTTTTTCTTCTATCTAACCTCAATTGCAATAGTGTATGGATCTATCACCTTATTGGATGGTATGATACCATCTTGGATTTAAATTCCTAGACAGCATCATCAAGAGTGTCTATTTTTCTAAAGAGTTGATCCTGTCTGTCCATGCATTGTTTGTATTTATAATAAGCACATGAGCATGAAGAGGGGTGAGAGGGACCACTGTAAGGGGTAATTTCAAACATATTTATTTTTTCTTGAGCATCAATATGCTCACAATCATTCCTGGCATCAACGTCAGCATCAGCGTGACTGCCACTAACATCAACAACTCCACCAACAACACCCCCACAAGTAGCACCCAAATTTATTGCAGCAGGTTGGTGATGAAGAGGCTCAATATGAGGCTGAACTTGCCTAACTGCTCTTCTAATGGTTGTTGCTCTGGCCAATTTCTCCTTTATTATTTCCAATATTGGGTCTTCTATTGTATGAACAAGACTTAGAGTAATAAAAAATTCATCCCCAAGTCTTCTTCAGTAGGTACAAGCGATAGATACACTAACTATATATGAAGGTAGATATCTTAAAATCAAATAATAATTTGAAGTTTGTTGGGTAATATGTTAACACAGACAACTTATGCAATAAAAGATGTTTATGTTACAATAAATGATTCATCTATTATAATAAATTAACCATCTGTTGCATCAGATTACCTATTTGTTGTATAAGTTGCAGTAGATGGGTAATCTGTTAAGTTAGGTTTAAAGAACCAAAGCAACAGATGGGTAATCTATTACAAAATATGACTCATCTATCACAACAGATTACTTATTTATTATACCAATTATTGTAGATGGGTAATCTGTTAAGACAAATTACAACAGATGACCATCTGTTACAATATATGGCCAATCAACTTCAATATCATTCTTTGAGTCGAATTGTCTTTTTTTTGGCAAAAGATTTCCATTTCTCCAAAAAACATTGTCATTACAAAACTCGTGAATGCTGACCAGTCACTTCACTAATAATCTAACTTTCATATTACTATACACATCACTAGAGAAATTAAAGTCTAAGGGTAGTGCTGCAACTTTTGTATTACTTCTTGCCATGTGCTGACCTTCCTGCCTTTGATGTGTATGTGTTGTGCCACTTCCTTGCAAAGTCTATCTGGGCCAGTGGTGTATTTTTAGAATCTGATGTTGTTCCTTTCTTGCCAGATCAGGTACACCATCATGCCAAATACACAAGTAACTATTTGCCAATGCCCTGTTTTCCCTCTTGGTCCTTTACATAGCCATAGTACTTCATCTTCCCATGTGCCAATACTTCGTTGATGGCCTAGCTATACCAACAGTCTTGTCCATATAATTTTCACATATTGGCACCCAAAGAATAAGTGTTCAAACACTTCATCATCCAGTCCACAAAACACACACGACTTAGGTACTTGGATTCCCATCTTCATTAGCCTATCCACAGTAGCTTCGTTTATGTGCTGCTAACCAAATTATAAATTTGTATCTAGGGTGCATATTTGGTTGAAGTATCAACCTCTTCCAGGGAACTCTTGGGTATTGTGGCCTTATTTGCTTATACATTCTCTTAATGCTAAAAGCATCAGAGTGTTGGAGTTGCTGTAATCTACTGAGCAGGTCACCGTGGATTCTTTGTAATATTAGTACCTGTTCCCCTGTAGCCAAAATCTTTCTAACCACCTCCTTCATTTTTGTGTTGCTTTTTGCAACCAATCATCTAAGGATCTTTGGATGAGAAACCTCATCCGGGCAATCCTTAACTTGTATTTGGAGGTGAGATAATACTTCAAATGCCAAGGCCTAAAAAAGATAAACAGAAAGCAAACGAAAAAAAGTCATAATAATTATTCAATATAAACTAATGCAAGAGTAAATAAATAGTGATTAAATTTATCACAAAAGCCCATAGAAAGTCGTATAAAATGATCGTCTTTGGGGATAATTTTGTCAATAAGTATTTGACAGTCAACTTGTAGATGTCATATCCCAGGGATAAATATTGAATTTATCCAAATCTTGAGCAAGCACCAACAAATCATCTTCTATGACTTTGTAGACGTCTCTTGCCAATATAACGGAATGGGCAAACCAAATCAAGCATAATTTCTCCTTGTACTGCTTTGATAAGTCTTTATTCTTGAGATATTTTATCAACGTCTGGGAGTTGTAGCCACGTCCAGCAATGTCCAACAACCATTCTTTTTTTTTATTTATTGGTTTTGGTGGGTGGTCACTTGGACAATGTTTTGACTTTATTTAATTATGGTGGTTCGGGTGTCTTGGACTTTTTGCAGGGTGTTTCCTTGAGGAAAGGTTTTTTTGGCTCATGGCATCTCAAGCCAGTCATTATGGCAAACTCTTTCAGACTAAAAAAAATCGACATGCCACAGTAGTTAATCCAAATTTCCTCCATCATTTTGTCCCCCTCCTTCAATTTTTTATCATCACCCACGTACTTGATCCTGCGTTTGAGAAGACCATATACCATGCTCATTTGAAAGCAGGCATTACTGTCCTCAGGTAGCTTAAGAAAGTGTCCAAAGCAGCTGGACCTAAAATAATCCTCTAGTTTTTCCTTCTTCATAATATTCCTAAATTCATCAAAGTTTTCCCTATAATAGATATGACTACAAAATCACCAATTAAATCTGCAGGGTTATCTATCGGCATCTCAACTTGAAATATGTCAATACTATTAGTTTGACAGGATCATACTGAAATTTCGATCTTAATTCACCTCCCATTGATAATGCATTATCATCATCATTCTCATTCTCCTTGGAAGATCCATCTTCTTCCTCATTTTCTACCTCCTCCTCCTCTTCTTCTTTATCTTCATCTTCATCCCCCTCACTTTTATTTTATCCACTACCCTCGACAGAACTTTCTCCACCTTTCTCAACATCATTTTCCTTAGATTCACCATCTTCCTCAATTTTCTTTTCATACCTTTCCTTAGCTTCACTTTTTCCTAAAGTATATTGTTCAAGGAGCTCCCCCGAATCCATTTGTACTCTAGCCTTTTTTATTAGCTGGTCAAAATTTGATCCACTTTCACTTTCTTTTATTTTGGGAAGTCATATTTTACCTACAAAAAAGAGAAAAATAAAAAAAATATTACAATTGATGTCTGCATAAATTGAAAAAAGGGTAACACAAAATTCAATAAACACAACACAACCAAAAATATTCTAAGAAATGACCCATCTGTTGCAACAAATAAACCATTTGTTGTAATAGATTAAAAACATGTTGTAACAGATGGGCTTCTATTGAAGAAATCAAAACAGTGTTGCTACTAGTTTGGTTTCTTCCAACAGCGGATACATCTGTTGCAACAGATGGTTAAACTGTTGGAAGAGATGTTTTGTTTTATTCCAACAACTGATACACCTGTTGAAATACATGGGGAATCTATTTGAAGACCTATTTTAATATCTTCCAACAGATGTTCAACCTGTTGCAACAGATGGGTCATCTCTTGGAAGTTATCAAAACAAGTAGCAGTTTTATTTTTATAACTTCCAACAGATTACCCATCTTTTGTAATCATCTACTGGATGAAATTGAATCAAGTCTTCCACATTTCCATCAGATGTGTAATCTGTTGGGCAATACAATACCCCAACACCACCAATACCAACACCACAACCAGCACCAAGACTAAAAACTACTACTAACACCACCAACACCAGCAATACCAACACCACTACCAACACCAATAATACCAACACCACCAAAACCAGAACCACTACCATTACCGACACCACCACCAACACCACCAATACCAACACCACGAACACCACAAACACTACCACTATCACTACCAACACCACCAATACTAACACCATCAATACCAACACCACAAACACCACCACCATCACCAACACCAACATTAACCCAACCAATAACATAAATACTAACACCACCAATACTACCACCATCACCACCAACACCAACACTACCAACACCAACACTAACACCACCAATACCACCATCACCAACACCAAAAATACCACAAACACCATCCAATAATACCACGATAGTCAATATAATACTGCAACAAAAAAAGGATTTTCTTGGATTTTTCTTACATTTTTTAGCATCAAAGATCAAAATTATTAACCCATTCTCGAAGATAATACAACTAAAATTCTTCTTTTTCATCATTAACTATAAACCCCTAATTTTTTTTTAAAAATAACAAATGTAGAACTTTTCTCAAAATCTATTACTTGTGAAGAAAGAGAAAATAATGGATACAAGCAAGAAGAAAGTCAAAAATAATAACTATGTGATCAAAACTGGAAAGAAAATAGATCTGTTGTGAAGGGGTGAGCAATCTATTGAGTAGTTGATGTTTGTATTATTGAGAGAGGAAGAGAATAACGAGAACTCGAGATTTGAAATGATGAAATATTTTTCCCGCAAATGGATGACTTGTATAAGTTGATTTGTATTTTGAAAAAGAATGACAAGTTTTGAAAATATTAATTTGATCCGAATTGATCATAATTAATTTTTTAAAAGAGATAAATTTTAACTGTTTCATAATAAATTAAATTAATTTCACTAAAATTGGTTTTCAGTTATTAAGTTCAATTATAATTTTAATGAATTTAATATTAATTTAATAATAATTTAATATGAATCATTTCAAATCAAATTGATCAATTAATTACTCTGATCAGGACGAACACAATAGTTGATCATGTAATTGCAACAAGATCAAATGAAATTGTAATTGAACCTATCAACTCATCCTTAATTCTAGCTAAATCAATTTAGATATTTCAGATAATGGCTTGATATGAATCATTTCAACTCAAATTGATCAAACCTTTACTCTGGTCAGGACGAACACAATAGTTGATCATATAATTGCAATGAGATCAATTGAAATTGTAGTTGAAACTATGAACTCATCCTTAATTCTAGCTAAATAAATTTATATATTTCAAATAATGTCTTGATATGAATCATTTCAACTCAAATTGATCAATTGATGACTCCGATCAAGACGAACACAGTAGTTGATCATGTAATTGCAATGAGGTCAATTAAAATTATAATTGAACCTATGAACTCATCCTTAATTATAGCTAAATAAATTTAGATATTTCAAATAATGGCTTAATGTGAATCATTTAAACTCAAATTGATGAAATCTTTACTCTGGTCAGGACGAACACAATAGTTGATTATGTAACTGCAATAACATCCATTAAAATTGTAGTTGAGACTATAAAATCATCCTTAATTCTAGATAAATCAATTTATATATTTTAAATAATGGCTTGATATGAATTATTTCAACTCAAATTGATCAATTGATGACTCTGATCAAGACGAACACAATAGTTAATCATGTAATTGCAATGGGATCAATTGAAATTATAGTTGAACCAATGAACTCGTCCTTAATTATAGCTAAATCAATTTAGATATTTTAAATAATGGATTAAAATGAATAAATAGAGGACTAAATTATTACAACAGATGACACATCTGTTGAAAATTATCAAACAATTATAGACATCTATTAAAATAGATGTTCAACCTATTGCAAAACATTCTTATCTATTGAAAATTATCAAACAAATATTGATATCGATTGCAATAAATGACTTATCTATTAAAAAATATCAAATTGAGTTTGCCATTTGTTGTGACAGATAACTAATCTGTTGAAAATTATCAAATAGATATTGACATCTATTGCAACAAGTGACTTATTTATTGGAAGATCTTTTTTTTATTTTAAAGTAATATTTTGTCTGAAATAAAAAAAAGGAAAAAATACTAAGGTGGTCAAACGTTTTTTGGATAACTAAAAAATTTCCTCCATGTGTTGTCAAATTTTGTCTTTTGAATGTCACCGTCTCCTCTTTCTCCTCAAAACGTTCATCACCATAAATTAAATATTTAAACTCATCAATAGAATTCTCTCTCCTTCAACCATAAAATAATTCATCTCTCTTCTTTCTCTTTCTCTCATCTTTAGGGTAATCTCAATTGTCTTTTTTTTTCTCTCCTTTTTCTCTGATCCTTTTGGATCTCAACCAATTTATATATTTTCTCACATGAAATTATTTTTTTGATCCCTTTTCTTTTGACATGGCAGGTATGGTTCACTAATAGATTTGTGCTCTCTACTATTATTCTTGCATTCTCATCTTCTTCTTTGCCTGTTTCATCAAATTTTTCATATTTTTCTTGATGAAAATTGAAATTGTGTATATCATATTTTTACATTGGCTATTCTTATTAGTTATTTGCAGTTGTTGTTATTTACTAACCCATATCCTATTTATTGAGAAAATTAAAGAAAAAATGTCTTTTAAGTCATGATTGAACGAACTGTTATTTTTATTAAATAATTAATAGAAGTCATGTCCCTTGAGTTATTGTAATATATGGTTCATTTATTGCAACAGATTGGTCATCTATTTTAATAACTCAAAACCTGGATTGAGTTCTTCCAACGGATGACCCATCTGTTGCAACTGATTAGCCATCTGTTGGGACACCTTATAAAGCCTTGTTGTTGATATTGGTGGTAATTTTATTGGCGTTGGTGTTGGTGATGCAATAGGTGGAACATATGGTGGAAGATATTAAACTAGGTCTTCCAACAGATTCTCCATTTGTTGCAACAAATGAATCAACTATTGGAATAACTCAAAACAGCTCTTCCAACACATGACCCATCTGTTACAATATGTTGGTCATCTATTGCAACAGATAAGTCTTCTATTAAAATACTTATTGTAATGTGTTGTATTTATTGAATTTTGTGTTGCACTTTTTTTAAATTATACAGACTTTAATTGTAATATTCTTTTTATTTTCTCTTGTTTATAGATAAAAGATATCTCCCAAAAGAAAAAGAAGTAAAAGTGGATCAACTTTTGCCCGACCAACATAAAAGGCTAGAGTAAAGATGGGTTAAGAGAAATAAGGTGTTTGCAGATGGAACCACTTCATATGTGGGGGGGTATGTTTTACTGATCGTGTTATCATGAAAACACACATAGAGTACATTGATTTTGTGAATGTTGCTTTTTACCAATTAGGCATTGATCATTCTAACAAGATATTGTATTTTACAGTTAAGTTTGATAGGTTCGAACAGATAAGGCTGAGAGACCAAGTAGGTGGTGTTGATACCCTGTTACTATTTAATGATGGTTTTGCTAATATTTATGTACCAAGTTTGGAGAAGGGATCAAGTTTTTTTGTGGCAGTGTAAAAATTCAATAGTGATTAAAATGATTTTAAGGGTTCAATGGACTTTTAAAAGGCCTCCAAAGCCTCGCACTGTTGCAAAAAGGAATTAAAATCAATATTGTTATTGCCCTGATCCAAATTTATATGGTTGGGTAGCTCGGGGTGACAATTATACAACAGAAGGTTCTTGGGAGAATATATGCAAAAGAAAGGGGAGGTGTTGAAGACTATATATCAACTTAGGCCTTATTAAAGAAGAAACATAGGGTAGCAAGGAACGTGTAACAAATCTGACCGATGAAATTGATATGAAAAATAAAAAAATTGAATAAGCTGAAAAAATAAAAGTGTATCCAAAAATAAAGTCCATCAGTCGTTGTTCAAAATAAAAATGGTGAAGTGGATTAGAGTTGTGCACTTTGCTAGGTAATACGACTAGTTAGTGTGGTATGAATGATCACCTCCAAAGAAAGGAACAGAACTCCAAAGAAGCAGTTTTGCAAACACCAAGGGTTGGAAAGATGTACAGTTAGGAATGAAACTTAAAGCAAGAACTCCTGAAGTAAAAATAAGGGATCAAGCTAGGTGGCAATTTCTGAAGTTAAATTTGCATCCTAGGCCTTCTGGTTGTCGTTCTATTCAGGTCAATAGCAGTGGAAACAAAAAGACATCAGATTTATGCCCAACTTCAGGCCTTTTTGTTTCCACTGCCATTGACCTGATCATAACCACAAAAAAAAGCATGGGATGCAAGTTAAACTTTAAATATTGACGCTTTGGATTTTCTTATTTTAACTTCAGCAGTTCTTGGTTTAAGTTTCATTCCTGATTGTACATCTTTCCAACTCTTGGTCCTCGTAAAGCTGCTTTCTTGGAGTTATGTTCCTTTCTTTGGAAGTGATCATTCAGGCCACGCTAACTAGTTGTAGTTAACCTAGCAAAGTGTCTAGATCCATTCCACTTTACCATTTTTCTTTTCAACAATGACTGAGGGATTTTTATTTTTGGATAGACTTTCATATTTGTAGCTCATTCAGATTTTTCATCTTTCAAGTCAATTTCATTGGCTAGAAGTTCCTTGCTTTCTACCCTGTGTTTCTTATTTAATAAGGTCTGAGATGATATAGTCTTCAACAACTCTCCTTTTCCACGCATGTATTCTCCTGCAACACATTCTACTTTATAATCGTCTCCCCGAGCAACTCATTCAAAACACTTGATGAATCAAAATCTCTATTTGTTGCAACTGATGAATCAGCTGTTGAAAAAAATCAAAACAACTCTTCTAACAAATGGTTCATCTTTCTTCCAACAGATAACCCATCTCTTGCAACAGATGCGTCATCTGTTGCACAAATGGACCATAAGTTGCAACAACTCAATAAAAATTATTTTTATTAAAAGAAATGGTTATTAAAAATGTGAATAATCTTCGATTATTTAATAAAGAAACGGTTATTTAATTTTAAGAACTAATTAATATTAAAAAGTTGGAAAGTCATGATTTTTCACAATAATAAAAAAGTCACCAGTTTGATTTAATTAAGTCATGACTTTTCACAGTAATCAAAAAGTCACCAGTTTGATTTAATTAAGGTATGTAATTAATAAAATGGAGGTGAACAGTCGTGACTTTTGGTTTAACACATTCAAATTCAATCCTCTACAAATAGGTCCCTCTTTACTCGTTCATTCTACTCCACGTTTTTTACTTTTCGCATCTTGTCTTTCATATTACATCTTCAACCGCTTCTCTTCAAAGAGCAGATTCCTTTTTCATTGAGGTAAGTCTTTTTTCGTAAATCTACCAGTTAGTAGTATACATTGTATTACATTCAGACTTTTTCTTTTCTTTAGTGTTTTATATTTTTTGTTAATTCATGCGTGTTCTAGATATGGATGATCCGATTTAGGATATGGCAATTTTGCGCGACACCGTACAGAAACTTCAAAGGCAGGTTAATGAACTCCAGTGGGAGTTGGGCGCCATGAAAGCACGGATGGTGCGTATGATTTGAAGGTTGAGGAGGGCCCTACTTCTGTCGATTGACTTTTGACCGAATGACAGTAATAATAATAATAATAATAATAATTAGGTTATGTTTTTTTGTTTTAGCATATGTATTTTGTTTTTGTTAATTAAAAAATCTATGTTTGATCGACTTTTACTTTATTTCTTGTTTAATTTTCATTCTGTCTATTTCTTCTTCTTAACATGTCGAGGGTTGGAGGTAAGGATTGAGCGATTGGAACAATTTTGAATCCAGTACCAATAGCAAGAGTTTTGAGTTCTTCCAATAGATGGACCATATGTTGAAACAGATTGGTCATCTGTTGGAAGAACACAAACCAGTGGCAAGAACTATATTGTGTTATTCCAACAAATAGTCCATCTGTCGCAAAAGATTGGTGATCTGTTGGATGAACACAATCCAATTTGATGATGTGTATTGTGTTCTTCCAAAAGATATATTGCAACAGATGGTCCATCTGTTGGAAGAAAACACTCCAGTTAAAAACAATAACATTTACGTTCACAATAATGAGTTAAAAATGTCAAAGTTCATTACAAACAAACAACAACATAAGTTTTACTATTACAACGATCATGGTGGATTACGATCTGGGCATGTAGTTCTTTTGTGGCCAGTGTTCTTATATACGGAGCGCTTGTTTTTTGTATGGAAATAATTCTCCGACTCCACGCCTCCTCTTATATAGCCTTTTTCCCGATTTGATAGTGCTTGGGTCAATATGTGGAGGAAGTTTTAATCTCTCTAAAATCTCTATAGGAACAACCTAAGATTCTTCAGGAGGCACCAGATTAATATTCTCACTATATGCCATTATATATCTTTTTACTGAATAATATGGAGACTAGTGTCATACCCGATTTTTATCTAAGGTCAAAACGAGCACAACATTATGGACTCAAAAAGAATTAATTTTGTACAGAATCGCCACCTAATTTTTAAGGAAAATAAGAAAACCTATCTATTTATTAACATATATGACTTATGATTTTGTCACGACCTAAAAACGAGGGTCATGATGGCACTTGTTGCGGCGTACCTTGACAAGTAAGCCTATCACATAAACTGATATGAATAGAGAAAAAGATAGAAATACCCCAAGGTAAGGCTTCTAGAATGAAGCCGAACCATATAAATAATCATAACAATGCAGAAAGAACTTATCCAAACTACCAATCATGCCCAAAACCAGGTGTCAATAGTGTAAGAACTACTAATACAATCCAAGAGTCAAATACATCAGAAAAATAACCATAAAGGAATAATAACTGTCTTCGAATACTAATAAAGACATAACTAGTATAGAAAGATAGAGGTGAACTTCGGACGCATGAATGTCCAACCGCTACCTTGGAAGCTCCAACAATCACCCGAATCAAGTAAGTTGAGACACACTCGAGCTAGGACCTGCACCGAAAGGGCGCAGTAGGCATGAGTACGGTCCACTTGTACTTAATAGGTATCATAGGCCGACCAAGGAAAGTGGTAAATAAAGCATACAAAATAGACACACCCAAATTTCCAATTTTTTCAACTTTCCGACCAAGAATGAGCTCGGGTGCACTAGGACCCGAACCCAAGGTCTACCTAGCCTAAAATCGATACTCCGGAGCTGCTGGCGTAGTCCGTTCGGCCATCCGTCGCATGGATCAAAAGATATTCACATAAATCCAAAATAAGACTCTTAAAGCCATCAAAAACCACAATATTGCATAAATGATACCAAAATGCATAAAAAATTATGTCAATCACACCCACACCCCAGAAATACCATAATGCAACTATGGAGAGAGGTAGAATAGTCAAATAATATAAAATCATAAATTTCACATATTTCATCAAATTTTTAGGTCGTTACATCATCCACAAATTTTTAGGTCGTTACATCATCCACCACTAAAAATCTAGCTCGTCATCGAACTAAGGCAAAGAAATACCTGAGTCAACGAAAATCTAAAGATAGGAACTACGCATATCAGACTCAACCTCCCAAGTAGCCACATCTACAGGTCAATGTTGCCACTGGACCTGAACCACAAGGATCACTTTATAGCGCGACTGCCTAACATCCCTAGCCAAAATGGAAACTGGCTCCTCAACAAAGGACAACCGTTCATCTAACTGAACTGAATCCCAACGAATAACATGAGACTTGTCAAGAATATAGCAACGAAGCATAAAAACATGAAAACTGGATGAACAACAGATAGATCAAGGGGCAAAGCCAACTCTTAAGCCACATCACCAATAGTTCGAAGAATATCAAATGGATCAATATACCTGGGGCTAAGCTTGCCCCTCTTCCCAAACCTCATCACACCCTTCATGGGTGAAACTCGAAGGAAAACATGATCACAAACACCAAAACTCAAGACACGAAGTCTACGATCAGTATAACACTTCTGCCTACTTTGGGCCGCTCTAAGTCTATCCTGAATGACCCGGACCCTATCCAAAGACTCACAAAGCAAGTCCATACCTCGAGGTCTCACCTTTGAAACATCGAACCAACCTACTGGAGAGCGGCAACGCCTACCATACAATGCCTCAAAAGTAGCCATATCAATACTGGAATGGTAGCTATTACTATGTGCAAACTATGCTAAAGCCAAATGTTGCTCCCACTGGCCACCAAAATCCATCACGCACGCGCGGAACGTACTCCAAAACCTGGATAGTCCATTCTGACTGGCCATCAGTCTGGGGTGAAACGCTGAACTAAGATCCACTCGAGTACCTAACTCATCCTGAAAAGTCTTCCAAAAATAAGATGTGAAGACAGGACCTCGATAAAAAATAATAGACACCGGCACACCATGCAGACGTAAAATCTCACGAATATAGATACGGGCCAACCTCTCAGCACTAAATGAGACCTGAACCAGAATAAAATGAGCTGACTTGGTCGATCGATCCACGATGACCCAAACACTGTTAGAACCATGGGATGTACGCGGCAAACCAGTCACAAAGTCCATAGTGACGCGTTCCCACTTCCACTCAGGAATGGGTAACCTCTGAAGTAAACCACCAAATCTCATATGCTCGGCCTTCATCTGCTGACAACATAGGCAACGAGACATAAAATCTACTATATCTAGCCTCATACCACTCCACCAGTAGTGTTATCTCAAATTACGATACATCTTAGTCACACCTGGATGAATGGAATATCTGGAACAATGGGCCTCTTCCAAGATCAACCTAATTCGATCACCGCTCTCAGCATACAAACTCAACCCTCAATCCTTAAATCTTCATCTGAATTAGGTGAGGCTTCCTTAGACTCTCCACTCAACATCTTATCTCGAATCAACCTTAATCCAACATCGTCAAACTAATGAGCTCGAATCTGCTCCATCAAAGAGGGTCTAGCATCCACAAGTTCCAAAACACGCCCTGGTGTTGAAATATCAAGCCTGACCATCAGATTAGCTAAAGACTGAACCCCCAAGGCCAACGACCTCTCCTGAGTCAAAAGATGCACCAAGCTACCCATGTTAGCCGACTTCTAGCTCAAGGTATCCACAACCACATTAGCCTTTCCCTAATGGTAGAGAATAGTCAAGTCATAATCCTTAAGAAACTCAAGCCAACGACGTTGCCTCCTAAGAAGATCTCGTTGTTAAAGAAGTACAAAAGGCTACGATAATCTGAGAAGATCTCACAATAGAATACATACAAGTAGTGCCTCCAAAACTTCAAGGCAAACACAACTGCACACAACTCCAAATCATGGGTAAGATAATTCCTCTCATGAGGATTCAATTGACGAGATGCATAAGCAATTACCTTGCCCTCCTGCATCAACACAACACCTAACCCAACACCTGAAGCATCGCAAAAGACAGTAAAGCCCACGCCCTCCTTAGGCAAAGCTAATATAGGAGTTGAAGTCAACAAATCCTTGAGCTTCAGGAATCTCGCCTCACAAGTTTCGGACCACTGAAAAGAAATCTTCTTCTGGGTCAACTTGGTCAATGGAGCTGCAATGGATGAAAAACCCTCAACAAAACATCGATAATACTTAGCCAAGCCAATAAAACTTCGAATCTCGGTTGGCGAAGTAGGTTTAGCCCAAATCATGAACTGCTGCAACCTTAGCTGGATCAACCATAATACCTTCCTTAGTCACCACATGACCCAAGAAAGAAAATAGACACTAACCAAAACTCACACTTAGAGAACTTAGCATACAACTTCTCATCCCTCAATCTCTAAAGCACAATCCACAAATGCTCCTCTTGCTCAAACTCACTCTTGGAATAAACCAAGATATCATCTATAGATACCATAATAAAGGAGCCAATATATGGTCGAAACACTTATTCATCAACTCCATGAACGAGGCAGGGGAATTGGTCAACCTAAAAGTCATAACCAAGAACTTATAATGACAATATCGAGTCCGAAAAGCTATTTTCGGAATATCCAAAGCTCTAATCCTCAATTTGATGATAACCGAACCACAATTCAATCTTCGAAAACACCACAACGCCCTGAAGCTGATCAAACAAATCATCAATATGAGGAACATGATACTTATTCTTAACCATCACCTTGTTCAACTGCCGATAATCAATACATATCTGCATAGACCCATCCTTTCTTTTTACATACAAGACAGACACACCCCAAGGTGAAACACTAGGTCGAATAAATCCTTTATCCAACAACTTCTATAACTGATCTTTCAGTTCCTTTCAACTCTGTTGGGGCCATCCTATAAGGAGGAATAGAAATGGGCTCGGTGCCCGACTCAGCATCAATAATAAAATCAATATCTCAATTCGAAGGCATACTAGGAAAGTTCATAGGGAACACCTCCATAAACTCACGGGCAACACGGACAGAATCCAAGAAGGAGGCGAAACTACACTGGTGTCACGAATATAAGCCAACTAAGATAAATATTTTTTTTCAACCAATTTACGAGCCTGAACATAAGATATAATCCTTTTAGGACCCGAATAGAGTGTACCCTCCCAAGCCATTCTTGGCACACCCGTTAAAGCTAAAGTCACAGTCTTAGCAAAATAATCTAAGACAGCATGATAAGGAGCCAACCAATCCATACCCAAAATAACACCAAAATCAATCATATCTAACACAAGCAAGTTTACCAAGTCTCACGCCCGACAAAAGTCACAACACAAGATCAGCACATCCGATCCACCACTAAAGATTCACCTACCGGGGTAGATACATAAATAGGCATGGCAGAAGGCTCACTAATAGAATCAAAACTCAAAGCAAAATACACACACATAGGAGAAAGTTGATTCAGGATCAAATAATACAGATACAAGTATGAAACAAATGAGGAAGTTACCTGTAATCACAACATCAGAAGCCTCTGCCCCAAGTCTGGATGGTATAGCATAACACAACCCACGACTAAAAATTGGCTGAGTAGCCCCACAACCACCAACACAGGCTCTATCATCTCTACCTTTTGCACCTTTGGTAGAACACCTACCTTTCACAGTTAAAATAGGAATAGCTCTAACATATGGCAAGAACAGTCTTTGGCCATATGGCCAATCTCATCACACACATAGCAACCTTTACGACCAGTCTCAATAGGAGAAGGTACAACTGTGCCTGAACGGCCACCCTGAACTGCTGGACTAGAAGGTCTACCCCCTGAACTCTGTAATGCCGCCTGAACTGGCCTACCAAGGTATCCACGAGAACCTCTAAAATTTCTACCTCGAGAAGTCTGACTCCAAAACTCACCAAAATATCGTGTCTTCTTAGCGCCTCCATAAGATGCACTAAGAATACCCTCTGTCATCTTAGCATGAACCACAATACTCTAAAAAGAAGCCCCAAACACAACTATATAAAATGTAGCCAACAGAAGAAAGACAACCCAACGCTTCACAAACTTTTGAATCTTCTCAAACTCGGTGGAAATGCTATTTTAGAAATATCAAGACAGGGTATGAAAGCATGCCTTATACTCAAAAACTGTCATGGAGCTCCGCTTCAAATTATCAAACTCGTCCCACATATGATCTCTCAAACTAAAAGGCACAAATCTCTCCAGAAAGGCATCAATAAACTGATCCCATGACAACTCAGGAGCATTAACAAGCCTACAACCAACAAATGATATCCAATAATCTCTCGCTGCATCTCTCAACTGATAAGAGGTATAAGCAATGCCATTCACATAGAAAGAGTGAAACATAACTCAGAATACAGGGTATGAAAGAATTTCTCATGATAAAGAATGAAATGAGGGAATTTTCTTAAAGACATCCTATAGCCTCTCGAAGATAGATATGGACGTCTACGTATCAATCTGCGAGACTCTATTAGACATCCCGTTCTTACACCTTTGACCAATGAAACCTGGTTGTTTTGATACCAATTTGTCACGACCCAAAAATGAGGGTCATGATGGCACTTGTTGTGGCGTACCTTGACAAGTAAGCCTATCACATAAACTGATATGAATAGAGAAAAAGATAGAAATACCCCAAGGTAAGGCTTCTAGAATGAAGCCGAACCATATAAATAATCATAACAATGCAGAAAGAACTTATCCAAACTACCAATCATGCCCAAAACCAGGTGTCAATAGTGTAAGAACTACTAATACAATCCAAGAGTCAAATACATCAGAAAAATAACCATAAAGGAATAATAACTGTCTCTGAATACTAATAAAGACATAACTAGTATAGAAAGATAGAGGTGAACTTCGGACGCATGAATGTCCAACCGCTACCTTGGAAGCTCCAACAATCACCCGAATCAAGTAAGTTGAGACACAATCGAGCTAGGACCTGCACCGAAAGGGCGCAGTAGGCATGAGTACGGTCCACTTGTACTCAGTAGGTATCATAGGCCGACCAAGAAAAGTGGTAAATAAAGCATACAAAATATATATTAAGGGCACGTCACCTGCAATCAGATAATGTCCCACAACGGTAGCCCACACCGCTTGCACTAACAGTTCTAGTATATCTCACATATATTACAAAAACACACCAAGATACGAAACACAAGTATACATTATGTCACATATAATATAACAAGAAAGAACATGTAGATACAAGATCATCAAATACAAGTAAAGGAAAGTAAGACAAACACATAGATGACAAGTCAATAAGGCAATACAACAGAACATAAGCACAATAAAGTAAGTGCAATGTATATGATAATGATGATGATGATGATGATGCACGAGATTATCGCACAACCTCCGGGATCGTCGCACAATCCCCGTATACACCTATGGAGCTAAAGCTCCCGACGTAGGACCCATGGGGGATTCGTCAACCCATATACAATCCACATATCTCATATCTCCTTTACGGCACATCCCTCGGAAAGGGTTTTATAAGGTGTTACAATATTTTTAAAAAGGTGTTGCTAGTGTTTCTCAGATGTTGCCACGGTGGTACCAATGTTTCATGAATGAGTATGATATAAAGATGTAATGCTCACAACCAATCACAATAAGTATTTCCAAAACCAACGACATGATATATTTCCACAACCAACCACAATGATACATTTCCACAGCCACATGAGCCAATATTCACTCGTTATTTTCATTTCATCCATGAATTTCCACGTGTCATATGCCAGTAAAGTATGAATATAATCACAATACACCCATGGTACCACATTAAACAATACAATACAATACAATTACTCACATGTATTCAAGGCTATCAATGTCACATAGGACCCCACACGGTCAAACATATCACATAATATTTCAATTTCGACAATTACATCACATATAAGCCCCACACGGGCACAACATGTCGATAGAAAATTTTCATGATTAGTTCCCACCCTTAACATGCATTTTATACCATCATTTACTACCCAACCCAGTATGAAGAGTTAAGCCATTACCTACCTCGAAAGCCGAAATCGATTCGCTACACTTGAACTCACCACCTTACTTTTCACGAACAATCCCGAACTTCACTAGAAACATTAAATATGAAATCTACGCGTCAAAACAAAACCAACGACACCCATACTGACTACTTTTGATTCGGGATTAAAATAGACCCCCAAAATGGATTTCCGAAAAAGAAGGGAAAAATCAGAACTTTACTTCAAAAACATGTTCCACATATTGTTAGCAACCTACAGCTGAAAATCCAAATTAAATCGAGTCAAAAACGAGGTTCAAATCGAAGAAAAACCATTTTTGAGCTTTACCGGGTAAAATATTTGAAATTCGGGTTAAAATTCAGAATCAGAGTTGTTTTGAAGGTTAAATTGATGAAAAACTAGTAATTATAAGATAAAAATATTATTCAAATGAAAATGAGTGAAATTTGGATTTAAAATCATGTCCTAAGATTTTTGGGGTTTTGAGAAATTAATGAAGAAATTACTAAGAAAAGGGTGAATTTTTTACCTTTAATCCATAATAAAACCAAGAAAAAAGTGTTAATCTAGCTTTTCAAGCCCTCACAAACTTCACTTTTAAGCTCCCAAACTATTTAGGGTTTAACTCCCAAGAGGCAAGATGAAAAATGAGCAAAATAGGTAAACAAAAAGGGTTATTTATAGTGCAGATTTTTCTGCACTGCTGTAACAGATTTTTTTTTTTTATAACTCGTTTCGGACTTTAACGGGGTGCTCGGAATTCGTTCGGAGTCCGATTTAAGCAAACGAACTATGCAACCATTCTAAATTCGACATTTCGGACGCGATGGAGATATCAAATTTTCTAGAAAATATCATTTTCACAAAATTGACCCCCAAAACTCGAAATCACAACTTTCTAAACCGAGGGTCGAAATGAGATTTAAAAGCTATAAAATTATACCAAACATGCTACCACACTAAAATCGACATTCTGGATCTGCTGGCAAAGTCGAATTTTCCATACGAGGTCGTTTTGATTAAAAGTGAGTCCCACATCCAACTTTCCAATTTTTTCAACTTTCCGACCAATAGGTCGAAATGAGCTCGGGTGCACCAGGACTCGAACCCAAGGTCTACCTAGTCTAAAATCGATATTCCGGAGCTGCTGGCATAGTCCGTTCGGCCATCCGTCGCACGGATCAAAAGATATTCACATAAATCCAAAATAAGACTCTTAAAGCCATCAAAAACCACAATATTGCATAAATGATACCAAAATCCATAAAAAATTATGTCAATCACTCCCACACCCCTGAAATACCATAATGCAATAACGGGGAGGGGTAGAATAGTCAAATAATACAAAATCATAAATTTCACATATTTCATTAAATTTTTAGGTCGTTACATCATCCATAAATTTTTAGGTCGTTACAGCTTTAATCTACGAAACCATTTTAGATTTCAGGTAAGAGTTCAAATTATTCCGAAGGAAAGGGGTTAGGCACCCTTCAGAATCCACAAATGTGGTTCCCGGCTAGACTTAAATTTATTAAAAAAGGAAAGAGAAATTAATGTTTGTAGATACAAATATACAATATGTATTGAAATAATACAGTGCATATGTTGGGTAAAATACATATAAACAAAATATATAAATACATATGTAACAACAAAATTGAATAAAGAAAAATTGATTTAAGGAAAAAAAAACTACGTAATATTTATTAATGTAAAAGGTGTGAATTATTTGATTAAATATCTAAATCAATTTTAATATAAATATTAAAGGCCTAAATTTGCCTAATGTGTGATGAGAATCGCATAAAAAATAAAAAATAACAGAAAATTATATTAAAGAAAAAAACTATGCAATATCTTTGAATGTATAAGTATGAATTAATTAGTTAGGTATCTAAATTAATTTAATTTTTTTTAATATACGTATTAACGGCCTAAATTTACCTAAACGTGTGGTGAATATTTGTATAAAAGCATTCTCTCCCAACGCCCCAAAAAATAAAATTTTCACTATAATCGCTATTTGTACAAGTGTAAGAATATAAAATACAAACATAAAAATTAAAAATTTCTTTGCATGCCATTCTCGATAAATATTCCCAATAACCTGTATAAGCACTTGAAGTAAAATGTTAATAACAAATAAACAACTCTCAAAAAAATTGAGAACGTATGTGTGCATATATGTATAAAAAAAATATAATTTTTCATTAAAAAGTGGGCTCAAATTAAATTTCAAATACGGCATGGCTACGTTGCTTTATTAGCCATCCTAAATCGTCTTGCCAAGATACGAATCATAAAGCTTTTGGTGTTGTTATAAAAATTTCGTCATCGCTCAATTTTATTTATTTTATTACGTATTTATATACGTAATATCCATCTTTTTATTAGTGCAGGTCTCGAAAATCGATGAAAAATTTCTTCATCGGCCAAGTGTTGGTCCTTAATATAAAATAATAACTTTGATAAAAATAAAGTCTGTGGCCTCAAATATTCAGACGGTGAGATAATTTCATTGGCCAAGTGATGGCCCTTAATATAAAATAATAACTTTGATAAAAATAAAGTTCGTCTTTTATAATGGAGTGGCCTCAAATATTCGGACGGAGAGATAATTTCATTGGCCATATTTAGTGTAGAATCATGTTTCTTATCTGTTGAATTAAATATAAAGGATAAAGTCGTCCTAAGCAGTCCCACAAAATAGTAGCAGCTCACCCAAGAAAAATCATAAGATTGTGCTAAGTCACTCCACAAGTAAAGTAATAACAAAAGAAATGCAACGTGAATATAGTAGCTAACATCAAACAACAATAATATAATAGAAAAGCAAAAGACATAAAAAAATTAGCATCTAAATATAGCAAATTGTCTAGCATCCATGGAGTTTGTGGGTTTTAGAGAGAGAAAAAAAATGGAAGAAATTAGCATCTATGTTTTTGTATATGTATTGTGAATGTGTGTTAGAGTATTTAAAAGGAAAAAGTAATTCATCAAATCTATATTTTTCAAGCATATCCCTTATATTTAGGAAAGTAGATGTGGGAAAGAAAAAAAAGTGGAGGAAATAGGAAAAGAAAATTAAATTAATATTATTTGTGTTAATGTAACAAGACACAGAATTATTATTGTACTGTGTATTGAAATAACTTATTCAACTCAACTTTTGCAGATCGTATTAAATAACATATAAAATAATGAATGCCGATATATAATAATTGACTGTGCAAAAATATTAAAATAATAATAAAGTGATAAAAATCCTAAAATTTACGAAATTAAGGGTGTGAATGTTTGTGGTATGAGCTTTGTGTGTTTATTGTGTGTGTGGAGTATTTAAAAAAGAAAAAATAATAAAAAAAAATATTCATATCTACTTTTTCCCAACAAGTCCTTTAAATTAGGGATAGTGCGTGAAATAAAGTCAAAAAATTAAAAAGTGATAAGACTTCGACTTGACTAATTTATTATTCTGTGCATTAAAATAATTAAATCGACTCACATTTATAAGTCGTATTATACAAAAAATATGAATGTCAATGTATAATTACAGAATAATATAAACAACAAATAAAAATATAATTGTCTTGAAAAAATATATTATGCTATAAATGATTAAAATTATACTATACTATAAAGAATTGCAGTGTTATGTTGTATATGTATACAGATGACTGTGCAAGAATATTAAACTAATAATAAACTGATAAAAATCTTAAAATTTATGAAATTAAAGGTAATTATCAATAAATCATGTAAAATTAAAATATGAAAATAAATGAGTAAAAATCTTAACAATTTATTAACAATTGCAAAAAATATGTGAAAAATTGCATATTGTGCCATTTAACGATCAGGGGGCCTAAATACGTTAATTTTAAGTTTGGAGAGCCAAAATTGGATGTCAACAGTTTACCGCTTTTCTTTTGAAGATAATGTAGAAGTCTTCAAACGAAAACGTTGACGTGTAGCAAATTTTGCTCGACAAAAAAATATTTTTGATAAAAAATTGAGTGAGCTCCAATTTAGAGTTGCCTACATTTTTGAGTTGCATGAGGATCAGGTCGGGTATAACTTAAAAGCTATCCCAACATGTCCTATTTTGGGTTGGAGAAACTCAATGCATCCTCAAATTCTATGCCTGCTAAATTTATAAAACGAAAAAAAAAATAGTAGACAAACAAGTAACTAAGCTTGATTTTTTTTATTTTTCAAGAAATTTAAAAAATAACACGTAGTGCGTAACTAATGTAAAGATAAATAAATAAAAGCATTGCAAAATTTTAACCAAAGACAATAAATATCTTATTAGAGGGTAGACTATTTCAAAATATCCTGTTTTAAGGTGGACGAACCCAATTTATACACAAATTATATGCTTGCAAATGCATTAAACTAAAAAGTACTGCTCAATAAAACACAAACAAAATACTAAGCTTATTTTTTTTCTTTTTCTTTTTTGAGAAATTAAAAGTTAGCATGCAGTGCTTAACTGATTAAGAGAGAGAAAAATGGTACAGGAAAAGATAGCATTCAGTGCTTAAATGGTAAAATAAGTGCATCGTAATATGTGTAGGTAAAGACAAAGCATACAGTGCTTAAATAACAAAGTAAATGCATTACGATGGGCAAGTAAAGGCAAAAATGAAATGCGGTGCTTAAATGATAAAATAAATGGATTGCAATATATGCTGGTAAAGGACACGATGTATGTAGTTCTTAAATAAAAAAATAAATGCATTGCGATATTTGTGAGGCATGCAGTGCTTAAATGATAAAATAAATGCATTGCAATATGTGTGTGCGGTACTTTAACGATAAATGCATTGCGATATGTGCAGACAAATGCGAAGATGGCATGCGATGCTTAAACGATAAAATGAATAAATATTTTGTGATGCGTGCAAGTAAATACAAGAATAAAATGCAGTGCTTAAATGACAAATAAATGTATTGCGGTAAGCAGCCAACAAAGGCAAAGATGACATGTAGTGCTTAAATGATGAAATAAATGCATTGCGATATTTGTGAGGCGTGCAGTGCCTATATGATAAAATAAATGCATTGCGATATGTACGTGCAGTGCTTAAATGCATAGAAATATGCGTCAATAAAGACAAAGATGACATGCAATGCTTAAATGATAAAATAAATGCATTGCGATGCGTGCAGATAAAGATATCATATGGTGCTTAAATGATAAAATAAATAAATACATTGTGGTGCGTGCAAGTAAAGGCAAGAATAAAATGCAGTACTTAAATGATAAAATAAATATGTTGCGATGCGTGCAAATAAGGCAAAAATAGAATTTGGTGCTTAAACGATAAAATAAATGCATTGCGATGCGTGCAAATAAAGGCAAAGATAAAATGTCGTGCTTAAATGATAAAATAAATGCATTGTGATATATGTCAACAAAGGCAAAAATAACATACAGTGTTAAATAATAAAATAAATGCATTGCAAGATGTGCAAAAAAAAAAAATAAGGAAAACATACAGTACTTAAATAACAAATGATAAAAAAAAATACATTATGATGTATGCAAGTAAAAGCAAAGATAGCATACAGTGCAAAAAAAATAAATGAAGTGAGATATGTGCAAGTAAAGGCAAGCAAGCATAAATATTTAATTGAAGAAAAACATGCATAACTTTCTTATTGGAGGGTAGACTAGCCCAATTGTCCTATTTTAAGGTGGACAAACTCATGTTAAAAAATAATAATTATTGAACAAAAAATTATTTGGGAATGAAAATGTTCACATATTCCCGATGCTGCTTTCAAAATTGTCCAGTATTGATTTGTGAGGTGCTGGGGATGCAAGATTGTGTACTTGCTGGGGGGGAAAGAATGATTATGAAATTGTAATGACCGAACTCTGCATAGAGCTTCCTACATATCTCGAGTGTCATGAGAATCAGGCCAATATAATTCGAAATAAGAAAATAGATAAAGTTTTGAGGCGGCTCTCAAAATTTGCCCCGGTGTATGATTTATGCTAGCATTGTTTCCTTTCAAAGGAGCTTTTTTTTTAAAAAAAGTGTCTTGTTATTAAGAAAAAACATGACATCTTTGATTGTTTACGGGGACTGAAAAATGAATGACGTCTTTGGTTGTCTACGAAGACTGATGCATGACACCTCAAATGCCAGTATCTAAAGGTATGTGCTTGAAAGAAAAAGTCAAATGCCTGTATTTCAAAATTAGGTGCCTTGAATGAAAAGTACAAAATGCATGTATGTAAAGTGAGCACCTTGAATGAAAGGTAAGAAAATGCATGTATGTGAAAGTGGGCCTCTAGAAAAAAAAAAGAAAACTGTTGTATTTTTTGATAAAAAATGCTGAAAGATGAAGAAGGCACAATCTTGTCTTGACTTCAGTTGGTACCAATAATTAATAGTGTGCATAAGAACTCCCCATCTCCTTCCCAGCTAATCTAGATCGACTTAAGGATAACTTCTATAGTTTCAAGTGGTACCTTAGACACGCTTAAGTATCGATAATATTTGTTCATCTTGCTTCAAACAAAGATTTAATTTATATTTATTTTAATGTTTCAAGTGCCCTCTCCCGAAAGAAAGTTTCAATTTGCACATATTTGAGTAAAAGAATATCTTATTTCGCACATATTTGAGTAATTTTCTTTTAAATTTTGGGACGTATCAAGAAAAACACTCACACTTAGAAGGAATTCAATGCATGAAATTGTGATACCATAGGCTTGACCTTTATGTAAGAATCCACTAATGTGAGGACACTTGAAATAGGATCTTGCAGGACTTGCTACCGGCTTGTAATATAGGCTTGGGGACAGATAGGATAATATTTGAAATGAAAGTGACTAATTCCTCAATGAGCATTACACTGCATTTGTGCTTTCGATGTTTGTTGCACTTTGATGCGTGATCTTCTTTGTTGTGTTGTGTTGTCCCTTATTTTGTACTTGCTTTGACTTCTTTTGAATCTTGCATTGGAGTTTTCCCCTTTTTTCAAGAAATTATATATATTTTTTATTTATTTTTTTTTGTGGGGGGGGTATTGCTTCTTTTGAAGTCATTTTTTGTTCATCTGGACAACATATCCTTTGCATTTTGCGTCTGTGATCTTGAATAATCGTCCGTAATTTGTACAAATTTAGTGCGCTAAAAAAAGTAGGTCCAAGAGAGGGATAGTGCATGTAGCACTCAAAAAGGTATAGGCTCAGATGCGGTTGTCCAAATAAAAGGTTTTAATCTGAAAAAAAGGAAATGCTAGGGATTAATGTCACATGGAGGGCTATGAAAGGCACAATCGGATCAAAAAAGGCCTACAGTCCTTTCCTAAACCAAGTATAACTCAGAATTTTGCCTCAACAGACATTAAGACCAAGTTCTAGATCAATAATGCAATGCAAATAATTAAAATAAACCTCACCCCATATTACACATGAAACGATGAGGTTGGCTTCGTTCTTGTCTTAAATGTATGCAAGAGATCTTTTCAAACATTATTCGGGCGTGATAAAAGGTACCAAAAGAATCTATGGTTTACCATGAAATCGGTCCTTTACATCCTATCAGTTTGTTCTTTCTCATGCACACTCCTAATTATATTAGTATGAACAAGTCAAAATTTTATTACTAATTTTTAAAAGAATGGGACCGAACCGAAATGAGGGTTGCCTACGTATCTTGTGAAAATAAGAATCAGGTCTGCATAGTTCAGGCAAATTTGTGAATTAGTATGTGCAATGCATGATTGTAAAAAAGAAATGATAATCTCGAAAAAAAATATGAAAGACGACCAAGAAAGAACTGTTTGCAGCATCAAAATTGTTCTGATTAAATAATCGAGAGAATGGATGTCAAGAATTGTGAGATCTTTGATACAACTTCAGTATGATAACAAGATTGAAAAAGTCAGATATTGAAGGAATTATGACATTATTTTGCTGCAGTTGGCCGAATTATTATAACTGAAAAAAATATTGAACTCTTGCTTTTGAAAGTGAGGATCGATACGCCACAAATTTAATGGGTTACGATGTTCGAAAGAAGAAATTAGGTATTCTTGCACAAAAATTAGGCGAGGATCCGGAGGTAGGCTGGCTAGGCACTAATGCCAATGAGATTTGGATTTGAGGAGCTATTAAATTGTGCTCTTGAAGGCTTTCGAAGAGCGCCTTTGAACTGTTTCAGAAAATTATTCCAATTTGAATACTGGAAAAATTATTCTAAAACAGTAAAGAGACCGAACCCTAATGCAGGGTTGACTACGTATCTTGTCAGGACAAGCATCAGGTCAAAACGTAGTTCAAACCTATACGCAGCTAGTGGCGATGTTGCCAAGGTGCATCTTTTAACTGATCCGCTATGCAAAATAAAGGTTAGATTACACATTTCCACTAAAATATAATCAATTTAGAGCAAATAAATATGTACAAACACAATAATTCTCAAAATATGTACAAAAAATAATACTATGTCACTTGGGTCATGAACCCTTCGGACATATAAACAAAATTGACTAATATGCATGTGCATAAAATGTATTATTTTAGTTCTATTCTATGTTGACTAAGAGTGGGTAGACTCGAACTTGAATTTTCTTTATGAGAAGACACGTAGTTTCATGGCAGTAAAACTCCCGCTCACTTCACGTATGCGCCAACTCTCTAAACTAAGGTGATTTGAAAGAATTTTGAGAAAGTACAATGTACAATTCGCGTGTACAATGTGTGTGAGTGTCAGCTTTCTGAAGTGGAAAAAATATGAACGGAATGCCAATTTATATAAAATAATAAATAAACAAATAATCTATACAAAATAATAACAAATAAACAATTTATGTTACACAACAAGATAAATCAAGACAACTAGAAAAAATAAATAACAGTGTATAAAATATATTAAAATTTACCTAAGCCTGTAATGGTTAGAACCTTCTTGCTCTCCCCAGCAGAGTCGTCAAACTGTCATACCCAATTTTTATCTAAGGTCAAAATGAGCACGACATTATGGACTCAAAAAATAATAATTTTGTATAGAGTCGCCACCTAATTTTTAAGGAAAATGAGGAAACTGATCTATTTATTAACATATATGACTTATGCTTTAATCTACGAAACCATTTTTGATTTCAGGTAAGGGTTCAAATTATTCCGAAGGGAGGAATTAGGCACCCTTCACAATCCAGAAATATGGTTCCCGACCAGACTTAGGTTTATTAAAAAAGTGAAGAGAAAAAATAATGTTTGTAGATACAAATATACAATATGTATTGAAATAATACAATGCGTATGTTTTCGTAAAATATATATAAACAAAATATATAAATATGTATGTAAAGACAATATTGAATAAAGAAAAATTGTTTTAAGAAAAAAAAAACTACGTAATATTTATTAATGTAAAAGGTGTGAATTATTTGATTAAATATCTAAATCAATTTTAATATAAATATTAAAGGCCTAAATTTGCCTAACGTATGATGAGAATCGCATAAAAAATAAAAAATATCATAAAATTATACTAAAGAAAAAAAAAACTATGCAATATCTTTTAATGTATAAGTATGAATTAATTAGTTAAGTATCCAAATTAATTTAATTTTTTTTAATATAAATATTAACGACCTAAATTTACCTAAACGCGTTGTGAATATTTGTATAAAAGCATTCCCGCCCAACGCCCCAAAAAATAAAATTTTCACTATAATCTCTATTTGTAAAAGTGTAAGAATATAAAATACAAACATAAAAATTAAAAATTTCTTTGCATGCCATTCCCGATAAATATTCCCAATAACCTGTATAAACACTTGAAGCAAAATGTTAATAACAAATAAACAACTATCAAAATAAATTGAGAACATATGTGTGCAGATATGTATAGAAAAATATAATTTTTCGTTAAAAAGTGTGCTCAGATTAAATTTCAAAGACAGCATGGCTACGAAGTGGTTGCTTTATTAGCCGTCCTAAATAGTCTTGCCAAGAAACGAATCATAAAGTTTTTTGTGTTGTTATAAAAATTTCGTCATCACCCAAATTTATTTATTTTATTACGTATTTATATACGTAATATCCATCTTTTTATTTGTGCAGGCCTCGAAAATCGACGAAAAATTTCTTCATCGACCAAGTGTTGACCCTTAATATGAAATAATAACTTTGATAAAAAGAAAGTCTGTGGCCTCAAATATCCAGACCGAGAGATAATTTCATTGGCCAAGTGATGACCCTTAATATAAAATAATAACTTTGATAAAAATAAAGTCCGTCTTTTATAATGGGGTGACCTCAACTATCCAGACGGAGAGATAATTTCATTGGCCATGTTTAGTGTAGAATCATGTTTCTTATCTGTTGAATTAAATATAAAGGAAAAAGTCGTCCTAAGCAGCCCCGCAAAATAGTAGCAGCTCACCCAAGAAAAATCATAAGATTGTGCTAAGTCACTCCACAAGTAAAGTAATAAAAAAAGAAATGCAACGTGAATATAGTAGCTAGCATCAAACAATAGTAATAAAATAGAAAAGCAAAAGACATAAAAAATTAGCATCTAAATATAGCAAATTGTCTAGCATCCATGGAGTTTGTGGGTTTTAGAGAAAGAAAAAAAAAAGAAAATATGTGGGAGGAAAAATCTACGTTTTTGTATGTGTATTGTGAATGTGTGTTAGAGTATTTAAAAGGAAAAAGTAATTCATCAAATCTACATTTTTCAAGCATATCCCTTAGATTTAGGAAAGTAGATGTGGGAAAGTCAAAAAAGTGGAGAAAATAGGAAAAGAAAATTAAATTAACATTATTTGTGTTAATGTGACAAGACACTGAATTATTATTGTACTGTGTATTGAAATAAATGATTCAACTCAGCTTTTGCAGGTCGTATTAAATAACATATAAAATAATGAATGCCAATATATAAACACAAAAAAAGTAGAAATATAAATAATAAATAAAAAATATAATTATCTTAAAAAAATATATTATGCTATAAATAATTAAAATTGTGCGGTAAAAAATTACAGTGCTATGTTGTGTACGTATGTAAATGACTGTGCAAAAATATTAAAATAATAATAAACAGATAAAAATCCTAAAATTTACGAAATTAAGGGTGTGAATGTTTGTGGTGTGTGCTTTGTGTGTTTATTGTGTGTGTGGAGTTTTTAAAAAAAGAAAAAATAATAAAAAATAATATTCATATCTACTTTTTCCCAACAAGTCCCTTAAATTAGGGATAGTGGGTGAAATAAAGTCAAAAAATTAAAAAGTGATAAGACTTCAACTTGACTAATTTATTCTTCTGTGTATTAAAATAATTAAATCGACTCACATTTGTAAGTCGTATTGTACAGAAAATATGAATGCCGATGTATAATTACAGAAAAATATAAATAAAAAATAAAAAATATAATTATTTTGAAAAAAATATATTATGCTATAAATGATTAAAATTATACTATGCTACAAAGAATTGCAGTGCTATGTTGTATACGTATGCAGAGGACTGTGCAAAAATATTAAAATAATAATAAATAGATAAAAATCCTAAAATTCATGAAATTAAAGGTAATTATCAATAAATCATGTAAAACTAAAATATGACAATAAATGATTAAAAATACTAAAATAATGATGATTATCAACAATTATTAACAATTGCAAAAAATATGTGAAAAATTGCATATTGGGCCATTTAACGATCAGGGGGCCTAAATACGTTAATTTTAAGTTTGAAAGTCAAAATTAGCTGTCAACAACGAGTACTCATAAATTTAAGTTCCATATTGTGCACCATATTGGACTCGAAGTGCTGCCATAGCATGTGGACAGAGTTTTGGTCCAAGTCAAAAACTTTGTATGTAGATGATCTTGTTTGAAGATCGACCGTGACAATATTACCATGACCATCGATACTGAACTTGTAATCAGCTATTTGAGGAGTAAATAACATATTCCCTAAATTAATATTCGTTGATATTTGTTTTTCCGCTTCTAGAACAAATCTGTTTCCAGCGTTTGCGAACTGCATACGCCTATCGTGAAATAATTTGGCATACTTATTGTTTATTTCATCAAATAGTGTCACGATGGAAAATTCTCTTTCGATGCCAAACAATAAATTTGCTGATTCAACTATGTTTGACGTCATAATATTATACCTACACAAAAAAAATCACTTAGTACGATGTCATACAGTATTACAAACTTGTAACTCAAACATGACATTAAATTTATAACAATGTACCTATTTACCAAACAAAATATCCGGTTCCATCTTTTGAAATCGACACATTCAAGAAGTTGTGCTTCCTTGGTGACTTATCTCTTATTTGATTGAAATGGTCTAAAAACTCGGCTATAGCATATGCTTTAACTGCTCTATAAAAAAAGAGACACGGCCCTTTCAGTGTAAAAGTTGTTTCGAATATTTTGTTCAAGATGCCTTATGCAAAAATCAAAGTGAGCTGAAGTGTAGAAAATTGAACCCATCTTTGGGTACTTGGACGCCTATCCAAAATAATACACAACTCTTCGATATCCTCAACACAGCTTTGCATTTGTTCAAAAACATATATGTATGAGGCATCACATTCCTTGTCCACTACACAAAAAGTGACAGAAAAGATGTGACTCTCCATATTCTGTGCTACCACCGATAGCATAACTCCTTCATACTTGCTCCTCAAGAAAGTCCCGTCGATGGGTATGGCTTTTTTCGACTATTGAAAACCAAGAATCCTAGCATCATACGATATAAAAAGTACTTGAACTTTCTATTTTCATAAATATTCAACGTCGTCTTACTTTCAAAATTTGTGGACTCAAGTATGTAACGGTAGGCATCGATGACTACGTACCCGTGCTCGTGTGTTCCCCTAACTAAGTCCTTGGAAATTCCCATGGTCGTAAATATCTTACAATAACTGACTGTAACACCCAATTCTGTAAGGAGTTGATTGGCCATATCACTTGTTGAAGGGCCTTTGCCATTGAAGAATCTATTTTGAAATTGACCAAGGACCTTTGCCGCGACGTGAGGATTATGTCTCGTAATATGCTCTGAACCACATGTGTGATACTTTTTATAAACATTAATGATGAATTTGTCAGAACTTAAATATTTCACAACCCTCAACCACCACTTGCAGTTCGGATTAGCATATCTAAAAGAAAAGACTTTTCCCGAATTAATGACCTTATTTAGTCTGAATTTTTTTTTCAAGCAAGCAATAAACAAAGAAATAGATAGTTCTATCTTATTCTTTAATAAAATTCCCTTGTAAAAACCAGTCTCATCATTTTGACGATTACCTGACTGTGTTGATTGAGAAGAGTTGCCCACCATATTGGTCGCAACAACGGGCGTAGGTGTTTGATCATCATATGGAATACTCATGTCCAGATACTCCAACTTATCGTCAAACATGTCTTGTTGTTCTTCTTCTTCTATATTCTGGTTCTCGTTATCTCTCAATTTTTCAACCACGTACAACCTTAACACCGGCCTAACTGAATCACTCAGATAAGTACGCAACCGAACCTGATCGGTTATATTGAAAGGTAGCACCCTCTGATTTTCAAAGAAGCTGTGCATGTAGCTGATGATGAGTTCTTTCGATTGACAATTCAGTCCATAATAGCTAATGATTAAGTTCAAAAAATCATGATACGAAACATTACTTTGGACTGTCATAGCTAGCATCTAGCATTTCACCCTCCTTCCATCGCCATACATATCAATTGCTCTTCTCGATCCATTCACTATGACAATTCGCCCCTACTGTTATTGAATCTTTCTATTAGTGGTACCTAAATAAAGACATTTCTTTAAAAAGGTAATAATGACATGATAATAAAATCAATAGTGATTTTATAGTACTATAACATGAACCACAACAGATGAGTAATCTATTGTAACAAGTGAATGACATGTTGCAACAGATCAGTAATCTGTTGCAACAGATGACTCACCTGTTGGGATTCATGTTACGGTACTATAGAACCTGAAGCTGATTTCAACAGATGAGTCATATGTTGAAATAGGTGAATCATCTATTGTAACATATTATCCATCTATTGCAACAGATGAAGCACCTATTGAGATGGATATTACAGTACTAAAGAACCTTTGAAGCTGATTCCAACATATGAATGACATACTGCAATAGATAACTAACTTGTTGCAACAGATAACTCACCTGTTGCAACAGATGACTCATGTTTTATAGTTTTGTAACATAAATACCAACAGGTGAGTCATCTGTTGCAACAGATAACTCAACTGTTGCAACAGATGACATGTCTGTTGGAATCAACTTTAGGTTCTGTTGCAACAGATGAGTAATCTGTTTCAACTGAGTAATCTGTTTCAACTGATGACTCCTCTATTACACCAGATAAATCGTCTGTTGCAACAAATGACCCATCCGTTCAATTCATGTTACAACGCTATAGAACCATAAACATGAATCCAACATATGAGTCTTCTGTTGCAACAAGTGACTCATATGTTAGATTCATGTTTAAGTTCTATCCATTGTTGAAAAAACAACAGTAGCAGTGTACCCATATGAGAAATTCAACTAAAAATCATAATTTTACTTACTAAAGTCATCTATGAAGTAATACCAAAGTGATATACGAAATAAAATTTGACCTAAAAATTGGTCAAGTAGCAGTAGTGGCGGTAACAACAAAATGGTTGGTAAAAAGAAAATGATGATGATAATGAAGAAGAAGAAGATGATAATGAAGCAGAAGATGATGAATAAAACAACATCAACAATGAACAACAAAAATCGTGAAGAGAGAGAAAACAACAATAAATGAGAAGAGAAATAAACACACATTTTTTCCCTTTATTTTTAGTTATATTAGGTTTTACATTTGAATCAAAGTATAAATTAAAAAACTTGTGGACTAGTCTCAAACTTTCCCTACTTTTTTAATCCATAATAAAGTAATTATCAGCTATACTCAATTATTAAACTTGAGTTACCTACACTCATTTTTAAATTCTTTTCTCACTTTTAACAAAATTGGCCATGTTACATGGTTAAAGCCTTTTCAGTTTTTTCCCCAAGGAATGTCAGCTTATCTGCTTAGAGGTATTAAAAACGAATTCCTAGAAAAATATTTTTGCATTACTTTATAGTGTTTGGTAAAATAAAAAAGTTGTGATACATGGTATTCACACGACCAGGTAGGTGTATTATAGAGTATAATACTTTGGTAAGTTTTGTTAATATTTTCTGAATATTAAAAGGTGACAATCAAGTCTAAGTTTTGATTCTAACAAACAATTTGATGAAATTAATGGTGGGAGCTTTTTTTAAAAAATAACTCATATCTGTAAGTGAATGAATCGTCATAATTCTTTTTTCATAAGATTCATTTTCATATAAATAAGTTGTACTTGGCCGCTGCTAGCAGCAAGTTGTTGTAGTATATTGGTGAGTATTCCCACCTGTCATCCGGGTGACCCAGGTTCGATCCCCAGCAATGGGGTGATTCTCTTTACTTGTTTTGTTAAATTTATGATATCAGTAGGTTTGTACAAGTCAAATCGAACCGACGAATCAATAAAAAAAATCAACTTATGGTTTAGTTTGATTGGTCAACTTATGGTTTGGTTTGATTGGTTTAGCGTTAGAAAAAAAAATCGACCATTCTTGGTTTGATGTTACCAAAAAAAAAAGTCAAATCGAACCCAAATCAAACCGACATAATATATATATATATAATATTCAAACTTTTTTATACATAAAATATTAATTATAATCTATTTTTTAAATAATTTTTCAACTAGTTTTAATAATTTTTAATAATTTGAAAGTAGATGTAGATATATATTTAGATTTGGACCTTTAAGTTGTAATATTTGTTCATTAATTGCTAATTAAATGATCAAAAATCCAATATAAATTTAAAACTTAAACTTTTCACTCTTCATCTCACTTTTTAGTTTCAAGAGAGTTTTCCGCTCCTCACTTTTTCATAATTATGGTTTTTCATTTGCACATGAGTGAAAACATATTGGATCTAGTCTTCGATCACAATATAATTGTAAAAACTAAAGATTATAAAAAAAAAAACGAAAAACTCGAAAAAGTCAAAAAAATCGAAAAAATCGACTAAAACCTAAATCGAAAAAATCAATTTTATGTTGGTTTGATTTGGTTTATAGTTTTAATAAACCGATATGATTGATTTATTTTTCTTTTAATAAAAATCGAACCAACCCGACCTATGTACACTCCTAGATAACAGTGATCTCATCCTTCAGATACTTTGGATTTCTATTCAATTGTCTCTCTAAATTAAACTCAAACTTTTCCACTACTATAAAAACATTAAAGATAAATGCTTTCCAAGGGATGAGGAAACCTTATGAGACCTCAATTACAATCCTCCAACTCTTTGCTTCGATAGGATATACTAACAAAACAATCATGATCAACTGGGATATATATTTCATATAAGACCTCAATTACAATCCTCCAACTCTTTGCTTCCATAAGATATACTAACAAAACAATCATGATCAACTGGGATATATATTTCATGAAACCTTTGTTGAAATGAAAGATCATAGGATTTAGCTAAGAAATTATGTAATAGGACCTAGGACTCTATCCGGTGATAAAACATACCACGTGATGTGTAGATCAGATGCAAACAAGCTCTAACTATTTGAGAAAACGATGAGGTTAGTACGGTATCCATTGAGTTTAATTGTGCGCTAACTGATCCTCAAAGATTTCTTGGTTATAAAAAGAAGTGCCTAAAACAAAAAATAATCCGTTCACACTACTAGAAAACTGTAAATTACATGGGGATTTTACCTAGAGAATAATATCGCAGCAAATATATGCGGATTTACCTACGAAAATATTAAATTCCTTAACATTAAAATATATTACCTGCGAACTATATATTTGCAAAAAATTTCGCAGGTAAATTTGGCGCCATATTGCGTAAATTTCATACTTGCGACATTACCTGAAGAAATATATCGGCGGGCATTTTATCTTTAGGTAAATCCGCAGGTATATGGATAAATATATATATTTTTTAAATTCGTAGAAAAATTTCAGGTAATTTATCCTACGGATTTAGTTTGAGATATTTTGGTGGAAATCTATGTAATGGATTTTATTACCTAGAAAATTATTTGGGGATTTTGTGCTGCAAATTTTGCTGGAGATTTACTCTTGGGGATTTACCTGCGAAATTATTACTTGCGACATTACCTGAAAAAATATATCGGCGGGTATTTTATCTTTAGGTAAATCCACAGGTATATGGACAAATATATATATATATATATATATATATATATATATTTTAAATACATAGAAAAATCCTCAGATAATTTATCCTACGGATTTACTTAGAGATATTTTTGATGAAAATTTATGTAATGAATTTTATTACCTGGGAAATTATTTGGGGATTTTGTGCTGCAAATTTTGTTGCGGATTTATTCTTGGGGATTTACCCGCGAAATTATTACTTGCGACATTACCTGGGGAAATGTATCGGCGGGTATTTTATCTCTAGATAAATCCGCAGGTATATGGATATATATATATATATTACATTCATAGAAAAATTTCCAGATAATTTATCCTACGGATTTACGTAGAGATATTTTGGTACAAATTTATGTAATGAATTTTATTACCTGAAAAATTATTTGGGAATTTTGTTCTGCGAATTTTACTGGGGATTTATTCTTGGGGATTTACCTGCGAAATTATTACTTGGTAAATTATTGGGGGATTGTGTTGCTACAAATTTAGCTGAAATTATTTCTTGTGGATTTACCTACGAATTATTACTTGGAAAATTATTGGGGGATTGTGTTACTACAAATTTAGCTGAAACTATTTCTTGGGGATTTACGTAGGATTTTTGTGACTTGAAAAATTTAAATAGGAAAAGGATAAACTTGAAGAATAAAAAATATAAAATAAAAAAAAATTAGACATTAAATCGGTGGGCACGTATAATCAAGAAAAAGATGCTCAAGAAATTAAAATTAATTTATTGACATACATGATATCACAGATGTATTCGAGCCGAATAAACCTTAGCTTGACTCATTATGTTATCAACAAAAATTTAAAGAGCTGAAAATTCGTTGGCCTAAGATAGGACGAAGAACGACTCAGGGCTCAAATAGAGTGTGTTTTTCTATTGGTTAATTTAAATATAATTGTAAGACATCATACTGTGCACGACAATATAATATATCAATATAGTGTACATTGAGGAGTCGTTTGGTGTGATATATAAGGTATAAGAATTATGAAATAAAATAAAAAAATAATTTATTTTACATTGAGTTGAAAGTATTAGGTAGTTTCGGAATTATATATATAATGAGATTAGGGGTGGGCATTCTGTTTGTTCGATTTGCATTTTTAATATCGGTTCGTCTTTTCAATTTTTGGATTGACGAAAATGACAGCCGTAATCAAACCAAAATAAATTCGATTCGATTTGATTTCTGTAAATTTGGTTCAGCTATTTTAAATTTTTATTTTGATTTTAAAGATTAAAGTAGTGAGTCTTTCTCTGTCATGACCGAGAATTTAAAATTTGTGATTTCTTTTTAGAAAAAATTATTTTTTCTCAAACCTATTTTTCATTTTCAAATATAAATAACTCAAAATAGATGAAATGAAATGAAATAACGGGAAAACATTACTTATATTGAATATATAAAATAAAAAAAAAAAAATATATATATATATATATATATATAAATATAAAATTTATATATATAATAAAATATATATATTATTGTTATCATTGATTTTAAAGTAATATATTATGTGTCGTATTTTTAGTTACACAATTTATTCATAACTAATTTGAGAATAATTATATTATTTATTTTACTATTATTTTTTTTGGTAACCGGAATTTTATTACCCAATATGACAATGTTAGCAGATGTTTTTGGCCTGAGTTGGACACGTCCCAATCTCAGGTCATTACAAAATAACTAAATAAGAGCCTACTCCATATTTCTCATCTATAGAAATTCAGATTAAGCATATACCCTGCTAGTCTAGGATAAAGGCTAGCCCTGCAGTGAAGGTCTTGAATGATCCGTCTACTGATTGCTTCTCTTTGCTGCTTCCTTTGCTGGAATATTCGTTGGTTCCTCTCCATCCAAATATGGTATACAGTGGAAGCTAGACTCATTCTAAAGACTGCTGCTCTTGCTTGTTTCCCATTTGCATGAGTGATGGCCCATTGTACCTCTTCTTTCCATCCCAAACTACCCCTTGTCTCTCCTTGCCAATTGAGTATTCTTTGCCATATATCCCCTGAAGCTGAGCATTTAAAGAACAGGTGCTGGTGTTCTTCCATTTTCTCTTCACATAACGCACAAGTTAGACTAGTGTGGATGCCCCATTTGTCTAATCGATGTTTAGTCTATAATCTTTGATTGAGTGCTATGAACATAATAAACCTCCATTTTGGATGCCCTTGATTATTATAGTGTAGTTTCCTCCAGTCCACTTTAGAGAATTGTCCTCTAAGTTGTTGGTGCATATTCTTGAGGGAGAATGAGTCCTGCTCCATAACTCCTTCTATACTTAGTCCGGTTGCATCAATCCATTTACCAGTTTTAGGATTATTTATTAATTTTTTTTACTATTATTATTATTATTATTTTATTAATCCGCAAATTTAGTCAATTTAATTTTTTAATTTATTTATTTTCTAGTCTGATTTTGTCAATTTGTAACAATTTTAGCGTAATTTTATCCAATTTATTACAATCCTAGCCCAAATTGTGTCCAATTGAACTCAATTTCAAATTTCATTCAATTTTTTTAATCAAATTCTTAATCTTTAGATCTCAACTGTCAATCAATATTTATTTATTATTATTATATTTATTTTTAATATTAATTTTATATAGTTACTATATTTATTAAATATCAACCTAATTCAATTCAAATTTCCTAATTTATTTAAATTCTAGCCATTTTATACTCTATTTGTGTCAATTGAGTTTAATTTGACTCAATCGAAATTCTCAATTCATTTTTTTAACCGAATATCTAATCCCAATTTGACTCATCTCCTTAATTCTAATCTCAATCGTTCAACATATTTGATCAACGACCAATATTAAATCAATTTTCACTAATATTTTTCTTAAAATTGGACAGCTTCAAACTATTTTTCTTGAACCGAGGGTCTATTGGAAACAATCTGTCTACCTTAGCAGTATGGTCTGCGTACACTGTACCCTCCACGGATCTCAATTTGAGGAAATAAATCGGGTTAGTTGTGTTGACACCCAATTTTGACCGACCGATACCCCTCTTAGATTACTATTTAAGCAAAATTATTAATTTTAAATGTTGATACTTTTACTCATTATTTTGATATCAAATAAATATTAACGTGTCACATTCATGATTTGAAAATATACCATTTATTTTTATATTATTATTTTTTACATTATACAATATTTTACGTAATTTTACTAATATTTATTAAATCATTTCCGCAATTATACGTGCCCATATTATTATTATTATTATTATTATTATTATTATTGTTATTATTATTATTATTACTACGTCTTTCCTACATTTATTAAATAACATCCTAAGTCAATTCAATTTGCCCAACTTATGTAATGTCTAGCCTAACTCTTATTCAATTAATATCAATTTTAGTCAGAATTGATATTTATTCGAGCTAAATAAACCTTAGTTTGACTCAATTTTAAAAATACTTGTAAATCTCACACGAGCTGATCAAGCAGCTGAATATGATATCAAAGATGTATTTAAGCTGATTATCAATCTTAGCTTGACTCGTTATTGAGATCGAGAAGTTAATGATCATCAGTGACGGATAAATAATTCAAGATTAACTAACACCTCTACCCAAATGCACGTAAAATAGGTGTCGTTGACATGTCTTCTTCTTCACCTGCTTCATCTACTTCGTGATTTAACTATATTACCCTATAATTAATTATTATAAATTATTTATTTTAAAAAATTAATAATATTTAATAAAAAATAAAATAGATATTTATAACATGTCTGTTTCAGTTGTTGTTGATACCTAATTTTGACCTTCCGATGCTCTCTAAGGCTGCTATTTTATTAAAATTATTTAATTTCAAATATTATTTTTTTTACACATTATTCTTGTATAATATAATTAACGACGTGTCGCACCCATGATTTAAAAAAATATAAATTATTTTTTATTACTTTTTATTATCATTTTTATTATCATTTTTATAATTTATTAATTTAAATATAATATTTTATTTATTTATTTATTTTATATAATTTTATTAATATTTATCATATGCACACTCACAATTTGCAAATACATTCTTTAGTTTTCATTATTATTATTATTATTATTATTATTTATTTATTTTTATTATAGCAATTCCTTTTTTAATTATTTGTTTATTTAATTTTCTCAACTTATTTATTTTTAACTTAATTTTGTCAATTTATGATAACTTTAGCCTAGATTTCACTCACTTGAGTTTGACTTTAACTCTTCAATTCAATTATGGCTCAATTTTAAGTATCTTATAACTTTAAATCTCAGCCACAGATCAAATTGATCAATGGCTGAGATTGATTCTCCATCTCTTTTCTTTTTTAAAATACCCAAAACCAAATTTTAACCATTTTTTACCAACAACAGCCGCACTTCCTTCTCTCTCCCTACGCTCTTCTTTCTCTCTCTAAACTCCACCATTACAGCCGCCCAATTCTTCTTCTTCGGCTAACCGCGCCGCCGACGCTGCCGCTACTCCGACGCCTCTCCTCTCTCTCACCCCACTGGCGACTCCACCAGTCGAGCCAACAACGCCGCCGCTGAGCATCTCCCCTTCTTAAAAGCTCAGGCGACTGACGGGCATGCAATCACCGCTGCCCAGCCGCACCAACAAACCCATGCCGCCGAAGCCTCTCATCCAGACGGAAAACAGCTGCTCTATCCATTTCTGACAAAAACCAGTCCGACCTGCCGGAGAACATGTAATCTTCATGACGAATTCTTAAGAATCCGTCCAAGGTTTGGTTTCATACATTTAATTTTACAGCTTCACAATTTTTTTATAATTCATACTGTCTCCATAAACAATTTGTGCAGGGTGGGTTTGATACTTATGTTTACTACTTAAGTGAATTTGTAAAGTATGGATTGGAGCACTATTAATTTGTTTAGTATCCTACTATGTTAAATACTTGGGCGATTTCTGGTGCCTACTTTAATACTTATGTGATACTAGTGGACTGCTAAACACAAGAAAATGAACAGCAATGCCTAGAGGCATATCACAGAAGTTCTGAAGTGGAAAAGGTGGATCAAAATAAGAACAAATGAGAATGGCATATGCAGTGAGCTTGTTTGCTGCATCAGTACGTAGCAATTCCTTCCCAGCTTGCATAATTTTGTGAATCCTTAGAGGGTTTTGCTGTTACATTTTTTCCATTCATTACTTGACTACATGTTGATAATTTTGTTCCTCACTTACACTGAAAAATCGATTTAGAAACACCGAACCAAAGTACAAAAAATTGAACCAAACTGAATTAGTTTGAATCGGTGTTTGGTGCTCGTTGTTGCAAAACTGAAAACCGAAGAACAAAACCAAACTTTGATAAAATCGATAACCGAAGAACCAAACGCCCACCTCTACTTTTTAGGGGTTTTGTTATTCCATTTGCTAGGCTGGTTTTATAAATTCATTGGTTGTGAATACCATGGCATGTCTATTCTTGTTACGTTATAAATTTTTTTCCTTTAATTGGTGAAAGAATGGTGCTTTCACTTTTTGTAATTATGGTATGCTTAGATGTGGTTTTACAACCTGCTTAATTGAGTATTTTAAATTGCTTAGATGTGGTATGCTTAATGGTTTGACAGCCTGCTTAATGACTTAAAATGTTTAGGTGTAGTTTCTTGAATTATGAAATAGTTACTTGTGTTTTGAATTTAGGTACTTGAAATGTGAACTTTTGTTTTGAATTTAGTAACGTGTGGTCAGTTGATAAGTGAATTAGCGACTTGAAAATGTGTAAGTGTAGTTACTTGAAAGGTGATCTTGTGTTTTGAATTTACTAAAGTGTGGTCACTTGAGGAGAGAATTAGTGACTTGAGAATGTGTAAGCGTAGGTACTTGGAAGGTGAATTAGTAACTTGTGAAGTAAATTAGGGACTTAAAAATTGTTTAAGTGTAGTTACTTGAATTATTAATTAGTGACTTGTGTTTTGAATTTAGGTAATTGAAAATTATGTTTAAGTGTGTTTTGATGGAATGTAGCATAGATATATAGTTACTTGAAAATGATTAAATATAGTGACTTGAAATGTGAATTAGTTAATTGAAAATAGTTAAGTGCAGTGATTTGAAATGTGCATTAGTGACTTGAAAATGTTACAAGTGTAGTCAGTGGCGGATCTACACTATTGTCAGGGGTTCATCCGAATCTCCTTCGGCGGAAAATTATGTTATATATACATGGTTAAAATTATTTTTTATGTATATATATTAGATGTTGAACCCCCTTTGATTAGTTTTTATATTCACTTATGAACCCCCTTAGCGAAAATTCTGGTTTCGCCACCGAGTGTAGTCAAGTGTAGTGATGTGAAATGTGCATTAATGACTTGAAAATGTTATAAGTATAGTGACTTGCAATGTAAATTAGTTATTTGAAAATAGTTAAGTGTAGTGACTTGAAGTGTATAGTAGTGACTTGAAAATGGTTAAGTGTAATTACTTGAAATGTGAATTAGTTACTTGAAAATGGTTAAGTGTAGTCATTTGAAATTGTGAACTTGTGACTTGACAATGATTAAGTGTAGTTACTTGAAATGTATACTTGTGACTTTAAAATGGTTAAGTGCAGTGACTTGAAAAGTATACTAGTGACTTTAAACTGGTTAAGTGTAGTTACTTGAAATGTATACTTGTGACTTTAAAATGGTTAAGTGTAGTGACTTGAAATGTGTACTTGTGACTAGAAAATGGTTAAGTGTAGTTACTTGAAATGTGAACTAAGTTACTTGAAATTATGAACTTGTGACTTGAAAATAATTAAATGTAGTGTCTTGAAATGTATACTAGTGATTTTAAAATGATTAATTATAGTGACTTGAAATGTGTACTAGTGAGTTGCAAATAGTTAAGTGTAGTTACTTGAAAATAGTTAAGTATAGTGACTTGAAATGTGTACTAGTGACTTGAAAATAGTTAAGTGTAGTTACTTGAAATGTGAATTAGCTACTTGAAAGTGTTTAAGTATAGTGACTTGAAATGAATGATTAAGTGTAGTGACTTGAAAATGATTAAGTACAGTTATTTGAAATGCGAAGTAGTTACTTGAAAATGGTTAAGTATAATTATTTGAAATGTGAAGTAGTTACTTGAAAATGGTCAAGTATAGTGACTTGAAATGTGAATTAATTATTTGAAAATGGTCAAGTGTAGTGACTTGAAATGTGTACTTAACCATTTTCAAATAACTACACTTAACCATTTTCAAGTCACTACACTTGACCATTTTCAAGTAAATAATTCACATTTCAAGTCACTACACTTAACCATTTTTAATTCACTAGTACACATTTTAAATCATTACACTTACTCATTTTCAAATAATTAATTCACATTTCAAGTCACTGTACTTAACCATTTTCAAGTAACTACTTCACATTTCAAATAATTATACTTAACCATTTTCAAGTCACTATACTTAACCACTTTCAAGTAACTACACTTTAACAAGTTTCAAGTCAATACTACACGTTTCAAGTCACTATACTTAACTATATTTTCAAGTAACTGCCACTACTAGAAAAAACAAGAAAAGCGACCACAAAAACCGACCACATGTGGGCGCTTTTTCTGTTTTCACTTCAAGTCACTAGTTCACTTCACAAGTTACCAAATTAAACTAAATTCAAAACAAAAGTTCACATTTCAAATACCTACACTTAAACATTTTCAAGTCACTAATTCACTTCACAAGTTACCAAACTAAACTAAATTCAAAACAAAAGTTCACATTTCAAGTACCTACACTAAAACATTTACAAGTCACTAATTCACTTCATAAGTTACCAAACTAAACTAAATTCAAAACACAAGTTCACATTTCAATTGCCTACACTTAAACATTTTCAAGTTGCTAATTCACTTCTCAAGTGACCATGTACTTTACTAAATTCAAAACAAAAGTTCACATTTCAAGTACCTACACTTAAGCATTTCAAGTAACTAATTCACTTCACAAGTGACCATGTACTTTACTAAATTCAAAACAAAAGTTCACATTTCAAGTACCTACACTTAAACATTTTCAAGTCACTAATTTACTTCTCAAATGACCACACTTTACTAAATTTAAAGCACAAATTCATATTTCAAGTACCCACACTTAAACATTTTCAAGTCATTAATTCACTTCTCAATTGACTATGTACTTTACTAAATTCAAAACACAAGTTCACATTTTAAGTACCTACACTTAAACAAATCGAAGTCACTAATTCACTTCTCAAGTGACCATGTACCTTACTAAATTCAAAACAAAACTTCATCTATCAAGTACCTACACTTAAACATTTCAAGTCACTAATTCACTTCAGAAGTTACCAAACTAAACTAAATTCAAAACACAAGTTCACATTTCAATTGTCTACACTTAAACATTTTAAGTCACTAATTCACTTCACAAGTTATCAAACTAAACTAAATTTAAAACACAAGTTCACATTTGAAGTACCTACACTCACTACTAAAAAGTTATAAAAAGAGGCCTAAAATAAGCGACCTCAAAAGTTGGTCAAAAATAAGAGACCTCATGAGGTCTCTTATCCCCTCAATTTGTTTTCTTATTTTTTTTTTTAAATAAAGAGACCTCATGAAGTCGGTAAATGATCAATAAAAACATTATCGCCAAAATAATTAAAATTATTTAAAAAATTATAAAATATAAAATGAATCAATAAAATTTTAAACGTAGCGACTTCCTGAGGTCGCTAATATTTTAATAAATAAATTGATATTATTAAGAATAATTATCTATCAGTAGTGTGAAGTAAAAATATTTATTTAGTTTTTAATATTTATTATTATATTTAAGGTAAATAGAAAACCCACCAGCAGCTCTCTCAAAACTCCCACTGATAATCTCAAATTCGGCCCCCTCTTTCAAAACTCCTTCAATTTTACTACTTAAGGGTGTTTATAGTATGGAATTTGGAATGTATTTAACCTCGTCTTCCTCATCGTCTTGAGTTGAAGCAACCCTGCTAAAATCCGTCCCTCTCAAAGCTCTCTCGTCCAAATCCTAAATCCGTCAGCTTTTTGATTCCAAGTAAGTCCAAATCCTAACATGTTACGAATTATGTTTTTTTGTAAGCTGTAATAGTTTATATTAGACTTATATTGAATAATGTTTTTTTGAGAATTATTAGAGGTTTTGAATAGATTTTTGACTAATTGTGAAATGTTTTTAGTAATTTATGTGTGAATTATTACTTGGGAATTTTCATGGGGATGCACATGCTAAATATTCATGAATTTTTTTTTGAGAAAATTTGTTCTTGTGAATTTACTTGGGGCATTTCATATGAATTTTCTTGCGAAATAGTTTCATAAATATCCGCAAGAAATTTTCTTTTGTTAATTAAGAATTTTCACCTCTAAATTTCCTTCGGATTTACTTGGGAATCTTCGTGGGGAATAACTTATGAATTTTTTTGTGAAAATCCGCAAGTAAAATCCCTTTTTATGATATTTTATCAAAAAATTCATCCAAAATTTTGATAGTTAATCGCAAATAAATTTGCAAATAACGTACCTACGGATTTATTTTTGCAACTAAATTACCTAGGGATTTTATAAATCCGCAGGTAATAATTACCTGCGAATTTATTTTTGCAGCTAAATTACCTAGGGATTTTATAAATCCGCAGGTAATAATTACCTATGAAGGTATTTCCTTTGGATTCTAATTGGTAAGAAACTCTGTAGGTAATCAAATTACTTGGGGATTTTACCACATTATCCCTATGAAAATTTCAGGTAATAAGCATTTTCCTTGTAGGGTCACTTTTACTTATCATATTTTGATTTGACACGTTCATTAAGAAAAATAATTATTGACATGGTTATTTATTCATAGTAACCCTATTAAATATTGTTTATTATTGTGTCCTGAGATTAATTTGGAGAAAAAATAATTAATGTCCGGTAAGGATAAAATATGAAAAAAAAAGTTTGACTTTTTTAAAATATCAAAAATGACAAGTAAAAATAAAAATTCAATTAGGAAATAAGTGGCAAGTAAAAACAAAAGAGTGAGTAATAAAAAGCATCATTAAGTGATTGCTCCATTGGGACAATATATAATATTTGGCTAGCTCTTATACTATGATCTTTTTCCTAGACCCTAGTATAAATTTCAGATTCTTGAGTACAAATGTTCACGGTTAGAGCAACAAGAATGAAGGATCCAATGACAATCAATATGAGTTTCTCTGGGATATCTTATTTCCATGGCCAATGTAAGACTAGGACTAGTAAGTGTGCAGGGAGTAGGGTTGTGTACCTAAATAGATGTTTGAATACACTAGGAGATGATTCTGATTTTAATTGTCATGCAAAATGCTAGAGCTTAATATAGTTCTCTTTTGCTTTGCAAATGATATGATAATGTTTGCTATGGATAAAATCAATTCTATTCATGTAAAGAGGAGGTGCGCATATGCACTAATTAAGAGGTACGGGAGGTGTTGGCAATATAGCCGGTCATAAGAGTTATAGAGATAATTGAATAAGAAAATTCGGAGATCGAAGATAAAGGCGAAAGGGTGGCACTAGTAGGTAGTCGTGTGTTGTAGTTAGTAGTATTAGTTAGTTTTTACTTAGTATCTTATTTTCTAACTTTTGTTACTATGCTTCATTTTGTGTGTTTATTGCTATTGATTTTTTCCTATCAATGCTTTGATTACTCTTCCTTTGAGTATATAGTCTATTGAAAATAATCTTTTTGTCGCATAAAAAGATAAATAAGATCTAGGTATATTTTATTTTTTTTCAAATCTCACCTATGAAATTAATTACAATTAATATGTTATCACAATTATTAAGTTAAAAAATTATCTAATTTAGTATAAATTATAAATATATTTCTTGACTCGGTCTCTGTATTATAGGTGTTTAAGTTTATGACACAATAAACAAAAGAGACACATTAGTATACCGACACATATACAGATATTTGTCAAGCTTTCATTGAACTTCTCCCTCGTCCTCACATTCATCTGTCTTTTTCTAAAGGAAAAAAACTCTTGGTTGGGATATGGAACAATTCAATTTCAGTTAAAGCTATCCATAAAAGGATAAGTCAGTTTTAGACGGTTAGTCGGTGGACAAACAAATGGATAAGAAAATTGAAAAGCATGGGATTCCAACTGTAGCATTAATTATATTTGTCCACCAACACCTCTTTATCTTCACAACTAGTTCAAGTTTTTTGAATTGGAATAGATAAGTGATGTTTGGTTTTGATTGGACAAGTGAATCAAACTAGAAAGGCATATGTGGAGACTGAAATTTCTTAGGAATTTTATGAGAAGATCTGTGTTTCAGTTAGGTAGGATTATTAGAACCTATTCTATTCAAAAGATTTAAATTATGCGATAACATATTCTCTTGAAAATTTATTTTGAAATGTCATAAATTCCTGAAATATTTATAAAGAGATTAAGAAATTAAATACTGTTTTTATCCAAGCCACCATGTGATGTTCTCCGTGATTAAGTATATTACAAAGAGGTCCAAGATAATTAAAAGAGAATGAATCAAAGGAGAAATAGAATTGTTACCATGTTATTCATCAATAAAAATATGTTTTTTCATATTTTATTTTGTACTTTAAAATTTGTTGCAAACCATATATTATATAAATAATGGTCACAATAAATAAATATATACTCCAACTTAAAAAATGTACACTTAGACACTTTAATTTGATTTAAATTGATCTCATAACACCCCCAATTTTAAGAGCGTAAATCTAAAATGCACCACTTTAAAAGTGTTCAGATGTGCATTTTAAAATTAAAATATTTGTGAGACACACCTATATCAAGTTAAAAAGTTTATAATTGGTTATAATTAAAATTAAATATTCAACTGTTCGTAAATATCAAATTAAAATATCTATTTATGTATTTTTGCCAAGAAACAGACAGCGTTTCATGTAACAATTAAAGATAACAAATTAAAGTAAACAAATTGGTGTCAAAGAGAACTGCCAGAATAAAATATCAATAGACAAGGTTGATCTTGAATGATACCCATTAGAAGCAGGACAATACATAAATTTCTTATTTTTTCTTAATAGGAGGTCTCAAATTCTTACTCACAAAAAAAAAGTCGTTTATATGTCAATTTCAAATTTTATTTCAGGTAATGAAACCACGTTTAGTAACGAACAAGTCTTTTTCATTGACACCTTAGAGGTGGTTATAAATGATAAGTATTTTTTCATCCTAAACAAAAAGTCTAGGCTTTAAGTCTTGAGAATGAAATCGTTTTTAACACGAGAACGAAGTCTTTTTCAATGTCATCATCTATAATTGTTATAAAATGGTATTATACTTTTTCATTTTTAGAAAAAGATATCAAGTTTGAGTCCTGAAAAAAAAAAATCATCGGTCTTTTTCATAGACCCTACAGAGTTCGCTGTGGCAAGTATCCTTTCATTATTAATCAAATATCTCGAGTTATATATCCTTAAAAATAAAATCACCTTAAATAAAAATCTCTCTACATCTAAAATGAGACTCTAAATTAATCAAACCTCAGAACAAATATCAAACGGTAAATTAAAACTCCAAAGAAAAAAGATCTTTTCATTACCCTTGCAGACAACTTACCATGTCACACTTGACCACCAGAGTAAGTGAAAAATGAAAGATAAATGTGGTCCTCATTTGGAGTCAAACGTGGCTTCAACTATTAAGTCAGTATCATACATGGTTTTCTGAGTAGACAGCTTTCAGACAAATTCTTTAACAAATTCTTTAGCTTGTTCACAAACACAATTAGTGTTCTCATGTGGAAAATTCACTGGATTTGATTTAAACAATTAAAAGGAATGGACACAAAAGTAATTCCACAAAACCACAAGAAGATACCTCTTGTGAAGTTGCAATCGCTTTGAATTTGAATTGAGCAGAATAATATATACACATCAAATATAACCATTAAGTATATAATTATACAGGACATTGGGAACTTTAGAAAGATTTGAAGCCCAAAAAAAAAGTCTTCAAAGCACAAAAAAGTTGTAAGCTAATCAAAGTGCATAAGGTTTGCATGTCTCTTTACAAGTAAGAGAAAAACACTAATTAACTACAATTACATATACTAATAATTATAATTATAATCTGTAGGACCCAACCAACTAGTGCTCTATTTGGCTAATTACTAGTAATCATCCATCTTTAATATTTGAGGTAGATAACTTCTTCTCTATATATTTAATTTCCTGCCACAAGACAAAATGAGAAGTAAATGAAATAAAAATTGTCTATGGAATTTTATGATAAGATTGAAACAAACAAGCAAATGCCTATAGGAATTGAAAGTTGGAATTTATGGTAGCATTCATAAGCAAAATAATAAATAAGGATCAAAGCAACTTCTATCAAGAATATATGTATTCTATACCTTGAGTATATGTAACCTCCATGTTATTGGTGGTGAGCTCTTAGTAGTAAAGAGACCCTGCAAAATGAAAAACCATGTCTTGTGTTGATAAGAATGAGATTCATCATCATACTCATACAAGAATGTTAGGCGCCCGCTACGAGTTCAAACTTTCTCATACATGAAAGTTTATATTTAAGTGGAGAACGGCAGAGAGAGGAACACTCATTATCCACCAAGTTTTGAACTGTGCGCCAAAAGAGCCTAGGAAAGAGCCAAAAACAATCGAAGCTACATACCTTGCCACCAGTTTCCTCGAGACGCACTTCCAGAATCATCTTCGCCATTATCTTTGTTGAACTGCGTGGAAACGAAATTGAAGAAAAAATTTAGAAACATCACAATAGAAAGCCAATGACATTTAGAACAAATATTGGTATCCAGGTGATGATTTTTCCCTTGCCTAATGGACTCTGCCTTTTTCTCTTCTTTCATTAATAACTCCAATTAAAATGGGCTTAAATGAATTTTACAGGTCTCACTCGTGTTGGTAGGGAGCAAAAACAGATCATCTATTTCTTCAGAGTGACAACTTCAGCACCTAAAAAGTCGAGGCTGCCTCGACACTACTGGAAAGTAATCCTATCAATATCTGTCTCAAATACTTTCACCGGCAGATCCAACATCTAAAATCCAGGCTTCCTTGATGCTCTTTTGATGTGAACAATTTGTCCGTGCATATATTCAAATTTAAAGATAGTGAACATTTAGTACATATACATGTATATAATCGATCATAACCACTATGAACCTTCCGAACTCGCCTCTAGACACTTCTATGATGCAATTTAACACAATACAAACACTTACTGATCTAATAAAAGCTATATCATCTTCCAAAGAGCAAAGTATCATTTAAAAAGAAACCTTAGTGTTCAGATTAGGAACATTGCACCAATAGATCTAAATACCGCGAAATTGTCTCTTTTCTTTTAATATGCGAGAATATGTACTCACGGTAGGGTATGTAGAGCTCTGGTTGTTCTTTTGGGGAAATGAATAGACATCTTGCCCCCCATAGTATATCGATGAACTAAGATGGCAGGGCTGTACTTTTTCGTTCTGATAAAATGAACTCGGCTGCTTGTTTTGTGCAGCCTCACTAGCAGCTTCGAAGCTAGTAGGAGTACTTCCTGCAAAGCAAAAGTGGGAAAAAAATGAAAGTTTTTATCAGCATGAAATATACAAGAACGTCAACAGAACAAATATTTTGATATTTAGAGGAAATCATTGTATATATCCTCCACTAACAGAAGAGGAAATTGCCAATAAAGCATAATTTCAGAGAGACTGCTCTCACCGCAAGTGGAAAGCTTATATTTCTGCAATTCAATAAATCATATTTATGTTTCTCGGACTCTTCAAAAATATCGACAAACGTGTCAAAAACCTTGTTAGCAAAATAAGGAATCCTTGAAACTCATTCTTGTCTGCACCTTCAGTTGAAAAAAAAAAAAACACAAAATCCACTATTCCTTCTATGAATTAGTTTATCCAATTCAAAATCTGGTGATGTTTTCCCGTTGTGGCAGGGCGAAAAACCAACATAACAAATTTATCTGGATAAGGATTCCCCTGTTACATTATGATACCTTGCTCCTTATGTAGGGACCTCTAGCTGAATATTTTATGTATCTCAAACAACATATGTACTTAACCATGCTAGCAAAATAAGGAATCTTTGAACAACCTCATTCTTGCGTATCTATATGCACCTTCATGAGGGGGGGGGGGGGGGGGGGGGGGAATTACAAAATCCATTGAAAATCTGGTTAGTGGTAATATTTTCACAGAGTCCCGAGGGAAAGGCCCAACCTAAGGAATTGGATTCCCCTGTTACATTACAACTTGATCCTTATATATAGGAGGAGCTTTGGATGACTATCTTACGTGTCGTGAATAATATACATACTTTAATCATTTCCATGATAAATATAATTGGGATTAGGTTAATTTCTCTTATGGTTACTCCACTAATAGTTATTATCTCGACAAGTCACATTTCTTCTTGATTCCAAACTAGTATTTTACTAACCTGAAGATCCACCTTTAGCATTTCTTGCCTGATGAATCACAGGGTCTTGCCTCGATTGCTCCGAATTCATCGATCCATGTCCCTTAACACAAAAGTAATTTAAGATATTATAAGAACATAGCCATAAGCCAATATAAGATCCAAAATACTTGGAAAGAACATTCTATTTTCCATTTATATTCTAACATCTCCTTTAAGTTTAGCATTACTTTTGTTCAAAAGGCATCACTGAAATAAAACTCCACCAAACAGAATATATATCTATCGCAACTTCTACTTTTCCTATTCTATTCTATTCTATTCTTGTCTAAAAGATTCTATCTGACATACAAAATTCTCCAATTGAAAAACTCCTCATTTCCCTTTACAACTTTAAACTTAAAAGATTCTTTTTCTTGTACTTCTTATTTTATTTTTTCTCAATTTTTCACCCAATATATTTTGTTACTCTCTCTGTCCCAATTTATGACACTTTTCTCTCATGAATTTGAGTATGAAACTTTTTTTAAAATAAAATTTATATATTTTAAAAGTATGTAAAATTCGAAAGATGCCACATAAATTGAAACGGAGGGAGAAAAACTAAACAACGTATCAAGAAAAACGAAATGTTAAGACATTATAACATCTATACAGAATTTTTCAAGAAACAAAAACAGAGAAAAAAATTGATTAGAACCCCACAACACAAAATAACATAATTCATCACAAAAATTATTAAAAATACAATATTCATGATGAAAAAAATTCCATACCTTGGAAGGAGGGGGGAAAATAGAACCAAAAATTCCAGAAGATGAAGAAGCAGAAGAATCTTTGGAACCAAAAAGATCAGAAGTAAATGAAGAACTTGTTGGTTTTTTTGTTCCTTCCATTTTTTTATTTTTTATTTTTTATTTTTGCTACTAACAGAATAAAGAGAAAACTAAAATTGGTTGAAATTTGAGGAGATTCAAGTGAGTTTTTATAGGAAAAGCACCGTAAAAAAAAAGGGATGAGATAAAACGTAAAGGCCCACAGCTTTTTATTTCCCCAGAAATAAAAACTGAGGAAAAAGGGAAAGAATAAAGGAAGACACGTGAAAAGATGGGTGACGCTATTTTAATCTTAATATTAATTTTAATTAATTGTAACAACACGCAAAAAGAAAAAGGGAATTTCAAAAAACTATAAATTCAACACAAAATATTAGGCACATATTCTCTCATTTTAGTTGAACACATATTACTCGCTCCGTCCCATTTTACTCGTTCCAAATTGGAATGACACAGCTATTAAGAAAAATAATAAATAACATGACTAGTTTACCACAGTACCCCTATTAAATGACATTTACATTTTAATTTAAAGAAAAAGCAATTAATGCAAAGGGTAAAACATGGAAAAAAAATTATTTTGTCTTGATAATTAATAAAGGACAAGTAAAATGGAACACCAAATTAGAAAATTTGGAACGGATAAAATGGGACGGAGGAAGTATTTTATAATGAGATTACAAGATAAATTAAATGATAAATTTTACTATTTTATTTTTTATCAATATTAATGATATTCATTGAACATAATAATGAATATTAAAATTGTAATTATATGTTATTAATTGTAGGGATAAAATTGAAAAAAATTAATTACTTGTATCTGATTTAGTAGGTGATCCTTTAGTATGAGACATTTATTTTTAGCAAAATGATCAATTTTCTTCATTTCATTTTACTTCCCCTTCTTTCTAAATTAGAGGAGCATGACCCGTGTCAGTACGGGCCCAACATTAAGATATTTTACTATGTATAGTAACTTAAATTGATATTAGTTCTAATTATGAATTATAACACATGAATACACAAATATATTGACTACTTGGTAGTATTTTGCAAGGAGTCAAGTCTTACAAGATAATTATGTATTCCCTTACTAAGACGCCATAAACGTTATTTGTTTTCTTTTTCTCCTTCTCTTTTATTTGTCAACTTGTTCTTTGAAGTTAAACTAAATTAATATTTTAAATTCAAATTTTAAGTGTTTCAAAAATTATATAGAAAAAAAAACTATAGTTACCATTTTTCATATTAATTTAAATTATTTGACTTTGAGAACACGATAAAACATACTTATGTAGATATTTTATTGAACTTTGCTTTTGTATATGTTCCTTCCATTCAAATGTGGAGTCGTTTGTTAGAGTGTATAAAAATAATGCTAATAGAATGTATTAATAATGTTTGTATTAATAATGCTTGTATTAGTAATATTGGTATTATTTATGCTAACATTATTTCTTATACATTTTTTTATGTACAGTGTACTGTATTAAAACTTGTATTTTCAATTTGATATATTTAAACCAAAGTTTAAAAAAAGATGAATTGCATATATACATCCTAGGATTCACCCGGGATCTAGCATGAGCTCAATATATATTTATTTATCTCAATTTTTGTGATACAAAATGAATTTAGATAATCAATCATACTTTTAATATGTTTTTAGATATTTTAAGTTGTTAATATTGTAATTTCTAATATTTTTATGTAATTTTTAAATAATATATGTTACTCTCTTTATCCAAACTTTTGTAACATTGATAGTCAATTATATTTTCAAAAGAATCTAAGTTTTTAATTATTGTGATTTATAATATTTTTCTTCTATTTCAATTTAAGTGACACTGATACAATTTCGAGAGTCAACCAAATATTTATATCGTTTAAATTTTTTAAGTTGTTAATTAATGTGAATTACAGTATTTTTTTAAGTATTTGTTAAAGATATATAATAGATTAAATTATTTAGATATTTAAAGTTTTTAATTATTGTAATTTATAATTTTTTTTATGTAATTTTTAAAAAATATATGCTACTCTCCTTGTCCAGAATTTGTGCACTGATAGTCAATTATATTTCTTAAATAATTTAAATTTTTAATTATTGTGTAAAAAATTTCTACTCTAATTTAAATGACATGATGCTTAGATGAACATAATAATTAATTAGAGGTGATACAGTAAAATCACGATTGAAGCAGCGAAACAAACATGTCTTAAATGAGTCACAACAATTAATTAGAAATGATATAATAAAATTATTGTAAAAGATACCTATGAAAAAAAGTAAGTGAAATCGCATATAAGAATTCAAGTTACTTTAAAACATCAAGAGTTAACTTATAATTTTATATCTACTTTATCTTTTTTATTAAATATTATTTAATTATTTATTTAATACTTATATAACTTATAATAATTAATTAGAGGTGATATTTAGTAAAATTATGATTAAAGCCGCTAAAGCAGACATGTCATAAATGTCTATTCTATTGTTTTATTATCTATTATTAATTTTTTAATGTATAAATAATTTATAATAATTAATTAGGAATGATATAGTAAAATGACGGAGTAAATAGCTGAAGCCGACAAGTTGACGGAGAGCTTCTTTAAATACTTAGATGACTTATAATAATTAATTAGGGGTGATAGTTAGTAAAATTACGATTAAAACAGCTGAAACAGACATGTCATAATTGTCTATTTTACTTTTTTAATTAAATATTATTAATTTTTTAATATATAAATAATTTATAATAATTAATTAAAAATGATACAATAAAAAGTAAAATTACGATTGATGCAACTGCAATTGACATGTCATAAATGTTTATTTTTTTTAAAAAATAAATATTTTTTTAATATATAAAGAGGTTGTTCGCAGGATGCGAAGGGGTAGGGCGACGGGGCCTGATGAGATACCGGTGGATTTTTGGAAGTTTTCTGGCGAGGCTGGTTTAAGGTGGTTGACTGGATTGTTTAACGAAATTTTCAAGACGGCGAAAATGCCCGAGGCTTGGAGGTGGAGTACTATGATCCCTCTTTATAAGAACAAGGGTGACATTCAGAGTCGCAATAACTATAAGGGTATTAAGTTATTAAGTCACTCTATGAAGATTTGGGAGAGAGTGGTCGAGGTGAGGCTGAGACGGATAGTGTCTATTTCGAAGAACCAGTTTGGATTTATGCCTGGCCGCTCGACGACGGAGGCAATTCACCTGGTACGGAGGCTGGTGGAACAGTATAGGGAAAGGAAGAAGGACCTGCACATGGTGTTTATCGACTTGAAGAAAGTATACGACAAAGTCCCCAGAGAGGTGCTTTGGAGATGCTTGGAGGTAAGTGGAGTCCCGATGGCATATATCAGAGCAATTATGGACATGTATGATGGAGCTAAAACTCAGGTGAGGACGGCGGGAGGAGACTCAGAGCATTTCACTGTCTTGACAGGATTGCATCAGGGATCTACTCTTAGTCCCTTTTTGTTTGCTTTGGTGATGGATGTGTTGACGCGACGTATTCAAGGAGAGGTGCCTTGGTGTATGCTTTTTGCAGATGATGTAGTTTTGATTGATGAGATGCAGGGTGTGTGTGAATGATAAATTAGAGGTGTGGAGACAAACTCTTGAGTCTAAAGGGTTCAGGTTGAGTAGGAGCAAGACAGAGTATTTGGAATGCAAGTTTAATGACGTGAGACTGGAGAATGAGGTGGTAGTGAAGTTTGAAATCACAGGTGGTATGTAAGAGGGATAGTTTCAAGTATCTCGGGTCTGTGATTCAGGGTAACCGTGAGATTGACGAGGATGTCTCGCACCGTATTGGGGCGGGATGGATGAAGTGAAAGCTCTCTTCGGGGGTGTTGTGTGATAAGAAGGTGCCGCCCAAGCTTAAAGGCAAATTCTACAGGGTGGCAGTCCGTCCGACCATGTTGTATGGAGCGAAGTGTTGGCTAGTTAAGAACTCCCACATTCAAAAAATAAAGGTGGCGGAAATGCGAATATTGCGTTGGATGTGTGGGCTAACTAGGGGGGATAGAGTTCGGAATGAGACTATCAAGAAGAAGGTTGGTGTGACTCCAGTGGAGAATAAGATGCGGAAAGTCCGATTGAGATGGTTCGGACACGTGATGAGGAGGGGCATGGATGCCCCGGTTCGTAGGTGTGAGAGACTAGTTTTGGATGATTTTAGGCGGGGTAGGGGTAGGCCGAAGAAGTTCTGGGGAGAGGTGATTAGGCGGGACATGAAGCAGTTACAGCTCACTGAGGATATGACCCTAAATAGGAAGATCTGGAGGACACAAATTAGGGCAGAAGGCTAGGATCAGTTTGGGTCTCTAGTGTAGGGAATTACTTGGTGGGGGTATTATTCTTGTTATGATACCTTGTTTCATGCTTTATTACGAATCTGTTTACTTTTCTTTGTTTTTTATTACTTGTGGGTGTCGTATTTATGTTATGCCATCTTGTTCCATGCTTTACTATGAATTTATTTAGTATTCCGTGTCTCGAGCCGGGGGTCTATCGGAAACAGTCTTTCTACTTCTTTAGAGGTAGAGATATGGACTGCGTACATATTATCCTCCCCAGACTTCACTATGTGGGAATACACTGGGTTTGTTGTTGTTGTTGTAAATGACTTATAATAATTAATTAGAGACAATATAATAAAATTACGATTGAAGAGGTTGAAGCAGACAACATAAGCAGGCATATTAAAATTTTCTCTTCTATATATTAAAAAAAATTAAATTAGGTGAAATTGTAGTAACAAATAAGAAAGAAAGTAAATTATATGTTTGATATGAAATTAAATAAAGAACAAAATAAATTTATTTAATTGTATCAATTATAATTAATTTTTATAATAAATTACCATCTTACTAATTAATTTACTTAAATATAATATATTTGAAATAGTTTTACACATAAAAAGATAAATACTAAGAATGAAAAATAAATGAAAGATAGAGGGCCCACATGTGTGAAAATAATATAGAAATATGCAAGGCCATGTGTGATGGCATTATGGTAAATTTCTTAGATGACATTGTTGGTAATTAAAGAAAAAAGAATGGGTTTTCATTAAAAAAATTTATGAGGTTCAAAAAATAATGCACAAAAAATTATCAAATTAAGCTTAGAACTTATGTTTAATAACTAAACTACCCTCAAGCTTTTTTAAAATTGCAAGAAGTTGCCATGTTGAAACCACCATTTCTATAATATAGAAAAGAAAAGAAAAGAAAAGAAATATATTTGTTTTAAATTAATTGTCCACTTTCTCAAATCTTATTTCTTTCACATATTACCATCAATGTTAAATAACTAAAAGAAAATAATAATAGTTAGACTTAGAGCTTCAAGACATTATTAATAAAGTTAATTTTGTAAAATATACTTCTGAATTTTTCTAATGGGCATGTCAAGTCAAAAAAAGCTACGTAAAATGAAACAGAGGAGAATAATAAACAAGAAATAAAGGTGTGTTTGAATTGACTTATCGTAAGTGTGTTCAAGTTAAAATAGCTTTTAAACAATTGTGAAATGTTTGGATAAAATTTAAAAAGATTTTAAACACTTATTTTTAAGCTAAAAAAATAAAAATAAAGTAATTAGACTTTCTAACTTATGAATTTTGACTTATATTCTAAATTTATATACTCATTCAAACACCAATCAATTCTCAAATCCTTCACAATTTTTTTTTTTAAGTTGTTATTCTTTTTATAATTTTTTTTTTTTTATATATAAGAGGTATTCGTTTTCACATAAAAAATATGTGTTAAGGTCATTTACTTCTATTCAAATTATAAGAGTACAAGAGATTAGAGCACTAGCTTTTGTTCAATCGTAAAAGGACAAGAGATTTATTTCTATTCAAATTGCACAAAAATAAGAGATCTCATATTTTATGAAAAATATATATATATATTATACAACATTATACTTGAAATAAAGCATTATATAAATCATACATTAATATATAGAAAATATTTATTCACAAATATAAATTTAACCAAGAAAACAAACTCAAACTATGAACAATGTGAAGTAAATAATTTTCTCCTAATAAATAAAATACATAATCTTCCTTCCAAAAAACTTGGAAAATTGCATTAGCCTTTTAAAAGTCTCACTATCGAACAATTTTAATTATGTACGGGAAAAACGAGTATTGAGGATTTGTTCATTTTTTTATTTATTTTTATTTATCTATCATTTCAAAATTAAATTTTCTCTTTTACTTAAGTCACTTTTAATATATTATGAAAAATATATTTTTTACATTTTATTCTTAAATTACTTATTTATAATAGCTATATGAATCATAAGCGTGTTAATAAATATGTAAATGTGATAAGTAAAAGTGGGACGATTATTACTTTTATTTTTTTATTGAATAACAAAACGACAAGAAAATGTGAATGTGATTATTTTTTATTATCTTGACCGACGATATATCCACTTCTATTTGTGCTGAGTTTTCGGTTACGCTCCTTTATTTTTTTCTGAACTTGTTTTTACCCGAATAAGCAAAAAAAAAGTCATACTTGTCAGATAATCAAACAGATTTACGCCACGTGGATAATTGGATCTGCAACGCTGGACCCACTATTGTACTTCCAAACTTTTATCGCCACGAATAATCCTGCTCCATCATAACCCCGGGGTCCGATTCTCTGCAGCTAACCAAAATGGCCAAATATACTCTCAGGTTAGTTTGGTGGAGTATATAACAACAATGCTGAATAGGTGTATCCGTAATTTTGATATCGGAAAAAGCTTAAAAATATTTTTGAATTATCTGAAATAGCTTAAAAATGTTCCTCGTTAGATTTTTTGCTTAAAAATATTCCTCCGTTAAATATTTAGCTCAAAAATACCCTTTCCTCTAACGAAATTCGAAAAAGGATCTAAAATACCCTTGAACTATCTGAAATGACTCAAAAATACCCTCTCCTTAACGAAATTCCACCAAACATGCCACCTGGATAAAAAAAAAACTACGTGACTATGTCACATTACTATCCACATGTAAAATGTTAGTATTTTTTAATTATATGACATTCCTTTCTTCTTTATTTTTATTTTTATTTAAGAACATCAGTGAAGCGGACAAAACTTACACGGCTTTTTAATTTTTAATCAAAGTAGACAAACGGTGGTTACATAATATTTTTTTTTGAAAAAATTTATTAAATGTAACATCGCTATTATCAAATTCCTTTGATCATCTAAAAAATAAGTTTTTTCCTGTTAATAGGTTTAAAAGTGTAAAACCCAACAAAATAGTCTTATTAAACTGATAAACCCATTAATTATCAGGCCAGTATAAAAGTTAAAATTAAGATTTACTCGTAAAAGTAACAAATTTCAAACTAAACTTCAAATTAGTTACTCAAAAGATGTGTTTGGCTTTGCTAGCTTTTACTCAAAATGTTTATGTTAAAATGATTTAATAAATACCTCCTCTAATCTTAAATTAATGAATCTTTGAATGTGACACACATCTTCAAAAAGTTAATGAATTATAGAATTAAAGAATAATTTATTAAGTAACATTTTACTTTTTTTCAAACTTGTTCTAAAAATAATAAGATTATTCATCAAAACTGAATTTTAAAAAATGAATTCATTTCGAATGATTAAACAGGTGTTAAAAGGAATTCATTTATTTTGAAAAAAAAATTGCATGTAGTAAATTCAACTCAATTATTAGTACATCAATATTTGCTAGCTTAAAAGTTAAAATTCTAGCACCTCCTCCGAGTCAACATCAGATCAAGATCAAGCTGTCCCTCATCCCAAACGATAATAACAAGATGAAATTGAGAACTTTTAAAACACTAATAAAAAGGTGAAATCTAGAACTTTTAAAATACTAATGAAGTAATTAGCAAAAGATTATTTTTTTGATTTTTTCGTTTCACTGCTTTGCAAGAAAATAAAAAAAAAAAAAAAAATAAAGAAGAAAGAAATGTCATATAATTAAAAAATACTAACATTTTACATGTGGATGGTAATGTGGCATAGTCACGTGGTTTTTTTTTTTTATCTAGGTGGCATGCTTGGTGGAGTTTCATTAAAGGGAGGGGTATTTTTGAGTCAAATATTTAACAGAGAGATATTTTTTAGCCATTTCAAATAGTTCAGGGGTATTTTTGATCCTTTTCCGAATTTCATTAGAGGGAAGGGTGTTTTTGAGCCAAATATTTAACGGAGGGGTATTTTTGATCCAAAAATCTAACGAGGACATTTTTGAGCTATTTCAGATAGTTCAGAGGTATTTTTGAGCCTTTTTCGTTTTGATATTAAGGGATCATTTAGTAAAGTGTATTAGAAACTATAATATATGCATTAGTTAATGTGTATTATTAGTATCTTATTTAGTACGTCTTTTTGCCTATGTATAAGTAATGCAAGTATTAGTTATACACTCCATTGTGTATTAGTAATACACTCCATTTCATATATATTAGTAATACACTCCACTTCATATATATTAGTAATACAAAGACTTTTAACCCATGCATTAACTTATTAAATGACCTTAATATCCCTCAATTTTTCTCTAAAAATATTTCACAAAAACTTTTCCCACCATTTTAATTTACAACAATGAATAGTTGATTTGAATAACCGTAACATGTTTTTGCTTTGCTTCGAGGGTCTTTACAAAGATTAAAAAAATTTTCTTGAGATTGTTTCTTAATTTTACATCTTGCATTTTATTTTTGTAAACAAACACTTCTTTTATAGAAATTATGTAAGATATATTACTTCTTATACATCAAACTAAACAATGTATAAGAAATAGTACAAGCATAACTAATACAAGTATTACAAATGCAAGCATTACTAATACATTATATTCTGCATTGTTCTTATACACTCTACCAAATGACCCCTAATAATATTTGTATTAATTATGCTTGCATAGTTATGTTGAGATTATTTCTCATGTCATATTTGATTTAGTGTATTAAAAAATAATATAAATTGCATATTTTTTTTAAAAATATTATTTATTTGTAAAAATACCTTTCACAGATATGATAGAAATAATGCGAAAAAGATTGTGAGGAGTAACTGTATCTTTATCCATACATAGTCAATCCCTTAAAATAGACCTAATACATAGTCAATCCCTTAATTTGTTATTTCTTCCGTTAAAAAAGTGATCTATTTTGATTTGACACATAATTTAAGAAAATAAAGAAGACCATCGAATTTAGAGGTATTAAATTAAAGTTATTTCAAATGTATCAAAATATTTTTTAATCTCGTGGTCTTAAACGTGTCATATGAAAAGTTAGAATTAAAGTGAGGCAAAAAATGAGGTCATTCTTTTTAAAATAGATTAAGAAAAATGTCGGCCATTTTTTTTATAAGGGGAAGTAGAATATTTCATTTATATGATTAGCTTAACTACCCAATAGATAAATGAAAAAACACGCAATTTTTTTTTCAAAATTTAAATTGAAAGTGTCTATTTGAACACTTTATTAGAAGTTGAGGTATTCAATTGGAACAAAACGTAATTCAAGTATCTAATTAAAATATCTGACAAATTTAAGGGAACGATTATGTTTAAACCTTTAAAATAAAATATGTTAATTTTACCTTTATTAAACTTTTGGCTTAAAATGCCTTTGTGTTGTATTTTCCATTCAAATATAGCCTCTAACTAGTAAAATAGTTTTAAAACACTCCTCTTACTAACAGTTCCTCCAAAACAAGAACTAACTCATAAAATAGTTTTAGACATTCTTCTTACTCACGGTTGCTTCAAAACAAGAAAAAATAATTCAATTTTTTCCTTGAATTATTTGAAATCGCACAGTTTTGCTCTCTATCTAAAGTGCAAATACTCTTAATTATAAAGACTTAATGCAACTATTTATATAGGAGATTATGAGATTGATTTGACTATTTTAAATGACTATAATGCCAAAACTTATATTTTAATATTATGTAAAATCTAATTATTTGCATTAATTTGTAAACTAAATATTTGTCCAACTATTTTATTTTACATATATTATGGTGGCCCTCTTATGAAACTTGGGATGACTTAAAGTTACCATCAACAATAATGTACCAAGTATAATAGAATTTGATTTCTTCTATCAAATCATTCTTAGATTTAGTATAAGAATTTTATTATTAATGTAGAAAATTAATTTTAAGCAGAGGAGAATTAATATAGCTTGTGTCCAAAAGATAAAATTGGTAGGAGCTAAGGTACGAAATATGGATGGATATAAATTATGGTACTCAAAAGGCACAAGGAATAGGAATGGACACCTTACTAGATTCTGCACTAAAGGAGCAAGTTGTAGAGGTAAGGAGGATCAATGACAAAATGATGGTGATTAAGTTAATTGTTGAAATGCCCATTTTGGACATTATATTTGCTTACGTGTGCTGCAAACGGACTTGAACAAGAGCACAAGAGGGCTTTTTGGGAGGATTTTGACGAGCCGGTGATTAGTGTATTACACACTGAAAGGTTATTTATTAGAGGAGATTTCAATGGACATATAGGGCCTACTCTAATGGGTTATAGCGATGTGCATGGAGTTTTTGATTTTGGGATAGGATCATAGACGGAGTCTTATTAATGTATTTTGCAAGAGCTTTTGGGTAGGTGATAGTTATTTTGAGTTTTTCGAAGAAAGAAGAGCACTTGGTAACCTTATGTAGTATGATAGCTAAGATTCAGATAGACTATTTTCTTCTTAGAAAGTATGATAAAGGTCTTTACAAAGATTGCAAGGTTATTCTGAGTACGAAACTTAAGATCCAACATAAACTCCTATTAGTAGATTAAGAGTCCGAGAGGAAGAAAAAAATAAAAGGATTGTGGATAACTAGCCAAGAATCAAAAAGGATAGCCTGACCAATGGCCAGTGTCCAGAAAATAGGGGATAAATTGATGGTTATGAGGCTTGGATAATAGTATAGCTGTTAAAATGGGTTGGCCCAACCCAACACAGCCCAAGCCTCATAGGCCGAAGAATTTGATAGACTAGGACGGGCCGGCCCTTCACTTTAAAGGGCCTTAAAATGTATGGCCCAACTCAGCCCTAATAGAGGCGCGGGTTGGGGCGGGCTAGCCCTTTATTTTTATCGATTTTTTTTTCAATTTGAAATAATAGATATGAAAATCCATTCACACTTCTAACATATTATTATATAAAGTACATAATTTTACGATGATTTATAATATTTTCAACACCAATACATTATCAAACACATTTGAATTCATTGATTACATTATCTTAATTAACATCAACATTCATCTAAATTCATATATGCAAATTTAATAAGTTGAACAATATCAAAAAGTTATATATCAAAAATTAATAATATATAAAATCCACTTAAAAATATTATCGCTTTGAATTTGGGTAATGTTGTGCAGTTGATTTCGAGTAGCTGCAACAAGTGTTTGAACATTTCATGATGGATGCAATTTTTATATTTATGATTAAAAATTTTAATATTTGTCATTTAGTGCTAAATGAGTAAAATATTGTGTAAGATACTAGATAAAATTTATTGAGTAATCACTATTTATATTTTTAATATTTTTTCCTTACAATTTTCTTTAGTTGTAAGTTTAAATTGAATAACAATAACAAATGAAACATCAATACTTGATGATTAAGATTTAACACTTAATAAGTTAAATATTATGTAGGATATTAAACTTATTCAATAACTACTAGTCTTAATTATTACTTTTTCTTTTATAGTATTCATATATTTTTAATATAAATTAAATAGTATTTTGATCCACGGGCTAGCCCAGCCCAGTCTCAGTTAAGCCTCAAGGGCCAGCAGGCTGACTTGGGTTGGGCTTATAAGCCCCAACTTTAAATGGACTAAAAAATCACAACCCAACCCAACCCAACCCAACCCTTATAACGGGCTGAATTAGGTCGGCCTCAAGGGTCAAGCCCATTTTGATGGCTCTAGATAATAGTAGTGTGTGGATAGTAAGTTACACAGGACTTCTAGTTGTATTAGAGAAATGTTGGAGGTTTTAAGAGGTAGATTGGGGTCACGAAAAGGGGTCTAGTGGTGGAACAGAAAATTCCAATAGAAGATAGAGGCTAAGAAAGTGCACGTGCGAAGTTGTGAAAAATGAAAAAAGATGAGGAACATAGATGAATTAGGAAGGGTATAAGGTGGAGAAGTTAGCTGTTCCAATGACAAAGATAGAAGATTTTGAATACTAGGGTCACGATCCGAACTGGGGCTCAGGCCGTACGGGCATCCCAAATCAATGAAGTCCTGAGATGACTCCTTAGCATTATATCATAAATATAGGCATAAATAAAGTTGCAGAAATGAGTTCATAAGATACGAAGTTCAACATTTGAAATAAAGTAATATACAAACTCTTAAGAACAAAATAAAAAACAAAAACCCAATATCATCTACGAAGCCTCTAACTTTAAGAATAACTCCTAAGTCAGTATACGATGGTGACTATACGATGGTGACTATGTCATAAAAATTATAAAATAATAGACTGAAAACGTAAGAGAAATGAACAATTGCGCTCGGTCATGGGTTAAAGAGTGTGTATGGATTATTACAAATTAAACTCGTGAACCGAGAAAGACCATTTTCCCATGCCCTTTATGGATCAAATATTTGATAGACTAGCCATTTGAGGTTGGCATTTCTTCTTTGATGTCTACTCGTGGTATAATCAAATTCGCATTGCCCCAGAAGACCAAGAAAAGACCACCTTCACTTGTCCCTATGGTATATTTGCTTTCAAGCGCATGCCCTTTAGGTTATGCAATGCACCAACCATGTTCCAACGATGCGTGTTGTCCATTTTTGCGGATATGGTAGAGGATACAATGGAGGTTTTCATGGGTGATTTCTCCGTGGTTGGGGAATCTTTTGATTCTTTCCTTGCTCACTAAAGTAAAGTCCTTGAACGATGTGTTGAGACTAATCTTATTTTGAATTGGGAATAACGTCACTTCATGGTCAAGGAAGGCATTGTTCTAGGCCACAAAATTTTGGTAAAGGGCATCCAAGTGGATCAAGCAAAAGTTAAGGTAATTGCTAAGTTACCCCCCACCTATATCCATAAAGGGTGTTAGAAGTTTTCTTGGTCATGTCGGGTTCTGTCGGCGTTTCATTAAGGATTTCTCGAAGATCGCTCATCCTTTGTGCAAGCTTCTTGAAAAGGAGGCAAAATTCTAATTTGATGATGATTGTGTAAAGGCTTTTAATTGACTCAAGGAACTCCTTGTGTTGGTTCCTATCATAGTAGCCCCGGATTGGTTATTTCCCTTTGAATTAATGTATGATGCAAGTGGTGTTTCTCTAGGTGCTGTATTGGGCCAAATAACAGAGAATTTGTTCCACCCGATTTACGATTCAAGCAAGATGTTGAATGATGCTCAACATAATTATACGATTATGGAACAAGAGTTGTTAGCGGTGGTGTATGCTTTTGAGAAGTTTCAGGCCTTTTTATTAGGCAAAAAATGGTTGTGCACATGGACCACACCACTCTTAGATATCTCATGGCCAAGAAAGAGGCAAAACCTCGGTTGATTAGGTAGATATTGCTCTTGTAAGAGTTTGATTTTGAAGTAAAGGATCAAAAGGGGTGTTAAAATCAAGTATCCGCCACCTTTCCCGCCTTGAATCCAATCACAAAAGTTTGGTGAGATTGATGACGCCTTCCCGAATGAGCTAGTCATATCACTTTTGGGAAACGTTGCACCGTGGTATACGGATTGTGCTAACTATATTGTGAGCGGTGTACTTCCCGACGAGCTCAATCATTATCAAAAGAAACGGTTCCTATTTGATGAGAAAAAATATTTTTCGGATGAACCGTTCTTGTTTAGGGAATCTGCGGATGGTGTGATCCGCCCGTGTGTCATGGAGCCAGAAATAAGATATATTCTTAAAGCTTGTCACTCCTCTTCATTCGGTGGTCATTATGGTGGGATCCAAACAACCACTAAGGTACTTCAAAGAGGATACTATTGGCCTACCCTTCATAGAGATGCTTATGAGTTGGTCAAAACATGCCCTCAATTCCAAATCCAAGGTGGTGTTTCGAGGAGGAATGAGATGTCTCTTAAGCTTAATCTTGAGGTTGAACTATTTGATGTATGGGGGATCGACTTCATGGGTCCCTTTGTGAGCTCATATGGTAATAAATATATCTTGGTAGTCATCGATTATGTCTCGAAGTGAGTGGAAACCATTACCTTACCAAACAATGAAGGCAAGAGTGTCACTTTTTTCTTGAAGAAGTACATCTTTAAAAGGTTCAGGACTCCAAGGGCAATTATTAGTGATGGCGGCTCTCATTTTTGTAATCAGATCTTCGGTGCTTTACTTGATAAGTATGGGGTGAAGCATAAGGTTGATACTCCTTATCATCCCCAAACTAGTGGCCAAGTTAAAGTTTTGAATCGTGAAATCAAGTCCATCCTTGAGAAAACCATGAATGTTAGTCGTACGAATTGGGTGAGACAACTCGATGGTGCTTTTTACGCATATATAACGGCCTATAAAACTCCTATTGGTATGTCCCCCTACAAATTGGTGTTTGGAAAGGCTTATCACTTACCCTTTGAGTTGGAACATAAGGCTTTATGGGCTTTGAGAAAGTTGAATATGGATTGGGAGAATGCTTCAAAATCGAGGGTGAATCAACTTCATGAGTTGGAAGAGTTTTGACTCTAAGCATATAAGAGCTTCATGTAGTACAATGAGAAGATGAAGAGGTAGCATGATTCCAAAATCTTAAACCGAGAGCTTCATGTGGGTGATGATGTCCTCCTCTTCAATTCAAGATTGAAACTCTTTGCGGGGAAGCTTAAATCGAAGTGGTCGGGCCCGTTCGTGATCTCAAATGTTAATCCTAGTAGAGCTATTGAGTTGGAAGATCACGAAAAGAAGAAATTCGAGGTGAATGGGCAACAATTGAAGCACTATCAAATAGGTGGACCCGGAGCTACCAAGGTTGAGTCATTTTGCTTCAAAGATCTAAAATGATAAGTAAATGATATCGTGCCACAACTTTGACTAAGGCGCTTCTTGGGAGGCAACCCAAGGATTTTTTCTTAATATTTTCTAATGTTTTGGATTCACATTTTAGTTTAGTTTTGGTTGTTGTAGGTAATATCATAAAATTTGGGTGCGACAAGGTTGGTTCGGAGGCTTGAAACTAAGCTTTGAACCAAGAACTCTATGAAAAAAATTAGGTACCAGGCTGTTGGAAACTTCTGTTGGACCTGCTTGAGTAGGCCAGCCACAGGTGCGAAATATTTGGGATACAGGTGGCCAAAATTTGAAGCAAAAATCACTGAAGGTTACTTCCTTCACCTGTGCTAGAGTTTCTCAAGCAGTCCAGACACAGGATATGAGCACCTGGAACACAACATAGGCTATTTTCACTGAAGATTGCTGCCTGGACCTGTGCTGGACTTGTTGCAGCATTCTATGCACAGGCCAGGCGCATTTGAGCCGCAAGAGTCACTAGTTTCAGATGCCAAGGACCTGCGTGCACAACTCAGGTACATCTTAGGCGCACGCTGGACGCAGGTACCTTTAACCATGGCAAACAAGCATCTGTTTTAAAAAAAATGGGTTGTATTTTATGGGGCTGACCCAACCCGTTAGCCCAAACTATTTTTAACCAATTAAAAGAAGAGCCAAAAGAAGTAACACTTCAAACTTCTCATTACAGTTCATTTCTAAACGACCTTTTATCTCAACTTTAACATTCTCTCTTTATTTAACAAAAATTGCATTAACATGAATTGAGAAGATTTGTTGCACTTGTTCTTCATCTTTCTCCTCTCTTAAATAAAGAAAAGTATGTTCTTTCATGGTTTCACTTTGAAACTCTCTTAAAGAATGGACATAATGCTTCACACCTAGTGATAATTGGTCATTTAAAGTTGGTTTTTGTGAGCTTACTGGGATGATTATTACTTGCTGGAATAATTATGTTGTCTTTGGTTCCTTGTTTCACTAGTTTGATTCATGATACTCTCTTAAATGAAGCTAGTGCACCATGTGTTAGACAAAATGTCCATTAAACCTTTCTTGCTTGTTTTGTATGGTGGGTGGCTCAAGTATGATAATATAAGTATCTTGAATGTGTTTGGAGATTATTTGGTGAGATGAGCTTGTTATCTTGTTCTTTTATTATCTTTCTCCAAGTTCTTAGTTAGCATGCCCACCATGTTGATTTATGCATTCTAGTGTCCCTATTCTAGCCCTTTTAGTCTTGTTTTAAGGATGATTCTATGATATAATGGTAGATAATGAGATAAATGTGTATCAAAGTGTTAAATCATGTGTTTATGATGTTAAGAGTGTATTTGAAACAAGTTTGGATTCAATTTGAGCATTTAGAGTTCAACTGAGAAAACTAGTGTAACTAGTTTGAGCTAGGTGTTTTTCTAGTCTATTGTGTTGGGTTCTAATGTATTTTAATGAGTTAATAAGGTTGTTATTATGTATTTATATATGAAACAACTTATTCATAATGCTCAAGGGTCAATTGGATCAAGCCAAGGCTAAAAAATATGAGTTAAAGATCAAAGTAAAATTTGCCTATGCTTAGCTCTTGTTTTTATTTCGTCGTGTTGGATGTTGAGTTTTTTGAGCTCTAAATTGTTGTGTTTAATGCTATAGTATGCTCAAGGAATGGATTATGATGATATATGAAGGATATACAAGCTTCATATCAAGTGGGAACAACTCAAAAAGGCTCAGAATGGCTCAACGAAGGCACAATACGCAGATTGATGCACTTTTGGACCCCTGGAATATCTTGGGCATGTGTACCTTGTAGGAGTGGAAAATGGACGTGTACAAAACATCAATGGATTCAGCATATGCCCAAATTATCAACCAATAGGCACGTGTAGCTTCTAACAACAATTAGCATGCGACACACGCTTATTTCGGTGATCCCTTGACTTAGAAAAAATTCTGAAAAAAAATTCTAGCAGTACCGTGCAATAAGCGTACGACACTTTCCCCACTCCACACCTGCCAAAAATGCTGAATCCTTGTCCTACACGACATGGGCTTACCCCAAAGTTATAAATACACTTTGTAAATATTTTTTAATCACTTTTGGACGTCTTGGACGATTGAGGAGGCTACCACAACTTCTTTTTAGGGTTTATATCTCTTTAATTTAGTTTATTTTATGGTTTGTATCATCATTCCAAGGTATTGGATGATGAATATGTCCATTAAAGGCTAAAACTCCTTTTTCGGGGTTAAGGCCACGTTCATGATTACTTTTGTTTTGAATTAGGTTTGTTAATTTGCTTATCATCATTGGTTGTTTGTTTATTCTTGTTTTAACTATTTTAAGGATTAGCTATCCTTAGAATACATCAATTGTCAACCTTGTGAACTCAGGAGAGGGAATAGGGCCATAGAACATGGGAATAAACAAAGATTGGTTCTTGTTTCTTTATAAAATAAGAAATTTGAATTAGTATCTAGGACAGGGATGTACTTAGATTCCTTACTTGATTCATATGTAGGATGATATTTGTAAAGAACTTAAGTGAACTATTACATCCCCGCTCAACGATGTAGTTGTAAGGTTCAACTTAGGTAAATGATTAGAGGTTGGGAAACCGTAATCATGCAATTAACCCTACGAATCAACAATCAAGATAAGCAAGTTAACGAATGAAGTTCAACAACATAGTATGATTGTTCGTAACCCTTAACCCTAGGCTTCTATCCATTGTTTGTCCTAAGTCATTTACTTTTCCGCATTAGTTTAGTTTATTTTTGGTTTAAAATTCTAAAACTTTGTTTTTTACTCTTCTTAATTTGTTAAACTAGAATTGGATAGGCGGCGAACGCAAGTCCCTGAGAGATCGATACTTGGGCTTCCTTGAAGACACTTTACTACTTGACTAGACCACATACACTTGCGTGTGGGCTGTCAAGTTTTTGGTACCGTTGTCGGGGACTTGTAACTAGGCAACTATCTTAATTTTAGTTTAGCTACATTGAGTTGTAAATAATTTAGTTTTTTTTAGTTTGTTTTATTTCTATTTTTCTCACACTCTTCTTGAGATATCAGTCTTGGATAGATGGTTTTCGAGGGATGATGATTCTTGTCATTTTTGTGGAGGACCCCACCATGAGGCTTTTTGTCCAGATTTTGATCCAAGCATTTGGAAGGGCCCTATTTGTTTCTAACCTATGGAGCAACCCATAAGTTGGTGTGTGCTTTGTTACAGTCTGTATCACTCTACAGATATATGTGCTTTTAATCCTGATCCAGTCATGTTTGCGGGCAATGCTCAACAAACAATTAAGGAGGTAGATGCAGAGTTGACCTTCCAACCGGTTGTAGATGAAGTAGATGATAATTCGAGAAAGTCTGAGTACTCAGAAACTAAATTTGTCGAACAGGTTGAGGAGTTACCATTGTCACCATGTCTACAGTGGCTAAGCAAAGTAAATATGAGGAGTACTTTAGCTAATTTGTGGAGCAAACACAAGAATCGCATCCACTCGATTGTCATCTTTATCTTGAGACTGAAATTGAGAAGGTGAATAAAAGTGAGTGTGTAGTAGATAGTGTAAATTCCGAAGTAGGATTGGTCGGGCCTCACTCGAAGCACTTTTCTACATTATGTTTAGATGATATCTTGTCTGTGGAATCATTTTAAAATAGAGGAAGAATGTGAAAAGAAGGAACAAAAATCCTATATTCTTGATTTTACACCGGACAAGCAACATAAAAACACACCTCACTTCAAGGCCGAGTGGTTTACCATGCATATTCTATTACTCGATTCATTAATTTTTGTACCACCACCCTATGAGCGAGGCAAAAAGATGGATGCGAAGTTGGAGGTGAAATTTATATCCTCAAGGTGGAGGAAAAAACGTGATTAGGTCGTGTTGCGACACTAAATTAGGTACTTCTTGGGAGGCAACCCAAGCTTAGGTATGTTTTCTTTTCAGTTTTTTTTTAGTTTTTATTTCACGTAGTTTTTATTTTTGGTTGAGTCACAGGTTTATGGGAAGTTTGAGTACCATAAACTTGAGCTTGAAGCATGGTAAAGACTGAGTGTGGGTCCCATGGATCTCCTTTATGTGTGAAGATGCTACTAGCTAGGCATAGAGGCCTCAGAGAGTATTTCTATCTCTTACTTTTGAATTCACTTTGGGGACAAAGTAGATTTTTAAGTATGGGGTGGGGAAATTCCCTAATTTTGACTCAAGTTAAAAAAAAATTAGGTTAAGAATATGTGAGATATTCTTTTTAGAGTCATTTTTGATTACATAATCCAAGTGGGTTTGTTGAAAAAAGGCATGTTGATTGGTGTGAATTACAATTTTTTGAGATTTTTAGGCTCATGTTTATGACTCTTGTACTTATGGATTAATTTTGAATTTGTGTTATTGTTTGGTTGGAAGTCTCTGATGATCCTATTGAGTTAAGCATGTGCCATGTGTGATGTGAGAATTTTGTACATTCCTTGTTGCATGTGATGTCTAGAACTTGCCCGGTGTATGCGTAAAGCGAAATAAAGAATGTGGGTTTATGAGATGATGTAGGCATTTCTTTGATAGCCTTGTTTTGTACCTTCTATTTGACCTACCCTTGTGCATAATCCTAGTTAACCCCCATTGAACCTTTAGATTTTTCTTTGGTAGCTTCATAAGTAGCCTAATCCCTTCTTTCATAGTCCATATTTGATCCAAAAAAGCTCCTAAGTGCTTTAATGAAAAAATAATTTAGTAAGGAGTTTGGCAAATTGAAGAAGAAAAAAGTGAAATTGATGCACCAAGGTAATAATTATTGGTGTTTATATTTGATTTATGGTGGATTGAAATGATGTAATTGATAATAAAAATATTGCCATGGTTGAGAAAATAGAGAAAAATTAATTCTTTTTGTAGTAAACTATGCGTCCGCCAAGTGTTTGTAAAAATGCTTAAAAGAGATGGGGAAAAACAAAAGGTATGGGTAGATAAAAAAGTGAAATTTAGTTGTTGAATATTGGTTTTAAATGTATGATGTAGTGTATTAAAGCGCTTAGTGAGGTTATCCACTATTCCTAAATAGTTCCTACCCGTCCCTTAGCCTACATTACAACCCGAAAAAGTCCTAATTGATCCTAAGCTTTATATTTCGATAATAGTGGAGCATTACACTAATGGAAAGACTATGGTTCATTGTGTGTAACTTGTGAATTCTTTGTGAGAGTGAGTGTAATTTGATACTTGTACCCATCATGTTATAAATTGCATTACTATGAGTTTTTATGGGTAACTCTCTTAATGTAATGGCACATGTTTGATGAATATGGGTGATTTGTATGATGTCTTTGATTGAATTATATGTATGAGTTTGCCACTAGGTGAGTCAATTCTTGAGGCTAGGATGTTTTAGAGTAGTGTTCATGAGCTTTCAATTGTGTAAATATCATGCTTAGCGTAGTAACTTGCATTCCATATAGTCATGATAGCACTAGCTTTAGTGTTTTGGATTTAGTATAAGTGTAGAGTCTCCTTATATGATGAGGATTATAATTAAGAGTTGTTCGAGGGCGAACAAGGTTTTAAGTGAGGGGTGGTGATGTTGGGTGTATTTATGCATTCTAGTGTCCCTATTCTAGCCTTTTTAGTCTTGTTTTGAGGATGATTCTATGCTATAATGGTGGATAATGAGATTAATGTGTATAAAAGTGTTGAAGCATGTGTTTAAGATGTTAAGAGTGTATTTGAAACAAGTTTTGATTCAATTTGAGCATTTACAGTTCAACCGAGAAAACTAGTGTAACAAGCTTGAGCTAGGTGTTTTTCTAGTCTATTGTGTTGGTTTCTAATGTGTTTTAATGAGTTACTAAGGTTTTTATTATGTATTTATATGTGAAACAACATATTCATAATTTTCAAGGGTCAATTGGATCGAGCCAAGGCTCAAAACACTGAGTTAAAGATCAAAGTGAAATTTTCCTATGCTTAGCTCTTGTTTCTATTTCGTCGTGTTGGATGTTGTGTTTTTTGAGCTCTAAATTATTGTGTTTAATTCTATAGTATGCTTGGGGAGTGGATTATGATGATATATGAAGGATATACAAGCTTCAAATCAAGTGGGAACAACTCAAAAAGGCTCAGAATGGCTCAACAAAGGCACAATACGCAGATTGATGCACTTTTGTACCCCTGGAATATCTTGGGCGTGTGTGGCTTGTAGGAGTGTCCAATGGACGTGTACGAAAATCAATGGATTCAAAAGAGGCCCAAAATAACAACCAATAGGCGTGTGTAGCTCCTAGAAGCAATTAGCATGCGACGCACGCTCATTTCGGTGATCCCTTGACTTAGAAATAATTCTGAACAACAATTCCAGCAGCACTGTGCGATAAGCGTGCGGCACATGCCCCACACCACACCTGCCGAAAATGCTGAATCCTTGTCCTACACAACATGGGCTTACCCCAAAGTTATAAATACACTTTGTAAATGCTTTTTAATCACTTTTGGACGTCTTGGAAGATTGAGGAGGCTACCACAACTTCTTTTTTAGGATTTATATCTCTTTAATTTAGTTTCTTTTATGGTTTGTATCATCAGTCCAAGGGATTGGATGATGAATATGTCCATTAAAGGCTAAAATTCCTTTTCCAGGGTTAAGGCCACGTTCATGATTACCTTTTTTTTTTTGAATTAAGTTTGTTAATTTGCTTATCATCATTGGTTGTTTGTTTATTCTTGTTTTTAACTATTTTAAGGATTATCTACCCTTAAGATACATCAATTGTCAATCGTGTGAACTCGGAAGAGGGAATAGGGCGATAGAACATGGGAATAAACAAAGTATTTTTCTTGTTTCTGTATAAAATAAGAAATTTGAATTAGTATCTAGGACCGGGATGTACTTAGATGCCTTACTTGATTCATATGTAGGATGACATTTGTAAAGATCTTAAGTGAACTATTACATCTCCGCTCAACGATGTAGTTGTAAGGTTCAACTTAGGTAAATGATTAGAGGTTGGGAAATCGTAATCATTCAATTAGCCCTACGAACCAACAACCAAGATAAGCATGTTAACGAATGAAGTTCAACAACATAGTATGATTGTTCGTAAGCCTTAACCCTAGGTTTCTATCCCTTTTTTGTCCTAAGTCATTTACTTTTCCGCATTAGTTTAGTTTATTTTTAGTTTAAAATTCTTAAACTTTATTTTTTACTCTTCTCAATTTGTTAAACTAGAATTGGATAGGCGGAGAACACAAGTCCCTGAGAGATCAATACTTGTGCTTCCTTGAAGCCACTTTACTACTTGATTAGACCACATACACTTGCGTGTGCGATTGGGTGCTTTCTTGTTGGATGACAATAAGAGAGAAATGTATTGTATGCTTGTAATGGTTAATGTGATTCTCATTAGGGCATAATGTGGTCCTTTTTTATGCATCATTTTGAGTCCAATTGATCCTAAAAATGAAATCATTGGTTGAGGGAGTTTGTTGAGAGATATGGCATCCATGGTTTTTATTGGTCTCTATGTCTAATCGGGAGGCATAAATGCTTGTCTTGACCTATGATAGATTAGATGACATCATTCTTAAGGGTATTGGTCTTTCTTGTTTCCATTGGAGGTTTTGGATGTCCTATGAACTAGTTTTGTGAAATGTGAAGAATATGAGATAATTTAGAGCCCAAATGAACAAGTGTTGTAATGAATGAATTCCATGGGATCTAATGATGAAGTTACCTTGCATCTATCAAACAAATATTTTCTTTTCTTATCTTTAATTTTCTTTCTTAACATACAAAATTCCAAAAACATGTTTTACCTTTTTTTTTTTTGGTTTTGTTTTGTTTTGTTTATTTCTCATAGGTATGTCTCCAAGGAAGAACTTGCCACGAGAACCTATAAATAGTAATGCATGGGATAAAGGCAAAGCAAAAGCTACTTCCGAAAGGGGAAAAGAACCAGTCTCTAAAGATATTTTGAAAGTCCCAGATGTCCAAGCTACCATTGATCGTACACAGGAAGTTAGAAAAGAAACAGATCAAATTTGATTTAGTGTGGATGGTGTGAAGGAGTTATATGATGATTGGGTAACTACTCGGGGCTTCAATCCCAAGAAGGTATTTACCATGAAGGGATTTGACACCCATTTCCCTAAAATCATCGCCGAGGTTAAAGAATGGGTATGGGAACTCTTCACGGATATTACGCCTTCCACTCACCCACTGTGCTACTTCCCGGAAATTATTCGGGAATCCTATGCTTCCTACGTTGTTTGGCACAATGAACAAAAATATAAAATACCAATTGCCTAACAACCGTGTCTCAAGAGTGTATTAGTTCAAGGAGTGGAAGTCCCTTGCACGACCTCGGAGATCAATGTGCTCTATTTTGCTTGTCACTTTTATTTCGCGGTAAAGTGCAAGAAGATGATATTTGGCAGACATTAAAGATTTTTGTGGCTTGCTTGGGTGATTGCTAAGGGCCTTCCTCCATGGTCTAATGGTGTAGGTCATATCAAGAGGAGAGATCTTTCGGTTCAAGCCAAACATTTGCTTGGTTTTATACGTAACCTTCTACTCCCCTCAATAAATGACCAAGATGTCATGATTTATAGGGATATCATTTTCGGATGCATCATGGATAAAATTGCTATATATCTGGGAGAGTTGATAGCGGAGATGATGAAGTTACAGTCAAAGCAACCAGGCACTTTATTGCCCTTTTCGGCACTCATATCTATGCTTTGCCTTATTTTCAAAGTCCCGCTACTCTCTAAAATTGATACACATGTTATATGCACCGGAGTCATTGACATCACACATAGTAAGGATGAGTATAACTCTACACACATAAAGAGGAAAGCTTTGGTTTTGGTAGACTCGGGTGCGGAAGGATTGCCGAGCTTAGAGGGAATGGAGATCCCTCTGGATTCTACTCTTGAGGTTGAGACTCATCATGATTCCAATGATACAACTCCATCATCGAGCACCAAACCACCACCTCGGCCCATACAATCAAAATGTTCTTCTACGGTGATGTTTGCCAAGGTTGCTTCCATGACTTTGGAAAACAATGATACTCTTACTTAATTGGTGGCGGACATTCCCCAGTTTATTCAAGATACTATAGCACCTCTATATTTACACATATCAAAGTTAAAGTAGAGAGTGGCCAAGCTTGAGGCAAGGGGAGATTGTGAGAGAGTGGCATCTGTGAGGGCAGACCTTGATAGTTTACGGGTGAAGTTTCACTCCGAACAACCCTCGTTCAGTCTTGATGAGACGGAGATTGATTTTTTTCCAGAGATTTTTAGCTCAGTACTTACATTTGATAATTTGTTCAGAGAAGGTCATGAGGATATTGGTGATGAGGGCGAGGTTGATCTTATAAAGGGGTTACCTGAGGCTCGACAGGTTGAGCTCGCCTTGCAATTATCCAGGGACGATAAGCTTGCACGGATGGTTGGGACTAGTTCTAGAACTCAACATGATGATGAGTCACCCTTCCTATCACACTCGATGAGAGGAGCCTAGTCTGACGAGGTTCCTATGTAGACAGTACGATCATTCATCGACATGGATCCAAGCGCCTAGTGTGCCACAGGAAGTCTCTACCCTCCTCTACTCTCTTTACTTTTGTATTGGGGACAATGCAATGTATTTAGTAGGGGTGGGGTACTTTTATGATTCGTTTGATGGTCGGTACCTACTGTTTCACTTTATGGCATTTGGTTGGACTGATTGAATGAACATACTCTATGTTATGTTTGTGTGTACACGCTAAATTTTTGTCATGTTTATTTACTTCAGCCCTTGTGAGGCTTGTTTTATTTTTTATTATTACTATTGACATTACTTTGGATGAGCCCTTGTTGGGCATTTTTATAATGCTGTTAAATATTGTCTTTTTGTTATTGAATTTGTTTCATGCACTTAATATAAATGTGGTATCTGATTGTGCGCTGCTTGTGTTGCCTTTTGCATATACGTATGATACCCCAAAAAAAGAAATCCAAGCCAAGGCTAGAGTCATGTTTCAAGATCACGCGTAGAACATTATGATTCTTTGGTAGCTATATGAGTTATTTTGATGCATATTAAGGTCTCAAATAACTCCCAGCTGTTAGATGAAACAATATAATCCTTACCGATTGAATTTTGCATAAGAATGTTGCTTTAGTCAACTTCAAATGAGCATATCATTTTCTCCACTCAGAATTTTCTGGATCAAGACCCACCAACCTGTAGGAAATTGAATAAGTTTCCCAACGATTCCAAATTCACCTAAATCTGATACTCGGGCGAGAAGTTATGACAATTTTAGTGAAATCAGTAGCTCAATACGAGAAGCACCGCGTCGCGGTGACCTCAAGAATTACACTCGTCAGTTTCCAGTGAATCACCACGATAGTACCGCATATCGATGAAGTTGCAGTTCCCAATGAAGCACTGCGATAAGCATTGCATCGCGGAGAAGTGCCAGCTCGCACTCATCAATTTCTAGAGAAGCAAAGCGATCCCACCGCGTCGCGTCAAAGTGTATTTTCACACTTGTCTGTGGGATACACATGTATTCAAAATCCAGTGGCTCACCGCGATTACACCGCGTCGCGGTGATGGCCAAAATCAGGATTTTCAGTGACAAAAATTTAGTTCTTTTCATGGGCAGTTGGGTCTTTTTCCATGACCATAATCAGTCCAAAGCACGAGATTAATGCCCTAATAGACTAATTAGTTATTAATTTATTCACATTCCCTCAAATCAAGAACATTCTCCCTCAAATATCAAACCCTAGCCTTCGAGATTAAAGATCAATTCCCAAGAAAATTTCCAAGAAACTTCAAGAATTCAACTACTCAGGTATGTTTGGTGTTCATCCTTGGGTTTTCTTCCACCCTTGGAGTTTAAGAACCCCTTTTTCAAGATGTAAATTATGATTTATATTCTTAAATTGAATTGTGTCCATGCATGTGTTGATTTTATGGGGTTTTGACCAAGAAGATTATAAATTTCAAGTAAATAAACTTGTATGTGTGTTGAATCATGTACTCCTCATGTCATAATCCATGAATTGTGAATTGAATGTTGTAATCATGATATTACCATGTTATTTTTCTCATGTTCAAGAATCATGCTCCCCAAGTGTTTGACAAAATGCCTATATGAATGATTTGTGCATGACATCCTAATTATAATGCTTTAAACTTGTGATATGGTTCTTTTATTTATGCCATCAAGTCCTGGGGATATTGTATACCCAAAATTTAGCTGCTTACTTAGTTTTCAGTCGTAGTAGAATGATCTCGTAGTATCCAAAACAGTCATATTCTGATAGTTAATAGAATCAGCGTGAGTTCAATCAAGCTTAGTACAGTTTAGTGATCTGTGTCGGTTCAGTTTGGAGTAAGATTCAGTACCGAGTGAACCCAGGGATGAGGGGCATTCCTGACAGTATAGGGTTTGACCCTTAGTAGCAATCCCTGAGTTACAGAACTATGTAGCCAGCGTAGAGTGAATTGTCCTCCTGAAGACTAGGGTTGACGCAATCATATATATATTTCATGAGTCTTCCTGCCATATTAAGGTTGACACAACATTGTTAATATCCCATGGCAAGGTGCTCAAACCCTTCCAATCGGGGTCACAGGTTGGACACCAAATCAGTCTATAATCGGGGTAAGTCGGTTAGATAAACACTCCCACAGTTACAGTTTCAGTCTCAGTAATCTGTAAAGAACTCAGTCTGTTCTACAGGACCATGGCTATCAGTTATCAGTTACTCAGCCATCAAAATCCAGTACTCAGATTTAGTAGAATCTTAGATACATGATGTATACCTATATGCGCAGTATTACATGTTCAGTATGTTCAGTAGTTGTAGTTTTGCATGTACTCTCGTCTTGTTACTTCATGATGTACATTGAGTCAGTTATCATCTCATGTATATGAATCCGTACATATCATCCTAACCTCACCTATCATACTAGTACATTCAAAGTACTGGCGTATACTCCCTCTTTGCGATATGTTGTCTCATATCATAGGTTTGAATGCTCGGGTTCCTAACCGTACTTAGCCAGATCAGTCTATGAGTCACAACTACAGTAGTGAGTCCTCATCTATTGGGGATGCGATATTTGTTTAGCCATTATATTGTTTTAGTATTTAGTTATTTCAGACAACCGTTGTGAGTTAGTTGGGGCCTGTCCCATCAACTCTTTTATCTCAGATGTTTAGAGGCTTTTCAGACATTATCAGTTAGCAGTTATTCTACAAATGTATTCAATTTTGATTCAGTATTATGAACTTTATAACATTATCAGTTTTACTTCCGCATATATTTGATGAATATTATTCAGTGCTCACAGTAGGTACCAGTCATGGGTTAGCTTGTGGTTCTTCAGGATCGTAAGCACCGTGTGATGCCCAGGGTGTAGTCTCGGGGTGTTACAATATGTGTCTAATAAGCTCCAAGGGTTTTCTTCAAAACTCGGTTATTTCCTATGAAACTCGATTCTTTCCTAAGGAGCAAAATTTCATTTTCTCTTTCTTTTGATCTTTTATTTTTATTTTAGTTTAGATTCTTTGTCGAACCGAGAGATGATTCACCCATGAGGGATGATGAGGAGACATCCTTAGGTGAAGTATCTTGTCATTTTGGTTAACTAGGACGTGTTTTGCGAAAATTTTGACTTTAAGAAGAGTCGACTGATAATTCACCGAGCTTCTTGATTTAATAAAATCAAATGCATATTTATACAAATAAATTATTTTGATAATAAATTATATTAAAATCAAGATTTTAATCATTATATTTATTTTCAAAATAATCCTTAATTAAAATCTAATATTCCATAGAATAAATATTTAAGTAATCAAATTATATAATCTCATATAACTTAACACGATAATATATAATCGCTACTTAAAATAATAAAATTATGCACAAAAAATATTTTGAAATATTTTTATTCAGATTAAATAAATATTTCAATTTTATTAAAAATAAAAAAAACTCAGGATTAAATTTAGTCGTGGAGGGCAAAAATTAGGTGTCAACAACTACTGAGGATTATTTAACTAGGTTCTAACCGAATATTTGATTTTTTCTTTTAATTAACTGTTTAATCGCTTACGTGTTTATATGTTTCGATTTCGCGATATTTAATTAATTCATAGCATAGCATAATCCTGCACTGATTTATTAAATTATTTTGGGGTTTCGTGGATGTCCGGCCCCTGTTGTTAAACTCCAAATAAAGTGTTGGAAATACGACTGTTTATTAGCACATGAGTCGTGTGATGGCTGTTCGTATTTCCATACCCAAGTCGTCCGCTTGGAAACCTGGTTCAAACACACTCTAGACACCCAGGATAGAGTTAAACCAAAACCCTTTTAGGCTTAAGCCTTGGACAACCCAATACACGAGGGGGTATTGGGCCCAGTAGAAAACTTGCCCTACGTCTATTGATCCCGAGTCAATTACAGATGAACCATATTTACATATTGAAGAAATATATATTTGTTTAATCCAATCTAATATCCTTTGGGGGTCGGGAGAGGGCTTGCTTTACTTATTTTCATGTAAGGATGCCTTAATCGTACACCAATTGAGAAAGGAATTGAAGCATGCCAAGCAAGAAATTGATCGATTTTGACGGTTGCATCTAGAGCACAGTTATACGGCAATCACTTGATCATCAATAGATGTCACTAATAACAAGAAGTGGACAAATCTAAGAGGGCAAAGTTCGATAGAAGAAGTATTCGGGAATTAGTATTTTCTATCCCCTGCGCGGGACATCATTATTTTCTCATGTTATTTCCCTTTCCCTAAAGGTTGTATCCCTTTTGTGCAACTTTTGTTGGCATTTATGTATACCTATGAAGGTTTTTGGCGATAATGGATTGGCTTTAAAAAGGCGTATATTTTCTTCAAAAATCGTTAGGCCTAAACCCTTGGCTCAAAAGGGTCACCCAATTAGGATGCACGTTTATTACAATATACTTGTGTAATATAATTGTTTATATGCTTATACGTGTTATGTTGATTCGAATTAAAGGCGAATTGCTCCAATCCCATTTTCCATCGAACATCTCTAGGCAAAAATATACCTCACTATACAAAAGCCCGACCAAACGTACTCTAAGTCTCCCAAGTTTCTCAAAAAAGTCAGCAGTCATTCTTAAAACTTCCAAAATAATCGCTACCATTTTAGGAAAGTTGACTTTAGAATCAGAAAAAACCATTATAGTTCGAACTACGTAGGGCTTGATTTCTCTCCCTATGAGATACGTAAGCAGTCTTTCGGCCCGACCTCTATTTTCAAAAACTTTGTTGTCCTCCACTTTCTTGAAGGAAGTCGAAAAGTTGAACCTTTCTGACAAATTCCACCTATCCATATCATTGAGCAAAATCTTGTTCATTGAAATTCTCGAGTCATCATTACTTTATGGATCAATTCGCATGAGATAAGGAATAACTCTATGTGTTTACTTCCTACCTTATCTTCTTGCTTTACTTGTTACTAACGGAATCTAACACATCAACGTTTGAGTTATTTTTACTTTGCAGGTAATAGAAACTACTCTTTGTTGGCACAAAATGAACCTACTTCACCAGATCAAAATGACTAAGAGATCCCCTTCTTGACTATAGCTTTGTTATAGGAAAAGAAAAATGACTAGTAGTAAAACTGGACTCTACCAAACATTTTTCAAACCTGTAAGCAATGGTCTCGAGGATGGAATAAGGAAAAATGCTCAAGGATGGAATAAGGAAAAATGTGAGGGAATAATTTTCCAAGACAACCGGGATCATGGAAGATTAATTAGATGAAATATTATTGAATTGGACCTCCACTCCACTCATGACTCATCGTCTGTCGTATAACAATATCTTAAAACCTGCCATTGTCATGTCATGTCAAGAAGCAAGATAATGATAGCCCTAGAACAGTCAACAGAAGAGTGAAAGAGTTTGAGAATCAAAGAAGCCTAATCTAGAGGAAACTGAGGTGGTTAACTTGGAAGGCGATGACTAAGGGAATTGGATATTTAATCCTTCGTTCTATCAAGAAAAATGCAATGCAAATGTCATGTTATCCATATAAGTGCTTCTTTATATCCTAGTAAGATAGATAAGAGTATTTTAGGTCCATTATGAGTTTATATATGAACTACGTTTGATCTGAATTCCCAAGAAAGGGATACGTAGGCGGCCTATGTCGACTTGGGTCAACCCTTTAGCATAATTTATCCCTTCCTTACATGTATGAACTACGTGATGACCTGAATTCCCAAAAAGGGATACGTAGGCAGCCTATGTAGGCTTCGGTCAACCCATTAGATTTTACTATGTATCCTTAGCGTAGTCCTAAACTATGTTTGACCTGATTCTTGCTTCAACGGGATACGTAGGCTCCCCAATGGCACAGTCATATAACCTCAGAAAATGGAAATTGGGGCAGAATTTTTGAGAAGGAATCTCAAAAATTTAAAAGAGGAACATCATCTTCCAAAAACAAAGAGAACGAAGACTAACAAAGACTTCAGATCTTCATGGGCTGATATCATCTCAAGCAACTGGGGCATAAATTTCGAGGAGGTCCTCAAAATTTCCACTAGTATATTGAAATATATTTCAAATCCCCCAGCATAGAAGTCAAAATTGAGTTTTGGAAATCACCAGTCGTGATAGAGTCTAGATAGACTAAATCTCCGGCTATGACAAAACTTCTGATAGAGAGCCTCAACGATGATAAATCCCTGAAGACCCTCTGTCATATCAGATATAGTTAGAATTAAGTGGAGGACGTTCATTGAGCTAGCACATGACATGACTGGCGGAGATTTCCCAAAACTTTTACAGAAATTTTTGAAACTAGTTTCTAAAAATTAAGACTATTTTCGAAAATCTATGCAAATTTTTTTACTCAGTGATCGCCTAGGTATCTATTGGGATGGGGAGTCAGGGTGGAAGTTCCAATATGACGGAGTACCCAAAAGATAGCGAGGAGAAAACCAAGGAGCGAAGGAGGTCAACACGAAGTAGTTTTACTCAAAATTGATCATTTCTCTGTGGATGCAGGGATCAATACACAAAAATGAGAGTCTTTTTCAAAAATCCTCCAGCAGGTTGGGAACTACACCAGAGAATATGATGCTCAAGAGTGGTATTTTCGGGTAGCGCAAAGATGGGTTAATACCCATTTATCAAAGACCTTTTGAATTGTCTATCTCATTTCATGAGACCATGAAGGACAAACAAAGACGCTTTTTCTTCATTATGAATATTGTATTTTAGAATTTTCCTAAAAAATAGTCGCTAGCAAAAACGACTTTGTGTCTACTAAATATTTACCTTGAGCGTAGGTACAGTCAAGGGAGTCGACACAATAAATAAAACAATAAAAAAGATCACTCAATAGGATGAAGAGCAGAAAGTCATCTTTAAAATTCGTCTTGGAGCGAAGCAAATGGTATTTGAGTAATCCTCAAACAAGGACTTTGCCCCATTTACTTGCATCCGATGGATTTTATATTTAATTATTTCTTCAATAAGAAATGATTAATATTGGAATAAGTCATTCAAATCATGATGCTCAGTATTCGACATTAAAATGTCATAAAGCTTGACTGTAGTCGCCAGTGAGAGCGACATTATGTCTACTAACTGTCTACCTTAAGTACAGGTACATGTAGAAAGCAAAACGCAGACAAATGATTTAGGTGAAACTATTTTCAAATCATCGAAAGAACCATTTTATATCATCTCATTTACCGAGAGGTCTATTTCATGCCATTGCCGAGAGGAACATCTCATATCATCTCATTGGCAAGAGTGCCATTTTATATCATTGCTAAAAAGGCTATTTCATGCCATTGCCAAGAGGGCAATTTCATAGCATTGCCAAGAGGGCCATTTCATAGCATTGCCAAGAGGGGAATTTCATGCCATCACCAAGAGGGGAATTTCATGTCATCACCAAGAGGGCCATCTAATATTTGTTGACATACGAGACACAAATGCTGGCATCGAGGATATCATTAGCATCTAATATCTGTTGACATGCAAGACACAAATGCTGGCGTTAAGGATATCATCAATATTTCATATCTGTTGAAAAATTAGACACAAACACTAGCGTCGAGGATATCATCAGCATGCAATATCTGTTGACACGCGAGACACAAACGCTGGCGTCGAGGATATCATCAGCATTTCATATCTATTGACACGCAAGACATAAATGCTGACTTTGAGGATATCATCAGCATTTCATATTTATTAACACGCGAGACACAAACATTGGCATCGAGGATATCATCAGCATTCAATATCTATTGACACGCGAGACACAAACACTGACGTCGAGGATATCATCAGCATGCAATATTTGTTGACACGCGAGGTACAAATATTGGTGACGAGGATATCATCAGCATTCAATATTTATTGACATGCGAGGCACAAATTCTAGCGTCGAGGATATCATTAACATTTAATATCTATTGACACACGAGACACAAATGCTGGCGTCGAGGATATCTCATCATTTTATGAATCAACATCTGAGTGCTTCAAAAGCACATGATTTAGAAGGATGTTTGTAAGTCTCTATCTGAAAGCGAACGACATATGAGATTTCTTTAAAATTGACAATTTGAGGATCATCTATGAGTCATATTATTTGAAATAGGATAGTGTGCAAGATTACCTCCGAGTTGATATCCCATAGGTCATCTGTAAGACGCAACAACATTCTAACCGAATAGTGTGCAAAGTTGCCCAAAAATTGATAGTCCGAAGGTTATCAATAAGTCGCAACTAAATCCTTACCAGATAATATGCAAGATTATCAAATTGATAAGTCCAAGGGTTCTCTATAAGTTGCATCATATCCAAGACTGATTATGTGAAGGATTATCCAAAGATTACCAATTTGAGAGATATCTATAAGTCATATTGTATCCAAGGTCGGATGATGTGCAGCAATACGTGAGAACTAGCGATTAGAGGGATATCTGTAAGTCATCTCTTATCCAGGGTTGGATAATGTGCAGGATTACCCAAGGGCTAGCAATTTAAAGGATATGTGTAAGCCGCCTCATATCTAACATCAAATAATGTGCGGGATTATTCAAAGATTAACAATTCAAGGAGAATCTATAAGTCGTATCGATATAAAAGATACGCAAGACTTATCCAATGTCATACACAAAGAATCATTATAAAAAATCAGAGAGGTTATCATTCCATATATAACTATCATTATAGGTGACAAAAGGGTTGCCGAATCAACACAAGATTACACGGTTGCAGGGACCGTTCTACATAAAGTATCATCGGTGTCCAAAAAGATCACCCCACTTTGAAAGACATATTCAACCGAAAAATAAGATAATTATGCAAAAACCAAGAGAGTTGTTGTGTCTATTTTTGCAAACAGTTACATGAAAGGGCGACTTCACTTTTCAGGCAACAACTCATGTAGAGATATGGTAAAAGACTTCATACCTCTTTCGTGAATTATGTTTAGCGCTAACCCTTTTATTTGAAACATTATCGAGAGCATCCAAGAGGATGAAAATCTCAAATCAAAACCACAGGTGCGGACAACTCCAGATAGGATGCAACATAACGCGTAACTCTTTTTTAGCAGCAAAACAGGACATAGTCTAAAGAGGGACGTCAAACTCTTTGGACGCGAGCTAAAGGTTGATCGCCACCACCATCCAACCACACCCCTGTTAGAAGGCATGTAGGAATTTTAGGATATTCTAGTTTCAGCTTCACCTTTGGGATATTTCTAAACTCATAACGAGGGTAACTTTCTCTTTCTTTCAAATTCGGGGGACAACACACCTAGAGTTTTGGAAATTATGTCCAGGTAAGTTCTTGCCTATGGATGTGAAGGATCCCACTTTCATGATTAAGAGGTTGCAAGACTCTTTTCCGCAACTTGATCAACTTGTCACCCATCCTAAGCCAAAGATTGTCTGAAATAAAAGACTATCTTTTCTACTGATTGAGTCAAACTACAAGCAGTCTGATTTCCTGAGTCTTGGGGATATGTAGGCTGGGATCTATGTAGAAAATTTGACTACATTCGATCCTCCCCCTAAATCCCTTTATTCTCCAGTGTTTCAGTTTCATCAAAAACTCTAAAACCGAGATAACTGGTGAATTTTTTAAAAATCATGTTTTAAATCTAGCTTTATGAACTACAAGTGGCCTGAATTCTCATATAACCTGAGATATATAGGAAACCTGATACCAGGGTCTGGCCATAACTCCATGAAACTAGTGCGAAAGTCCACCTCTTTCAGATTTGAATTTGTGGTCAGACAAAAATTAGGAATGTCAACCTCTCTTTGCCCAGGGTTACTTATATCCACCCTACCCAAAGGGAGGGGCAGTAGTTATTGACACCTAATTTTTGCCCTCCACGACTAAATTTAATCTTGAGTTTCTTCAATTTTTAATAAAATTGAAATATTTATTTAATCCGAATAAAAAAATTTCAAAATATTCTTTGTACGTAATTTTGTTATTGTAAGTAACGATTATATATTATCGTGTTCAGTTATAGGAGATTATATAAGTTGATTACTTATATATTTATTCTATGGAATATTGGATTTTAATTAAGGATTATTTTGAAAATAAATATAATGATTAAAATCTTGATTTTAATATAATTTGTTATCAAAATAATTTATTTGGATAAATATGCATTTGATTTTATTAAATCAAGAAGCTCGAGATTAAAAGAAGTATTAATTCGTATCGAATTTCAATTTAATTTAGCCAATCTATTAGATTTGACCATAATTGAAATCAAATTGGCCATAATTGCAATGCAATCCGTCAATTGATTTTTAATTTGGTCAAAATTAAATGAATCTAACTAAATTTTAAATTCCAATTGGGTTTATATTTTAAATAACCCCAAAATTCCCAAAAATTCTCATAACTTCTACCTAATTTCCAAAAAAATAATTTCAAATTGTACTACATTATACTATTCCCCCCCCCCCAACTTTGTCCTTTCTCAATTTTGAAATTCAAAAAATTGTACTACATTGTACAATTCTCCCCCACATTATCTTTCACCTCACCTTATCTTCAATTGCAAAAAGACTCGTTAATTTCTTTTTCTCCCACATTGGTGGATGACAAGAAATAAATCATCATCCTTTACTATAAATACTTTTCTCCCACATTAGTGGAAGAGAGAAAAAAACCTCATTCTCTCCTATAAATACTACCACTACTTTGGTAGAAAAGTGGGTGAAAAAGTAAGAAAAAAAAAGGCTAGAAAGGTGAAAAAATTCTTTTGAGCAAAATAGATATTTTTATTCAGTAAAAATTTTTGTTTCATAGAGTTAGTCGGCTAATCAAAATTTTTGAGTTGCCGGCAACGTTTTCTAGTGGTGGCTGATTCCGACGAAGCTCGTAGTCTCGTTTTACTGCCCCCATAAAGGTAAACACATCTTTCCATTTTTTTAGTCTTATTATCATTTTCTTCTTCTTCGTAGTTCGTAGTTATAATTTTGTTTGCTGGAATTGTTTGCTGTAGAAGGCCTTGAAGGTCATAGGATGTTGTGGTATCGATATTTCAATTATTTTCATATTCATTATATAAAAATAAGCTAGCAATAGTTGTACGTTCCTTTTTTTGACTTTATTCTTTGATTATAATAGATAAAGTTTCAATCTTTGCTTAAAAGATGTACTTATGCTTTGTTTAAACTTATTGTTGGTGGATATATTTATTTTTAGCATGTAAAGTTGTTTTCTTTATGTTGAAAAGAATAGTTAATATTGATTGTTTCGCCTTCTCACCTTATTCTTTGATTATCTTGTATAAAGTTTAGTTCTTTGCTTGAAAAACATATTTATGTCTTGTTTAAACTCATTGTTGGTGGATATGTTTGTTTTTAGCAAGTAAAGTTATTTTTTTTATGTTGAAAAGAATTGTTAATATTGATTGTTTTGCCTTTTGACCTTATTCTTTGATTATTTGGGATAAAGTTTAGATCTTTGTTTGAAAAATATACCCATGTCTTGTTTAAACTCATTGTTGGTAGATATATTTGTTTTTAGCATGTAAAGTTTTTTCCTTTATGTTGAAAAGAATAGTTAATATTGATTGTTTTGCCTTTTAGCTTTATTCTTTTATTATTAGGTATAAAGTTTTGATCTTTGCCCAAAAAACATATTCATGCCATGTTTAAAATCATTGTTAGCGGATATGTTTGTTATTAGCATGTAAAGTTGTTTCTTTTATGTAGGAAAAACAGTTTCTATTGTTTGTTTCGCCTTAATAAAATAGAAATTGATTAAGTCAAGAATTTATCATTTATTTGCTAATTATTTTAATGAATTTCAAAATTCTCATATAAGAGATGAAGTGCTAGCTTTATTTTCTATCCAAGATGTTTATTTCTCTTTTGTTCGCATGTTGTCTTGTCAAAATGATGAGAAAGTTTGGACTTTTGTGGCTAAATAGAATTATTTGGATATTTTTGACTCATGCATAGTATGATTGTTGAATGATATTTTACTTTTAGAGATGCTAAACTTTTAATCTATTTTCTTACTCCCTTTTGATTGTTATATGTGATCTTTGTGTGTGTAAAGACTTGATTCATGTCTCTCTTTGATTCATAATATCAAAACAGAATCAACGATATCTTAGAAATATAAACATAGGTCATTACACGTTTTCAATAAAATTTTGGTTGTAATTTAGATGTATGAATTTTCGTGAATGTCGCCTTAATTGAAATTTTAAAATTCTCTTTGTTGAAAAGTTAATCTTTATTTTCTTTTGTTATATGGATTAGTGTCAATGTTTGTTTAATTTTAGAAGTCATGAGTATTTTCCTTGTTACCTCATCCCTTTACTTTCGCAATCTTACTTTGTTTGTTTCTAACATTAATTCATTGAATATGACCTTCTTCCTTTTACCTTTATTCATTCTTGTATGAACATAAATCATGAGGCATGTAAGTGGGTGTCTTTGTTTTGCATTTTATTTGTTGACTCTCATTCTTGTGCAAGTGTGCTTATCATTGTCATTCAAAAATTGGTTCTTGATATTTTATTTTGCTTTAAAATATGTCACTTTTATGCCTTGAACGTATATTAATTTCTTTACCTATTCTTTTCATGCAAAAATTGTCTCGAGTACAAATGGACTCCTCTCCTCTTACATTTCGTAATGGATCAATAAGTCTCACCTCTTCGAGTCAAGTTCGATGTTTAAACCCGAGGTCTACTACATGGTGTGCGGGTTCTAGAAGATAGACGAAGAAAAAAATGGGTCAAAACCCATTGATGAGGTCACTAAGAGACTTGAAAAGTATCAATTTTTTTTATTTATTGTCTTCTTTTTATTTATTCATTCATTTGGGCCTCAAAGCCAAAGTTATATTTAATACAGGTGAGGCAGATTTTGGGCCTCAAAGGTTCGAAAACTGGCTTAGGATAGGTTGTGGGATTAAAACCCAATATTTAGATTAGGACAGGTGCAAGTGGGCCAAAAGCCCAATTAGATTAGGACAGGGTCTATTGATTTTGTCCCAATGGCCTAAGTCTTTTATTTTCTCCCTTTACCGTTTTACATGCTTTGTTATTAATTTGTTTAGACTTAGTTAAAATCTCTACTAAGTCGTCCAAATCTTTTTTACACAAGTCTTTTCCTAAAATCAATTACTTTTCAACAATCAATCTTTCTTTTTGAAGTTAGTCAAAAGATATTTTAAAACAGTCTGGATAACCGCAAGTTAGCGGATGTTTTAGGTTCCTTAAACCTTCCTAAAACGTTAATAGGAATCGCTTACTCAGAATCTTCAAATTTTAAATGATTTTTCTGATTTGGATTGTTTAAAGTATCTAATAAAGGTTTCTTAATTTCTTTCAAAATTAAGTGGCGACACTTCTAAAAGTTAAAATTTCCGCAAAATAGAAAGTAGCAAAATTTTGAAAATACTTTCAAAATGTCATTGACAAGAAATGGAATAATTTTGAGAAAAAACCAACAATATAGTTTTCTTTTTGAAAAAAATCAAGGATGTTTTTGCGCTTTCTTTTGAATGAGACCATTAAACTCAATTTTTGGCTCTCTTTACAAGGATGAGTCGTTGACTCAGAGTAACTTATGAAGCTCAAATTGCTTGAATTGGTTGGGAGACTAACTTTTTGCCCTATGAGTACGATGCCATGTGTGGTGAGATTTTTGAATAATTCGTGTACATATGTGTAGTTTAGAACTTGCCCCGAATGTATTCAAAGCGAAATTCTAGGAAAGCTTGGTTTGGAGGATGACCCAAGACCCTTTTTGACCTGTCACATAGCCAAATTTCCACCTTAACATTGTTTCCTAGTTAACCCATTTGAGCCTTTTTGTCCATCTTTCTTTCTTATTGAAATGATAACCATGCTAAAAACACCTACACCTTTTTGAAAATCTCTCTTTTGGCACTTAACCTCCTTTGATGCGTTGCATAACCTCTTTTGATGCGTTGCATGATTCTAAATAATAGATTATAGGCAAAGGCCTAAGTTTTGGGGGGTTGTATAGTTGGGAGAAGATGATAAAAGAAAAGACAAGAAAGGTGTATGTAAAGTTGTCAACATATGTGATTAAAAAACAAGAGATGTGCTTGATGATAAAGTTGAATAGCCTAGCCCATAGAACTTGAAAAAAATTTGGATGAGTGAGGGGCTAAGAAGGGCTTATAGGTAGAAAATCACTTAAAAAAGTCAATGAAGTGAGAAAGAAAATGGTGGCTTTGAATTGTTTGGTAAATGTTAAACAAAAAATTAGAAAAATATGGGAAATGATTTGAAGAAGAATAAGGTGGGTAGTTTGAAAAATTCGGGGGTAGAAAGGATTGAGCGATTGCATTGAAGGAGATCTTTCAGTCACTTGATCCATATATATTCCTTCCCGCACCTTAAACCTTCATCTTGACCCGCAAGACCTTGGTGATTCTAGACAAAGAAAGTCTACATTAGTGGCAAAAAACACAAAGGGTCTCAAAGGATCAAAAACTAGATTAGGATAGGTTGTGGGCCAAAAGCCCAATATTTAGATTAGGACAGGTGCAAGTGGGACAAAAGCCCAATTAGATTAGGATAGGGTCTATTTATTTTGGTCCAATGGCTTAAGTCTTTTATTTTCTCCCTTTCCCTTTTTACATGCTTTGTTATTATTTTTTTTAGACTTAGTTAAAATTCCTACTAAGTCGTCCAAATCTTTTTTGCACAAGTCTTTTCCTAAAATCAATTACTTTTCAACAATCAATCTTTCTTTTTGAAGTTAGTCAAAAGATATTTTCAAACAGTTCGGATAACCGCAAGTTAGCGGACGTTTTAGGTGCCTTAAACCTTCCTAAAACATTAATAGGAATCGCTTACTCAGGATCTTCAAATTTTAAACGATTTTTCTGATTTGGATCATTTAAAGTATCTTATAAAGGTTTCTTAATTTCTTTCAAAATTAAGTAGCGAATCTTCTAAAAGTCAAAATTTCCGCAAGACAGGAAGAAGCAAAAGTTCAAAAATACTTTCAAAATTTCATTGACAAGAAATGGAATGATTTCGAGAAAAAACCAACAATATAGTTTTCTTTTTGAAAAAAATCAAGGATGCTTTTGAGCTTTCTTTTGAATGAGATCATTAAACTCAATTTTTGGCTCTCTTTACAAGGATGAGTATTTGACTCAGAATAACATATGAAGCTCAAATTGCTTGAATTGGTTGGGAGACTAACTTTTTCCCCTATGAGTATGATACCATGTGTGGTGAGATTTTTGAATAATTCGTGTACATATGTGTAGTCTAAAACTTGCCCTACGTGTATTCAAAGAGAAATTCTAGGCAAGCTTGGTGTGGAGGATGACCAAAGGCCCTTTTTGACCCGTCACATAGCCAAATTCCCACCTTAACATTGTTCCCTAGTTAACCCATTTGAGCCTTTTTGTCCATCTTTCTTTCTTATTGCAATGATAACCATGCTAAAAACACCTAAACCTTTTTGAAAATCTCTCTTTTGGCACTTAACCTCCTTTTATGCATTGCATAACCTCCTTTGATGCGTTGCATGATTCTAAATAATGGATTATAGGCAAAAGCCAAAGTTCGGAGGGTTGTGTAATTGGGAGAAGATGATCAAAGAAAAGACAAGAAAGGTGTATGTAAGGTTGTCAACATATGTGATTAAAACACAAGAGCTATGCTTGATGATAAAGTTAAATAGCCTAGCCCATAGAACTTGAAAAAAAAATTGATGAGTGAGGGGATAAGAAGGGCTTATAGGTAGAAAATCTCTTGAAAAAGTCAAAGAAGTGAGAAAGAAATTGGTTGCTTTGAATTGTTAGGTAAATGTTAAAAAAAAAGTTAGAAAAATATGGGAAATGATTTGAAGAAGAATAAGATGGGTTGAAAGGATTGAGCGATTGCATTGAAGGAGGTGCTTTAGTCACTTAATCCAGATATATTCCTTCCCTCACCTTAAACCTTCATCTTGACCCGCAAGACCTTGGTGATTTCAGACTAAGTAAGTCTACATTAGTGGCAAAAAACACAAAGGTTCGAAAACTAGATTAGGAAAGGTTATGGGCCAAAAGCCCAATATTTAGATTAGGACAGATGCAAGTGGGCCAAAAGTCCAATTAGATTAGGATAGGGTCTATTGATTTTGGCCTAATGGCTTAAGTCTTTCATTTTCTCTCTTTCCCCTTTTACATGCTTTATTATTAATTTGTTTTGACTTAGTTAAAATTCCTACTAAGTCGTCCAAATCTTTTTTGCACAAGTTTTTTCCTAAAATCAATTACTTTTTAACAATCATTCTTTATTTTTTAAGTTAGTCAAAAGATATTTTCAAACAGTCCGGATAACCGCAAGTTAGCGGATGTTTTAGGTGCCTTAAACCTTCCTAAAACGTTAATAGGAATCGCTTACTCAGAATCTTCAAATTTTAAACGATTTTCTGATTTGGATCATTTAAAGTATCTTATAAAGGTTTCTAAATTTATTTATAAATTAAGTGGGGACTCTTCTAAAAGTCAAAATTTTCGCAACAGGAAGAAGCAAAAGTTCAAAAATACTTTCAAAATGTCATTGACAAGAAATCGAATGATTTTAAGAAAAAACCAACAATATAGTTTTCTTTTTTTAAAAATCAAGGATGTTTTTGAGATTTCCTTTGAATGAGACCATTAAACTCAATTGTTGGCTCTCTTTACAACGATGAGTCTTTGAGTCAGAGTAACTTATGAAGCTCAAATTGCTTGAATTGGTTGGGAGACTAACTTTTTACCCTATGAATACGATGCCATATGTGGTGAGATTTTTGAATAATTCGTGTACATATGTGTAGTCTAGAACTTGCCCCGAGTGTATTTAAAGTGAAATTCTAGGCAAGCTTAGTTTGAAGGATGACCCAAGGCCCTTTTTGACCCGTCACATAGCCAAATTTCCACCTTAACATTGTTTCCTAGTTAACCCATTTGAGCCTTTTTGTCCATCTTTCTTTCTTATTGTAATAATAATCATGCTAAAAACACCCAAACCCTTTTGAAAATCTCTCTTTTGGCACTTAACCTCCTTTGATGCATTGCATAACCTCCTTTGATGCGTTGCATGATTCTAAATAATGGATTATAGGCAAAAACATAAGTTTGGGGAGTTGTTTAATTGGGAGAAGATAATCAAACAAAAGACAAGAAAGGTGTACGTAAGGTTGTCAACATATGTGATTAAAAGAAAAGAGATGTGCTTGATGATAAAGTTGAATAACCTAGCCCATAGAACTTGAAAAAAAATTGGATGAGTGAGGGGCTAAGAAGGGCTTATAGGTAGAAAAAAATTGAAAAATTCAAAGAAGTGAGAAAGAAAATGGTGGCTTTGAATTGTTTGGTAAATGTTAAACAAAAAGTTAGAAACATATGGGAAATGATTTGAAGAAGAAGGTGGGTAGTTTGAAAAATTTGGGGGTAGAAAGGATTGTGCGATTGCATTGAAGGAGGTCTTTTAGTCACTTGATCCATATATATTCCTTCCCGCACCTTAAACCTTCATCTTGACCCGCAAGACCTTGGTGATTCCAGACTAAGTAAGTTTATATTAGTGGCAAAAAACACAAAGGGCCTTAAAGGTTCAAAAACTAGATTAGCACAGGTTGTGGGCCAAAAGCTCAATATTTAGATTAGGACAGGTGCAAGTGTGCCAAAAGCTCAATTAGATTAGGACATGGTCAATTGATTTTTGCCCAATGGCTTAAGTCTTTTATTTTCTCCCTTTCCCATTTTACATGCTTTGTTATTAATTTCTTTAGACTTAGTTAAAATCTCTACTAAATCGTCCAAATCTTTTTTGCACAAGTCTTTTCCTAAAATCAATTACTTTTCCACAATTAATCTTTCTTTTTGAAGTTAGTCAAAAGATATTTTCAAACAGTCCAGATAACCACAAGTTATATGACGTTTTAGGTGCCTTAAACCTTCATAAAACATTAATAGGAATCGCTTACTCAGAATCTTCCAATTTTAAATGATTTTTCTGATTTGGATCGTTTTAAGTATCTTATAAAGATTTCTTAATTTCTATCAAAATTAAGTGGCGACTCTTTTAAAAGTCAAAATTTCTTCAAAACAGGAAGAAGCTAAAGTTCGAAAATACTTTCAAAATGTCATTGAAAAGAAATGGAATAATTTTGAGAAAAAACCAACAATATAGTTTTCTTTTTGAAAAAAATCAAGGATGTTTTTGAGCTTTCTTTAGAATGAGACCATTAAACTCAATTTTTAGGTCTCTTTACAAGGATGAGTCTTTGACTCAGAGTAACTTATGAAGCTCAAAGTGCTTGAATTGGTTGGGAGACTAACTTTTTGCCCTATGATTACGATGCCATGTGTGGTAAGATTTTTGAATAATTCGTGTACAAATGTGTAGTTTAGAACTTGCCCCGAGTGTATTCAAAGAGAAATTCTAGGCAAGCTTGGTTTGGAGGATGACCCAAGGCCCTTTTTGACCCGTCACATAGCCAAATTTCCACCTTACATTGTTCCCTAGTTAACCCATTTGATCCCTTTTGTCTATCTTTCTTTCTTATTGTAATGATAACCATGCTAAAAACACCTAAACCATTTTGAAAAACTCTCTTTTGGCACTTAACCTCCTTTGATGCGTTGCATAACCTCCTTTTATGCGTTGCATGATTCTAAATAATGGATTATTGGCAAAAGTTTAAGTTCGGAGGGTTGTGTAATTGGGAGAAGATGATCAAAGAAATGACAAGAAAGGTGTATGTATGGTTGTCAACATATGTGATTAAAAGACAAGAGATTTGCTTGATGATAAAGTTGAATAGCCTAGCCCATAAAACTTGAAAAATAATTGGATTAGTAAGGGGCTAATAAGGGCTTATAGGTAGAAAATCTCTTGAAAAAGTCAAAGAAGTGAGAAAGAAAATGGTGGCTTTGAATTGTTTGGTAAATGTTAAACAAAAAGTTTGAAAAATATAGGAAATGATTTGAAGAAGAATAAGGTGGGTAGTTTTAAAAATTTAGGGGTAGAAAAGATTGAGCGATTGCATTGAAGAAGGTCTTTTAGTCACTTAATCCATATGTATTCCTTCCCGCACCATAAACCTTTATCTTGACCCGTAAGACCTTGGTGATTCCAGACTAAGTCAGTCTACATTAGTGGCAAAAAGCACAAAGGTCCTCAAAGGTTCGAAAACTAGATTAGGATAGGTTGTGGGCCAAAAGCCCAATATTTAGATTAGGACAGGTGCAAGTGGGCCAAAAGACCAAATAGATTAGGACAGGGTCTATTGATTTTGGCCCAATGGCCTAAGTCTTTTACTTTCTCCCTTTACCCTTTTACATGCTTTGTTATTAATTTGTTTAGACTTAGTTAAAATCCCTACTAAGTCGTCTAAATCTTTTTTGCACAAGTTTTTTCCTAAAATCAATTACTTTTCAACAATCAATCTTTCTTTTTGATGTTAGTCAAAAGATATTTTCAAATAATCCGGATAACCGCAAGTTAGCGGACGTTTTAGGTGCCTTAAACCTTCCTAAAACGTTAATAGGAATCGCTTACTCAGAATCTTCAAATTTTAAATGATTTTTCTGATTTGGATTGTTAAAATTATCTTATAAAGGTTTCTTAATGTCTTTCAAAATTAAGTGGCGACTCTTCTAAAAGTCAAAATTTTCGCAAAACAGGAAGAAGCAAAAGTTTGAAAATACTTTCAAAATATCAATGACAAGAAATGGAATGATTTTGAGAAAAAACCAACAATATAGTTTTCTTTTTGAAAAAAATCAAGGATGTTTTTGAGCTTTCTTTTTAATGAGACCATTAAACTCAATTTTTGGCTCTCTTTATAAGGATGAGTCTTTGACTCAGAGTAACTTATGAAGCTCAAATTGCTTGAACTGGTTGGGAGACTAACTTTTTGCCCTATGAGTACGATGCCATGTGTTGTAAGATTTTTGAATAATTTTTTTACATATGTGTAGTCTAGAACTTGCCCCGAGTGTATTCAAAGCGAAATTCTAGGCAAGCTTGGTTTGGAGGATGACCCAAGGCCCTTTTTGACCCGTCACATAGCCAAATTCCCACCTTACATTGTTCCCTAGTTAACCCATTTGAGATTTTTTGTCCATCTTTCTTTCTTATTGTAATGATAACCATGCTAAAAATACCTAAACCCTTTTGAAAATCTCTGTTTTGGCACTTAACCTCCTTTTATGCGTTGCATAACCTCCTTTGATGCGTTGCATGATTCTAAATAATGGATTATAGGCAAAAGCCTAAGTTTGGATGGTTGTGTAATTGGGAGAAGATGATCAAAGAAAATACAAGAAAGGTGTATGTAAGGTTGTCAACATATGTGATTAAAACACAAGAGATATGCTTGATGGTAAAGTTGAATAGCCTAGTCCATAGAACTTGAAAAAAAATTGGATGAGTGAGGGGATAAGAAGGGCTTATAGGTAGAAAATCTCTTGAAAAAGTCAAAGAAGTGAGAAAGAAAATGGTGGCTTTGAATTATTTGGTAAATGTTAAACAAAAAGTTAGAAAAATATGGGAAATGATTTGAAGAAGAATAAGGTGGGTAGTTTGAAAAATTTGGGGGTAGAAAGGATTGAGAGATTGCATTGAAGGAGGTCTTTTAGTCACTTGATCCATATATATTCCTTCCCGCACCTTAAACCTTTATATTGACCCGCAAGACCTTTGTGATTCCAGACTAAGTAAGTCTATATTAGTGGCAAAAAACATAAAGGGCAAGCCTATGGTTCTATTCGATGTACTTGAATTTCTTTGTGAGAGTGAGTGTGAATACTTTCTGTATTTGATCTCCCTTAAGAATTGAAATGTCTTTTGTGTGTAGAGATAACTCTCGTATGTGAGCGGCTTCGGTACTTTTGGGTAGAGGGTGACGTTTTACTAGCGATTTGGGTAAATGAGTGAAATAAGTTGCATTGTAAAGATTGAGACAATCTTTGATGATTTTGTGTCTTGTCTTATGATTTTTTGTGGTTTGGAAAGTTCATTTGATACAAACTTGCATCCTTGCTTCATAAATAAGTGCTTATTGAAAAGTTTTGGTTTACTTATTGCCAGGACATGTTTTGAAAGTGTTTGTAGAACTTTGTTAGCTTATTCTTTTAGTATTGATTTCTTTTGGGTGGATTTGAGTTAGATACCCTATCTCATTGAATTATTCTTGGTTGCTTGAGGACAAGCAATAATTTAAGTTTTGGGGATTTATAAGTCGTCAATTTAACGACTTTCTAGAACCTTTCAAGCCTAAGTTATCATATTTTTCCATTGATTTGGTGGTAATTTCTTACTTAATGCTCATTTATGTAGGTAAAAGTAAAAAGGGAATATGGTCAAGTCATTCAAGTCAACAAGAGACCAAATGTGAAGGAAAAAAGTCATCCGCTTCGCATCCACTTTACATCTGTTTTGGAGCTGCTAACCATCTTCTCTCTATCTGCTCGTCATCCACTTTGGATCCGCTCATGCAGACCAAAAGCAAAGTGGCAATTTTATAATTTTATTAAATGTGTAAGTGGGGACTAAAGAAGGTTTTCTAGCTCATTTTTCAAGACCTAGCTTTCATTTTTCATGCTATCCTTTTTTTTCATCTTAGCACCTATCTTATCATCTTAGGAGAACTTTGTATTAGTCTTGACTGAAAAATATATGTGAGTGATTCCCAAGGAAGAATTAGTGTTTTTTCATTGAAGAATTATTGGAAATCCAAGTTTGGAACTACATTCTCTTTATTTTTCATGGATGAATTCAATGATAACTTTGGTATATTTTTACCCTTTTTATCTATGAGTAGCTAATTCTAAATCTTGGGGTTATGCTTGTTTAGTTTGTGGTAGTGCATGGGTGTTATCTAATTATTCTCCTAATTAGTTATTTGTGATGGGTGTTGCATTTATTCTATGATTTAACTAAGAATTGGGGGTTGCAAACCCCAACCATCCTTGAACCCATGTCATTCTTGAAAGCGGGGACATGGGTGAGGAATAAATGCAACCAATAACTTGATTCATATCATTTAATGACATCGCTTAGACATAAGGATGTCAATTGAGGCAGTAGATGTGGAAAATTGTCACACTTGTGAGGTGTTCGAAAGAACCGATTTGTGAAATTTGGTGTTGTAATTGAAAGATTGACATCAATACATTAACATCTAGCCTACCCATGACTTTTAGCTAAAAGTTGGATAAATTGTCAAGTACCCATGCATGAACCCACTCCTAGAATTGCATTACCCTAAGGCTTATTCTCAATTGAATTCACTCTTAGCATTTTTTAACGGCAAGATAGTGCACTAAAATTGAAGTAGTTGTCTTTTATAAATACGTTCAAACTAAATCTCCTATTTTACATTTATTTTTGTTTTATTCACACTACGGGTCATCTTTTAGTAGACTATTAATACTCTTGAGTTTTGAATTCCATGATTTCACTCCTTGTGGATTAGACCCCAACCTAAGTTGGGTTATTATATTAACAACGATCGCTTACACCCATTCAAGAGTATAATTTGATCGTTATCAATCACCTTGATGGTTCATTAATTGATGACCTTTATAACGAACAACTAATAGATATCAATTACGCAATGCCCTTGCCAGTTTTAAGTATGACACTGCAAAAGGCAAGAGAACTATTGAGAATGAAAACTGCACTCTAAAGGAATAGATGAACCAACATGGTGCAACCATCCTAACTCCTAAGTCAGAAGTACTTAAACTCTCCATCGCTGATAGAAAAAAACTTGTTTGTGATAATTTTTTAAAAATTGAGTCTGCTCTTAAACGAAAAAATGAATGTTGATTCACTGAGAAAGAAAGGATTAAAAATCTTAATGAAAAAACTCTAGGTTAAAGAGATTTAGAAAGAGCTAATCGGTAGACTTAATCCTCAAGAATTGTTAATCATCTAAGTAGCAGAATCCACAGTGAAAAGGTTGGACTAAAGTGTCACACAAAATCTATTCCCATATAGGATCTTTGTTTTATATATGGAAAGCTAGTACATCCTACAACTAAGTGTTCAAAAGTCAATGAAGAGACAAAAGAAATATAGAATTTGTTAAAAAAAAAAAATCAGATCTGTTAAAAGAAACAAGCTCACTTCATCTGATAAGAACAAGTTCAAAACTATGAAAAGAACCTGATTTAGGTTAGCTTTAAATGGTAAGGCTACTTCTACCAAAATTAACAGGATATCAATATATTGACAACATGGGCTACAAGATATTTGATATACCCTTTGATCATAAAAAAGGACCCAAGCTTGTTTGGGTGCCTAAATCTAATTTCTAAATTATTTCTAAGTAAGAGTAAAAGGTGATACAAAATATTGGTATATGAATAGTGTTTGCTCAACACACATGACTAAAAACAAACAAAAACTCCTTTCATTCACCTCTAAAAAAGAGGAGATAGATTCATTAGAGATGAAAAAAAGAAATATTACTGGTGTAAAAAAATTTGAAAGAACTTAAAACAAAGCTTTAGAGAAAATTTATCATGTTGAAGGGCCAAAACACAATCTTCTGAGCATCTCTGATGAACTATGTGAAAAAGACATAAAGTACATGTGTAAGGGGGAAGCAGGGTAAGTTTACTAAAATGTAAAAGATACTATAGAAAAAATTGATGCTAGAAGTGATGAAGATGAAGCAGGAGATTATACAGTGGAATAGGTTTCTCTATCTATTCCTTCTGATGAACAAACTAAGGGCACATTGATAGGAGAATTATAAAACTATTACTGGAATAAAGAAAGTATCCAGGAACAAGTTCGATAGGAATAGATGGGTTACAAGGAATAAGGTAAGGATGATGTTGCCCGGTGGTCCAAGGGTATAATAAAAAGAGAAGTCTATAGGAAAGAGTTTCTCAAGGAGTTCAAGATGAAGGCAACCAATATTCCAAGCCAAACTACATTTCTCCTCTTTATTTAAACAACCCATAAAATCAGTCTCTCTTCCTCCATCACTTTTCTGATGGTATCAAACCCATAGAAACAGAATCATTCCCCATTTTCTCATTTTTTTTGGCAAAGCTCACACTAAAACAAACACTAGAGACAATAAACTCACTCAATGTCATTGCACCAAACATCAAATCAACAAGTATGAACATCAACTACGACAGTGTTCATGGTGAAATTACGTAGTTTGTCTCACTGGTAGTGATGGTGTTATAGTGGTAGATGATGAATATGGAGGGAGTAAAAATGGGAGAGAAGGGCGTCGACAGTAGCGGTATTGTGATGGGAGATGATGAAGATAGTGGAGGGAGTAAAAATGAGAGAGAGAGGTGACTGGTGTAAGGTTTAAAATAAAATTAGAGAGTTTGACTCTTGCAAATATATTAGATAGAAAAATATTGCTACTTTTAAGGGTGTGTCTGGTATGAAGGAAAAATATTTTCTATGGAACATATTTTCCTAGAATTTTTTTTCCTGGAAAACAAGTTGGTTTCTTACTTATATTTAGATGTTTGGTTGCTGAGTTGAAAATATTTTCTAGTGTTTGGTTGGTGAATGAAAAAATATTTTTTAGAAAATAAATTTTAGTGTTTAGCTAAAGAGTAAAAATATATTTTAGAAAAATAATTTTTGACCCTGAAAAATATTTTTTTAGGGTGTGATCGATATGAAGGAGGGAGAATATTTTCTAGAAAAATAAGTTATTTTTTTACTTATATTCTTGTGTTCGTTATGCAAATTGGGTAAGCATATATTTTCTAAAGTATTTGTATATATTTAACAAAAATAATGAGAACAAATAGGATTAAAAGGATGGGATAACACTACCAAAAAAAGGGCCATTAGCCACGATTACAAAAACCGTGGCTAAATTAACTAAAAAATAAAAGTTTTTCTACACTTTATAAAATGTGGTAAAATTATCGTGGGTAATTTAGGCGGGTAAAAAATATTTCCATTCCCTCCCTTTATTTTTTATTTGTCCCCAAAGATACAAAAGACTAATTTTTCCCACTTTTCTCAGAATTCTCAACCAAAAGAACTCTTTTCTCCCAAAAATACTCTACACTTGATTTCTCCAAATTGATAATCACGTCTTTTGCTTGAGGTTTCTGAAAATTGATTTCTTCTTCATTATTTCTGGCTTAGATAGCAGCAGAAAGTAGTAAAAGTACTTCGTCCAGGTAATAAATCTTTGCAATTTAGAGTTTTTAAGGTTAAAATTGAAAATAGGGTTCAGTATTTTTCTTGTTTATTGAAGTTTTTAGCTTTTGAAAACTGTAATTTGATGTGTTTTGTGGATTTTCTAGTTGTTAAGAATGGGAATTTTGATGGGTTTTGTAGTTTTTTAGAATGGAAGTTTTGATGGGTTTTGATGAGTTTTCTAGTTGTCAAGAATGGAAATTAGAGTTGGGTTTTATGAAATCTGTAATTTTGATGAGCTTTTGTTGGTGTCTACCGTTCATTCATGAACTAGTCTATTTTCTTGCGATCTTTTTACTTTGTGATGTTTCCCAAGAGAGTCGAGAAGACTCGTTAACTCTCATATTTCTGTTTTAGTGAATAATAATTTCAAGAGTTAAAAGTTTATAAATATTTTTCCTTTATATTTTTCTTTGTATAAAATCTATGAGACGACTATGGTTTCAACGATTTGGTTTTCTAATCTCTTGTATTGATGATATTTGTTTGAGTGTTGCTTAAGCGGAGCAACATGGTCAGTCAGGATTTATATAGCCCGTCCAACTTACTGAGGATTGAGATATAGTTGTCGTCGTCATATTGGACTAACCTACTATCTTTGTTTTGATTTTCCTTGTGTACTTGATTCAACTTGAAGATGAATAATCAATCTAAATTGTAACGCGTTTCCAGACATAACAAAGTAAATAAAAGTATGATCTTTCTTACTAAGATGTTAGATAAGATAGTCACACTTTAACAACATGCTTAAAGTTGCTTTTGGTTCATCGTTTCTGGTGACCTCGACTTATCTCTTTATTCTTACTGGTTCGTGAAGTGGAAAGTCTATGAACCACTGAAAGAGGATTCATTTACGCCAGTGCTTCACCATTTCAACAACCCTAAATTTCATCTCGAGTTAAACGTTCCAGAGGTAATTACTATCTCTTAAACATAATCAATTTCCAAATATCGATCGATATTCAATCTTCTTAAATCTTTCGTCTATTGGTGAAACAATGTTACTTCAATTTCTTGATACGATCTTTATCATCACCTGTGATGACTATGTAGTCAACATAAACCACCAAATACATGCACATATCCAGAATGTCGATAGACCATACCTAACTATGTTGAACTTAACAAACTAGGCTTAGAGAGACTATTTCAGACCGTAGACTGACCAGTGCAATTAACAAACAAGACCACCACTTGTGTATAAAGCAAATATCTCTTTGATCATAGCCTGCTACCATCCAAGATGAAATAATGCTTCACTGATATATAATTAACCTTTTGTTACTTTCTATAATCCAAATGTCTTCTATGTCGGCACTTTTATTTTGAGCTTCTACAAAAAATTGAGATTTTTGTTAATAGCTAGAAAATGGGTTGGAGTTTGATATTGTTGTTATCATGAATTTCTTTTTCTTATGAAATAAATTTTAGGATTTTGGTGGGTTTCGTAGTTGTTAACAACTTGTTGTTACTTCTTGTTAGAAAAAGGCTCATTTGGCCAAGTGTTGCATACCTCACCAAGAATTCGAGAAGCACACAGTGAAATACAAGGTAATTTAGTTTTTTCTTTTCCATTTTTGGTATATCTTTGAGACAGATTTTGAAAAAGAATTATTGAGAATGTTCCTCTTTGATTAAAGATTCATATTTATTATTAACATGTTGGCTTGCTAGTCTTTTAAATAACCTAATCATTGTATGTATATATGTATGTATGTATGTATGTGTATATGCATGTATGTTTTCTTTTGACATAGCATTTCATACTGCAAAAGCTTTAAGTACAAAAACTTGATTTGAGACTATTTTTTAGATGTTTGCATCAATGGACTTTGGTTCACCATTATCTTGTGATTTTTTTTAATTTTTAATCATTGTTTAAACTAATGTTAAGGTGGAATGTTTAAAGTACAAACTGATTATTGGTTTTGTTCCTCTTTGAATCCAATGGTATTCTGCAACTATTAGTAAGAGTTTTAATTTTGTAGAACCTTATTTGAATCTAGTGGATGAGTAATTGTTTGTTCTATGAGAAATTTTATCACTTAAATTTATTAATACTTAGCCTTATTTCTCATATATATTAATTTTTCATATATGGAATAGCTACATTCCGATATGATTGGCAAGAGTTGGATTTGGAAGCCAATTAAATCGAAAGAATTCTCAGATGGTGTAGTCCAATTTTTGAACTTTGCCTTTTCAAAAGCGTCTGTAGATGGAAAAATTTCATGTCTGTGTACCATATGTGGATTTTCTGTTATGCATAATAGAGCTGAGGTGTGTAGTCGTCTTCTTCAAAAAGGATTTCCAGAAAAGTACATATGTTGGTTTATGCATGGAGAAAAACATGTAGTTTCTAATGTAGCATCAACATCCCGATTACAATCTAAGTCGGTTAGACAATATCCGATGCAAGATATGTTGAGTGATGTTTTTGGAGTCTTTGATGATAATAATTATCAAGATTCTGGTCAATCATATTCATCAGATAATGACCATTCTTGGAGTGCTGAAGGTCAAAGTCAAGAAGAGAGAGACAAAATTTAGGAATTGTTGGAGGATTGGAATCAAGAACTTTATGATGGTTGTGCAAAATACAGTAAATTGTTATTCATTGTTCATCTTTATCATATTAAGGTCCTATGTGGTGCAACTGATAAAACATTCTCAATGATTCTTGACCTGTTAAAGGATGCTTTTCCTCATGCAAAACTACCATCATTATTTTACGAGTCAAAAAAGATGATCAAGAGGTTGGGTTTGAGCTATGATAAGATCGATGCATGTCCGAATCATTGCATGTTATACTGGGGATCACCCGAGGACATAGATAGAGATAAGTGCAAGAAATGCAATACTTCTAGGTATACATCATATGACAATGACATTGATACAAATGTTGAAATTGATGACCAACAAAAGAGGAAGCTAAAGACAGCGAAAGTGTTGCGGTACTTCCCACTTATACCTATATTGAGAAGGTTATATATGTTCTCTAAAACTGCAGAACTCTTGAAGTGGCATGCTACAAAGGCTATCCAGATGGTTTATTACGGCATCCCAGAGATGGCAAAGCATGGAAACATTTTGATTCAGTCTATCCCGACTTTGCTTTAGAGACTTGTAATGTGCAATTTGCTTTAGCTACGGATGGTTTCAATCTATTTGGGAATCTAAGCTCTACTGTTAGAATTTGGCCTGTGATGTTGTACATTTATAACTATCCTCCATGGTGTTTTATGAAGCAAACTTCTCTTATCATGTCGATGATAATTCCTGGTCCTAAAAGGCCTGGTAAAAACATTGATGTTTACTTACAACCTTTAATTTTTGAGTTGAATCAGTTGTGGAATGGTGTGAGTGCTTATGATTCCTCAACTAAGGAAATGTTTCAATTGCGTGCTGCGTTGATGTGGACCATAAGTGATTTTTCAGGTCTTGACAACTTGTCTGGATGGAATACACATACATTGTTTGCTTGTCCATCATGTAACGTTAAAACAAATTCTACGAGACTTAAGTTTGGTAGAAAAAATTACTTTATGGGACATCGGCGGTATTTACCACCTGATCACAAATATAGGTACAACAAACAGTCGTTTAATGGTTTTGAGGAGCATAGACCTGCGCCTATTCCACCATTAGGTTCAACCTTGTTAAGGAAGATTGAGGGGAGTCGAAAGAGGCCTCGGGATGATGGTACAAGTGAGATTAGTCCCGATCAATGGAAGAAAAAAAGTATCTTTTGGAATTTAGAATATTGGGAGAATCAACTTATTCATCATTGTCTTGATCCGATGCATATAGAGAAGAATGTTTGTGATAATGTATTGTTTACTACACTTGATGACTAAAAAAAATCAAAAGACAATTTGCAGGCCCGTAAAGACTTGCAAGACATGGGAATTAGAGAAAAGCTTCATCCATATCCTAATTCTTCTAATGAGGAGAAGACGAAGGTAGTGGATTAAATAATTACTCAATGTTTTTTTTTCAATTTTGTGTTTGTGCCCCTCTACTACTGCTAATTGAATTGATGTTTGAGAATTACAGAAACAATGTGCACAAAATACAAAAAATAGAAAGAAACTTAAAGTTTTGCATGCCGGGTGGTAGCAAAAGCAATGCAAGGAGAGGTCATCAGATGGTAAGTTTCTTAATCTTAAATTTTATTTGAAAATAATTTTATAAAATGTGTTTCATGCTACTTATTTTTTATTTATATATACTTGGTTAATTGTAGGAACAATAATTGGGAAGATCTGTGTGTCGAAGTGAGGTTATTTTGTCAACTTTACTGAAGAAGGATGGCAATTTTTTGAATGAAGAAGGGAAGATTTTAGCTGTAAGATTCATTACTTGTCCATATTCAAATTTCAATAGGCATATGCCAAAACATTTTAGCTTTCCCTTTGCATTGATTGGTTGTTGATTGAAAAGGGTGGTGGCTTGAGCTAAGTCGTAAATAAAACGTATAAAGCCTAATCATCTAATTGGATTATATGCATAGATAAGTGAGACACGATAATATATTGGACTGAAGCTTCTCTATAAATACATACCAACTTTCTTCCTTAGCTATCGTGACAAAAACCTAAGCATATTTTGCTTCCTTCAATATGTAGTTTAGGGGGTATGACAACTCATTTATGTTAGTTCTCCCAGTATTGAGAGAGCTTGGTAATTAGTGGTTTTGCAAATTCCCGCTTGATTGCTGATTACTACAGCTGCTGGATCAGGAAGAGAAACGGTATGTTTATTTAACCTTAACTCATGGTTATGCTCGTATTTGTGTCAGATCACTCCTATTATCATAAATTAATCTTGGAGATCTGGTGCAAGTAATATTCTTCATGGATGTGTTTACTTAATCTGTAATTACTGTTGTTCAACTTAACAAGATTCCTTCCCACCATCTACTATCTACCCAGAAAAAAGAAGAGAAAAAACATTGAATTGTGTATGATGTTGGTACTTAAATGTAAATTGTTTTTTGATAAGTACATTCAATAATGAGATGATCGATTTCTTGTGCATATCTGGATGTTGACTAGTTTGAAGTTGATCAAGGTCGAGTAAAATGGTATTAGACTTTTGTCTTAATGTATGCAATTTAAGGCATAGATCTGAATGCAGTAGAAATTATTGTTACATAGATGATATGTTTAAGACTCTTTACATATTATCCTAAACTTTTGCAGATTCTTGTTGTAAGCTTTGTTTCAAACAATAATTGCTTAATAACCTTAAGTGAGGACTGCGGAGTATAGCTTAAGGGTTTCCGTTCTTTAGTTTTAAGCATTTTAACTCTGCTGTACCGCAACAAGGAAATGTTGTTACCTAAATTTGCTCACAAAGATCCTGGGGTATTTGTTAATTATTCGGACCGTTCCTTGGTTTATGGGGAGAAGATAGGGCATTGGTGGCCCTGGAATATCCATTTAGTGTGTAAAGAGAACCTGAATTGTTTATTATATCCTACTGGGGACATACGTGCATAGGAAGATGATGGCTTGAATAAAAATGTCATTTTTGTACTTATCCACTAATAAAAATATTATAGAAAAAGAAAAGTATGTCTTGAGCCGGTGGTCTATTGGAAAAAACCTCTCTACTTCATTTGAGGTAGTAGTATGGGTTGCGTACACTGTATCTATTTAGCTAAAGCTGTCATGGAAACTCTCAAGTTCAATATGGCTCTAATTCTCCTTCTAGTATGCAGAACAACTCTTACTCAACTTAGAGAAACTATTCTTGGTTCAATTATTCCCTTTGATGATAACCCTGTTATACCTGGCTAGAGTGAGGGTGAAAAGTTAAAGTCCTTCACTCTTTTGGGCATTGTTGTATTACTTCACTCTTGTGCTATTACTCCACAGGAACTAGGAGAATTCTGAGTCAAGCCTACTTCAATGAATTAGGAACCTAATGGCAAAAGTCTCCTATTGGCAATGAAATTCAAATTGTGACAAACTCCTATTGTTGTACTTACAATACAGGTTTAGATATTCATACCATTCTCGGCAGGCAACATTTTGCTAGTACTTTGCTTGTAGTATACACTGTGTATGTTGTTGTGTGTTGTTGTTGTTGTAATTGCTTGAATTAATACCCAACTCTATTTACTCAGAAGTTTTATTGGTATGAGGATATCTTATTTATCTATTTACTTGTAGGATAAAATATCGGAGCATCTACCTGAAGATCAAGAACTTGCTATCAGTTATGGTGTTCCTTTGAAGATACTCGCTCATCCTAATGACGCCATTGGAAAAGTGTTTGGACCTGAACATTCTGGACGTGTACGTGGTTTAGGTGGTAATGTTTGTCCTTCAAAAGCTTTTGAAATGTCCAGAAATAGTCATTTGAATCTTGGTAGCTCAAGAAGTATATCTCGTCAACGTGTTGAAGACCTTGAGAAACAGGTAGAAACCTTGAAAGAAAAGTTGACCGGATATGAAGAGACCAAAGAAAAGCTTGTGTAAAATGAGAATCACTTGGCAACTCTTAATAGTTTTTTACAATCTAAATTTGGTAGTGAGTTGCCTACTTTGAACTAATCTTCTTAGCCTTTTGTATATTTTGAAACAAACGACATTCTAACATTAGTATTTGGGGTATCTTTTATGAATATTTAAGGTTTGGACCTTATCTTTTGTGACTATATTGAACAATGTCATAACTTTGATAATTATGTTATAATTAATATCAATTGTGTATAATGATCAATTTATAAGTGAATGCTTATCATTATTCAAGAATTAGTATCAGACTATCTACGTATTTAAAAGGTAAACAATTGCAATATATATATATATATTTAAAAAGAGTTGGGCACTTTTGCCACGGTGCAAATTTATATGAAAAAAAAAAAATTGAGAACTTTTGCCATGGTTAAAACCGTGGCAAATTTATATGGAAAATAACAGAGAACTTTTGCCACGGTTAGAACCGTGGCTAAGTTATATGAAAAAAAATGTTTCTTAAAAAATGGATATTTTTGCCACGGTAAAAGCCGTGGCTAATTGATATGATAGAAAAAAAATTGAACAAATTAACCATGGAATGACCATGGCTAAATGCACCGAAAATCGTGACTAGTAAAATATTATCATGAACGTTAAAACCGTGGCTAATTTACTCGCCACGCCCCTGTTGGACACATCTTAACCGTGGCTAAAAAATCCTGGCTAAACTTGTTAGCCACGATTTTTGTACCGTATAGCCACGGTTTTGCACGTGGCTAAAAGGCGTTTTTTTGTAGTGTAAGAAAAAAAATTGAATTTCTTTTTCTTAAAATAAATTACAAAAAAAAATAAATTAGGAAGGAGGTTGGTAGGTGGGGGTTGGGGTTGTCAAAATAGGTAGTAGGAGTGGGGTGGAGTAAAAAAATATTTTAATTTTAAAAAAAAATTAACTTTTTTTTCGGAGGGGGATGTGGGGGGGGGGGGGGGTAGTAAGGGGGAGTGGGGTGGGATAAGAAAAAAATTCTTTTTATAAAAAATAAATTTAAAAAATTTAATTTTTTCGGAGTGGGGGGAGGGGCTAAGATAAAAGTTTGAATTCGCTTGAAAAACTTAAATATTTTTTTTGGAGGGAGTAGGGGTTTGACTTTTGGGTTAGGGATGATATAAGAAAAAAATGTAAAATATTTTTTTTGAACGGGGGTGGTAGGGGGTGGAGGTCGGGGTAGAGGAGTGAGGGTGGGGTAAAAAAAAATTAAAATTTATTAAAAATTTAATTTTAAAAAATTAATTGTTTTTAGGGGAGAGGGGGGAGGGGGAGGGGGAGGGAGTTGGTAGGGATTGGGGGGGAGGGGAGGAGGTACGAAAAAAGTTTGAATTATTTTTAAAAATAATAAATTTTTTTTTTTTTTGGGGGGGGGGGGGTTACTTACGGGTTTGAGTTTTGGGTAGGGGATGAGGTAAGAAAAAAAATTGAAATATTTATTTTGAATGGGGTGGTAGGGAGAGGGGGTAGGGAATTGGGAGTCGAAGTAGGGATGAGTGATTTTGAGAGTTGTATGAACATTTCAACTTAAGAGTGAAGCTGAAAGAGGATTTTGAAAAATGTTTGTCATTTTTCTTAGATTTGATAAAAATAAGTTGATTTGAAAAATATTATCCAAAATACTTAAGCCAATCTAACATGAAAAAAATGAAAAATATTTTCTGAAAAATGTTTTCCTGACACACCCTTACTACGATTTACAATTTTTTAAAAGTGTTGTTAGGAGTTATAATTAAGGGCTTGGATTTCTTATGCTCAGTAATTTTTTCTAAAATATATATGCATCAAATAATGCTTAAATGATATGATGGTGTAACCGGTCATTACACTCAGACCTCAACTTATCACTATAATCTTATCGGACTAAGCAATAAAAGGTGGGTCTTCTTCTTCACTCTCCATCTTATGCTCTAAGCAAATTTACAAAAAGGTTAGTGTATACGTACAATGCATGGATGAAAGTTATGACTGACTTTAATTAATGGGATTGATTGTTCTATTATTTGGTTGGTGGGACAAGGACATGAGACCTGTGTCATACTAAAAAGGAAAAAAAAAATACTTTCTCCGTTCCATTTTATATGTCGTCATTTGATCGGGCACAAAGTTTAAGAAATAAGGAAAGACTTGATAAAGCTTACCAAATTATCCTTTATAAAAAAATGTGGTAATATTTATTTTTTTTAATTAAGTGGGACCAATAAGGGTAAAAGGGTAATTGTATCTTTAAAAAGTTGCCAAATAAGGAAAGTCGACACTTATTTTGGGACGGATTAAAATGAAAATGATGACACATAATTTGGGACGGAGGGAGTAACAAATAGGATATCACTTTTTTTTTTTTTGCGTGTATAACATTAAAATAAAAACACTTAATTGATCTTTCTTCCTTAAAGTTAAATTTCATTTCATTTAATATAGAGGTTCAAGATGTGCAAGTCAATGTGGATTAAACAGTGTCTTAGTCTTTTTAATTATTTCCGTAATTCTAGATTATAAAATTTGTGTAATTATCAAAACTAATCAATAGAAGTCTTTTCTTTTATGTATTATTACGATGATTTTATCTAAGAAATCAAACCCAATATCTTTTTTGATACGTTGATAAGTTATTTTATAGGAAAATTCTATAATTATATAAACAAATTTTATTTTTATACATAAGAAATTTGAAAAAAAAATAAAAAATTCTTCTATTCATTTTATAAGAGAGTAAGAAATCTCATTTGTTCATGTTTAAAATAGAATATTTTTGGAACATTCTAGCCTAGTCACTCTAGTATGGCTGATTGGATAAATTATATTTTTAGTCTGATTCTTGATTTTCCTCATGTTGTTGCTTCTAATATTACTATTTTGGGAAAAGATATCGTTTCCACCTCAAATTATATCCGAAAAATCGAAGTCACATCTAAATTATATTAGTGACCTATTACACACCTAAACTATAAAAAAATGAAACTATTTACACCCTGTCAGACTACCATCACTTGCATGTGGTGTAGTGTTTTACACGCGCTACCACGTCAGCACCACGTCAGTAAAAAATATCACTTTTTTATAGTTAAGGTGTGTAATAGGTCACTTATATAGTTTAGGTGTGGATTCGACTTTTCGACTATAGTTTAGGGTGGAAACGATGCTTTTTCCCTTAATATTTTTAGCCATTTACTTTTGTTATTTAATAGGCTGGACACACCTAAAATAAGTGTAACACACGCGCCTTAGAATGGGGGTCGCGGGGAGGTAATAATATCACTTTTATTTAGTTAAGGTGTGTAATAGGTCACTTATATAATTTAGGTATGACTTAAACTTTTCTTAAATAATATAGGGTGAAAATGATGTCTTTTTCCTACTATTTTTTATGTTGATCATTCAAATCATTCCCATAACCTCATTGGCACCAAGCGCGAGGAAATGCTATACATTTGGTAATTTCTGAAAAAATCAGAATAAAAGATTCCATCAAAATGGCTAAATCTCATCGCATGTTTCAGCTTAACTAATCTTCGAAGTGAAGTGCTTCCTCGAAAAAAGAACTACACTATAAAACTTAAATTTCAAACTTATAATTAAGAATAAAAAAATTATACGAGCAAATCATGTTGAATGATGAAAAAAGAGCATATATATACTTCTTTTTTTTTTTTAGTTAGTTATAGAGCGGTTAAGGTAAAAAAAAAGAAAACAGTGTATGTCCCGATTTGTATAGCATTCTTTCAAGAATGTGTATTTATTTATAATTAAAAATAATTTAATTTTAATTTTTTTGTTTCTTAATAAAATAATATATAATCACACAAAATAATTAAACAGTGTTTTAATATAAGTTACTCCCTCTGTTTAAAAAAAATGACCTACTTTGACTTGACATAAAGTTTAAGAATATAAATAAAATTTTTAAATTTTATGACTTTAAATTAAAATTGTGTCAAATGTACCAAAATGCTCTTTAATCTTGTGGTCCTAAATATGTTACGTAAAAAATTAAAATGAAAATATTATTAAAATAAAGAATTTTTTTTTTTTTTTAAATGGAGTAAAAAAAAAAGTAGGTACGAAAAAGCCTACTTCTTCTTCAAACTTTTTACTGTGGTCAAATGAATCATATATATATTGGATGACACCCCTAGTTCTTTTTTTTCCAAAACAACTTTTCTGTATGTCGGTGAATGAGGTAAAGTCCAAGATTAAGGTACGATGGCCAGGCTGTTTAATGTTTGGTAGGATAAGATTTGCAGCTTTTTAAGATAAGTCCATTCACCTGACTTTATGGTAAAATCTACTTAATATATAATCATAAAATTGTCCAATTATTTTGTTCACATGTTTGGTATGGTCGATCGTTATTTAATGTACATCTGATCATCAACTTGTCATATTGCAAACATATGATACAAAATACAATTGCCCCATTTAGATTTAAACAGACGAAAAATCTTTGATTGGATTATTTTTTTTCTAGATTTGGATATTATCTGTTTTTTTTCCTCCGTCAAATCAAATCAATAGTAGATGAAGATTTTATTATTCTCCTTATAAAACAACAATAAAATCAGTGTATTCTCACCAAATGAGGTCGGTTTGAGGAGGATAAAATGTACGCAGTTCATACCGTTACTTTCGAAGAGGTAGAGAGACCATATTTTAAATTAGATTAATTTAATATTTTAAAAAATAAATTTAAATATTTAAAAATCATGTTATTGTATATTTTTTCATGCAAATACGATTAAAAATATATTCTATCCCTTTAATTTATTTGTGTTAATGCTATTTAAATAGTTAAAGAATATTTTCTTTTATTATAATTTTTCAAATACTTTATAATAGTTTTAATTATAATTTTATGTAGATATTGATTTCTTTGATTAAGTTCTTTAAATTTTGCTTCGCATAAGTATAATCAGTCACTGCTTAAATTTTGGTTTAATATTTAATACTATAGACATATGATTGAATAGTATAATCGATCACATTTCTACTATTCTATTTTGTCGTTCTAATCCCTAGTATTATTGATATTCTTATATTTTTATTTGTTCAATTTTTACATCCTAACTCCTATTTCACGAGATTTCATCTAGATATATGTAATTCTCTCTCTCTCTTAGTTTCACCTTCGATGTTCGATATTCATATTAAATTTTGAATAATTCATATTCGCACCGAATAGTTATGCATCTCAATGAATTCATCTTTCAAAAAAAAGTTACTATTACTTTATACATATTATATTTAAATCCTAATTCACCTTTAATCACATTTATTTCACTAGATAAGATCTGATCTCCTTTGAGTACCATAAGAAGGTAATACTCATATAAGAAGAAAAAAATGTTGATGATCAGCACTATGATTATAAATCTTTATTAATGCAGTAGAAAAAAATATTGAATGCAGTACTGTTAAATATGAATAGTGGTTCGTGGTGACAGATAAGTGTATTGGATTAAGGACCTATCTACATGCATCGACCTTCAAATTAAATGTATCATCTAATCTTATCTTTAACAGTACATAGTGTAGATAAAGTTTTATTTTTTTATTTGATATTTGATATTTATATTAGAATATTAAATTTAAACTTAAGTGCTGCAGAATTCAATTTTGAGAAAGACACTTTTATTTGAGCTCCCTTTTTTTGGTAATTTCCAAAAGGTCAAACCAAAAACCTCAATAGAAAGGAAAGCAATTTACCTACAATATTTTTTCATATATATAATATTGGTATCTTAATTCGTATTGTCTGATCTATTTTACTGAATACTTGTTATTTCTCATCAAATCAAATATTAGAGTAATGCGATATATGATGCTAAATTGAGATTAAGATACAAAATAAATTGTTGTCTTATTTTATTATCTCAAATACTCATGTTATGGTAAAAACATACTCACACCTGGTGTTTATACCAACTTAAGGTGATTTATCACGATTAAGTGATTTAGTGAAGCAAAATACATGTTAAGCAATATATGATATGCATATATTGACTTGATATAAATATCATATATGAATAAGTTTTTTTTTTTTTTATGTCAATTGACATATTTTTTCAAGTCTCATTTGATTTTGAGGGCCTCCATCTCCCCGTCATTAACTACTATATTATATAAGTCACATCTTGAAATATGACAATTCAACGAATGAACGCGTACAACATTAATAGATGGACCTTATCCACTTTTAGGGTCCTTTGTTTGGTAAATGGAATATATCTCATGACTACTATTTTATGTCATTTTTTATATGAAGTAGTAATATTATCATCTTAATATTAATTATAAAATAAAATAATTTTAAAATTAGCTACTTCTTCATGTTAAACATGAGATAAAAGGTAATTTCAAATTTTATTTGGAAATAACTATTCATTTCCCACATATTAAAACAAACTAAAATCTCTATTAGTTTCAAACAGAAATCCTTCCGTCATAAGTTTTTGTCCAAACTTAGAGAATATTGGTACTTAGTTAATTATCAAAATCAAATTTGTTTAGGACTTTTTGTATGAAACTCAATCGAACCTTCAATAGACAAAAATATGTTATGACTTTTTAGAGATCAGACATGCACACAGTAAGTTTAAAAAATATAAATGAAAATTTCTCTTTTAAATATGTTTTAATCATAAAGCTTTGAATAATTAAATAGATTAACTAAAGTATTATACTTTACGATAACAAAAAACTGATATTCTATTAAATTTAATACTACTCCTTTGGACCGTGCTTATTGTTTATATTTGACTAGATACATTTCTTAAGAAACATTAAACAATAATGTATCAGGTAAAGATTGTATTCTCGGGAGTTGTAGAACAGAGAAAGGGAACCTCCCGCGTGTTTAGTTCGAAATCGAGACACAAAATTAAACTAAAAAGCATAATAATATTATATGTCGTGGCCAATTGATATACATATTATAAAACCTAATATAAAAGAATCATGAAAACTTTAGACAGACAATCCCAATTCCAACTACATTGTGTATGCTATTGTGTTATCGTTTAAGAAGAAAGATCTTCTATTTATAGAAGTCCAAAACCTCTCCACAAGAAAGAATAACGGGAGAGATTGTTTCCTACAAGGAAACTTTTTCCACAAAGAAACTTTTTCGAATTAAAACACAATTACGATAAAATCCAACTAAAGTAGGAAATTCAAGACAAATCCTAACAAATCTCCCCTTGGTCTAAATTTTCTGACAGAATTGATCATCATCTTTTTTTTTTTGCATAATCTTCATCACTGCTACTTGTCATGGTTAAAAATAAAGTTTAAAATATTATGAGTTAAAATGATTTTAAAAATATCTTATTTTTATTTTTAAAGATGTAACAGTGGGAATATTGAAAATATGCTTTAAACTCTTTCTCCACATGTAGCTAGCAAAGATCTTCATTTTCATCAAATTTGTTGCAACTTGGATCTCAACATGTATTCAATCTGAATTATCGGAACATTGAGTCATAAGCTCTGATACCACTTGTTGAGTTCGAAATCGAGAGAGCGTCATGCAAAAGCTTATAGTTGCAAATCATTGAGGCGATAATTCAAATGATCACACAAAACTAAACTAAAAAGCATAATATTATTATATGTTTTAGCCAATTGACCTATATATTATAAAACCTAATATAAAAGAAATCATAAAAATTTTAGAGAGAAAATCCCCATAAACAAAAGTCTCAAATCTTACAGGAATATATTTTGAATGATATTATGTTACGGTGTAAGAAGAAAGATCTTCTAAGTCCAAAACCTCTTTACAAGAAAGAATTAACCAATTATAGAAGAAATTATTTCCTACAAGTCCAAAACTTCTCCACAAGAAAGAATTGATCAATTATAGAAGAGATTGTTTCCTACAAGGAAATCTTTTCCACTAAAAAAACTTTTTCAAATTAAAATACAATATATGATAGAGTTCAAGTAAAATAAAAAATTCAGGACAAATCCTAACATCACGAGTGAGTGCTACATGACAAGCCATGAATATGCGCCACTAATGGAACCTCCACCTAAGAACATCTCAAGAGAAATATCATAATGGAAACGTCTCTATTCAAAGGATGAGAATGAAGATGGAAGGAAAAGATAGTGGGCAAATCCATCAGAATCTCTTAGGAGTCAGAAGCGTGTTATACTAGCCTTTGCAGAAAATATTGACTGAGATTTGCAACAGATAGGATAACTTGGTGGAACATTATTAGTTATAATACCAAGAGGTAACTTTTTATAGAGAGTTACTAGCCACCCACTCTATCCTATAAAGAGAGATTTAGCTTCACTTATAAATCATCTGGAATCAAATCCTAATAAATACAATACACTTTTTATTTGTTCTCCGATCATTGTTTTTTCTCTCTACTTGTTCATTTTAACTCCCGTGTAGAGACGGATCTAGAATTTAAATTTTGTGAATTCTTTGAGCAAAATAAAAATCACATATAATTGGTGATGGGGAGAGAACTCACAACCAAGCAACCTACAAAATTTTAGCATCTTTTATTCCATAAATAATCAATTCATTGGTACGCGAACCCTCTTAACCTCATATGTAAATTTAGTGCATGTTTGAGATTGCTTATTTCTCAAAAAAAAAAAAAAAACTTATTTTGAAAAAAAATACTTTTTTTTTTAAAAAGAAGGGAGTTTGGTCAACTTGCGAAAGTGTTTTTGAAAAAGAAGCAGAAGCAGAAAATTACCTTTTTCATAATATATATATATAGAATTAACATATCTTTAAGTATGATTAAAGTTTGATTTTAATATTTTATAATTCATATTTACATCATAATTCTTTATTTTATTTATGATTTTTATATATATTTTTTCACTCATTTTCTTTAAATAAATTTAAGAAAATCATTGATCATGATCCGAAGAATATATAACTTTTTATTATTAATAATAACAAATGACAGATGGATCACGTTACAAGAATAAATGATATTTTGACAACACTTGTAAAAAAATTTCGCGAATATTTAATTTTAAATAAATAATTTATGAAAAGTGACATATTTGTTACCATGTCGTTTACATAAATGAAGAAGGAGATGAACCTTCTGGTATACCTTCAGAAATACAAGACAGATCTTCTACTAATATGGAGATATTGCATAGTAAAATTAGGGATGAAATCGTTGAGAATTTTGTGATGTATGAAGGACTAATTATTTTTGTTGTTAATTTTTCATAAATAATAATTTAATTTATGAAATAATTTTATATTTATTTTTTTGATATTTTAAAGTGATATTTAAATTAGTAAAGTTATATATCATTATTAATATTTTTAATATATTATGTATATAAATATTGATTGAAAATTTTAAAGTACATGCTTTTTAATTAAATAAAAATAAAATTTTAACTAAAAATATTAAAATAGATATTTAAAATAATTTTTCTATATAAATTAATTTTAGTAGTAAAAGTCTATTGATACATGTCTTTTTTGGCCATTTGTCTCAAAAAAACACTCTTGAAAAAGATTATCCAAACACAATCTGTTTATCAAAAATATTTTTCAAATGAATTTACTAAACACAAATTGCTTTTTTCAAAAGCACTTTTCTGAAAAGTTATTTTATAAAAATGTTTCTTAAATAAGCAGTTTTGTAACAACAATCCCAAACGGGCTCTTAATTGTACCATTTTTAAGATAATAAATATAATAATTTTAATCACTTCTAGTTATTAGTATAAATTATTTAAATGTTTAAAAATAAAAAATACTTAATAATAAAAATAATAAATATAAAATAATAAATATAAAATAATAAATTATTTCTTTAACTTTTAAAATTAAACGAAAAATAGAAGTCTACAACTAAATAGTAAATTATTCTACAAAACCTAACAGCAACCGTAACCGCTCCAACATCCAACAAAACTGACAACGTAAGATTCATCAGTTTCTGAGGATTTTCGATGCGTTACACAAACAAATACTTCCAAAGCCAGTAGAGGAAGAAAATTCGAACACAAACTTCTTAATAGAAACAAAATTTACGTACCCAAAAAAGAAAGTAATAGTAAATGATCCCATTTTATGTGTTATGTTTTGACTTGATATAATATTTTAAAAAATAAAATTTAAGGTTAAAAATTAATTTTTAAATATTTTGTGATTGTTATTTCATTAAGAATAAAAAAAAAAATTAAGTGATTTTTTTAATTACGGAAAAGGGTCAAAAATATTTCTGAACTATTCAAAATGAATTAAAAATACCCTTCGTTTATTTTTTGACTCAAAAATACTCTTCTGTTTATTTTTTGGGCTCCAAAATACTTCTCCGTTAATTTTTTGACTAAAACAAACTCCTCTGATTTTTTGGCTCAAAAATACCTTCTCTCTAACGGAATGCCACCAAACACACCACGCAGATAAAAAAAGTCACTTAATCATTCCACGTCAGCATACACGTGAAAAAATCACTCCATTTAATCCACCTAAAAATCAACCCATTTTATTCTATTTAAAAATTTAATCCGATCCATATTCAAAAAATCCGAATCAAGAGGCAAAATTCAATTCTTTAATTATTTTCCTCATATCGTCCCTTTCACCGCCTTATATTTTATTATTTTATATTTTCAAAGTTACAAGATTCACTAGAGAAATTCTTGACCTCATCAACTTGTGGTTGTCCTACATTGCCACTAAACTTTCACTCTTCAAATTTCAACTTGTGGTTGTCCTACATTGCCACTAAACTTTCACTCTTCAAATTTCAATTTTCTCTCTGAATTACTATTCCTCTCACTACAATCAGGTTCCTCATTAGACAAATTCATATCTAGTAGCAATCTGAGCTCTTGAAAATCTGGTCAACTATTTGAGGATCCAATTGTTTAGGATCGACCCTATTAAAATCTGATTCTTCCGGATCAACAATTTAAGGACCTAACTATTTCCTTATCTTTCTCCTTGATCAATCCAAAATATTTGAACCAATCACATGAAAAATAAGTAATCAAATTCTTCAATAATTTTCCTCTTGGGCTGGATTTTTTTCAATATGAGTGGAGTTGGGTCTTTAAATAAAAAAAATGGGTTGATGATTAGATAGATTAAATGAAGCGATTTTTTATTTGTGTATATTGACGTGGACTGATTAAGTAATTTTTTTTATTCACGTGACGTATTTGATGGCATTTCGTTAGAGAGAAAGGTATTTTTGGACCTAAAACATAATGGAGGAATATTTTTGAATTAAAAAATCAAACAAAAGGGTATTTTTAAGCTCAAAAATAAATAAAAAATATTTTTAATTAATTTCAAATAATTCAAAAATATTTTTTATCTTTTTCATTTTAATTATAATAAAATGATATTCTTTTTGAGAATGAACTAATAAAAAGATTGTGCATAAAATAGAACATCGGGAGTACCATTTTTATTTGAAAGGAGAAAAGGTGAATGAGAAAAGAAAGAAAAGGATGTCGGTTGTTTCTGGATCGGGGTGAGCAGTGGCCGAGCCTAGGATTGAGAGGAGGATCACTCAAATTCTTTTTGGTTGGAAGTTGGAACATACTCTCCTTTTTGTATACATGATTGTATGTACATAATAGAGGTTAGCCTTTCGACTTTTTTATATTTTATTTATTAATAGTTTAAACTTGGTAGTGAAAATTCTAACCGGTGGTGGAAGTTGGCATATATCTTTATGTTATGGTCAAAGATTGAGATAATGGATAACCCACAAGAAAGTGAAGATGACAAAGTGAGAAAAGGTTGGTCCTACGTTTGAAGATTACGTTTACATTCAAATGTTTTTGTATTGTATTCTAAGAATATAAAGCACAAAACACCAAGGGTCGCCGCATGATATACATGTGTCCAAGGTTTTGCTACATGTTGAATCACTGTGCTTTTAGAGGTGCTTTGGTTAAGATTCTAGTTTGAAATTAGTTATGATGGAATAAGTTATACTAAAATTAATTTTTATTGAATATTTAGTTTGCTGTATTTAAAGTAATATATATGGTATAATTTTTAAGGATAAATTAATTGATTATCAAAATACCCTCTATCTTATTTAACTTTTTTTTTATATATTTCTTTTCAAGTTTTAAATATTTATTATTAAAAAATAAAATTTTCATCTTATTTAACTTAATTTTTTTTGTGTGTACATTTTCATGATTATATCGTGTGTATTTTAAAAATAAAACTTTTATCTTATTTAGCTTTAATTTTTTTACATGTGCCTTCCCGTGATTATGCCGCGTGTGTTTAAATTTTTTTTTATTACATCTTCTTATTTAGTTTGAAATAAAAACTTTCAACTTAAGTTTGTTAAAGTAAAAGAAGATTTGTTGTTTATGTCACTTCATTTAAACACATATCACTCATATAATATAGAATATTAAAATTCATTTTAATTGATATATACAATATCAATTTTTAAATGATTAAAAAATTATTTAATTTAAAATATGTAATTGAACAATGGAGTCGATTGTGAAATGATAATGTGTATTAAAACTAGGCAACACCTTTATAGTTGCTAAAATATTTTACAGATTATCAATGAATGATAATTATTACTATAAAATCTACTTACTTTAATTAATCTTTTCATTGTGGTAAGAATTTTTTGTGTTATCAATTTACAAAAATAACACTTGGAAGAAAAAAGTTGATGTTGAATTCCATTTTTCTATGCTTAAAAAATTATAGTACCTACATTTTGTCGGATATATAAAAAATTATAGTACCTAGTTTTGATCCTTATTATGTATGAATCTAACATATTTTGATTTTTAATTTGTTAACTTTGCATTTTGATCATTTATATAAGAAAACAATGTATAAGTTTATAAAATTCACAAGCAATCGGATGAAAAAAAAATGCAAAGTTCAATTAACAAGAGGTTAATTTTTCTTAGTCATCTATTTTCGTCGTTCCAAAATAAGATATTTAGTCTTTTTAATTAGTCATAAATAACGCGTGTTAGATAATCAAATAGATATCAATAATATTTTTTCAATTTCAAAAGTAATAATTAGAGATTGAAGAACTAAGAGGAGATGAAGAAGATTGGAGAAATGTGTTTGTAATGGGTTTGGGGTAATCTTGTCATTTTATAGTTTTATTCCAAGTATAAATTATGATGGGATTGTATCTCACCAAATGTGGGGATAACTTATTCCGGTACTATTTATTAGTCCCCGAATAAGTTATCCCGAATATTAGCAATCAAACAATTCATTAAATTTTTTATCCCGGAACTATTATTTTATCCCAAAATTATTTACTCTAGTACCTCACACCAAACGTCCCCTTAATTTACTATACTACCCTACTTATTTCTTTTTCTTTTCTTGAAATATATACAAGATTTTCATAAAATACGTATGTTAGAGAATATTTTTTGAAAAAATGAACTTATGTTTGTTTAATGCAAATGTTTTTAAAAAATATTTTTTAAATATATATTTTTTATTTTAAAAAAATAACTTTCACTATTAAAAAAACTGTAAAAAGAGATTTAAAAAGGAGACCTCATAAGGTCTCTTTTTCAGAAAAAACAACTTCAAAAGCGACCTCAATTGATGATATCTAAAATATAGGTTGTTTTTTTGTAAGAGACCTCATGAGGTCGCTTAAAAGCAACCTCACGAGGTCGCTAGGTTATTTTTTGAATTTTTCAAAAAGAGACCTTCTGAGGTTTCTAAATTATTTATTATTATTATTATTATTATTATTATTATTATTATTATTATTATTATTTTATTAAAAGAGACCTCATAAGGTCTCCATTTGATTTTATTTATTTTATTTTTTAATTAAAAGACATCTCATGAGGTGACTATTTCTTCTTAATTTTTTCATTATAAGCAATTTATTTGAAATATAAGCGACCTCTTGCCGTCTCTTATTTGAGCATGTGAAAAATGAAATTGTGAAAAAGAAACCTCATTATGTCATTTTTGTGTATTTGCGAAAAAATAAAAATGCGAAATAGCAACCTCATGAGGTCTCTTTTTGCAAAAAAAATAACTTTTACAAATACCTGTCATTTTAATTTAATTCAATAATATATACAATATAATCAATTAAATCGAGCTCTAAGAACTCCCACCAATCAATCAAGCTACAATAAACACAAGTAAATATAATCCAATAACCACTAAATAAAAATAAAATTTAAATACCTTAAAATTGAACGAACAAAACATAGAAGTCATAAGTTATTTAACAATACTACTATTCATACTACTTTAAAGTTTTAATGCATTAATTTTTTTTTAAGAATTCAAAGAAACCACCATAAAGTATATAGTTTGGATTATCTAGACAACATTCAACTTTAAAAATGCGGTGGTGTATTGTCCACATAGTAATCCTCATCATCTTCATCACTGTTGGGATCCTCAGTCACATCTCTGTATTGACCACATACTCCATATGAAATAGGCAGAGACTGTGGAGTCGAGGAGGGCGTACTACATCACCGGGACAAGGGAGAATTCCCCCGAAGCAAGTAATGCATCGAATTGGGCCTTCATTCCTGCATACTATATATCTTTTTTCCTTTCCCTAGCCTACGAGGCCTTAGCTTTGTTAGCTAGCTCAACTATTTACTGCTTCAAACACAAAATCGTCTCCTTTAACTCATTATCCTGAAACTACTGAGGCCTTCTAGTTTCGAATAAAATTCATGAAAGGTTCGTTCGGGCAAGCCATAAGCATATCCACACCTACTCGAGCCACCAATTGCATCTAATCATATTCTCTCATTCTGCTCTTGGCTAAGTGATAAGTCTCGCCTATCTTCTGGCAGAGTTTGGCGAAAATCCTCTATGAATTGTAAGTATCGCTGAATTTAATGATAATAATATTAGAATATAAATTTAGAAAATAAAGTAATAAATACTAGAAATAGAGGCTTACATAGGTCAGTTGAGCTCGTGGCTCAACCCAAACATCAGGATCTCCAGGGGTTTTCTTCTTCCTTGTGTGTGTAGCCTTGAATGCCTCAACCTGAGTTACTGGCCTCCCAAGTTCCTTTTCCTGCAAACAAAGTTAATTTAATTTTAATTTCTATGAAATAATGATTACGAAACAATGGCTGAAACATAAAAAATATTGCAGTACATTGACTGAAGTTGATCTCATTCTGAATAAATTATGTACCATAAAGGTTCTTTATACAATATAGATACATAATTCAATAATATTCTTCTCTTATATTTCTCATAAATAGATACTAAAAGTCTAGCAATAATTTATCAGATGACACCATTTCAATTTATTGTTTATAAGCAGAAATTTGTGTAGTAATTATACAATGTAGATACATAATCAAATAATATTCTTCTCTTCTATTTAACATAAATAGATACTAAAAGTCTAGCAATAATTCATCAGATGACATCATCTCAATTTATTGTTTATAAGCAGAAATTTGTGTAGTAATTAGTATACACCTAAATTAAATGGACTGAAATTTCGAAAGAGCAAAAAAGCAAATGTTAAATAGTAGAGAGTAGAACTATAGCACACAAAAAAAACTACTCGATTTTCTCTTTACTGGGAACTGAGCAAAAATCGTAGCATAGTACAATTTTAGTGTGTACCCCAACATTCAATTAACAAAGTGTGCCTTGACCGGTTATGTACTGTCTACGTTTCTTTTGATCAAGGAGACATGACAAGTAAACTGACTGGACATGAGTCAAGAAATCTATCTGTGTATCTCTTTTGTTATATGTCCAATGCCTATTGAATACTCACGTCTCTTCCATTCAATATAGACATTTCACCTTGTGTGAAGACCAACTCTAATTCTGATCTCACCAAAAGCTATGTTACAGGTATCCTTTATTAGACTTGTCTCACCCATGTCTAACAGATGTATATGGGTACATTGAAGAATTACTCACCAATTTCGGGTAGTATTCTCAACCACAATGCACCATTTTTTTGCCTAAGAGAAGTGAAAAAATCTCAATCATAATGCACCAATTTTTTTGCCTAAGAGTAGTGAAAAAATTTCAAATTCGGTGGCTACTCCAATTGGTAGCAATTAGCAGTATAAAGGGTGTGGCACACAGATAGCTAATAAGTCTGGACAAAAATTAATAAACTCTCAAGGAAATTTGGGACAACAAGAATTGACAGCTATCAGGTACAAATTTTCAAAAAATTAATACTAACCAAGTGTCTGAGAAGAGCAAACAAAACGTTATATCACTTCCTTTTATAAAACATCTAGCTTTTAATATGACCAAAATTAAAGACCTGGTTAAGGATAAAGTTGAAACAGGGTGCATATAAACATAAATGAATCAAGGGGCATGCATTTATTGAATACAAATTAAGAGGAAAACCAAAATAGGCTCCTAGAACCAACTTTTTCAATTATTGTGAATTGAACAAAAAGGAGGACAAAAATTTAGCTTATCATCTATCTAACAAAACATAATATGCATAAAGAAACAGTCTTTGAGATGTAAAGCAAAGAAACACCTTCCTGGCCTATGCCAAAGAATTAAATAAGCTAGTGTTTATCTATCAAATACTGTCCAAAAATGAAGCATCAAAACTAGACACTTAAGCAAGAAAACAAACTTGGTATACTTTAGCAACTTCAAGAAAAAGAATAGGTAGTAGTTATGCAAGCTAGTAGAAACTGAACAATATATACTCCTCTTCGTATGCAGATATTTTAACCCATGAAATTATTTTACCCCACCTTTTATATGGGATAATCCCACGTACCAAACAACCTCTAAGTAATCATACCCCAATTCCAAACATGAATGAGATAAAGAACAAGAGTGCGCTTAGCATTGCATTCAAATAAATAAATAAACAAATTACTATATGCAACTAAACAAGAACAATCATTTTGGTTAAGAATTTCTAATTTCAATTGAATTGTCATTTGTCTAGAAATCTATAGCCTGCACTTCAACTACAGATTAAAAGATCAATTAAATATTTTCGATATCTATATTACTATTAGTATCGGTTCATTATAGCATCTCATGTTAAATAGCCTAGAATAATTGGTTTTCTGAGGCTAAGGTGTCACTAAGCAGTCACAATTCAATAAAAATACCAAAATCACATGAATGACGTACCAGTTTTCTCCTTACATTTCCCTGACTCTGAGCTCCACTCGTGTGTAAAGAGCCACCCTTAAGAGATGCTTAGATTTCTTGCCAATATCACTCATTTGCTTGAACCTCAAATCTGTCTCCCAATGGTCAACTAACTTTTTCTAATTTTTAGGTAGAATCCACCTTGGCCTCTTGTTATTTTCACGAGCTTTTGATAGCAAGCCAGTAAGTATGCGCCCAGCTTTTAACTTGAAGTTTACTTTAATCTGGGCTTCATGTTCTAGACGCCAAAAATACTTTCTCTATAATGACAAGATAAACTAAGATGAATTAATTTGCTAATGAAACACTTTCTATGTAATGACAAGATAAACTAAGATAAATTACCCCTACCTCATTGACATAGAGATATTATTCCCAATAGATCCTTGGCTTAAATAAAACAAGTACAAATTGATTCAAACTTATGAAAAACAAAAACAGATGAGATTTAAGTTATCAGACTTAACAAAGCTGACAAATAATCCCAAACCACACAATCAGATTTCTTATAGAAAACTTTCTAATATGTATGTATTTTTGTATTTATGTGCTCATGTCTCTATTTGATCAATTGTTTTGTTCTTCTCTGGGTTGCTTTTTTGTAGTCTAAATACTCATCGCCTACGCAAACTGCTATAATCAATAATCTGAAGCTCACTGTATCTGAGGTAACAGGTCATTTTGCTTTATGCAATTCAATTTATCTGCTTGAGACCAATTGCTGACTAAAGCTAATCTTTTTAGTTCTCTTTATTCAGTTCTTTATCTAATGTGGGTGCAATGGTTAAGGCAATATCTAGTGGTAAAATTGCCGAGTACATTGGACGGAAAGGGGTAAGATCATGGCATCAATAGGGATCTAGACTTTTTATCATCTTTCATATGGTGCACCAGTGGATACTCAAATACAAAGCTATAAATGTCCCAACAATCCCCAGTTTCTTCTCACAACATTGCACACTGCAAATTGTTAACACTATTGATAATTACACAAGCATTTAACCTCCTAGTAAAAGGGCCAAACTTATGGTTTAAGTACACAAGCAGACATTACACACCAGGACTAAGACAAGAACATCGATTGATAACCAAACAATCTTCTAGATAAGCGATAATAATAATACAAGATTTAGGCCATTGATTATTGCTAACAGTCAATGCAAACTGGAAATGGCATACTATATTAATAAAAAGGTAAGCATACCCAAATAAAGACGTAATCCTGGCACGCTGCAGAATAATTTCTGATTACGTGTCCACACAACCAAAATCATGGAAAATCATGAAGATTTTTTTTTCCTTTTTCTAATAATCCTGGTGCAAAGCCAGTTCAAGTGCAACTCAATTATTCCACTAGGTACCTACTACCCCCACCAACATAGATATCAATGTAACTATATCCACCAAGTCTTAAACAAATAGGAAGAAATCACCCTGTGTTTTTTCTCTGTTGGGACTTGAACCCTTATCTTCAAGGTTGCCTAAATTTTATTGAATTACTAGGTCCATACCCTTGGGTACAAATCATGAAGAATCATTTGGTATGGTCACCACTATTTATAATACTACCAAGAGGTTAAATTCTCACTACATGGATAGCCAGTGCTCCTAAGAAAATATATAAAAACACTGCGGTAGATTAAACTACTATGCTGAAAGCACTCTTGAGTAATTATATTCACCTTAAACCACATACAACTTATCTAAAAAAGGAACCAGCCAGATAATATGAACATATAAGCCACGTACAGTTTATGTTAAAAAGGAACAAGTCAGTCAATATGAACGTATAAGCCATGTACAGTTTGTCTTAAAATGGAACAAGTCCGATAATATGAATGTATAAGCCATGCACAGATAATTTAAAAAGGAACAACTCAAACAACACGAACGTGTAAGACATATACAATTTCTCTAAAAAGAAATAAGTCAGAAATAACGAATATGTAAGCGAAAGCACAATTGTACTATCTTCTAATTAAGATGAGATAACATAGTAAGAAGGTAACAAGAAGGGGATGCGATACTAGACACAGAATGGAAAAGGTAACAAGAATCTGGACTACCACAAATTTCTTTTGTTTATGAACTTTTTTGATAAATCAGTAAGGAAAAAAAGAGCATGGAAAAGAATATACCCTAATTTCCAAAAAAATCTGGTTCCTGAGATTGTCTGGCATCTTGCCCCAACTCATGACAGTACCTCTATAAAAACCTTGAATGATTTGAGAAAAGATCCTCACAGCAACATCCAAATTAAAAGTGTATTCCAAAATTTAAACATTTATAGGTTAAATCTAAAATAATTATGACATATTCATAAACTAAATACATTTTGTAAAAACCATACCTATAGCCATCAGGCTCTATGATGAGTCTGTTGCGCATGTCCCTCATGCCAGCTTGTGGATAGACCTGACCAAGTGTAATACACTGGTCTATGGTAGGATTGTCAGTTTCAGAGATGTTGCCTCAAAGCAGAAGACTTGATATCCCAATCTGTGGAGTAGATACTGATGAAGGTTGTGAGTTAGCAGGGTTAAGAGTAACTGTATGCGAGGGACTAGATGCCTTCTGCTGCATCATGGGATTCAATTGACTGTATGCATGTGATTTAGCATGACCTGATATGGGCCTCATCGTAGGTGTATGTGGAGGATACTGAGTATATGCAAGTGGTGGATCAATATAGAACGATGGAGGATGGATTTGTGCAGACAGTTGACTATAAGACTGATCAGTTGGTCTAGGAGTCTTATGTATTGATGCACCTCACGATGGATGAGATGGTGTAGAGTCTGACCTAATGTGTATACCCATTGATATCCTGTTGATCATACTAGCCTTCTTTGATTTCTTTTTGGGAGCATTAGCAGTACCCTTATCCTTATCGCTTCCTGCCATCTATATAAATTTTCATATAATATCTTCAAGTAAATCATAGTTTAGAGACATCATAAATGTACACATTTATACCATATAACTGTATGTAAGGAAAGCCAAACCTACGACATATGTACGGTTTAACACATGTAACATCAATGAATAGGAATTTACTAAGAGAAAAACCAAACCTGAACAACTATCAATGCGTAGTCAGACGTAGACACACTAATATATTTTGAGAAACATACCAATCAGAGATTAACGCTGCAAGTTTCACTTCAAGAACTCCAAACAAAACTTTAAAATGAGAATAACATTAAATCAAACCAATAATTCTGAGCTAAAACTAGAAATAGAGTAAACAAAACTACATTGATCAAATTAGGGAAAAAATAATAAACTAAATCAAACAAAGAAACAAAAAATTCCGATGTGTTATTTCAAATTATCATTCCTCCTCATCAACATCCTCCTCTTCTGACCATTCTTCCTCTTTTGATCCTCTTTTTTCTTCTGACTATTCTTTCTCATCTATTATTTCATTTTTATCATTTGATTCATCTACCTCTTCATTTGCCGGCAATTCTACTTTTTCTATATCAACCTCTTCTAATATGTGTTCAGGATGTTCTAAATTATCTTCTAAGTCACCATTAACTGGTTGGTGAACACATGATATGTCATCAGCCTGGTATGAAACATCTAACACATTTTCAACTTCCACTCGACCCACAGGCTTGATTTTGATTAAAACCCACCAATTAAATTTATCTGAACGCAAGGGATAAAGAGCATAATACACTTTCTTAGCGTTTTGTGCATTGATGAAAGAATCATACGCCCCATACTACCTTGTGTGCCTTACTTCAATGATATTATATTGTTTGATTTCCCTCATTCCTCTATTTGGGGTTGGGTCGAACCACTTGTATCTAAATAATACAATTCTTTTTTCTGGCCAACCAGAATACCCATTTCTAAAATCTCCTTAAGTACCCCATAATAATCAACGCCATCATCATCTCCATCATCACCTTTTACCCAGACTCTGCTATTATTAGTTTTTTATATTTGGAGCATTCTTCAGTGTTGAATTTAAAACCATTCACTGCATACTTGTCCGTAGAATAAACCTTAATGGGCCCCCAAGTTAAATCCTTCAAAAATTGGTGAAATTGACCATTTCTTGTATCATAAACCTATGAATAGTCGAGAATAGAAAATTAAAATTAATCAAATGGGGACTTTCTAATAATTATAGCATTATGAAAAAATTGCAACACTTACATAATCTTTAAATCATGTTGAAAAATATTCAAAAACTTTATCATTGCCATACAACTGCACAAAGTAGCTATCAAAGAGGATGAAAATGAAGTTTGTCACTTTGTATTGTAATTGCATATGTAATGCAAAATAATAACAACTTACTCAAGAAATGGTTTAACTTGAGGGCAATTCAACAAGACATGTATTGATGCAGACTTAAACTTCATTGAATTAAGATGCCTCCTTGTATGGTTTTTGGAACCTTCGCCTGATTGATTGAAGATTGATAGCCGTTCTCTAGCAACCTCACCACCATTTTCGTGATGATTAGGCCTATTTTGTGAACATGGAACATCACTTGAAAAGTAATATGAACAGAAATTGGATGTTTCCTTAGCAAGATAGGCTTCACACATTGAGCCTTCAATTCTATGTTATTGCTTGATACTCCATTTATTCTTGCAAATAGTTCTATATAATATTATATTATGATAATTCTTAAAAAAGCGTTAGTGGAGAGGAATATACTAAGATTTATAATAATTACCTCTCAAATAGATATATCCATCGACCTTGAATAGGACCTCCAAGACGAGCTTCATGCACAAGATACACAGAAAGATGTTCCATCACATCCCAAAATCCAGGTGGAAGAATATTCTCTAGCTTATTTGTAATTATAGGAATATTTTGTCCCATTCGAACTAGGCTCTCTTCCGTCAATGTGTTGGAACAAAACTCTTTGAAAAACAAACTAATTTCAGTCATGGGTTTCCAGATTCTTTCAGGCAAGCTGCTAAATGCTATGGGGAGTAATGTTTCCTTGAAAACATGACAATCATGACTTTTCATACCAAATAACTTTTCGTGGTCCATATCAGCACGTTTCCCTAAATTTAAAGCATGACAAGTAGGTATTTTCTGCTGCTCAACCCATTGACATATCTTACGCTTTTAGTCCATTATAAATTAATAGCTAGCCTTAGTCTTGAAGACCTTTTTGTTTGATTTCTCCTGTAGCCATAACTCTTTTCGCCTACAATATTCTGGTAAGTCCATTCTAGCTTTAACATTGTCTTTTGTTTTGCCATTGACATCCATTACTGTGTTGAATAAATTATCAAAATAATTTTTTTCAATATGCATGGGATCAAAATTATGTCGAAGAAGATGATCCTTCCAATATGATAATTCCCAAAATATACTCTGTTCTGTCTCATTATGTGTAACACCATACCCATCAAATCTGTACGGTTGTTCTATTATAACCTTTGAAAAGTGTCAAACCCTCTCCTAAAAGTATTCTTCTATAAAGATTAGAGGTGGAAAGTATCGTTCAACTGTATTCTTTCTAAATGCATTTTTCATATTCCTAAACTCATGATCCATGGGCAAAAATCGACGGTGACAATCAAACCAATATTTTTTTTGGCCATATTTTAAAGTGAATGATTTAGTATTTTCCATATAATAAGGAAGGGCTAACTTTCCAGCTGTCATCCACCCAGACAACATTCCGTATGCAGGAAAATCACAAATAGTCCACATTAAGATAGCCCGCAAATTAAAATTTTGCTTAAGCGACACATCAAATATTTCAACCCCTTCAACCCATAATTGATTCAACTCATTAATCAAAGGTTGTAAGTATACACCAATCATGATTTTTGGATTACGCGGGCCAGGGATAATGCAATTGAGAAATATATATGGACTGATCATGCACACTTCAGGTGAAAGATTATATGGTGTCAAATATATAGGCCAACAAGAATATAGCGCAACAGAAATAGAATATGGAGTGAATCCATCTGACATTCCGTGGTTTGGCTGCGAAGTATGGATATACTCTATCAAAATACTTCCAGGCCTCTCCATCGGATGGATGACAGAAAACACCAGGAGGTCATCTATTTTCATGGTGTCATCTCATATGAGGGGTTGACCTATTTGATGCATACAACCTCTTTAGCTTTGGAATAAAAGGTAAGTAATGCATCGCCTTAATAACAACTTTCTTCCCACTAGGATCTTTCTTAAAACGAGTTCTTCTGCAAAACTTACAAGATTCTAGATAATGTCATTCTTGTCGTATAACATGCAACCATTTTCACAACAATCGATTCTCATCGATGACAGCTTTAAATTTGACACCAAGCTCTTCGCCTTGTAGAAATTATCAAGTATCTCTAGATTTGGGTCAACTAATTCATACATAAGGTCAATCACAGAGTCCATTTCTCCCTGTGGAACATTTCAATTTGATTTGATACTTAATAACCTAACAACAATAGATAATTAGGAGTGTGGACTCCACTTGCATAGAGGTCGATTAGCAGATTCCAACTGTTCAAAGAAATGTTTAGATTCATCATTGCGATCTTCTTCAACATGATCACCAGATTCAAAATCAGAATGTATCCCATATGCATCTCAAACCAATGCGTGCTTCTATTATTTTAGACATTAGGTTCCACAGACCTACAACTTTCACCATCAACATAGTGTTGAGATCTATCAAATCTATTATCAACTTCTCCATGACTAGTCTACACAGTATAATCTTCTTTAAACCTATTTCGATAGAGATGAAACTTAACAGTATCAGTTTTTTCATAGTTTCTACATTTTCATTTACTACAAGGATACTTAACCAAGCCATCAAGTTAAAGTGGTTTTAATGTTAGTGCGTAGTCCACAAAACCATCAACACCGGCTATAAATTCAGGCCTCAACCCCACTCGACTAATATTAGTCATATCATACATCCAACTATGATCCATCTATACAAAAATCACAAAATTTAATATTTTGTAAGACTCAACAAGTAACAAAATAACATGGCATCTTTAAAACAAAAGAAATTACTCAAGTCATACATATACACACAAAGGTTAAAATACAAAAGTTCATAGTTCCAAGCATAAAATCTTTACCCCTTCCATTATCTGTTACTTTTTTACTTACGTAACCTAAAACTTAGTAGTAGTTAATTCACTAAAATTAGGTATATGTAATATACACAGTTTTGAGAAAAGAGATTGTATCATCATATATGCAGTAAACCAACATCATCGATATGGTTTAACTTGAGATTACCTTTTAAATAGTCTGAATGTGTAAATAAATAATAACATATCAAAAATATACAATCCAAGATAAAATATTACACTACATAGCCCAATATGCAAATATTTTGGATGATTGTGAGTATCCCACGTGGAAGGAAAATTTGAAAACCAGCATATAGTCAATCAAACAAAAGAAGACATGACTAACTTTCACTAAAGGTGCTAACCTAATGAATAACTAGAAGAACAACAATGTGTGATGGGCATATCATAGAATGAACTCAAGATTAGATAGATGGTTCCCTATGCAAGAATCTAGTGAGACTTGGAGATCGAAGGCAAATATAG